>CM062804.1:1617661524-1618901024 GCA_031772625.1 Pinus tabuliformis
ATAGCATGATCATGATCATGCATAGGTGGGAGATCTTTGGGAGTCTCAAATACCTTGGAATGATTGTCCAGGACATTTTGGAGATCTGGAGAAATAGATGATTCCGATGTGGAAACATCTAGCGAACATAATTGTGCAATTACACCTCTTTGCTCCTTTTTTAGAAGCTTTTTCATACCATTAGAGCTGATTATCTTTCCTGGTTTCCCTGCAATACCCATTAATTCAACTTCCTTTCCTTCCGTAGAAAATTTGATGAAAAGTTCTTGAAAATTAAAAGCTATTGTACCCAAGGATTGTAGCCATTGGACTCCAAGTACAACATCAGCACCTCCCATTGGAATGGCAAGCATTGGGCTAGTCAATACATATTCTCCCATGGATAGCTTGATATTATGGCACCTTCCAGAGCAATTTATTATTCCTCCATTTGCAATCATCACTTGACACTCTGGTGCTGGATATAGGAAGCAATTCAGTTCTTTTGCTACCCTACAATGAATAAAATTGTGGGTGCTTCCTGAATCAATCAATACTATTACCTTTTTCTTCTTGATTTGTCCTTCTATCTTGATGGTTTGAGGAGTGGTAATTCCTGCCAATGCATTACAAGATATGGTCGGATTTATTTGTTCTTCATCTAGGCTTTGTTCCTGGAGTATATCTTCTTCTTTTGACCTTTCTTGCTCCTTTTCTTCTTCCTCTTCACAATCTATGTAGAATAATTTCTTCTCAGCACACTTATGACCTTTAGTGTATTTGCTATCACAACTGTAACAAAGCCCTTTTGCTCTTTTTTCTTCCAATTGTTGTGGTGTCAAACTTATAGGTTGTGGAAGACTAGGGGCAACAACACTTCCGTCTTTATAGTTGTGAGTGGTATGCTTCCCGGTTGCCATAATTTTGCTTTCCATTTTTCTCGCTAACCTGAATGCATTCTCTAATGAATCAGGTTCCCAAAGGCGAACATCATGTTGGATATTATCCTTTAAAGACCCTATGAACACATCAATCCTATGCTCCTCTGGAATATCTTTTACCCTTATGTTCAATTTTTGGAACTCCTCAATGTGCTCCATTACTGAACCCTTTTGTTTGAGACTTATCAATTGGCTAAAAAAAGTGTTGCTTTTTGTATCTTCATAATGTGCTATCAATTCTTCCGTAAAAATTGCCCAAGTGATAAATTGTTTACGATAGCAAAGCCATTGATACCATACAAACTGATTTGGTTCCAAATATACAGTTGCCATACGTACCTTTTGTGTGTTTTTCATATTATTGAGATCGAAGAACTGCTCCATTTGTAATATCCATGTGGCGGGATCCTTGCCATCAAACTTACTCATATCGATTTTTGGAATATGGTGAGTCTTCAATCCAAAATTAGCGTCTATGGAATCATGATTAACATTTCTTTTGTTCTCATCATGAGTTTCCTTTAGTACCCTTTCACCCTTAGGGACCATTTCTTGTAGCAACTTATTCATATTTATCTTCAATTCGTCCATGTCTGTCTTCAAATCTATCTTCAAATCATCCATCTTAGCTTCCACGTCAATCATCTTAGCTTCTACGCCTTTCTTTAAACAGTCCATCTTAGCTTCTACACCTTTCTTTAAACCATCCATCTTAGCTTCTACATCTTTCTTTAAACCATCCATCTTAGATTCTGTTCCTTTTTGTGCAACGAACAGTTGTTGCACTTGGTCTTGTAATTTTGATATATCATGTTGCATTTCTTCCTCTTCTTCATGAGTCATGCTAGAGCTTTCAGGTTCCTTACTAGGTGTTTGTATTTTCTTTCCTCGGGTCATCAGTTACCGATAATAATGCTCTACTATGCCCTTTGAATTCCTTCAAAATAAATTTTCAAACCAAGCTTAAGCAAAAATTTAAGAAAATCTACACACCTTTTTTCACTTTGTAGGAGCTCGATATTGCCTCTGATGTATCTCTGTACTTTCCAATAATCTTCTTCTAAATTTGTGTGCTGTAGTAGCCCTCTGTGTCCTCCTTCCAATGCCACAAGTTTGACCCAAATTGGATTCTCCAAGGAAGAGTTATGTGAAATCTCCCACAATGACTTGCTTATAGACTAGTTCAGTAGAGCGAACTTGTACGACATTCCACGAGTCACTGTTTCGACCTTTGGATCTGAAAAATTCATAGAAGAAACTACAGTCCGTCCTCTTTCTGTACCTTCTTACGAAATTTCAATCCAATCCCGAGAGAGAAATTTATGATGATTTTCCCCAGGTCACCTGTTTTGAATGTAATTCAGGAGTCTGCAAAAAGACCAACTTCCTCAGATCATATCTCCGCAAATATTGCGCGAAAAGATTTGAAATTTGCACCCAAGGTTCAGCACGATTTCTTCTCAAATGGGTTTTCCTTGCAACTTCTGAAATGTCACAGAAAAAAAGTTATAGCGAAAATGCCACGATGACCTGTTTGGAGCAGCGAAACCCTAGAATCCAAAGCTCTGATACCAAATGTTATGTAACCAACTCAAGAAAATATCGAAAAGATAGATCAACGCCTTAGAATTCAGCCTCTTCGAGGGGGAAACCTCCTTTACATTACATAAATGAACAATTCTTTGATGATTCAAATGACAAAACCTCCTTTCTATATATAGGAGTCTAAGGAGTCACAATATAATCTAGCTAACCTAACAATAATAATATAAAGCCACAAAAATAACAATAGAGGGATTCCATGGGGCACAGAAATAACAACATGGGGTTAATAGGGGCACAACAATAGAAATAAGGGGTATAACTACAATAGTAATGGGGTAATCACTAGTATTATAGGGACCCAACATATATACATTGATCACAATGAAGTTTTGATGCAACTTTAAAATTTTAAAGGTAGTTGCAATCTAGTGAATGATTTTTATAGAGCTTATCAGTTGCATTTTTTTTGGATTCCACATCATGCAAAGGCCTCCCAAAGAACCTCACGAGCTTTCCGCTATCATATTGCTACAACCCAAAACTTTGCAGTGGATGGAGGATATTTTTGTCTCTCTGAACTTCGTCTCTTGGAGGAGAGTGACTGCTGGTCTTTCCTTTTGTACTAGTGGTTTCACTTCAATTATTATTTTCGCAGATGTTAGAACCCTACAGTTCTAGGAGATAATATGCATTATTTACTCTTTTTGGATGTCATCTCTTTCGCAGGGCCTACGATACTTCTTTTTTTTCCTCCTTTGACCCCCAAGTTAGCTAACTAACGTGGGATGGTGTGTTGAAAGCCCAACTCTTTGTCTTTTACCATTTTTTCCTGCCTTATTTCTTCTTTTTTTTTTTCCGTCCTATTCTTCTTATATTTTTGTCCATATCCTTGGCTCGTGTGCCTTCTAATTTCTCATCTGCTGAGATCATTGATAGTGTTGTTCCCATTATTTCCTTGGAGGATAAGAGCCCTTATTATTCTTCTTCTTCATCTAGGTGGCTTCTATGTTACTGGATGTTCCTGGACTTGAAGGAATTTCTTTTTTCTTTTTCGAGGCTGAGGAGAGAATATTTTCCCCCTTGAGGGTTGGATCTTTTCAGTGGGGGGCGGAGAGCCTCCATCCTCTTGAACAGATGCGAAAGATGCATACCTATTTTCTTCTCTGCCATCTCCACCCTCTAGGATAGGGTCCCCCATGATCCAGGTGGACATTGGTGGCCACTTTCCAATTCCACTTGGACTCCCACCATTGTTTCTTTCAGTTTTTCAGTTTCCTTAATTGTAGCACAGTTTACTATTTTTAGCAGTTTTTCGGCTCCTAAAATTCCGAAGCTGTTTTGAGGCCCTAAACGACGTTTTTTTTGGCAATATACCGCCAACAATTTGTGTTATAAAATCATATTTTTTGTTGTAGTCCTTAGAGAGATATTTCCAATGGGTTATCAAGCGTGTCAAACAGAGATAGTATGACCAAGTCGCGACCCCGAGAAGTTGGCTATCCAACTCACCCAACGAGGCCCATAAACTCTTGGTGTTACATCTCCTCGAGTTAGGGTTTTGGTTGTTTAGGGTTTTTTCTTATTGTTCAATAATAAAAAGGCCCTTGAGCCTCATTGTAATGTAGTTCAGATGCATGTATCCACCACATCTCTTCTCTGAGATAAGCTACCATCACCTGAGCTAGTCTTATTTCCATTTTGTTTGTAAGCATATTTCAGTATTTGATATTAATGAAATGAAGTATTATTTCTATAGCATCTTTTTATTTATGATTATATCTATGATTTGTTGCATTCATGTTTAAATCTGGATCAATGGTACCAGAGGGGTCTGCTCTTTCTCTGTTTTTCTTTACATGTCCCCAACAAGGTCGGGATGTAAGGAGTTAGGGCTTGAACTGGTCAAACCTTTGCAAGACCAGCCTCACAAATCCCAATGGCCTCCCATGGCGGATGAAAAGAAGGATGAGGGGGAAGGAGATCCTATCAAAATCTTGCTCGAGGAATCCCTCGAGCGACAAAGGAACGCAATGATGGATAAATTCGCCTAGATCCTTTAGCGGCTACCCAGGGGCAACGCATCTACTTCCGGCAGCTACTCTGAAAGTGCCACACCCTTTAAGGTACAAGTTAACTTTGAAATTCCCATATTTGAGGGTCAGATAGATTGATACGTTTTAGATAAATGGTTAAATTTTCTAGAAGCATATTTTTCCATTCATGATTTTTCCAGTCGGGAAAATATCACCTTCCACTTCTCAAAGTAGCCCCCGATGTCAAGGACTGGTGGGAAACCTACTGTGAGTAGAGGGATGAAATTATGAACTCATTATTTTCATCTGCACCCACTTGGAACTCATTCCGGGATGCCATCAAGGAGTAGTAAGTACTACCCTGTCAGGAGCTATGAGGATAAATACATAAAGTGGACAACATTGCAACAGGGAAGGGACCAAGATGTGCTGGAGTTTACCAATGTTTTTCATACCCTTCACACGAAGTTGGGTATCAGGGATTTTGAGAAGAATTCGGTTCTAAAGTACCTCGGCTACCTGCACAGATACATCTAGGAAGAGATGGAATTCCTGGACATCTCCTCGCTCGGCATGGCATACTGATATGCGGTCAAGATCGAGCAAAAGTTTAAATGGAAGAAACGAGACTTTGGATCTGCGAATCTGAAGCAAGGAAAAGGTTTCCCCAAACCACAAAACAAAGGATAGAGCCAAGGTGGGGTGGTCCAAGACAGCCTGCCAAAGCCTCAAGCAAATAACAACACTGTGAAGCTGAAGAAGGACATGGGAAAGTGGTGTGAGTTCCATAAGAGCTCCACTCACAACACAAGTAAGTGTCAGGCCAAGCAGTCATTGGTGGCCAAGCTAAAGGCTTCAGAATCAAATGCATGTTATGACTCTGAGTCATAACCTGACAAGGGGAATGACAAGGGAAGTAGATTATCAATGTGAAGCCCAACGCCATCGTTGCCACCACAAAGTTCCAGAAGGAGGAACTCGAAGATATAGAGGAGGAGGAGCACCTCTTCCACTCCCAGATGTGGGTAAGGGGTTCCCTACTACAGTTCATTTTGACAGCGGGAGCCAAAAGAACCTCATTTCGGCAGAGGTCGTGAAGCGGTTGGGCTTACCGACCACAACACATCCACAACCGTACACCATTGAGTGGCTTCACCAAGGACAAGATCTTCACGTGAGCCAGCAGTTCCACCTTCCATACAACATCAAGCCCTTCACAGATGAGGCATTATGTGATGTTGCTCCCCTTGATGTTTGTGATGTATTATTAGGCCAACCATGCTTATGGAAGTGACATGATGTGCATCAGTCAAGGCCTCGTGTTGTTATTTTTAATTTGGTAAATAATTTGTACAGGATACCGGAGGTAGCACCACCTACCACCATCTCTTTGGTTACTACAAAACAATGTAGTAAGCTCATTTCCAAAATCAGGAAATTTGTTTTCCTGATGATACACCCTCAGGGAAAGAAGAATACGGTGGCCACGACCTCCAAACAGGGCCCCTCCACACGGAAACAACAGATGGGAAAGGTTGTGGAGGAGTATGAGGACATCTTCACCTCCCTCACAGGGGTGCCTCTACACTCTCAGGTCAACCACTCCATCGATCTGACCCTAGGTGCATCTCTACCCAACGGACCAATCTATCGATGCTCCATTATGGAGAATGACGAAATCAAGAGGCAAATTTAGGAGTTGCTGCAGAAAGGTCACATCTGTCCGATTTCATTGCCCTGTGGGAGCCCGATCGTGTTGGTACAGAAGAAGGATGGGACTTGGAGACTCTGTATTGACCACTGGGCGCTGAACAATATCACTGTCTTGAATAGATACCTGATCCCACAGATTGATGACCTCCTGGACCAACTGAGGGGGGGAAATTTTTTCAACAAGATCAACTTGAAGTCCGGCTATCACCAGGTACCAATCGAACCCTCCAATGTGTGGAAGACTACCTTCAAGGCCAAGGAAGGCCTTTTCAAATGGTTGGTTATGCCTTTTGGGTTGATGAATGCTCCTGCAACCTTCATGAGGCTCATGGATGACATATTGTGGCCATTCACCAACTCATTTGTAGTGGTATACTTGGATGACATCCTTATCTTCAGCCAGAGTTGGGAAGAGCACCTCCACCACATCGAACATGTTCTCCAAACACTGTGGCAACACAAACTATATGCCAATTTGGAGAAATGAACTTTTGGCATGACCCAGGTTCAGTAATTGGGATACATTATTGATGAATGACGGGTGCATGTGGATCCATCAAGAACCAAGTCATTCAGGATTGGCCAGCCCCAACCACTCTGACTAAGCTCCGTAGCTTTCTGGGCCTTGCCAATGTCTACGCAAGTTCGTGTTTGGATTCTCTCATATCACTTGGCCCTTGAGTCAAGTCACCAAGAGAGGAGTGAAGGAAAATTTCTTTTGGTATGAATCTCAATAGAAGCCATTCACAGATTTGAAACATCGCCTCTTCTCTGTATCAATGCTCACTTTACTAGACTTGCAACAACCATTTTATATCAAGACCGATGCCTCTAAGTATGCTATTGGGGAAATACTTACTCAACAGGGGCATCTAGTGGCATATCATAGTGAGACACTTCCAAACATAGTCTGGAAGTATCCCACTTATGAAAAAGAGATGTATTCCATTGTGCAGGCTTGCCGAGAATGGAAGCATTACATTTTGGGGAAGGAAATGTTCATCCACATAGACCACTGACCAATGCAGTTCATACAGATGCAAGGGAAGTTGCAGAATGATCGTCATCAAAAGTGGTCCACATACCTGCAGCAGTTCCATTTGAATATCAAGTATAAGAAGGGTATCACAAATAATGTTGCAGACTGCCTCAGTTGACCACCGATCATGGCATTACCACCGTGCTCAACTCTTGTGGGCATGAGACTTCTGATTGGCCACTTCTCTACAAAATTGATCAAGATTTTAGCCACACATACCAGATTCTCTTGGAGGGTCAGCAAGTTCCAGATTTTCACCTCCTGGATGCCCTACTATGCCAGCTATGACACCTTTGTGTTCCTTCAAGCGAGCGAGCCAAGATGACTAGGAAGTGCACTTCAGTCAAGCTGCTAGGAATTTCGGGGTCGAGAAAATAGTGGCATTAATGCAGAAGTATTTCTACTAGCCAAATCTTCGATAGGATGTCTGGAAGTACATTAGATCCTACACTGCCTGCACCATTGCCAAACTATCCATCAAGAAGCAAGGCCTCTATACTCCATTGTGTACCCCTAGTCGACCTTGGGAATCCATCTCCATGGATTACATGTCGGGCCTTCCTTCTACTAAGCATGGAAATGACTGTGTTTTTGTGGTTGTTTACAGATTCTCGAAGATGGCCATTCTAGCAGCCTACAAGAAGAATATCACAACAGAAGGCACTATTAAACTCTTCTTTGAACGAGTGTGGGCACACTTTGGGATCCCACAGTCTATCATCTCAAATTTGGATAGAAGGTTCCTCAGTACATTTTGGTCCAGTCTCTGGTCAATGCTGGACACCAAGCTTACTAAGTCCACAGCTTTCCATCCCCAAATTGATGGCGAGACAGAGTTCGTCAACAGGATGATCGTACACATTATGCGCAAGTACAACTCAAAGCATCCATGCACATGGGATGAGAGCCTTCCCTATGTCCAGCATAGCTATAACTGAGCTCTCCATAGCTCGACTGGCCACAACCCTTTTCAGGTGGGCTTGGGATTCCCATCACTATTTCCCATTGATGTGGCCATACCATTTGCAACTACTTAGGTAGATTCGGCTCATGTCCAGTCGGAAGCTGATAAGGAAAAAAACTTCATTGATGACATCCAACATATCCACCAGCAGTTACATGACATTCTAGAGAAATAAAATTCCAAGTACAAGTAGCAACGTGATCAACATCAGATGCCACATAGGTTTCAGGTGAGCGACAAAGTCTGGTTGCATTTGCAGAAGGAACACCTTACCGGAGCCTATCGTAAACTCATACCACTCTGATATGGTCCTTACACCATTACCAAGGCTATGGGTGACAATGCATTTGAGCTCAACATTCCCCCATTCCTTGGCCTACACCTAGTGCTCAATGTGGACCGCCTTCGACCATACTTCCTACCATTTTTGGACACATCAGACATTGCATAACAACTCACACCTACAGAGTTATCATTTTTGGAGACATCTTTCCAACGGGTTATCATGCACGTCAAACAAAGATAATATGACCAAGTTGCGACCCCAGGAAGTTGGTTGTCCAACTCACCCCAACGGGGCCCATAAACTCTTGGTGTTACATCTCCTCAAGTTAGGGTTTTCCCTTATTGTTCAATAATAAAAAGTCCCTTGAGTCTCATTGTAATGTAGTTCATAGGCATGTAGCAACCACTTCTCTTCTTATAGATAAGCTACCATCGCCTGAGCTAGTCTTATTTCCATTCTGTTTGTAGGCATATTTCAATATTTGATATTAATGAAATGAAGTCTTATTTCTACTGCATCTTTGTATTTATGGTTATATCTATAATTTTTTGCATTCCGATTTAAATCTGGATCACCCCATTGGAGGGGTGGGAATGCCTTGGCTTGGACCCTTTTTTTGGGGGGGCAAACTTTGAATTTTTTACTGGCCCATTTTTGTACTTTGAGTTCCACTTTTTTCATTTTACTTGTTTCCATTTCTTGTTTGCCTCTCCTTGTTGATTTTCCAGAGTGTCCTGTTGCTTTAGGAAGCCTTTGGAAAACTTCCTGTGTTCATGACATACTTTACATTTTAATGGAAGTTGGTCATAGTCCACTTCCAGCACATGTGTCTAGCTATCCATACAAGATTGACTACAGTTAGGGGACCTTTTTCTAGGTTGGATTCTACACAAATCCTTGCATAGGAAAATAGACCATCCTTTAGGTCTGAACAATCTATGTACTTTCCTAGAGACTTCCCAATTAGTTGAAAGGTTGCATCATTCCAGCCATGCAGGGGGAGGTAGGGTAACTTCACCAACGTCAGGATTGAAGAAGAAACATAAGTGTCCAAGTTGAAGATGGGACTCCACCTAGCCCTGTGCTCCCATGAAGTATGGTCCACTCTTGAAAACTAAATCTCTATCCAGACTATTTTCAAAGTAGAAGGTGTAGAAGCCCTTAACACAGAACAACGAAATAACCTTTCCTTTAATGAGTGGCTTCTAGTTTTTCTCTATCCAAGACCGAACTGAGCGCAAAGAGGGCCAGATGCCCATGAATTGGCCAATAAGGCTATTGTCCACGAGATGCAAGGCACAAGAGCGAGATTGAGAGGCACTAATCTCAATCTTTGGAATTTTATCCTCTTTTTAACAAAGCAAGTTGACCCTTGCTTCTGAAACTTAGGCATTGCAGAAAACATAGAGTTGAAGGCTGCGATTTCAGCGCTAGAGAGCCATCCTTATCCGATCGAGCCATCAAGGTTGTCCAACCAATGAAAGATAAAACACAAATCCTAGAGGGGAGTAGGAACTAAAGGGGAAACAGGAAAAAGGGGGGGAAGGGGAGGCAAGAGGGCCCTCAACAAGAGGCAAAGAGCATGTAACAAGAAGCCATGAACACGTAGCAACTCAAGGAGCTCTTACATCTCTCCTTCTTTTTCTCTCTTGGTTCATTTTTACAAATTATTATTATTATTATTATTATTATTATTTTAACATTTATTAAAAGTTGTATTTAAAAAATGTAATTTTCTAATTTATTTTTTTTTTTTTTTTTTTTAAAGATCATTGAAATGGTTTTATTTATTTCTTCATTTTTTTATCTTAAAAAAAACATATATTGTTTTAGTTTTTATTCCCCTTTTCTCTATATGTGAATAGTTTTATGTTCTCCCTTCTCAGGTTCTTTTAATTATTATTATTATTATCCAATTTTAAGGTCACAACCAAGCCAGATACCAAATTGGTGTATGAGACCCCCTTGTTTGTGGGACAAGGGACCCACCTCAGTGTAACAGTTTGACTGCTAAGTCTACGAAAGGATACATACTCTACCCCTCTCTGGTTTTGAACCCGTGATCTCTTAGGTGGAAACACATGCTCTTAACCATTAGTCCCATTTAAGCTCTTAATTCTTTGTTTTCAACAATAACAATGTTTTAGATTAAGATTTCAAGTAATTTTAAAATTTGAAAAGTGGGAGGGGTTTACTAGTGGAACCTCTTTTAAATTTGGGCAACTAATTTTAGAATTTTGGCTATGACAATATTGGTTTTCAAGACCATAGTTTCAAAGAAGTTACAATTTCAACCTTGAAAAAGGGAGGGAATTGGTACCAATAGCACCACTTTTTGATTTGGCAGGTCAATTTCAAGATTTGGTTGCAATGGTACTAGTTGTTATGGCCATGGTGTTTGTTGTGAGAAAAATAATCTCCTTTAAGCAAAGGAGAGGATGAACGTTAATAATAGAACACAATGGATGATAACATGCTTAGTGTTTAAAAATGTTGTTATTGATGCCCAGGGATGTCTAAATGAAAGAGGAAATTACATAGTAAAATAACATATTCTAAAACCTTTCCAACGTTATATGAGACTCCCTCTAATTATATAAGAATTAGGAGATATGAAATAATTTTTCAAGATGACCCAACCAAAGTACAAGTAGGCACCATTTAGATACCTTATCTTTGAATGCATTTTTACTCCAATTTCCTAGCTCAAATGGGAGCATAGGATATATGGTTGGAAATATTAATCTAAGACCTTTCCAATGATATATGATACACCTTAGACACCACATTCCTAAACAGAACAACGTTGCAAAGAGGAAAAACAACACCCTTGTGGAGTGTTCTTGCAGCATGCTAAAAGGTAAGAATCCGTCTAATGGATTTTGGGCTGAAGAAATAAATACTGCAGTGTATTTGAAGAATAGGAGTCCAAGGTTTTGCAAAATGCTAAGATTCGACATACTAGCTGCAACTTGAGTGAGGATCGAAGTTGACGCTAGGGTTTTAAATTAGGGTTCCATGGCGAGACACGTAGGGGGGAGCACCGCTCCCTCCTATAGTCAGGCAGTCACAGAGGAAGGCAAGGAAGCAGGAGGGAAGCATTTCAAAAAACCATCGAAACTATTTCAAAAGCAAGAGGCAAGGATACAGTTGGAAGAAATGAATCCTAGCATTAGGAAGGTAATCAATAGGAAACAAGTAAAGAAATGAAGAAGGGAGGTGGCAACATAAACGACTTCCACAAGAACTACGGGAGTCTGCAAACCCAAATCGAGCATCATTCCCCGAGTCATATTGAGTGATCTAGTGATTCAAGTGCACAGGGACCATATGAAAGAACATGTGATCATCTACAAGTTCATGGGGTATGGCCAAGAAAGAGGGCATTACATATCTGGATTAGGAGCCATTGGAAGCCAAAGGGAGAAATACATTTACATATAGGTTCTAAGGGCTTCTTCACGGTGGTGTTTGTGAACCTAGAGGACAAAGACAAAGTGTTTGAAGGGGGGCCTTATTTCTATGTTGCAGCAGGACTCTACATGCGACCATGGATGATGAACTTTGTCCCGGAACATGAAACATTTACATCCGTACTAGTTTGGATTAGGCTATACTCACTACCGCTAGATTACTGGCTACCAAAAACTTTGAAAACCATAGCCAACAAGCTAGGGCATTTTCTGAAGATATCAAAGGAAACTCTCAAACGTAAATATACCTCCTTCGCCCGAATATGTGTAGAAATGGATCCATATGGAGCCCTTCCAGAAGCAATACTTTTAGAGGTATATGATGAAGAATGGGTGCAAATGGTGGACTATGAGCACATACCTTTCAGGTGTCACAAATGTCATGAACACGGATCTATTCAGAGACTTCCCAACAAACAATATGGAAGGCAATGGGAAAACCTCTTTGGATAGAGATCACGAGGGTTTTACCAAGGTTGGGGCCAAAGGGAAAGGGGGTAAATGGCCACACAAGAAAAGCAGTGAAGACAGAAATACAAGACACAACAGTTTCAAAATCCTAGAGGAAGTAGAGGAGAACGTGGAGACAGTCCAGGACAGGGAGAACGCATTTAAGGAGCAGGAAATGAAAGCTGAAATGGAGGATATCATAGTAAACAACTAGCAGAAGGAGGATCTACCAAGCTGCATGGAGATTAGTAAGGACCATGAGATGACTCCAAGTGAGGCAGGAACGGAGGACCATGAACTACAGGAGATTCTAGACAAGGAAAATCTAGATCTAGAACTATTTCTAGAACAAGGCAAGAACAAAGGAGTGGACTCCTTGCCAAAAGAAGACTATGATCGAGTTCAACGAATCTTTCTATGGAGGGCGAAATCGAAGGGAACTGGTGTCAAGAGAAACCACGAAAGCCAGGAGCAAAGTGGGGTCAAAATGATGGAGAACTCACAGGCATAATCTCCAAAGAACTCAGGAAGGAAAAGAGGAAGGAAAAGACAGAATGAACTGCTAAACGAATGTGGAAAACTATTGATTAACTCAGGTAAGATGAAAGATCTTACCAGCTATTCCTTTAATAACCTTTCTTAATGAATCTTATAACATGGAACATTAGAGGTATAGGTAGTAGAAGGAAACAAAGGAATCTGAGTAACAGAATAAAAGAAGAAAAACCAGGCATGGTCTTTATTCAAGAGACTAAATGTTCAATGCATAAACCAAGAGAAATTCATAATAAATGGTTAATCAAGTATGAGTATTTAGAGTTTAAGGCACATAACTCAGCAGGGGGGATTCTAACGATGTGGGATCCACAAAAATTTGGAATCTTGGATGCTGAAGCATCCAGAAACTGTCTATCTTTGGTGTGTAGTCCTGTAGGTGATAAGGAGACTTACATGATAACAAATGTTTATGGACCTCAGAAGCAAGTAGATAAACTCAAGCTTCTTACCTCCCTGGAAGGTCTAAGAGCAAGACATCCCAATATGCCCTGGATAGTTGCAGGTGATTTCAATATGATAAGATCTCTTTCGGAAAAAAAAGGAGGCACTAGATAGCTAGGCAGAGACTCTAAAGCCTTTCAAGATTTCATTAGGAACATGGGACTAGTGGATACTGAGACTATAAATGGAACCTTCACTTGGAACAATAAAAGGGGAGGGGCTTCTCAAGTGGCTTCCAAACTTGATAGATTTATTATTTTTGAGGATCTCCTCCTCACAGGACCAGCCATCACCGCTTCCATTATGCCCTTTGGAGGTTCGGATCACTGGCCAGTACAGCTAGAAGCTACCTTTATGGGCACTCCGAGAAACAGGCCCTTCAGATTCAAAAATGCCTGGCTCTCTCACCCCAAATTCATCAGTAACATTGACAAATGGTGGAAAGAGGAGTTAAATATTCAGGGTACCAAAATGTTCATGCTCCAGCAGAGACTCAAACATATTAAATCCAAACTTAAAGCTTGGAACAAAAAGGAATTTGGTGATATCCTCAAGGCCAGAATAGAAACTGAGCAGAAACTACAGGAAATCAATCAGATTAATATCACAGAGGGCTTCAATGAAGAGAGGCAAAAACTAACTAACTCTCTGCAGGAAGAATGGGAGGATCACTGTCTACAAGAGGAAATTTTCTGGAGACAGAAATCTAGGATTCAATGGATCAAAGAGGGAGAAAGAAATACAAAGTTCTTCCACAAATCCACTATGGCACACAGGGCACACAATAGAATCACAAAGATTAAGGATTCTCAAGGTATTGAGCTTGTCTCTCACATGGACATGGAATCGAGTCTAGTTCAACACTTCTTCAATATTGCAAAGGAGCCACTGGAGGATAGATCTAGGTTCATTGATTAATTCACCCAGTATATTCCCAAGTTGGTCACCAGAGAGGACAACCACAATCTCAACAGACCAGTCTCGGAAGAGGAGGTCAGTGAGGTGATTAAGGAAATGCAAAGTGGAAAAGCACTAGGCCTAGATGGATTCAATGTAGACTTCTTCAAATCCTACTGGGATACAGTCAAGCAGGACATCCTTGAGGTTGTGGAAGACTCGAGAAAATCCAAAAAGGTTCTGAAAGCACTGAACGCTTCCTTCATAGCTTTAATCCCCAAAAAGGAAAATTCTATGACTCCGGATGGATTTCGACCCATAGCGTTATGCAATGTGGTGTATAAAATTATCTCCAAAGTGATAGCTAATAGAATCAAGCCCCTGCTACCTTCCCTCATCTCAAAAGAGCAAATAGGCTATGTGGAAGGAAGAAAAATTTTCAAAAACATCATCCAAGCACATGAGGCGGTATACTCTCTTAAATGCAACAAGCAAGCAGGTATGATCATTTAGTTGGACCTTGTGAAAGCCTATGACAAACTCAGCTGGTCTTATATCAGAGCTATTCTAAAAGCCTATGGCTTTGACCAAAACTGGATTAGATGGGTTATGGCACTAGTTACCACAACCAGCTTCTCCATTCTGCTTAATGGAGCTCCTTCAAGTCCCTTCACACCTTCCAGAGGGCTCAGATAAGGAGATCCACTCTCACCTTTCCTCTTCGTCCTCATGATGGAAGGGCTAGGTAGGGCAATCAAAATGGCAAATGTTGAAGGTCAAATTCAGGGTATCAAGCTCACCTCAGATGGAGAGGCTAACACTCATCAACAATTTGTGGATGATACTATGTTACAGGGCATACCCATAGTTAGGGAAGCAAGAGCAATAAAAAAAATCCTAAACGAATTTGCTATGGCAGCAAGAGCAGAGGTAAGCCTCAACAAGTCCAAAGTTTTTTTCTTTAATACCAATATTGCTATACAAAGAAACATTACCAGGATTCTTGGTTTTCAAAGGGAACAGTTACCATCCAAATATCTTGGCATTCCTCTTACTGACAAACCTCTAAGAAAAAAAATATGGTAATCAATTTCAAATAAACTTCAGGACAAGATCAGAAAATAGACATGCAGATCCTTAAACTTAGCAAGGCAACTTATGCTCACACAGGCAGTCCTACAGGCCATTCCCATTTTCATGTTTGCAGCTCTCCCTGCTCCTCAAGGTATTAAGCAGCAGATAAGGAGAATACAAAGGGACTTCCTATGGGGCAAAGGGGAGGAGAAAAAGAAGTGGGCTTTAGTGGCCTGGGACAAGCTCTGTAGGCCCAAAAGCCATGGTGGCTTGGGGCTGCATGACCCGGAAACTCTCAGCAAATTTTCGGGAGCTAAGCTTTGGTGGAGATGGATCAAGGAGCCAAATGCCCACTGAGACAAGCTTTGGAAACAAAAGTATGCCAAGGATTGGTAGGAGAAGGATCATATCAGAATGTCAGGACAAATTAGGGGCTCACACATTTGGAAACTTACTTGGGAGAATAAAAGCATTGTTCAGCAACACTGTTTCTGGGAAATCCGAGTAGGGGATCATGCTTGAGTTTGGGAGGACAGCAGACAATAGGAACCCATCCTGAACAGGAATGACCTAGCAGCCCTTAAGAGAGACACAGAGAGCAAAGGTCTGTTATTGGTAAAAGATTTCTGGGACAAGGGAAGTAATAATGTAAAATGGAGAAAATGGAAGGACCTAGGTTACAGTGATGAGAGTCCTTTGAAGGCCAAGGTAGATGCTCTTACCCAAGACTTAGAGCATAGGTGGATTCTGGTTTCCTCCTCACCTGACCAACTAAGATGGGGGAAGAACAATGAAGGTAACTTTAACCTCAAAGAGGCGAAACAGGTAGTCACAGGTTTTAACTTTGTGAATACTAAACAAGTCTGGAAGGAGCTTTGGAAAACTCCTCACTGGATGAAAATAAAGTTATTCATCTGGCTTGTGCATCAAAGAAAGATCCTAACTTGGGAAAACCTACTAAATAAAGGCTTCATTGGCCCTTCCAAATGTCACCTCTATGGCTCACATGAGGAAACTATTGAACACCTTCTCAACCTCTGCCCTTTCTCTGCTAATGTGTGGAACTGGGTGGCCTCAATCTTCAGACAAACTGATAGGGACAGTCTTATCATATCCAACACATTAAAAAACTGGAGGAAGAACTTTTCAGAGAATGAGATCATCAACAAAGCTTGGATGCTAGTACCAGGCTTTGTTATTTGGAATGTTTGGAAAGAGCGCAATAGGTGAATCTTCAAAGATAAAGCTAGTGAGCCCCAACACATAATCAGTCAAATTCTAAAATAGATTAAAGACACAGTTAAAAGCCTTTTGAGTTCAAATCCCAAGGAACCTCCTCTGCCTCACGAGGAGAATATTATACTCAATTTGGGACTACAGTCCATCAGTCCTCAAGGAATAATAAAGGGAGTGAGAACAATAAATACAAGGGCCAGTAGTTGGAAGCCCCCTCCATAGGGCTTCTTCAAGGTAAACATTGATGGAGCTTCTAAGGGCAATCCAGGGGTAGCTAGCTTTGGGGGTGCCATAAGAGATCATCAGGGGCAAACAAAATACATCTTCCATGGCCACTTGGGAAAGGGTACCAATAATATGGCTGAACTCCTGGCATTAGAACAATGCTTGGAGATCCTGGTGGAGGAAAATTTACAGAATGCTATCATTGAAGCAGATTTAGAATTGATCATTAGAGCAGCCAAGAAAATACACGATGGAACTTTACCAGATAAAGTGTTGAAGCATTGGAAGCTACTACAGGTTTCTTACCGTATCCACTCTCACTTGCAAACCCTTAAAACGATAAGATTTGTTCATGTGAAAAGGAAGGCAAATATGTTAGCAGATCGGTTGGCCAATGAAGGAGTGACCAATAAGGACAGGGATTCTCGGCATGCCTGGGAATTGTTACCTGCTAGAAAACTGCGAGAGGACTGTTTCTACCTGGCAACCAAAGATATGGAACTGTGGATGAACAGAACTGATCGAAGGGATTCAAGAGACAGGCGAGAGGATGGTATCACCTAATTCGTCTACAATTTTTGGTTTTGGCTGCTCTCCACAACTCTAATCACTTTCGGTTGTATGATGAAGGTAACGAATTGGGTAGCACCACAGATCTGGTTGCCTGTGTGCATTTGGCTCAGTGGATTTTTGATGGAGACTCCAGGCGGAAGGCTCAGAAATGTCTGTGGGAGTGGTCGGACGGTCTTTGCTTGGCGACTAAGCATTCTGGTTTTCCCGCGAAACTTTGGACACAAAACCATAAATGGTATATCGGGCGGGACAAGAATGGTATCTGGTTTTTTGTAATGTGCCTCCGATTCCACTCATTGTGTGACACGTTGTAACAAGAGGTGAGAGAAAACCACCTTCATCAAATAGTTAACCTCCACGCTTCTCGTCTGCCCGATATCCACGATGGCCGTTGGATCAAGGTTGAGTAATCAACGGCGGGGATTGGTTCGTGCTTGTTGCTCAAGAGTTCCAGACCCGAAATTGTTTAGTGGACTCAATCTATAGCTGTTGTCAGGTCCATTTGTTGGGTGCAGAGTGGTCCACTGTGGGTCCCTTTGTGGACCCCCGGTGGGATGCCTGTAGGGTTTTGTGGGCCTCGGTCCTTGGTTTTCTGTCATCCCTGCTGACTGGGACACTTTGTAAACTATGTAATTTTGGTTAGATTAATAGAAGGTTCTTCTCTTACTTATCAAAAAAAAAAGATATATGACATACTTATAACTCCTCAATATTGAGGAGAAATATGTTTTTGAATATTCACTATACATTTTTCTAGTTGTACCAAACTAACCATCTAGTGGACATGTCATCCCTAATTCAATGTACAAACAAAATATAAATAGGCATGAGAAGGAGAATTTATAACTACTCAACTCAAACGTTTGGTTATGTGTTTATGAGAGTGAAGGAGAAGGCTCCAATTTCATACCTCATGAACTAAAAATAAGTGAAGTTAAGTTAAGTTGAAGCAATGTTTTATGGAAGGGTTTTGGCACATATTTTGAGGGATTTCTGGAATTATTCTTGGGAAAGGTTTCTAGTTTTCTTCAAGATAGATTTTGAGGGTCAATTATAGGTGTCTTTGGAGGGTGAGAAGGCCAAGTCCTGGTGTCTTTAAGGCCAATTTCATGACAGATTTGATGTCCAAGTTTTGGTGTATTGAAGGTTGAGTGCAGGTTGGATTCTGGAATTATTGTAAGTTGGTGTGTAACAAATAAAGTTTATATACGTAGCAGAATAATCTTCAAAATACTTTGAAGACAAAGACATCCATTGTAGGACAAGTAATTGTGTATTGAATAGTGTATATTGAATTGATATGAGATGATTACAAATGAGGATGAGAGCCTACATATATACCCTACAAAGGTGCCTCTTTACCAAGGTCATGTCCTTAGGGACATACCACTACATTAACTAATTAATCGTTATTTATTGTTATTATTGTTTACATTATTTGTAACATTTTATATATTTTTACTCATAACATTTCTTTCCTCCTCAAAAATATTTGTCCTCAAATCTTACTAATGAAAGGACTTGATCTCCTTTACCATTTCGAAAATCTTCTCGTCTCCTAACTTTCATATTCATAGTTACAATACAATACGATCCTCTGAGTGATAAACAAAATTGTCCGATTGACAATGTATTTGACCATCCTATATTAATATTTTGTGAAATCCTTTGTTCACTGGAAATTTGAAATGGATTGTTATCATAGGACTGGGTTTTGTAGACTTTATTATTCCTTGGAACATAAATTTGTTGTTTCCATTCTGAATGGTTCAAGTATGTAGGCTGAATTAGTTGTTTTCTCTTGTCATTCAGATGTTGATAAGGACTTATTGCATTTTTACATCCCCTTATCATGTGTGTGGAAATTTCCTAATTTACTTTAGGTATTGTCGTTGTTGAGTTGGTTACTGAATCATCCCTTATAATTTCCCTTGGTTGAACTACAACACCTGAATATGTTTTAACTTCTAGTGATTTCTCATCTTCTTGAGTTATGATATTGATTAAACCAATATTTGTTCCTATATCTTCAACCTGGATTGTTTCGACTGGAGACTTCAATACTTCTTGAGTAAGTTATTCTAACATGTCATTTAGTGACTTCTTGTCACTTTTAAGCTTCTTTATTTGCATAAGAAGGTTTTGGTTATGATTCCTTAGATGTAAAATTTCGCCATTTTATGAATCATTGAATTTTTCCTTAATATCCTTCTCTTTATATTTTATACTTTTGGTTCGTTCTAATAACCTTTGATTCGGGTCTTTTAAGCGTAATTTTTCTTCTTCCTATTCCAATAGATTCTTGTTGAATTTATTCTCAAGATATTCATTTTCTTCTTCAATTTTTTTCTTATATATTTGGAATTCTTGACCCTCTCAAGTATTTTTTTATTATCGCCCCTTAGATGCCAAATTTCTTCATTACTTTCTGTTGATTCTTCATAAAACTAATCTTGAGAACTTTATATTTCTTTTACGATGATTTGTTCTTGTTTTGTAGGTCTGCAAGTTCTTTCCTTTTATCGTTACATTTGCATCTACTCATTATCTTGACTTATTTTTGTACTAAATAATTTTCTACATGTTGGACAACATAAATTGCAGTTTTTTGAATCCACTCATACCCAATTTATGTTTTACAAACTGGGCATTTAGTCCAAAATATTGACTTGTTTAAGGAAATCATCTTTAGTTTAAATTCCCCTTATAACTTGATAACTTTATCAACGCTGTTTAATCTTAAGATTATTTATTAATTTCAATTGAACCTTTTTTTTATTATATAATATATCACCTTTTTTTGTATTTGTTCTTATAATTATATCCAATTATTTTCAAAGACTTCCAAACTCCTTAATAATCCATTCTTTCTTCTAAGATAATTTTATAAAACTTTACTTTTCTTCACATATAAAGATATACTTCGAACTTGTATTTCTTTTTATTTTTAATAATAATATTTTAATATTTTAATATTGATATTTAACCGGCTCAAATTTATCACTACCATGGACAAGGAGAAGTGGTAATTTGCAGAATCGATGGCGCTACAGCTCTGCAACTAGGGTTCTGGCGATTTTCTGAAACGGCGCAGACAGATTCGTTTCTGCATCCACAGAGGGACTGCCTACCTGGAATCGACAGCGCCCCACAGGCTTAACTAAAGTGAATATGGATTCCCCCCAGGGGGGGGCCTCAAAGCCCTCCCCCATGTCCAATCATGCACCTCCAGGGCAAACTGGGACTTCGGCCTTTGGGTCGGTTCTTGGAGAGGCGGATAATAGAGAGACCCCTCAGCAGGATAAAACCAATGCATCTACCAGTCGGTCAGACAAGAGCAGCGAGATACCAGAAAGAAAAGATAAGCAAGAGGAAATGCCTAAGGTCACCTCGAAGACATGCAAACCAATAGCAGCTGAAAGGCCCAAGATAGAACTGCCCAGTCAGAAGATCAATGAACGAATCTAGTATATGATGGACCATGCACTCATTGGAAAATTTATTGGATTTTGGCCGACAGAAAAATCCCTGTATGGATGGATCTCGGCTAAGTGGAAACCCAAGGGTCATGTCACACTGCAGCTAGGACCGAAAGGGTTCTTTACTGTGATCTTCTTGTGCCTAGAAGACAAGTACAGAATCTTGGACGAGGGGCCTTATTTTTTCAATTCAGCAGGATTGTATCTAAGGGAATGGGTAGCAAGATTTAACCCAGACAAGGAAGACCTCAGCTGGGCACCAGTGTGGATCAGAATGTACTCACTTCCAGAGGAATATTGGGATGAAGGTCTGCTCAAAGACATTGGAAATGGGTTGGGGGAATACATAAAAGCGGCGGAAGAGATGAAGCTTTGCAGATACACATCCTACGCCCGCATCTGCGTTTTCATGTGCCTGGACAAGGCCCTGCCGGACTCGGTAAGTCTCTTCCATGACGACTATGAATGGATTCAACCCTTGGATTATGAACATGTACCCTTTCGCTGCCGTAAATGTCATGCTCATGGGCATCTCTTTCGGGATTGCCCGTTAAATGCCAAAGCCAATGCCTCCGATCCCTCTGACATGCCGGCCCAAGATGGCTTCACCAAAGTTCCTAGCCGCAAAAGAGCGCACAAAAAGTCTTCTACGGGGAAAAAACCCCAGCAGGACGCTGCCTCCTTCCCTTCTACGAGCAATAGTTTTGAGATTCTTGCTAAAGCTTCAGAAGATCAGCCCATGAACTCAAAGCCCAACCCTACGCCCATTTCATCCTCAGCAATCCCTCCTCCTTCTGGTTCATCTCCCGCAACTCATCCCCCAAGGGTGATATTGGAATCCCTAAGGAGGGCCGAAAGGGCTTAGATGGGAAAGCAAATGATATGGAAGTTGACGGCTTTCCAAACCAACCCTTGAGCTTAGCTATATCTTCAGTAGAAAATAGTCAGGTACAACAGATGGACGAAGAACCAGAGAGTATTGATATGGAAGGACTTGACATTCTTGAGCTTGAACTAGCATGCAAAAAGAAGGACTATGACAATATTCCAGAGCTTCAGCTCAGCAAACTGGAAGTCATCATTTCCAGGGCTTATCAGCAGCAACAGTTGGGCATCCAGCCGGGCAGTCATTGGGATGGCGGCCTCCCCCCAAAAGATACCAAAAAGCAGGGGAGAAGAACGGACCTCCAACGAACAATTGCAATAGGGAAAATCCTGGTGGACTCAGGCAGGTATGCTAAGTTGACAAAGTACTACAAGCCCACCACCAGTAGTGAATCATGAAGCTTACTTCATGGAATTTAAGGGGGCTCAATAGCCCAGGGAAACTGAGAATAATAAAAAACATGATAAAGCTGGAGCAGCCACAGATCTGCTTTCTTCAAGAAACGAAGTGTAACAGTAGCACTCTAGGAAACATCCTCTCAAGAGCTTGGCCAGGCAGTCAATCGGTTGCAGTGGATGCTTCGGGAGCATCGGGTGGGCTAGCCATTGCCTGGAATGCGCAAGCGTTAACTCTCTCAGACTTTCATGCATCTCACCACATTATCCAGGCCACTTTTCACATTATAGGCACTAACATCCATGGCCACCTTACCAATGTTTACTTCCCGCAGGAAGCAGGTAACAAAATAGCGTTACTTAATACTATAGAAGCTCTAAACTTTAATAGAATACATCCTCTTTGGATCATTGGAGGAGACTTCAACATGATCACTAAGCTTGAGGAAAAGCAAGGAGGTAGAGCCAAGTTGGAGCAGGAAAATGGCCACTTCAAAGAATTCATCCAAAACAACTCTCTAATCGACCTGCAATTTTGTAATGGAACGCACACTTGGAGCAATCGTAGAACCGGGAAGCATCAAATCGCTTCCAAACTAGATAGATTCCTCATATCTGACAACGCGGTTCATTTGGGAGGTGACATAGCGGCAACAATTCTCCCTTATTCCGGCTCTGATCATTGGCCTATCTCCCTCCAGTGGCAAAGACCAGGCAATGCCACCAGACGACCTTTTCGCTTCGAAGAGTTCTGGCTCACCCACCCTGCATTCAAAGACTTCATCAGGTCTACTTGGAACACCTTCCTATCACCAGAGGGGTCTAAAATGTTTCAGTTTCAACAGAAACTCAAACATCTCAAATCCCAAATAAAGCGCTGGAATCAAGAGACATTTGGAAATATTTTTCAGGCGCAACAGGACCTAAACAAGGAAATGAAAGAACTCCAGCAACAAATAATCACAGGGGGACACAATGAAAGGACCTTGGAACAGGAACAACGCATTCACAATCAACTGGAGGAGAGGAGAAAGCAGGAGGAAATACTATGGAAGCAGAAATCCAGGATTAGATGGCTGAAAGAGGGAGAAAGGAACACTAAATTCTTCCACCGAACCACAGTTCAAAGAAGAATGCACAACAATATCTCTTTCATTCAGAAGCAAGGAGGGGAAAGAGTGGAAAAGCATGATGAGATCGAGCAGGAGTTTCTAAGACACTTCAGGCAAGTTCATCAAGAGCCCCTCACAGATAGACGGCCTGCTATAGAAAAAATCACCCAAAATGTGCCGAAAATTATCACAGAAGAACATAACGAGCTCCTTCTACGCCCAATCTTGCCTCAGGAGGTGGATGCCGCTATGAACCAGCTCAAGGAGGGCAAAGCCCCTGGCCCGGATGGCTTCACTACCACCTTCTTCCACTCCTTCTGGGAGCTGATTAAAGAAGAGGTCTGGCAAGTGGTGGAGGAATCTCAGACTCTTCACTGGCTTTTGCCCTCTCTCAACTCAACTTTCATTGCGCTCATTCCAAAAGAGGAGAGAACCAATACTCCGGATAAATTTCGCCCAATCGCTCTTTGCAACGTTATTTACAAAGTGATCTCTAAAGTCATAGCCAACAGGTTAAAGCCGCTTTTGCCCCTGCTCATCTCGCCTGAACAATCTGGCTATGTGGAAGGAAGACAGATCTTGGATGGCATCATCCTCACGCATGAAATCATACACTCCCTCAAGCACTCCAAACAGGCAGGTATGATTCTCAAGCTTGATCTTTCAAAAGCTTTTGATAAGCTCAGTTGGACATATATTCAAAAAATGTTAAATGCTTTTGGTTTCTCTCCTATGTGGGTTCGTTGGATTATGAGTCTCATCTCCACATCCTTCTTCTCTATTCTCGTAAATGGCATCCCTTCCCGTCCTTTCAGTCCCTCTAGAGGAATTCAGCAGGGCGACCCTCTCTCCCCATTCCTCTTTGTGTTAATGGCGGAAGGCCTGGGGCGCCACATCAAACATGCCCTCCTCACCCAGCAGCTCAAAGGTCTATCCATTCACAACTCCTCGGCTATAACTTGTTTAGTCAATTTAACGTCTTAAATTGCTCTACATAAATTATCAATCCGGGTATCGTAAACTGATGAAGTGTGGTGCACTATATGTGCTTAGTTAACCTTTCTCTTACTTCGTTGTTTTATAGTTTATGTTCAACTCTTCCTAAAACTCTGCTTCAAACACATGTGCTGTGTAAAGCACGATTAAGAAGTAGCCAGAAATAAGTCCAAAAAGTAGTCAAGCTCTAAGGTGACAAGTAAGAAAAACCACTTTAAAGACCAGTTATAATGTTCAACTCTTCCTAAAACTCTGCTTCAAACACATGTACTGTGTAAAGCATGATTAGGAAGTAGTTAGAAATAAGTCTAGAAAGTAATCAAACTTTAAACTTGCAAAGAAAGAGCTTGAAAGAAATAACTTGAAATGAAACTGAAAGCAAAGAACTTGAAATGACTTGAAAGTAAATGACCACTTCCAATGGCACTAGACACCATTCATGTTGCTGCAAATAAAAGAAAAGAAAGTCACTTTTAAAACCAAAGATAATGATTATCTCTCCCTAATTCTCTACTTCTGCCATATGTACTATGCAAAGTATGATTAGGAAGTAGCTCAAGTTGAATTAGAAAAGTGATTAAAAATGAGAAAAATCTACTTTAAAGACTAGTGATAACGTTTTGCTCTTTCTAACTCTCTACTTCAGCCATATGTACTATGCAAAGTATGATTAGAAAGTAGTGAAAGATTAGTCTAAAAAGCACTCAAAGCCAACTGCAAGTTAGTGGTATTCTGATCCTTAAAAGATAGCAGTTTATGATAAAAGATCATTCATGTGTTAGCAGAACTTTGAGAAATAAGACTAAAAATCAGCTATAAAAACAAAGGCAGCAGCTTGAACCTGTCAACTTCAAATACCATTAGTTTGTAAAGCAAATACATAAACATAAAAACAAATCCCGGGAGAAAATAAAATGCAATAATTCAAACTGTACAAGGCAGGGGCCCCCTTCTACCTATGAAATCAAAGCATACTTAAAATTGCATGAATGAAAATCTAATCTACCTTACATTTTACAAAGCAATATTTACAAAATGAAATCTAATCTACTTACATCCTAATATGCTCCATGACATCTACTTCACATCTCCTTCCATGTTGAGAACATCAAAGCTTTATTCAATTTCTTCAAAAGTGCAAAGTACAAAAGCTTTCAAAAGCCATGAGACTAACAAGCTAAAAGGACTAATAAAAGACTAAAGGAAAGACTAAAGAGAGACTAACTAATGAAGGAGAGAGACCTCCTATTTATACAAAAAGATGAGAGCCATCTCATTAATGATAATCCATGAATCTCTCCCTCTACCTCTAGAGTCCTAATCAAAATAGGAACTGATAAGACACATGTCTTTTAGAGTTACAATACAATTAGGAGATGTGACACATATCCTCATGATCCCATGATTCCTTCCAACCAAATTCGAATTTGGCCTTAGAGTGCCACATAAAGGTCTTCTAGAAGTCTCCTTTCAAGCTACACATGTCAACAAACTCAACCCATTTGTTAGGTATAAGCATATGCACATTATTTTCTAATGTTTAACCACAAATTCACTTAAAAGGCTTAGAAATAATAAATATTGGAAAAACATAAAGGTAGCCCAATGATAATGAAAGTGGGATGAATGTGGTGACATAGTAGTGAAATGGAGGTGAAATGGAGATGATATAATGGACATAATAGCGAAAGTGTAATGCAAATGAATGACATTTTCAAGACTCAACATACCCCCCAACTGAAGCTATTGCATGTCCTCATGCAACATATATTACATTGACTCTTTTGATGCTTGAGCTTTGGCTTAACTTTGCATGATATCATTTGATAACTTCATATTTCTGCAAAGTGTTTTACTTGAATTGCAACATGGTTGGTTCTTGTGTTACAACCATTTTTTTTTTTTTTTTTGTTGCCTTCTATTTTGATCTTTGAACTTTGCATAATGATATTTTGATTATTGTTGCAAAGTATATCTTTATTGGATTGCATGATGGTTGGTTCTTGTGTGACAACCATGATTTTGTTTGTATCCAATTTATCCTTTAAGCACTTTTTCAAAAGCCATTGTATGCTCATAATAGCAATGTAATAATTAATATATGTTGGAAGTATGTGAGCTCTTGAATATGTTATGGACATGGAAAGATATGAATATGAATGTATTCCCCCCCAACTGATGGTATTGGCAATTTTATGAAATGAGGAAGAGAAATGTTTTTCCAACAAGTATCATTCTAGCTTTTTATGGAATTCTATGGTTAAAAGTTAGAAAATGTCGTACCTTCACTTACCCTTTGGAATGGATGAGTTGTATGTGTGTGGTGGCTGAAAACTTCTGATCATATTCTTCTTCAAGTGGCTGAACAAGAGGAGTCATGGATAGAGAGATAAGATGGCTTTTTATTGCTTCTACTAAAACTTGCTGAATCTGTTCCAAAATGTTGAAAATAATAGTCTTCATGTCTTCAAAACTCATTGGCACAATTCCTACTATGTGAAAAGATGTTCTGATGTCGAACATAGTAGGAAATTGTTGGCTTAGTGGCCATTAATGGACGCCACTAGTCAACACGAGTACTCTCACCATTGATGTCAATGAGAGTCAAGATGCCCAAACACATCTTGCTAGGTACGAATGAATTTACTGATGTCGAGTCACCTAGAAGATCTAACGAACAAAGGACATTAATGTATTCCCATTGTTTGTCAGCATGAGGTCTTGCCATTAAGGCATGCAAGTCTCAAGGTGTTTTTACAAAGAACTTAGACTCAAAGGACTATGGACTCAATAATTTGCATTGAAGCAGGGCTTATTTGCGGAATGAAAATGACAAGGAATGGAAAGTGAAAATGGAAAATGGCAATGGAGAACAGAAATGACAATGGTAAATAAGCATGTGAATGAGCCTTTTGCTTTTATTGGTGGGTTATGAATGGACAAAAAGAGATGGAAAGTGTATGTGAATGAAAATGGAAAATATGGAGTGGAATGAGGTGAATGGTTTATTATGGAGTATGGAGTTATTGATGGAGACAATAGTATCTGAAAGTTTTTCAAGTATTTGGATCTGATTTTGCATCAACATATTTCTTCTTTGTTGCTGATCATTCTCTTATGAAACAAATTGGTCTCTTAGAGAGACATCATTCCCTTGTAGTCATTTGTCCTTCCTCCTGGAACCTGCAAAAAAACTAATACTTCTTCTGCAATGGAATGTAAGATTATCAAAGGAGAGAGGTGGCCAATCTCTCTAGTTATGATATTTACACACAAAACTAAGAGTTTGTATTAATGAAACAAGTTCTCAAAGGAAAAATCAAAGGAATTTATACCTGCTTTGGAATTAGTGCCTCAATTTGATGTTGCTTCTTTTCAGCAATTTATTTCATTATTTGCCATTTCAAACTCTAATGATATATTTCTCATTGTATAGATCTTGTTGAGATCTTTCCAATGGTACTTAAATCATCAAAATCTGATTTTGTATGAGAAAGATAGGCTGATTTGAACAATGAGGTTTTTTTGGCTGCGGAATTGAGGAACAACTCTGTAGCTAAAAATCTTGAATAAAAAGTTAGCCATTCAATTTCATTATCAGTCCAAAATTAATCAATACCTTCAGAAAAGTGAGAAAATAACTTGTTCATTTCATTGATTCAAAATTATTATTTTTTCTTGACATGCAGCGACTTAGTGTGGCGACTCAGTGTGGCGACTTTGTTATAACACCCAATTTGACTTCCCTTTGACCGGGGTCTTTTTCAGCAAATTTGACCGAATGAATAGGACACCATCCATGTACTGACATTTCCCTAGCTACCCATGTGACCTGTTTTGCCTGATGACACCTACAACCTAGAGTTTAACAAAACAGCTGCGAGATCACTAAATGGCTGCGGGATCGCTAAATGGCTGCGGGATTGCAGAGTGTAAAAAATACTGTGAAATGGAGTGGCTGTGTGCGAACAAACTAAGAAATTTCTCCATCTCAAACTTCGGCTGAAAAATGGAACTGTGGAGTTTGAAACAGAGCTGCGGGGTTTAAAACATTATGGTCATCAAAGGGGAAGCAAGCAACTATCATATCCTTTATCCTCGGATGCTTCTTTGTTGAAAAGAGAACTCCATTATGATCAGATACTGTAATAGATGGTCGAACCCAGTAAGGCATTTATGAAGATGGAATCCCCGAAGTATACATCTCCTACCAGGTTGAACTTCATCATTGGAATATGTGAGAACTTGTTCAAAATATTTTACATAGTGAATTTGGCTTGGAAGAACAACTACTACATTCTCTATATCTTCCTTCAGCCATAAGTACGCACTTTGACAAAATGATACTATGAGTTGAATTAGAGGGCAAGAGACGTGGTGGAGAACGGAAATGTGGTGAAGGTGAAAGAGCCGTATCCAACCAAATCAAACAGAGCCGTCTTCGATTCGGATTGTTCAACACATGTATTAATGATTTGCAAGGGCAGAAGACGTACTATTTCAAACAATCAAAGCGCACCGTGTATGACTTGGCTGCCAAGAAAACCGGATCTGAGCAGATTTCTCAGGGAAAACGAAATGTAGTCACAATTGTTAAAAAAAACACTGATTTTTTTACGCGCGGCAGCCAAAAAGGGACTCCAAAGAACCGAACATTTCTCCCAGACCACCACGAATTTTCCCAAACGGTTTCTGGGTTATCTAATTAACCCACCTGGAAACAAAACCCATGTTTTATTTTTTTGAAATTCGCTACCATTTGGGCAAATCGAGCATGTAAAGTTTGACGTTTTTCTGCTGTTTGCGTTTTTTTTCTGAGTTAATTTTTTCTGTTCTGCACTTTTTGCATTCGTTTTTCTTATCTGATCTATTGTTTTGCAGGTGTTTGTCATCTGGCAGGTCACTATCTCTTTCTTGGTCGTTTCTGAGGTTATATGCTGCACTTTTATGGAGAGCATCATTAAATGAAGTCGTGCTGAGAACTGATTTTCCATCTCCAACCACTTCTTGCTCAACTTCTTTCCACATTGTGGATGCAACCTCCAATGTTTTATCAGGGGTCTTAGCACCTGCACAATTCTCCACAACTATCAATTGATCATCTGCACTATTATCTTTAATATCTCTGTCCATTCCAATATCACCAGCCAACTTACCATCTTCAAAAGTACAGGTTTTCACATGTGTTTGAACTTGTTCCTCATCATCATCTTTACTCATCTTGGATGCATTTAGTCCATCTTCTGTGCTCTTTCCTGAAACACAAACCATTTCTGTTGGTGCATCAGAAACCATCTCTTTGACCACTTCACCCAATTTCCGAACTGGATCAGAGCTATTTTCTGTACAGTGTTCCACCTCTTGATTGGAGGGTAGATCTTTCCTCTTTCCAGCAAATTTTTTTTTTTTCAGAGGGCGTGCATGGACAAACAGGACCCTTGCCAGTGCCATCTAGAGAAGAGTTTAAATCCTCTGAATCCTCACTAGATGGGTGCTCTAAACACTTAGGGGGATCAGCCATGTCTTTCTGAGCAAGAGACCTTCCAATTTTCTGAATCTTATTCAACAAGTCATTGCTGGAAACATCTGGATTTTCCCTGGCAACAGTAAGGTCCTTCACTTCCTTTATGCAAATGGTGCTTCCATCATTAGTAAGTTCAATTCTCTGCTTCTAATTGATAAGGTAGCTATCCAAAGGTGAAATCAACTCAGAAATCTGCCACTAAATGATGAATGCCTCCTACAGGAATCAACAGGTCAAAGCTTGAACAGGGAGGCATATTTTTTTTATTTTTATTGAAGCCACAGTGAAAACTAAGAATGGAGATAGCCCTAGATTGTTTTTCTCTCTCTTTTTTTTTTCTCTTCTCTGAAATTGTAAAATTTTTATAAAAAGGATTAATGATTTTCAATTTCAGGCAGCAAATACTTCAAGAAAAACATGTTAAAAACAAGACTTTGACTAAGGTCCTAGGCTGGTTTTTCATCGATCTGAGCTGGGTGACTAGGATAGGATCCATGTCGGGACAATTCTGGAGATGCCCATGTAGTCGGTTTTTTTATTAGATGCCTGTAACTTGTTAAACCTTGAAACAGCTGCGGGATTGTCAGATAGCTGCGGGATCAGGGCAGTTTCTGCAACTAAGTTGCAAAACCTTATTTGAACAAGATACAGTGTTTTGAAGACCACTACAAAGCATAACCAGACAATTTTGGACAATTTGAACCTATCAAAGCACTTGAGTTTTATTTTTTCATTTTTTTTTTCATTTTTTTTTTTATTTTTTTTTTTTATTGAATCAATTGAAGTGATGAAGTTTATTTTGTCTCCTATTTTTTTTTAACAATTCTTTTTCTGATCCTCCAGATCACACAGAGTGCAGGAGGAGAGCATACTCAAGAATTATTGTTTTGTTTTTTTTTACTTAATAATCCTTTTTCTGATCCTCCAGATCACACAAAGTGCAAGAGGAGAGCATACTCAAGGATTATTAATTTTTTTCCAGATGTAAGAAATAAGGTCTCCTAATTACACTTCCCCGGCAACGGCGCCAAAATGTTTAGTCAATTTAACGTCTTAAATTGCTCTACATAAATTATCAATCCGGGTATCGTAAACTGTTGAAGTGTGGTGCACTATATGTGCTTAGTTAACCTTTCTCTTACTTCGTTGTTTTATAGTTTATGTTCAACTCTTCCTAAAACTCTGTTTCAAACACATGTGTTGTGTAAAGCACGATTAAGAAGTAGTCAGAAATAAGTCCAAAAAGTAGTCAAGCTCTAAGGTGACAAGTAAGAAAAACCACTTTAAAGACCAGTTATAATGTTCAACTCTTCCTAAAACTCTGCTTCAAACACATGTACTGTGTAAAGCACGATTAGGAAGTAGTTAGAAATAAGTCTAGAAAGTAATCAAACTTTAAACTTGCAAAGAAAGAGCTTGAAAGAAATAACTTGAAATGAAACTGAAAGCAAAGAACTTGAAATGACTTGAAAGTAAATGACCACTTCCAATGGCACTAGACACCATTCATGCTGTTGCAAATAAAAGAAAAGAAAGTCACTTTTAAAACCAAAGATAATGATTATCTCTCCCTAATTCTCTACCTCTGCCATATGTACTATGCAAAGTATGATTAGGAAGTAGCTCAAGTTGAATTAGAAAAGTGATTAAAAATGAGAAAAATCTACTTTAAAGACTAGTGATAACGTTTTGCTCTTTCTAACTCTCTACTTCAGCCATATGTACTATGCAAAGTATGATTAGAAAGTAGTGAAAGATTAGTCTAAAAAGCACTCAAAGCCAACTGCAAGTTAGTGGTATTCTGATCCTTAAAAGATAACAGTTTATGATAAAAGATCATTCATGTGTTAGCAGAACTTTGAGAAATAAGACTAAAAATCAGCTATAAAAACAAAGGCAGCAGCTTGAACCTGTCAACTTCAAATACCATTAGTTTGTAAAGCAAATACATAAACATAAAAACAAATCCCGGGAGAAAATAAAATGCAATAATTCAAACTGTACAAGGCAGGGGCCCCCTTCTACCTATGAAATCAAAGCATACTTAAAATTGCATGAATGAAAATCTAATCTACCTTACATTCTACAAAGCAATATTTACAAAATGAAATCTAATCTACTTACATCCTAATATGCTCCATGACATCTACTTCACATCTCCTTCCATGTTGAGAACATCAAAGCTTTATTCAATTTCTTCAAAAGTGCAAAGTACAAAAGCTTTCAAAAGCCATGAGACTAACAAGCTAAAAGGACTAAGAAAAGACTAAAGGAAAGACTAAAGAGAGACTAACTAATGAAGGAGAGAGACCTCCTATTTATACAAAAAGATGAGAGCCATCTCATTAATGATAATCCATGAATCTCTCCCTCTACCTCTAAAGTCCTAATCAAAATAGGAACTGATAAGACACATGTCTTTTAGAGTTACAATACAATTAGGAGATGTGACACATATCCTCATGATCCCATGATTCCTTCCAACCAAATTCGAATTTGGCCTTAGAGTGCCACATAAGGGTCTTCTAGAAGTCTCCTTTCAAGCTACACATGTCAACAAACTCAACCCATTTGTTAGGTATAAGCATATGCACATTATTTTCTAATGTTTAACCACAAATTCACTTAAAAGGCTTAGAAATAATAAATATTGGAAAAACATAAAGGTAGCCCAATGATAATGAAAGTGGGATGAATGTGGTGACATAGTAGTGAAATGGAGGTGAAATGGAGGTGATATAATGGACATAATAGCGAAAGTGTAATGCAAATGAATGACATTTTCAAGACTCAACATAACTCATCAGCAGTTTGTAGATGATAACATGCTTTTTGGTTACCCGTCTGTCCAGGAAGCCTCCCTATTCAAGTCCCTGCTAAATGACTTCTCTGAGGCTTCAGGAACCAGCATCAATAAGGCTAAATCGCAGATTTTTTTCTTCCATACTCCCCCTGTCGTGCAGCATGCCATAGCCCGAATCTTGGGTTTCTCCATAGACTCTCTCCCTTCCAAATATCTTGGAGCCCCCCTTATTGATTCGGCCATCAAGCATTCTACCTGGCGCATACTCATCGAGAAGCTTGAATCCCGCCTCAATCTATGGATGCACAGAACGCTGAATATTGCAAGTCGTTTGGTGCTCATCAAAGCTGTGTTACAGGCAATGCCGCTTTATTTATTCTCTATCCTTGCAGTGCCTAAGTGGGTTATTAAAAGAATAAGGGATCTACAACGCAACTTTCTTTGGGGGACTATAGGCACAAACCGCAAATGGGCCTTGGTAAAATGGACCACAGCTTGTATGCCCAAAGAAAAAGGAGGCATTGGCCTGAGGGATCCCAACCACAGCAATGCCATCATGTGTGCAAAAATCTGGTGGCAATGGCTCTCTTCCCCCAATAAGCCATGGGCAGCCATTTGGACTGCCAAATATGCCAATCACCGGCCACAGGAGGAGCTCATCAGATTCACTCCCACTGCAAAAGGTTCACTCATATGGAATGCTGCCAAACAACACTTCTTGTTGATTCAGCAACACAGTTTTTGGGAAGTAAGAAATGGTAGAACAGCTCGGTTCTGGACGGATGCTTGGAACCAATTTCCAAAGCTCAACAACATTCTTAACCCGATTCCAAGCCACTTCGGGGAGGAGCAGCAACAGAAAGAGATCTGGCAGCATTGGACTCAGGAGACAGAGCAAGGGTACAGACAATGGAAGCAAAGTGACAGGTTAATCAGGAACGCGGATCACCATTTTATGAAGGATCTGGAAAGGGAGCTCCAAAAATGACGTATAAGATATTCTGATGGCAGGGACATTCTTCGATGGGGTTACATGCCTAAAGGAACCTTTTCCACCTCAGAGGCTCATAAAATTATATGCACAGAACCTTCGCCCCCCGATCCCATTTGGGGTAGAATATGGGCACCAGGCACCTGGCCCAAAGTCTCTCTCTTCCTCTGGCTAGTTGGGCATCAGAAAATTCTCACATGGGACAAGCTAAGGTGAAGAAACTATCATGGCCCTTCAATCTGTGTCAACTGTAACTCTCAGGAGGAAACACTCCAGCACCTTCTGGATTCTTGCACCCTGGCCAATCATTTGTGGGAGAAGGCAAGCTTCAGATGTCAAAGAAGATGCAGAGTGTTGGACGACATCACCAATTCCATACGCCATTGGCAAAAGAATCCCTACAAAAGTGAAATTCTCAACCATTTATGGAGGATGATTCCTGGGCTCCTCCTTTGGTGCATTTGGAAAGAAAGGAATAAGCGCATATTCAAAGATCAAAGCTCTCCGTTAGAGATCATCTGGAGCAACTTTTGTCTGAATCTCAAAGAGACTCTGGCGCTCCGTACCTGGAAGCAGGACGACCTTCCCACTCTAGATAATGAGAAGGCCATCTGGGCTAACTGGAACATGCAACTCCCTCAGGAAATTCACAATCATGCCCCCTCAAAGAGCATCAACATAAAAAAGGATTCTTGGACAGCTCCCCCAAAGCACACTTTCAAGCTCAACTTTGATGGAGCTTCAAAGGGAAATCATGGAAAAGCAGGATTTGGTGGAATATTCAGAAATAACACAGGCTTTCCCCTCCTTGTTTACTTCGGAAATATAGGATGGGACACCAACAATTCGGCTGAGTTGGAGGGTCTCTGGCAAGGTCTCCTCCTCTCATGGAAACACAACTTCCATCCCCTGGAGATCGAAGGTGATTCCTTAATCCTTATCAACATGGCCAAACAGCTCCTAAATGGTTCTCATGCAAGGAAAATTGCCACTAGTTGGAGACTCGAAGCAAGACTGGAGGCCATAGAACAACTGCTTCTCAACAACAGGGCCATCATCTTCAATCATGTTAAGAGGGAAGGCAACAAGGTCGCTGACCTTTTGGCCAACGTGGGTGTGGAAACTGAGCATACTCTAAGCACAGGAACTCTAGACATAATTCCGAAACATGATCAAGAACAGGAATGCAAACTTTTGGTCCAAAGGGATGCTGCCCCCCTAGATGCGGGTGTTTAAGTTTGCCTTAAATTCAATGGGACTAGAGTGGGCTGAGAAAGGTCACCACCTGCCAGCCCTGTACAGCGAAGTCATTTACATGTGGCCGGATGATCATAAGCAGGTGGGCTTTGCTCTGTTTAAAGGAATTAGTGCAGGCGACTTTGATTTACCTTTCACCTCCGCACGCTCAGTTATGTTCTGGCTCTCAGCTCCCATGAATGCCACAGTAATGGCAGGAGCATCTCGAGGTAGGGGAATGGGCAATAAAACTAGCCTCCACCATGGGTTTGTTCAGGTGTCTCTTATGTTATGTTAGTTGGGCTCTTGCCCTGTTAGCTCAGAGAAGCTGCCTCTGTCAATTTCCTTGACTCTCTCTGAAGCTTTGGGCTCCCGTCTGATTGTTTTTTTGTCTGGCCTAAGTCCTACCTCTCTGGTTGTTCGTTCTGGTATCCACAAGGGCGTTGTCGTTGTCGACATGCCTCGACCCCGCCAAAGGATGTTAAGCCACAGAGGCACCTCTCGGGGGGCGCCTTCTCTCCCTTCTTCCCTCTCTCCCTCCAGTGACTTCACTTCTCGCCAGTACCCTCGCACTTGCAGCGGGAGAGGGCACTTTTTGTGGCCCAGTCAATTCCTTGAGCCCAGCTCTCCAGGTTCCTCGTCCTCGCCCTCCTTCGGTTCTGCAATCTTCACTTTTAATTGCACCCTGAACCGTCCTCGGATTACAGCCCATGTCTCGGTGCTCTTTCTCGAGGAAGCCCAGGAAGAGGGCGAGTCTAGTGCTCTTCAGGAGGACCCAGGCTTAGTTTCTGTGTCGAATTCTGGCTCCCCATGAGCTATGGAGACTTCGGCAAGCAATGTTAATGACATAGTGATGGAGCCAACAGCCCCGAGTTCGTCTACGAACAATGATGCTCGAGCTCAGGATTTGTTTGATGGTGGTTGGAGCAGGATCATGGAGGAGCATCCATGCGCCTAATTCATGCTCTGCAGCTCCGTCTCAGGTTATGCAGCCCAGTATAGATGTCTTTTTTCCACTGTTGACAATTTTTGTAATTATTGTTACGTCAGGGTTAAAAATGCATGTTTTTTGTAATGTTTGCAAGCTCAGCAAGGCCAAGATGGATAACTCTGGATCCCCTATGTGGGACTGCATAACTTGGCCTAGTCCAAACTCTCCGTTCTAGACTTTTTTCTGCTCCAAGCTGCCTTTCCTTCAAGGCAGTTGTTTATGATGCTAGTCATGCTGTAATTGTATACCTTTAATGTGAATAATAGAATAGTCTTATTTAGAAAAAAAAATATTGATATTTAACCTTTGTAATTGTATTTTCCCAAATTATAATTCCCCTTTGGTAAAAATTAATTAATGGTCATGACTTGATTGAGGATCCTGACATTAAGATTGCATCAATGTTTAGATTGTACATTCGATCATTGTGACGTCACACAATTTTGTGTTCGAGCAGGTTGGTTGGCAGCAGAATTGGGGCACCGATAGTGGTATTTGGTAGTGGAATTAGAATGTAGAAAATAGCTAACATTAGGGATAGTTCCACTGTGATTCGATGGATGGCAGTGGAGAAAAACCAGTTATGTAATGGTGGGGAAGGTTGGTTAAGAAGCGGTGAGGAGGAATTTTGGACAGAAGACAACTTGTAGCAACGAGTTTTCATTGTTCGATCACGGTGGTGGAAGAAACAACGTCTACAGTGGGAATGATAATGATAGAGAAGGGTGTAAGAAACATGTGACACAGGCTTGCTGACTAATCAACTTAGAGGTTGTGGGTGGATTTGCTTACGACGACGAATGAAGATTGGTCATCAGGCATCTGTGGTATTGTTTGGTAGTAGCACGGGGGTGAAATGGCAATGTGATAGTGGCTATGTGCTACAGAACACCTAATGGAAACAATTTTTATTTGTGGCGAACAATGGCTCCAATGCAGCGTGTAGAGGCTTCGACAGGCCACATAAGTTCTTTGTTTTTTTTTATATAATTTTTTTGACAATTTATATATATCATATTTTTTTATTGTTTTTATAGATATATATACTTTCATTTTTTTTTACTCTAACTTTCTTTTTTTCTTTAATAATTTTTTTTCTTAGTTTTTTTAATACTTTGCTTTTCTTTTGTTTTTTTTTTTTTTGTCTTTTTTCAATGGCCAAGTGTCGAATGACAAAATTGGAGAATCTCCAAAATGTGTAGTGAAATACTTTGATTATGATGTAAACAAAGTTGACGAAAATTGATGGCCAAAGGCCAGTGATCAGAGAATGTGGCTTTGATACCACTGTAATGAACAAAGTTCGTATACGTAGCAGAATAATCTTCAAAATACTTCGAAGACAAATACATCCATTATAGGACAAGTAATTGTATATTGAATATTTTATATTGAATTGATATGATATGATTACAAATGAGTATGATGGCCTGCTTATATACCCTAGGTATTGAAAAAGGAAACATGAAATTCTCAATTTGATTTTGCCCTAATTAAATTGAGAAAATTTAGATTTCCACATCAACAGACAACTTGGATGTAGTCAAGTTGCATGACATGGCTTGTGTCAGCCAATTTACTGATTAAAATGGAGTTGGAGGAGTTAGAGTCCAGTTAAGCATGTGTAATTGCTAATTTGTAGCAATCAAATTCAATTTTCTCAAGTTGTTTTCAGTTAAACTAGTTCTAACTGTTGGAGGAACTAGTTGAAGGTCATTTGTGTAGTGGGACTTTAGTCAAACTCAGTGATCATCTAGTTAACTTATCAATCAACCCAAAATACCTAGTGCATGTAGAGAATTTGATTTCCCTAGCTATGGTGGAGATTCCAAGGCAGTATAACACCATTTGTAGAATATTATTGATTGTATAGGTGTTGCATGTATTCAAATGATCAGCCTAAGAAATTGTGAAATTCAGTTTGAGGAATTTCCTAAATAATAGTTGTCTAATTCCTCAAGGAACAATGGAAGGAAACATGAGCTCAAGAAGAGGAAAAATTTTACTAAGTCTAGGTCAAAGCCTTTCAGTGAGCAGAGAGATAGGTTATGCACTTGCAGGGTGTGCTCAGTTGAGCAAAACAATTGTAATACATCTCTATTCTTCTGATTCAATGCAAGCAAGCATTGGTGTTTTTAGTAGTTTTATTTTCTTGGGAAAAATACTTGTTGAATGTTTGTTATTTCTTATTGTGTGTCTAAAAATTTTGTTCTATATTGTGAATTAATGTCCACAGATCACTAGATTAGGTTTGTGTCTGTTGAGCCTCGAACCTGCACCTTCCTATACACCCTCTCAGCCTTCTTTTTCCACTCATTTCATCCACCAAGTTGATTAAATCATTGTATTTTAGTTTAAAAAAGAGCTTTTGACATGGTTTTCTAACTATGTTGATTATTGTTGTTTGGTTTAGAATTTTGTTCAGACAGCTGCGGAAGCTTCTCAGTTTCCGCAGCCGACACAGGTTTCCGCAGCCGACCCAGGTTTTTGCAGCCAGCACAGGATTCCGCAGCCGTTTTGTCAAACACCATGCTACAGGTGTCCTCTGAAGAAACGAGCCACATGGGCAAGTTACAGGAGTCAAGGACATGGAACGTGTCCCTCCAGATCATCCAGCACGCTCATAAAAGCCCACGGTCAAACAAGGGGCAAAGGATAGTCAACGGAAGTGTTCAGCGGTGGCACGGCTCTGCGTAGCTCTGTTTTTGAGCACGTGAAGCTACGTGGCACAGTCCTTAGCCACGAAGACATCCTGGTAGCGTGAATCCAACAGCCATACCTCTCAGATTTAATAAACATGATGACAGTTACCTAGATCCGGGCTGAAGAGGATTTACGTGTCTCTGGCAGCGTGGTTAATAGCGTAGATTTAGTTAATTTGTTTAACTTTCTTTCCTTATAAATAATGCGTCCATGAACGCTGTAAAAGTTGAATCTTTGGTAATGTAATTCAAAGTTGTTGTATTTCCCCACTACACTTTTACGTTGTTGTTTAATATATGAGAAGACTGGTTTAAACTTAAGCTTGTAGCTGTTCATTGAATCGACTGAAGTGGTAGAGGGCCCCTGCTCACTAAAGCCTTGTACAGTTGTCCTTTAACTCTTGCATTACTTTTTTCCTGTTCATGTATATTAGCTGTACAGTTGTCATTTAAATGCTGCGTTTTATTTCATCATGTATATTAGCTATACATAGCAAAGCTTTTTGATTTCTGTTGATTTACATTTTCATTGCTGCTCTTTTATGGTTACAACTGATCAGTATTTTCTGTAGGTTTTCTTAGGCAGCCCGGGGCAATTTTTCACCTTTTCTTTTTATAACTATTGGCATACGAGATCATCTTGTCTTTGTCGCTGACTCTTGTTTTCTGAAGTTTGATTTCCAGTACTGTCATTTCCTTAAGTTGTACATTTCTTTTCTGCTCTTAGATATCATGCTATTCATCTGTTAACGGTTTCTTTCTATAATCAAATAACTTTATTAGAAACCAGAATATCACTCATTATAGCTTGATTTAGTTTGCTTTAGATCTCACATTGCTTGACTTGTTCATGATTGTTTCTCACAGGGTGAATTAAAGCTAAAAGGCAAAAGGTCAAGAGAGTTAAAGTAGTGTGATTAGTTTCTTTTATGCAGTTTAACTTCTTTTAGATTTCACATTGCTTAACATTTCATGATATCTTTTCACAAGGAAGATTGAGTTGAAGAGTTGAAATAGTGTGGATTAGTTGTTCTTACTTTTAATTGAATTTAGTGTAGATTTCACTTTCATTTTCATTCAGCAACAGAGATACTGGGCCGATGTCATTAGTTCATTGTTTGATGTCTTTATTTCTTTTTAAGAATTGATTTCATTGCAGTTATTGTAAAGCTTTCTTTCTTTTAAGTTTTGAAAAACCACTTAGAGATCACCATAATCATCCATATTTCACTTGCTTTATCACCTTTTCATCATCTCACATTAGGGAAAGATAAATCCAAAAACAAACTTAAAAAAACTAAAAACGACAAAAGACTAAGGAAATGGTTATCTAGTACATATAGTACACTTCACTTCGTCAGTTTACGAACCCCGGGTTGACATTATAAATAGCAATTTAGATCACACTAAATTGACCAAACATTTTGGCGCCGTTGCCGGGGAAGTGAAATTAGATAGCCAATTTCTAAAAAAAAAAAAAACAAGAAAATTTCAAGGAAGTAAAATTGATAACCTCTCAAAGTATGCTCTCCTCTTGCACTTAGTGTGATCTGGAGGATCAGAAAAGAGAAAGTTATTGGTTTAATAGTTTCTTAAGTATGCTCTCTTCTTGCACCTAGAGTGACCTGGAAGATCAAAAAAGGAATTATTACCCCGACTTGAAGAAAAAATAAAAATGACATGCATAGAGCAAGAGATTCTAGGGGAAGGTTTTTAGCTAGAGCCAAGAGTTCGACTTTTACAAGTCCATCTACTTCAAGGAACAGACAAGAGACACCTCCATCATCTCCAACTTACACTCCTAGCCCTAGGGTCCCTGGAATTCAAGAAGCAATAGTTGACTCACCCACACCATCTATCGAGTTTGAATTAGGAAGAGATCCTTTCCTTCCTTCCACAGGAGGACAAATTGTAATTGAAGAAGTAGAATCACCTAAGGAAGAAGAGGGAGGAATTCCTCCTCGTTCACCATTAATAGAGGAACCAGAGGACTCTGAAGTCTCTAGGGAAACTATCATGACAGAGGAACGAGTAAACGGATTTGGTAGAGGTAGAGGAGGTAGAGGAGGAAATAATGGAGAAGGTAGAGGTAACATTGGGGAAATACAGATGGAGATAACTCATTTGGGTTTCCTATAGTTGATGAAGACTCTCGAGCAACCATGAAAAACATCTCACCATCTGTCCTCCCAAACTTTCATGGGATAAGAAATGAGGACCCTGAAACATTTCTATTTGAGTTTGAGGTCGTGTGTCAAACTTATGATTATTTGGAAGACTCTCAAAAACTCAAACTGTTTCCCTCAACATTGAAAGGAGCAGCTTTGAAATGGTTCATGGGGTTACTCCCTCAATCCATTAGGTCTTGGAATGACATGAAACAAACATTTTTGGATAGGTACCTGGACTATTGTATGCCCACCAATCACAAGGATGAGGTATTCAAAATGGTGCAAGGAGAAGATGAAAACTTGGAAGATTTACTTGAAAGATTTCAATACAACCTGAAAAGAGCAAAAATGAGTAACTTAGATGAGGAGACCTTGAAAGCCCTTCTATTAAAAGCCATCAGAGATGAAGGGATAGATATTTTGAACATGATGGGGAAGGGAGATATATCTCAAATTTCACTCAATGATATAGCTGAGCTATGTGTCCATCTCTCAAGGGGGAAATCTAAAACTCAAAAAGGGCCTAGAGATCCTTCTCTCATCAGAGCAAACAAATCTGCAACTGGTTCAGTAAGTAGGGCTGAGATTGGCAATATGCTGGATGAATTCAAAACTGACATCTTAGGGAGTCTTAGTGAGCAACTAGACACCCTTAAGATTCACAATAAGCAGAAAGCAGAAGCTGAGGCTTTGGCCATCTTTTGCCCAAAGTGTAGGAAGAAACATGCTCTAAGGGAATGTCCCTTGGATGCAAAAGTTGTAGAAACATGTGTAATTTGTTCAGAGAATCATGAGACCAAGGATTGTCCTTCAATTCCTGGGCTCAAAGCTGTCTTTCAAGAAGATCCAAATACAATCGAATCTCTCTGTTTTGTTACAAGGAGACCTTGGCAGGGGCAACAAAATCAAGGGTTTAGCAACTCTATGAACTTTCAACCCCCACCAAATTGGAATCCTTGGCAACAACCTTGGTCCCAACCTCAAAATCCTTTTCAATCATGGGTACAAGGTATGAAAAATCCTTATGGGAGATTTGCTCAATTTTATCAATATCCCCCATCTTTTCAAAACCAACAAGCTCCACAACTTCCAAATCAAAATCCACAACTATCATTGCCATTTCCACAACAACAACAACCTTCTCAACAGAATCCAAATTCTCAACTCTTGCTTCCATTCCAACAAAAGTCAAATCAACTTCCTTCTCAGCCATTGCCAAACCCCAATAACAAAAACCCTCAAAATTCTTACATGATGGAAGGTCAACAATTTCCTGCCTATATGATTGTTCCTCTCAATGATGTACAACTCAGATCAGGTAGAGTCCTATATAAGCCTTCTATAAATGCTCAAAAGCAAAGCATTTTTGAGGAAGATTCTCTTGAAGCCAAAAAGGGTTCTGAAGCATCTCTTCAAAACCCAAACACTCAAAAAGAAAAAGAAAAAGAGTTAACCCCCACAACTCCCATAGTTGAGCAACCTGCATCTTTATCCACACCTCCTTTTCCTGAAAGATTACAAATTGACAAAGGAGTGGAAAAACAAATTTGGTTGCCTGACTATAATTTTCTAGATGAATTGAAGAATGTCTGTATCAAGATTTCCTTGTTACAAGCCATTAAAGAGATTCCTATTCTAGCAAAAACAATAAAGGAGTTGAGTCTTAAAAGTCCAGGAAGGAAACCAAGAGATACAAGAAGAATCCACCTGGTAGGGAAAATTGCAGATATCATGATGGGAAAAATTACTATGCAGAAGTATATAGATCCCGATAGTCCAATTGTCAAAACACATATCAATGGAATTGAAATTCCAAATACTCTGGTTGATTTAGGGGCTGCTATCAACATTATGAGTAGACAGACTATGGAACAGCTAAAACTTCCTAATCTTCTCTTTACACCTACTTTACTGCAACTTGCAGATCGATCAATTATCAAACCAGATGGTGTATTTGAAGACATTCCAGTCTCCTTAGACTCTTGGGAATATCCAGTCGATTTCATGATTTTAACTCCCAAGAGTAATCTAGGAGGACATCCTCTCATCTTAGGAAGACCTTAGCTAGCCACAGCTGATGCTTTCACAAGTTGTAGGTCTGGGGATATGTATATTTCTGATGGTAATTCGACAAAGAAGTTCAATCTGTATCCTCTAGCAAAAGCAATTACAGAAATAGGAGATAATGAGTGGGTTGATGTTGAAGATACTATACAACCTGTCTTTACCATTTCTGAGATCAGTGAAGATAGTCAAATTCTGAACACATTAGAAAACTTCGAACCATCTTCAGAATATGACCACACACAATTTCAGTTGGATTCTGACATTGAGTGTCTATCATCTAGACAAATGTCTCTTTTCTCTATGGAAGAGTTTGGTAGTTCTGCTATTGAGATTTTTCCAGGAAAAACATTGAATATCAACAAAAACTTGGAAAAATCACAACAGGAAGAGCTAACCAAAATCTTGCAAAAACATTCTACTGCATTTGCATGGGAGTATACCGATATGAAAGGTATTGACCCTAAGACTTGCATTCATCACATCTACATTGAGGAAAACAGTAAACCAATTAGACAACCTCAAAAAAGGATGAATCCAAACCTTAGGGAGATAGTGAAAGAAGAGCTCCAAAAGTTACTTAATGTAAACTTCATTTACCCCATTTCAGATAGCCGGTGGGTTTCTCCTTTTGTTATAGTACCTAAAAAGAATGGTAAATGGAGGGTTTGCATTGATTACAGAGAATTAATCAAAGCAACTTTAAAGGATCACTTTCCTTTACCCTTTATTGATCAGGTATTAGATACTTTAGCAAGCAAAAAGTATTTCTCATTTTTGGATGGTTTTAGTGGTTACAATCAGATTCAGGTAGCACCTGAAGATCAAGACAAGACCACATTTACTTGTCCATGGGGAACTTTTGCTTACCGAGTACTTCCTTTTGGATTATGTAATGCACCCGCAACATTTCAAAGGGCAGTACTAGGAATCTTTTTTGATCTAATTCATGATTGTGTAGAGGTTTATATGGATGATTTTATAGTTTATGGTAATTCATTTGAAGAGGCATTAGAGAATTTGGAAAAAGTCCTTATAAGATGTAAAGAAACAAACCTTTCATTAAGTCATGAGAAATGCTTTATGATGTTTACTGAAGGGATTGTTTTAGGACATCATATTTCAGGAGATGGGATTAAAGTTGATAGATCAAAAGTTGAAGTCATCTCCAAGTTACCTATTCCAAATTGTCAAAGAGATGTTAGAAGTTTTCTTGGATTTACTGGATATTATAGAAGATTTATTGAAAACTTCACCAAGATAGCATCTCCGCTCTTCAAATTACTTACAAAAGACTGTGAATTCAATTGGGATCATGACTGTCAATCTGCATTTGAAACATTGAAAACAAGAATATCTGAAGCACCCATTTTGAGAGGACCAAATTGGAAACTTCCTTTCCATATTTCTACAGATGCTTCAGATACAGCTCTAGGAGCTGTGTTGGGTCAAAAGGATTTAGTTCCTTATGCCATTTACTACACCAGTAAAAATTTGACTCCTACTGAGTTAAATTATACTGTGACTGAAAAAGAGTTCTTAGCTGTTGTTCATGCAATCAACAAGTTTAGACATTATATAACAGGCTATGAAACTTTTGTACATACTGATCATTCTGCAATTAGATATCTCATGAAAAAACCTGTTACTAATGGCAGAGTTACAAGATGGATTTTACTTTTACAAGAATTCAATATTACTGTGTTAGATAGACCAGGGAAACAAAATACAGTAGCTGATTTCTTGTCTAGAATCCAAAATACTAACGAAGATTCTCCTGTAGAGGATAAGTTTCCAGATGAATATTTGTTTGCAGTAACTACTAAAACTCCTTGGGATGCAGATATTTCTAACTATTTGGTTACAGGGAAGCTACCTCCACACTTATTTCCTAATGAGAAAAGGAAAACTATTCAGGAGAGTTCAAATTATTCATGGATTTCTAATGAATTGTTTAAAACAGGGCTAGATTATGTGATCAGAAGATGTGTTCGGGAATATGAAATGCCTCACATCCTCAAGGCATGTCATGATGAAGCATGCGGTGGACACTTTGCTGACAAGAGGACGGCCTATAAAATCCTTTCTTTAGGATATTATTGGCCTTCTCTCTTTAAAGATACAAAACAATATGTCAGGAGGTGTGACAGCTGCCAAAGAGTTGGGAGACCAACTCTTTCAAATGAAATGCCATTACAGCCACAGGTACTCATCGAACCCTTTGAAAAATGGGCTTTAGATTTCATTGGACCTATTAATCCACCATCTAAACAAAAGAAGTATATATTGGTTTGCACTGATTATGTTACTAAATGGATAGAAGCCAAGGCATTGCCTTCTGCCACTGAAAATTCAGTTGTTCAATTTCTTTTTCAGGATATTTTTACTCGTTTTGGTGTCCCAAGAGAAATTGTGACAGATCAGGGAAGTCAATTCACATCTAATTTGATGGAGAAGCTGATGGAAGAATACAAAATCAAGCATAGAAAATCTACTCTGTACCATCCGCAAGCAAATGGCCAAGTGGAGTCTACAAACAAAGTCCTTGAGAACATCATCACCAAATCTGTTCATCTACATAGAAGAGATTAGGCAGAAAGGCTTCCTGAAGCCTTATGGGCCTATAGAACTACATGGAGGAATACAACAGGACATTCTCCCTATGAACTTGTTTATGGGAAAGAAGTCCTGCTCCCCATTGAGTTTCAAGTCAAGACTTTCAAGATGGCAGTTCAGTTGGGGATGAATCTATCAGAAGCCCAAAAGCACAGAATGGAGCAGCTGAATGAGCTAGATGAAATAAGACAAGATGCAATTTTAAGGACTGATCTAGTTCAGCACCAAAGAACTAAGTGGCATGACAGATATATCAAAGAGAAAAAGTTTCAAAAGGGAGATTGGGCGTTACTGTTTGATTCCAAGTTTAAAGACTTCAAAGGAAAATTTCAGACTCATTGGCTTGGACCATATGAGATTGACGAAGTCTTTAGCAATGGAGCAGTTCGAGTCAAGACCATTGATGAGTTTCAAACTCCTCTCATTGTGAATGGCCACCGATTGAAAATTTATCATAAGCCACTCTCAAAAGAGGAATTTGTCAAAATGTTTCAAGAAAATTCTACAATGAGGCTGGTGAAGAGGAGTCCTTCTCCTCCATCAGCCTAGTCTTTGTTTCTTTCAGTTGAAAAAAAAAAAAAAAAAAAGAGAGAAAAAAAAATCTTTTGTATAAGCCTGAAAACCAATCATAGATTGGCAGTCTTATACAGAAAATGTAGAGTGAAAATCAGGGGCACCTGACACTCTATATTTTCCAAAAAGAAATCTCTCTCTCTTTCCATCTTCACTCCACCTCATTTGCCATTTCAGTTCATCCATCTCACTTTCATCTCCATCTTCACTCCACTTCATTTCCATCTCATTCCACTCATTTCATTTCATTCCATCAATAAAAGTCCCTCTCAGGACTATTTTATTTAGTTAGTTCTTCTCTAACTATCTTTGTGCAGTTAAAGGGGTGTTGTCTTAGTTTCCGCAGCTGGAAACCGTTTCCGCAGCCAGAACCAGTTTCCACAGCCAGAAACGATTTCCGCAGCCAACATCACTCTGTCTTTACAGCCGGCATCACTCTGTTTTCAAAAAAATCACAGTCAAAGGTTAGTGTCATCATCACCAAATGCAGCAAAGACATGGAGCATCTTCAAGATCAAAGAACAACAATGGGTCAAAAGCCTTAATCAAGAAATGATAAACTTCCAAAGGTATGATCAAAAATCTCTACCAAATAACAATTCAATGTCATTATTATGCATAGTTATTAAACCATGGCAAGTTCCACTAAATGCAATGATTTGATACGGCAAGCCCCATACCACTCCTCTTCCACGATGTCATTCCACACACCTTATTCATTTCTAACGGCCCCATGATCATTCTAAATTTAAACTCGAGATGGACTGCTCTCCCATTTATTAGCCGTACTTTTGAGACGTGACCTACTATACTACGGCTCTCCTTCACCATAATTTCCGCAGCCGTCTGCTGAGACGTGTGCGTAAGTCATCCGATCCAAAAGGACTCAGCCGTTATTCTACCCATTTATCACTTCACCCCCGCATGCATTCGATGTTGAACTCGTTACTGTTGCTTACCCTTTACTCCCTCGGTACTCATACCATTCCCTGTTCTCCATTTCCGCTGCATCCACTACAGCTTGCTCCAAACCCTGGCTACAGTCACCACATACATCCTGAACTTCAATTACGGCCACTCCAGTTACCCTAAGAATCCCGTAATCAGCCCATTTTTTTTTCCTGAACCTTCATACGCAGTAGAATTTTCAGTCGGAATTTAAAGCCGAGAATGGGAAAACTACTAAGAGCTGAACCGGAAGGACCAAAATACCTGGAGGATTATCCTCAAATGAAGGAGTCGTTGAAGAAAGCAAGGTGGCTAAGATTCATTCAAAGGTTCAGGGGCTATAACAAAGAAGTGACTAAAGCCTTTGCATGGTCCTTTAATGGACACGCAATGGAAATAGGAGACTTAAAATTTATAGTGACCGAGGCCACAATAGCAGCTGCAACAAGTCTCCCACAAGAAGGTGAAAGGTGGTTCAAAAAAAGAAGTGTGGACGATCAAGGATGGAGAATCATGCTCCAAAACCCAAGTATGGATACCTCTGTATTTACAAAAGGAATCCCTGTGCATGCAATAAAAGAAGAATGGTCCACTCTGTTATTACTTATCTAGAAATTTATCACATGCGAGGGTCGTTTTGGTTCCATGTACATGTATCATGCCAGGCTAATGATGAATTTTATGGAAGGTTATACCCTTAATTTGCCTTATTTTCTATTATCAAGCTTGAAGAAAATGAGCTTTACTGTTCAAAAACACGTAGGCAATATTGAACCCCATCTTTACCATCACGGGTTCATAAAAATCCTTATTGAAGATCAGATGAAAAACACTAAGGATACTTGGGAAAAGTTTTTGACAAGAAACCACTTCCAAGAACTGAATGAAGCCTCTAGAAGCAGTTCTCCAAAAATTCCAAGGAAAAGTAGGAGGAAAGAAAAAAGCATTACAATCCAAGACTCCCCTACAATAGAAATTCAAGAAACAGTCCAAAAAGGAACAGAAGATAGAGCTAGAAGTAAGGAACAGAAAAAGGAGAAAGGTAAAAGGACTATCCAAGAAATCTATCCATCCCCTGAGCAATCCATAGAAGAAGATTATCAACCTCTGTCAGAGAGATTAATAGATCTTCAAGCTGCTGCCATAACCAAGAAAAAGAAAAGAGGAAAACAGACTGCACAAGAAAAGAGTACTAGTTCATACCTAAGAAGGAGCACTAGGCTAAAAGGGAAGGGGAATAAAACCAAAGAAAAACAGTATCACTTTATTGATTTAGATAAAGAGACACTTGAGAAATCTCCAACTCGGCCAAGCATTGAGCCAAGTCCTCCACGTGAGGAAAGCCCTTTTCGACTGGAAAGAGAAAGCAGTCCTCCTTCACCATAATTTGAGTTCAGGCCGAGAAATACACCTGAAGTAGATCCTAATCAGCAAGAGGTATATAACTACCTAGAGTCCTTGGAACAATCAGCTGCAGGACCAAGCACCACCTTGCCACTTGATGCACAAGTACAGTCTTTAAAACAGGAAGTGTTTGAATTGGAAGTCCTAAATAGGCACATCAAACAGGAAAACGAAGCACTCAAAGAGCAGAGTAAGGTAGACAAGATTGTCCATGATAAAACTATGCTCCATTTAGGACTGTGGCAAAAGAAGAACAAGAAGCTGAAGAAAAAGTGTAAAAAGTTGAGCAGGGCATTGATTAATCTTAAGTTCAAATGTCTAGTCAGGAAACCAAGGACCATTTTAGCATCAAAGAGAAAGAGAAGAGGGCTAGATGTTCTTGCAGAAGCCTCAGAGCATATGGATTAAGGGAAAATAACTAAGTTTTGGTTGCATGAGGACATGCAACACCTTCACAGTGGGGGTATGTTGAGCCTCGAACCTGCACCTTCCTATACACCCTCTCAGCCTTCTTTTTTCACTCATTTCATCCACCAAGTTGATTAAATCATTGTATTTTAGTTTAAAAAAGAGCTTTTAACATGGTTTTCTAACTATGCTGATGACTGTTGTTTGGTTTAGAATTTTGTTCAGATAGCTGCGGAAGCTTCTCAGTTTCCGCAGCCGACACAGGTTTCCGCAGCCGACCCAGGTTTCTGCAGCCAGCACAGGATTCCGCAGCCGTTTTGTCAAACACCATGCTACAGGTGTCCTCTGAAGAAACGAGCCACATGGGCAAGTTACAGGAGTCAAGGGCATGGAACGTGTCCCTCCAAATCATCCAGCACGCTCATAAAAGCCCGCGATCAAACAAGGGGCAAAGGATAGTCAACGGAAGTGTTCAGTGGTGGCACGGCTCTGCGTAGCTCTGTTTTTGAGCACGTGAAGCTACATGGCACAGTCCTTAGCCACGAAGACATCCTGGTAGCGTGAATCCAACAGCCATCCCTCTCAGATTTAATAAACATGATGACAGTTACCTAGATCCGGGCTGAAGATGATTTACGTGTGTCTGGCAGTGTGGTTAATAGCGTAGATTTAGTTAATTTGTTTATCTTTCTTTCCTTATAAATAACGCGTCCATGAACGCTGTAAAAGTTGAATCTCTGGTAATGTAATTCGAAGTTGTTGTATTTCCCCACTACACTTTTACGTTGTTGTTTAATATATGAGAAGACTGGTTTAAACTTCAGCTTGTAGCTATTCATTGAATCGGCTGAAGTGGTAGAGGGCCCCTGCTCACTAAAGCCTTGTACAGTTGTTCTTTAACTCTTGCATTACTTTTTTCCTGTTCATGTATATTAGCTGTACAGTTGTCATTTAAATGCTGCGTTTTATTTCATCATGTATATTAGCTGTACATAGCAAAGCTTTTTTATTTCTGTTGATTTACATTTTCATTGCTGCTCTTTTATGGTTACAACTGATCAGTGTTTTCTGCAGGTTTTCTTAGGCAGCCCGGGGAAATTTTTCACCTTTTCTTTTTATAACTATTGGCATACGAGATCATCTTGTCTTTGTCGCTGACTCTTGTTTTCTGAAGTTTGATTTCCAGTACTGTCATTTCCTTAAGTTGTACATTTCTTTTCTGCTCTTAGATATCATGCTATTCATCTGTTAACGGTTTCTTTCTATAATCAAATAACTTTATTAGAAACCAGAATATCACTCATTATAGCTTGATTTAGTTTGCTTTAGATCTCACATTGCTTGACTTGTTCATGATTGTTTCTCACAGGGTGAATTAAAGCTGAAAGGCAAAAGGTCAAGAGAGTTAAAGTAGTGTGATTAGTTTCTTTTATGCAATTTAACTTCTTTTAGATTTCACATTGCTTAACATTTCATGATATCTTTTCACAAGGAAGATTGAGTTGAAGAGTTGAAATAGTGTGGATTAGTTGTTCTTACTTTTAATTGAATTTACTGTAGATTTCACTTTCATTTTCATTCAGAAACAGAGATACTAGGCTGATGTCATTAGTTCATTGTTTGATGTCTTTATTTCTTTTTAAGAATTGATTTCATTGCAGTTATTTTAAAGCTTTCTTTCTTTTAAGTTTTGAAAAACCACTTAGAGATCACCATAATCATCCATATTTCACTTGCTTTATCACCTTTTCATCATCTCACATTAGGGAAAGATAAATCCAAAAACAAACTTAAAAAAACTAAAAACGACAAAAGACTAAGGAAATGGTTATCTAGTACATATAGTACACTTCACTTCGTCAGTTTACGAACCCCGGGTTGACATTATAAATAGCAATTTAGATCACACTAAATTGACCAAACAGTGTCTTGTGATTTTGATTAAAAATTCATGAGCAATTGAAATCTACATCATAATTTTTATATACTAATAAATAGAAACAACACTTGGAGGAGTTGTTACAGGAATACAAGGATCTGTTCCGAGAACCCAAAAGGTTACCACCTAAGATAGAAGTGGAACATGTGATCCATCTATGGTTAGACTCCCCATTGCAAAATTATGGGTTGTATAGCGAGTCTGTTATAGAAGCAAGTGAAGTGAAGAAACAGTCACTGTGGATTCTCCGGTCAAAAATTCAAAAAGTTACAACAGGTGTCGGAATAGGGTGTCATTCAACCAAGTACATCTCCATGTAGGTAGCCCATCATCATTGTGCCAAAGAAGGATGGGACTTGGCATATGTGTATATATTACATGGTGTTGAATAAAAGAACGCTCATGAATAAATACCCCCTACCTAGGATACATTATCTGCTAGATCAGTTGTAGCAAGCAAAGTACTTCACCAAGCTAGAATTGAAGTTTGTATATCATAAGGTTTGAGTCAAAGAAGAAGATACATGTAAGACCGCCTTCAAAACTAGGCAAGGTTTGTATGAGTGGTTAGTTATTCCATTTGGCCTATGTAACACACCAACTACATTTATGAAATTAATGAATGGTGTACTATGCCCTTTTATAGATTCATTTGTTATTATCTATTTGGATGATATATTGATATAGTGCTACCTGGGAGGAACATATTTCAAATTTGAAGCAGGTGCTAGAAACATTGAAGAAGCATCAACTGCTAGAAAATCTCAAGAAGTGCGAGTTTGCATAGCAGTCCTTGTTGTATTTGGGGTATGTGATCAGTGGAGGAGAATTAAAGATAGATCTTTCCAAGATGGAGGCCATCATGAAATGGTCAGTGCATACTATTGTTTAGAAGGTCAGGAGTTTTAATTAGGGAATCACGGTACTCGAGGAAGTTCATAACCTCATTTTTAGTAGTAGCGGCACCGCTCCACCCCATAACAACAAGTGGCATGAGTTTCCACTAGGGAAAAAGTTAGCATAAGGATTTTGAGGAGCTAAAGAAGAAGATCAATCAAGCACCATTTCTGGCATTACCAAACTTGCAGTGCCCCTTTGAAGTGGAGACATATGCGAGTGGGTATGTTATGGAAGTTGTCTTGATGTAGGGAGGAAGGCTCGTTTTCTACCATTGTAAAGTATTTCATGGCCTAGTTCTTAACTACCCTACCTATGATAAGGAGATATATGCCATGGTGCAAGTTGTGAAGAAGTGGAAGCACTATATAATGGGAAAGGAGATAGTAATCCACATAGACCACCAATAGTTACAGTAGTTTCAGGGCGACAGTAAGATACAGAAAACCATGGATTACAAGTGGATGGGGTTTTTACAACAATTACACTTAGTGATCAAGTATAAAAAGGGAAACACAAACAAGTTTTCCGATATTATTTCAGGGCTAGCCACATCAAAGATCATAGCTTTTTGGACTCTTATGCACATGGAACCATTCACCCATGATGCATACAGAGAGGCATATTTAGAGGACGAAGAATTCAAGGAGGTGTATCAACAGTTGTAGAGTTAGAGTTATGTGCACGATGGTGACAACACCATTGACTACCATATTTAGGATGGGTTACTCTACAATTTGGATAAGCTACGTGTTCCTAAAGGTGAGCGATTGCAACTAATGAGAGAAGCTCACACCTCCAAGGTTGCAAGGAAATTTGGTGTAGGGAAGGTCATGGATAACTTGCAGAGGTATGTGTATTAGCCCAAGATGCAAGAGAAGGTAGCTAGGTTCATAAGAGGATGCATGATTTGTTGTATCGGCAAGCCTAGAAACAGGAAAGACGGCCTATATCATCCCTTACCTGTGTCTAGTCGTCCTTGAGAAAGCATTTCCACAGACTTTGTGGGCGGTTTACCAACAAATAGGAAGGGACATAACTACCCGTTCATGGTAGTTGACATACTCAACAATATGTGTGTTCTAATGCCCTATAAAAGTACCATCAATGGACTAGAAGAAAAAAAATTGTTCTTTGGATAGGTCTGGGTGCACTTTGGGATACCAAGGAGCATCATTTCATATAGGGATACAAGATTTCTCAGTGCATTCTACTACATTGTGGGAGAAGATGGACACAAAGTTGAATATATATACAAAATTCCATCCACAGAAAAATGGGTAGACAAAAGTAGTCAACAAGACTTTGGTGTAGCTTATGAAGGGATACAACCAAAAGCATTTGAAGACCTGGGATGAAAATATGGTATATATACAACATTGTTACAACATAGAAGTCCACACTTCTACAGGAAAGTCCCCATTTGAGAGTTGCTTTGGATATTTTTCACCTTCACCTTTGGATATTGCATATGGACAATAAGGAGGAGTGAGGGAAGATCTCACAATATATGATTTGAGGGCTAAAAAACCTATAGAGAAGATCAGGCATATCCATCTGCAAGTATAGGACACTTTGTAGAAGTTGTAGGAGAAGTATAGCAGAATAGATAAATCGTTCAACATGGGAGACAGAGTATGGCTACAGTTAAACAAGGAGAGGTTGCAGGGAATTGGTAAGAAAATAAAGGCTCTGAGCTATGGTCCCTTTGAGATACTGGAAAAGGTGGGTTGATTTGAAATTAAAAACTTGAAGGTTTCTTAAAAAATTGCAAGCAAATTTATGTCTTATGGGAAATGGATCAAGCTGCAAAAACACATAAACTTAGTGTCTTTAAACTCAATTTTTGGAAAAAAAAAAAACAAAGAAAAATGAACCATGAACAACAACACAAAAACAACAATTTGATAACGGAGTTCACACCTCCTGGGCTATGTCTTTGGGTCTAGCTTCCAATGTTGGGCCTCTTCAATTATATGCTCAAATCTGAGATTACATAAGTCTGCAATGCTTAAATTGAAAAAATATTGTTTTCAATGGATTCAAAATACTCAAAAACCCATATCTAGGATCTTCTTGAACTCAAAAAGGTTGAAAAATAAGCAAGATATGCCTCCTGGAACAAAACTCTGCTAATTGTTCTATAAATCTACAATTTTGGCTATCCATTCTATGAATTAGCCTTTTCATGAAAATTTCCAAAATTTTCACCTAGTTAAAAGCACCAACAACCCCTTCGTGTCGGATTAGGGTCAGATTGAATGCCATATGGTTGGGAGCCAGGGCTAAATCCCCCCCCCCCCTCCACAACTAGTTTAGTCCTATTCTCTGGTCATTATGGTCACATGGTGTTCACATGGATGGGGTTCGGGGCTAACCACCTACCCCAGCTGTTATAGCTCCTCTCTGTTCATCAATGGTCACACATGTTTTGAGAACCAAGGGCCAAGGCTTATCCACCTACCCCCTCTGTTGGCTCCTCCACTAGGTCGCATGGTTACATATGACTTGGGGTTGGGGCCAAACACCTTGCCCCCTCCCCGAAACACACTAATCATTGTACTTTAAATAAAACATGTGTCATATAGTTATTGTGAACCATTATTTAGCTTGGCGGTAGATCATGGAGTTGTGTTGCGGCATGTCGAGGGGTTGAACCTCACTGAGGCCCTTGGGCCGCTTATAAAAATTTTGTCTAATCATAGAGGGCCATGTGGCACCCTCTTACTAGGCCACATGGCACCTCACCATTTGACCTTTTCAAACCAAGCCATCTAATGAAGTCACGCCACCTGCCGCAGTACGAAGTTGCCACGTGTTAAGATGGTATTGGTCCTCCTGCCTATCGTACGCCCAATCAACATGCTGGCATCAACATGACTTGCATTGTACTGACAATGAGCACTATGTTCTGGAGCTAATTTTGAGCAATTTCGAGCAATTAAATTTTGAGCATTTTTCTGATCCCTTAGATCATGGGTGATAATTCCCATCGACTTAGTTTACCACCATATATGCACATTTACTCAGTTGTGAATGTGGAGAACTCGAAACTCTATGAGCTTTATGTTGAAGCCTCGTAATTTGTTACAACAACATGGGGGATGACCACCCGGTCCGGACCTTAAAGCAGCTCCTTTTCCGTTTGGAATGGTGGTTCCAGCTGGTTCAACTAGGTCCAGTTACCTTCTCTCAATCTCCAATGGCTTTAAAATATGACTTTCATTCAACAATCGAGAAGAGACATCAGATCAACCTTGTTGATCAGGGAAGAAAGTGATCCTTAAGCTAATTTGGGGCTCAGCCAAGCCACAACTAAAGTTTTCCTCTTAGGGAAGAGGACTTAAAAGAAGGTAGAAATTAATCTAAATGCAAATTTATTTTAAGATGTAAGCAAAATGAGCTATATTAATCCTATCTCAATTAGGCAGATATAGATCTAACCTAATTAAGATCAAGATATTTAAAGTATTGGGATTTAAATATGTATGTCTTATAATAAATATCAAGCTAACGAAGTAGGTCAATTAAATAACATTATGAATACCAAAACACATCCTATTGATACATCTTAACTAAAATAATCAATCAACAACACTCAGGAAGAAGTTCACAAAATGATATCAATCATTTAATCAGTAACTTGAATAATTAAATAATAATATGCGGAAGAAGTTCACAACATATCACTATTCAACAAATCAGTTTTATAAGATAGATTCTAAGTAAATAGTTACTCAGAAATTAGAATTCAACCCATAAGAATAGAGATAAATAATAACATAAAATAGAGACAAGTTACCCATACTGACAAAAGTGCACAAATCTGAAAGTAAATTGACACATTCCTATCATCATAAAATGAAACCAACATTTAAACTAATAGTATTATAAATACCAATTTATTGAATCTATTTCTCCATCTCTAGTCTCTAATAGTCCTTTACAGTGCCTGAATTTCTGCTTTCAAAACCAGAGCTACAATAGCGCAAACTCTGTTCATTATACATAACTCAGAATGTAAAAGAAAAAGCTCAATAATCTCCAGATTTGAGATTCCTCTCCTCCCACCTACAACTCTAAATCCCTATTATAGAAGTGCTTTTAGAATTCTAGAATTGCAGAGGAGAAAAGCCCTTATTACATTTTGCAATCTATTATTTATAATATTTACAAAGGAAGTCAAACTAGGAAAGTTTGTTGAAGAAGAAATCTGTTTAATGCATTTTTGTTGGCTCAAAATTCCATTCTTGTATTGCTGGAGCCTTCTCATTGATTGAGATCTTGTTCTGTTCATCTCTTCAACTATTTTCCTTAAAAACAAAACAAAACACAATTAAAATGCAAAAATAAAATCAAAATGCCAAATTTGAAATTAAAACAAATCTAATCTAATATAATTAAATAAATAATTGAAAATGAAATATAAGCTTTCTATTGATGCCTATGATGATTTAATTTTTTTTTCTAAATAAAGACTAATTCTATTAAGAAAAGAAATATGGTACAATCAGAGCTTTTTGAGAAGCGGAGCTAAAGAGCAAGGGAGCCGGAAATGATATGATATCAACCTCGGTCCCATAGAGCAACCACGGCATAAGCAAAAGATGACAGAGAGGACAAGAGGAACAAGCTGGTCTAGGGAGTCTACCCAGCATGGGCAGAATCTTCCAATCTACATTTTTTACCTTTCTTTTTACTGACTTTGACCCAACCATTTTGATCTGGCTGGACCGAAACTACTTGCAGATTGTTCTGTGCTAAAGGAGGAGACTCCTTGTCTGAATCAGAAGGCGAAGACTCATGTGAACGTTTCTGCGAGAACAGAGGCACAGAATGATCCTCGGCGCGGGCTGAGGGCGCGTCCTTCGGTTGCTCCAAATTCTCCTCTTCCACTTCAATGTCCTCCTCATCAGAGCTAGAGGACTCTATGTCATCCATAGGGGGTATATCACACGGTTTCCAACTCTTGGATTTGGATTTACGAGTGATATTCTTCTTTTTGTCAAAGAACGATGCACATGAGTTCTGGAGATGCCCCGTCTGATGGCAATGGCGACACCTGAAGGCTGTGTTCTCATAGTCCAAAGTTTGCATCCAATGGAAGTCCCCAACTTTGAGGATGATCTGATCTGGCAACCCTTTACTAATGTCTATTTCTGCACAAATTCTGCCAAAGGTATATATTCCTTTCTCCGCCCTTGAGGTATCTGTAGCCAGGAAGCGGCCTAGGGTGTCCCCGATTCCTTGAAAGACAGCAAAATGCCATAGATGCGCAGGGAGATTTGGAAGCCTGACCCAGATAGGAAGCTTGGTGATGACTGCAGTGGAGGGGTCAAAGTCTGGGAACCAGGGGGAGACGAAGAGTCCAGCTGATCCCCAGAACCAGGGGCCTCCCGTTAAGGCTTTCTAGTAATCTTCGTTGAAGGCGAGGACTACAATAAAGAAGCCTTTTGAGCAGAGGAAGACTTTGCAGTTGTTGGTCCAATTGGAATGGATCCACTGGTATAGATCAGCCGTGCGGGGCCATAGGCCATTAAATCTGCAGATGAGGGCTGTTTCTACAAATGTCTGGTATTGATCATCCAGAGATGGATGAGAGATTTCAATAGCAGGGGTTTCCTCCATTTTGTCCACCAAGAAAGGCTTGGGAGCCTCGGCAGATTGCGCAGACTTCTTGGCAGGCTGTGCATGTACTGCATCTTTGTAGGAAAAACCTTTGGAGGCAGAGGATTGCCCAACTGCACCTCCCCTTAGTCGAAGTGATAGGATCACTGTGGCATTTCTTTCAATATTATAAAAAGAAAGAGGCAGATTGTTATCAAGCTGCTTACCTGCAAAGAGGAGCCGCAGAAGGGAGGAAGGGATCCTCAGCCTCTGTTCAAGTATCTTTAAGAGATGGCGCACTGTGAAAGACGGCTGGACCCCAAGGAGCAGGGTTTTGCCAGTCAAAAGAATTATTTGAATCTGAAAATTCACTTGCTGGAGATGAGTAGGATCTCGGCTGCCTGAATGAGGAGACGAGGTTGCAACAGTGAGATTGCGGGACTGTAGAGCCAGCTCCAGATCCTGGCAATACTGCTGCTGCATGTGAAAGAGTGCGGTAGTTGCCAGAGGTATTTCGTCAAACACTTGTCGCGCATAGGGAGGGGATTTTTCCTCTGCAAGCAAAACTGGCGGGTTCAAGTGTTCCGATCCTTCGCTAATCCTACATTCGGTGCACTGGGTTCTGAGATCCGGCGCCCACCACTGATGAAGGTCGTGCACCCTCTTGAAATCCGGCGCCCGAACCAAAGTAACCGTAAGCCTCGCGGAGGGAAAATGCCGCACTGCGAGGCTCGCTTTTCTGTCGGCTTCGATTTTCGGCATCGTCTGCTGGTTGGTGAAATGGGCATCATAAGCCGAGCAGATATCATCCCTGGGATTAACATAGAGAGAATACGCTGCTAGGGGCTCTGCTGGAGTGCCCTTGGCTGCTACGCCGTTGGTCAGATGATGGCTCCATGGGCGTTTTGTGTAAGCGGGGGCCTGATGCCGCGCTGCTTCAGAACAATCTACCTTCTTGTCTGCGGCTCCATCAGTCACCAAATCAACCTGAGCGTCTGCTGAGAGTGATAGATCCCTTGAACTGTGCCTGCTGTTGTGGGGAAAAGTATCCGACTCGGAATGACCCTATCCCGACTCTAAGGGTGATAGTTCCTTAGCAACAACTGAAAGTAAAGCTTTGATATTTTCCTTTATGAAAGTACAGAGAAGGAAGAAAAGATTGACCAACCAATATCCTTCGCTTTTGTCTATCTTGTCTTCTCTCTTCGTCCCTTGCTCCCAGCTCCTTGTTCCCTTGCCGGCCCAGCTACACAAAGATCCTGCACAAACAAGAGATGGAAACTACAAGAAACATGTACTCATAACTGATGCATGGATTAGAGTGAATCAGATATACAAGTAAATACAATACATCAATGCAATACAAGTATATAGGAGAACATTCAAAGCTTTATTGATAGAAGTAAAAGGTTCTGAGAAGGTTACAACCATCAATGGCTCCAATCCAGCAGCACCTCCCCAGCAGCAAGAAATCTCCTCTTCACCTCTATAAATGCAATCACCCAATAGCTCTAACTGTAAACCAACAGCACTTCCTTGCTTTGCACAAAATTCCAGCCTCCCTAGACCTCATAGAAGAGCTCTATATATAGGGTAGAAGGAGAAAGGATGAGTCAGCTTGAGACTGACATAAAGCTGCCTTGTGTCCTCTCCCTCTTCAGTTAAACTTCAGTTCTTGAGTCCACTTGGAGATCCTTGCTTCCACATGGAGATCAAGTACCTCTTACTTATCACAGGGCGAATTCCTTGAACCAAGTGTCAGTTTGGAAGCTTCCTGGGCAATTGACACCTTGCAGAATGACTGTGCCACTTGGCCAATCTCGCCAGCGCAGGTAGACTTCATTAGAGTTGACTTTCAGCGCAGGTACAAGGAGGAGCAGTTGACATTCAGCGCAGATGCTCAGTGGAGCAGCTGACATGATCCAAAAATAGCCTGTTTTTAAGTGTTTTCAGGTGGAGAACTGATAGGAAGTGCTGTGGTTTGCTGACCTTGTTCCTCTAGGGGTAAGAACAACATGTTTAGGGACTGAGGATCCCTGTAATTATTGACATTTCATGCTCCATACTGCAAGGCACAAAAATGTCTATAACAGTTGCCCCCTAAAGTATGAGGTCGTTTATCGGGTGAAATGCTTTATCCAGAGGGTCCGAAGTTCATTCAAGTGCTGAGAGGTGCCCTGTAATACAATACAATACAATACATTATTTTTCATTCTGTTTTCATGATCTAGCTGAGGCGGGCATTCCCATGCTCAGCTTTATAAATACATTTTGGTACATAGAACAGACGATCGTCTGATGGTAGACTGATAATTCTCTGCTGAAATTATCATCCTTTGAGTAGGATGATCATCTGCTGCAATGATGTACATGACAAATGTTTTTATATTTCCTGAATATGTATCGCAGCCCGGATGGATGAAACTAGATCCGGGGTCTTCAAACTCGTTCGATCTTCACTCTAAGTACAAGTCGATCCATGTGAGAATTTCGCTGAAGTCAAACATGGAAAGACATCGCTTGATTACCGGTCAATGATGAAAACCGTTAACAAGCGCGAGAGGAATCACCGATAATGATAATGACCCTCAAGGTACTGCAGTACAATTCACGTGGCGTGAATAAAGGACTTGGCGTCGAACGCCACGCAAAATCTTCTGGTCGAAGGTCATTGATGTATACCTGTCGCCGGAAGTGAGAAACTTGCCGTTGAGGCATGCAAGCTTCAAAGTACTGATGGGGTTGTTCCTAGATCAACTTCTTGGATAATGAGCTGAAGTCGACAAGAAGCGATCCGTCAAAGGAGGGCCTTAATGAATCCCACATCAATGACACGGAACGGAGTTAATGATTTTAGTGGAGGTGAAAACAAACTGTGACATATGATTCAGGGTGGCGATCATGAATGGATGAAGGATAATGTATGGTAGTGGATGGGACACGGTTGACACTTTCAGAATGACCTCTCTTGAACATATAACGACACTGATGCGATGGATCGGTAGCATTACCCCAAAATGTGGATGGTTTGGAGAAGACCATGGTGATGAGACCGGTGAATGAAACAACCCAACCCGATGTGATACGGAAGAAAAGTGTCATGTTCAAGAGCGACTTGCTACCATTAAGCTTTGATGTTCTCCCAATTTTTCCCCAGTCATTTCTGACCAGTACCTCTTTATTTTTGTCAAGCTTGAGGAGGATAACATATGCTTGTTCTATAACCTGCCCTTCGGGCAAGCCCATCACTATGATTTAACGAGCTTAGCGATAGGGAAACTCGTTCTCATCTAAAGACAAGTTTGTCGCTATTTAATCATTTTAACGAGTCTAACGACAAGGAAAACTCGGTCCTTTTCATTTTTAGAGAGTCTGAAAAGGTACAGAAAGTTAACTCCATAATTCCTTTTTCGTCATCTAATCCCTTAAGTCCGAAAAAGTATAAAACAATACAGAAGGGATGAATTTTCGATTGCTTTAACGAGCCGAACAAAACAAGCGCTCGATCTTTTTGTGCAATAATCCCTCAGGTCCAAAAAGATTAAAATCTAGAGGAGGGATAGCTCTTCTGGTCGCTTTAACAAGCTGGAAGGCCAAAACTCGGCAAACTTTTCATATTTTACGAGTCAGTGAAAAGAGCTCAAAGAAGACTCGTCTTTTGAGGAACGAGTGATAAACAGGGATAGCAGCAGATTCCAGGTACAAGTTGGAATATTCCAATCATGGCAGTGTCACAAGGATGGCTAAGTGAAATCACTCTTCGCAGCTGTTCCTCAAAATGGGTAAACAAACATATGGAGATGAACGATTGGCCAAATGAACGGATGGAGGTGAGACTGCAAGAACACGACCAAGGGCTTTAATATGGCTGTCAAAGGTTACGTTCACCAAGGTTATTTACCGGTTCATTTTTCTGGGTGAGCTTGAACTCTAGGGGAAGATTGCTCACAACTTATGTTTATTTTTTAACGAGCATGAACTATGCGCTAAAACTGCTCGGATCTTGCGTTTATTTTTTAACGAGCATGAACCATGTGCTAAAACTGCTCGATGATAAGTTTGCATGCCCCCAGCATAATAATGAAAATCGAGGTGCATGCCCCCCAAGCTTCATTGCATTCAACTCGGTGGTTGGAATGAAGGTTTACCTTTGAGATTTGGACAGGGGATTTGTTTCATTTTTTAATGAGGTTGACACAGTAAAAGAACTATCCTCATGACTCCTTGTTTCATTTTTTAACGAGGTTGGCACGAGATAAGAACCGTCCTCGGAGCCCACTGTATTTACAGTATTTCCATTAGGGCGATGATCCATGCTGACAAAATGTTTAGGAATCTTCCGAATCCATTAGATATAGAAGATTTCATATTGTAGGTTTCCACTGTGGCCACTTCCGCCAGATTTCTTGCAGGCGGTAGGGCAAAAGTACCCATTAAGGCAGGGTCTTTTAGGAGACCTACTCCAATATTTTGAAGCGAATGATCGCTTCCATGGATCATTGGAATGCTTCCCGTAACTTGTGAACTGTCGGGAGGAAAGTTTGTTGGTCAACGACTGTAATCCCTCCTTGAGAGGGAAATGCAATCTTCCTGAAGTAGGTCGACACGACTGCGGCCATGGCATATATCCAGGGCCTTCCTAGTAGGATGTTGTAATCGAGGTTTCCATCAATTACTTCAACATCGACTTCTACTGTTTTGCCCCCCAGTTCAACTTGCAAGTTACTTAAAATCCCGTAGGGAGTGTATGATCGTCCATCAAATGCTTTTAAGGTCGTTGACGATTTCGACAAGGGTGGTGAGCCTAAATTTTTCCAGCAACTCATCGACATAAGACATGTAGATGCCCCCTCATCAATAATTGTTCGATGAACAGTTTTGTTGAGGGCTTTCACTTGAATAAGGAAAGCTAGTTGAGCTGGTAACTTAGGGTCATATCCTTTATGATCAAAGGCCACAAGATTGGAATCCATTGGGCCAATCCCACCTATTTCTGATAATAAAGTTTGCTCTTGGGAGGGGCAATTTTGCGGTACCTCAAGTGTCGACATAGCGGACGGCGATTGGGCCAGGTCCTCTATTGTATTATAATTCTGTGCTATTTTGGCACGAGGATTAAATGTCGATTGGTGTACTCCTCCCTTTGGCAACTTTACCATTGGTTCAGGAATGATGGGTGGCACAACTTTGGTCAAAGCTGTCGTCGAACTACTAGGTTGTTCATTAGCCTTGTTATTTGACAGCCATGGATTCCCGTAATCTTTATTCCTTGTCAAAGCATTATTCTGCTGCTTTGAGGTAGACAACATAAGCACTTGGGATCGGGAAGCATTTTGATTAGCAACCAGATTTTGACCAGGATTAGGAAACGGATCAGTCAACACAGCTGAGGTTTTCGGACTCTTAAAGAATCTTTTAAGCTCAGCTTTGCATGGACAATCTGCTGTCCAATGATCCTCATCGCATATATGACACCCCGAAGGGGGTTTCCCTTTTCTCCCTTTCTTTTTCTTCTTGTCTCCTGGTTGCTTCAGTTGTTTGCCCTTGTCGTCCGACACGGCACTTACTTCCAAGGCAAGAAGTTCTTCATTTGCATTTTGATTCGAAGTCTTACGGGTTTTCTTAGACGAATCCCGTGTTGACTTCGCATTTGCAGTGCCAATCACACCATCGCCGGCATGAGAGTCACTATTTGATCCAGGAGGGGGAGGAATTGAAAATTCCGGTCTAGGGGCGTCAGGTATCTTGTCATAGAGCGTGCCAGACTGAGTATATACTAAGTCTAAATACTGGGCACGAGCAATAACTTGCTCCTCTGTTACGACGCCTCCCTTGGCCACATCTTCTGTTATAGCAGGAAGAAGCGACTTTATAAACCACTCAGCTAAAAGCTGATCTGGAACATAAGTCTTTACCATTCTGCGACGACGACGCCACTCATGTATATGATCTGATATATGTGTGGCCGTTGTCTGCTTGAAATTGGTTAAGATCTCGGTTCCAGTTTCGTACCTTATAGGTAACTGAAAGTGTGTTAAGAAAGTCGTGGCTAGGGAACTAAAATTGTCGAAAGAGGCTCTAGGTAATTCAATATACCATTTAGCCGCCGGACCAGTCAATGTCCTCTGGAAAAGGCGAAGCCTTATCGAATCATCATTCAAGGTATTCGACGAACACCACAGATGGAAAGTCATCACATGATTCGACGGGTCTTCGCCAGGATTTCCATTGAATTTAGGAATGTCCGAAGGAAGTTTGTGAGGAATCGCTGGCCACCAATGGGCATAGGCGATTGGATCATTCGTCAATCGATGTAAATCTGGTAATTCTAGAGTCGCCACGAATGGCAACTGCTGATTTAGGTTTGGCGAGGCGTACCAAGGATACGATGGAATCGCCTGAGCAGTAGGCCTTTGCATACCAGCATAATGCAACTGATGTTGATAGGACTGATATGGCTGGTGGGCTTGGCCACTGTAAAGTGGTTGATTTAACCCGTTCTGAATATAGGGTTGCCCACTATTTGCAAAGATCTGTCGCTCAGATCCCTGGTACACCTGTTGAAACTGAGGTTGTTGGTATTGCATCATCCATGGCTGCGAAGCCATGTTTTGCTGTGCGATACTAACCGACGGACCAAGATGCGGGGTTATGGTTCCCGTTTGTATCTGTGTCGTCCCGGCAGTTGGCGATTGTGGTTGTGTTGCAGGGTCAAGGGGCTGTTGCATTACAACTTGGGGTTGACATACAACAGGCATCGATTGAACTTGCGACATGGTTACAATTGCTGGCGTCGTCGGGATGCTAGACATAGGTACACATTGTTGCATGGAATATACAACTCTCGGTTGTTGGGGCAACATAGGCACCCAACCACTCGTCGTAACTTCAGTCAAACCTGAATGCGGTTGAAAACTGCCGTATGGGTATCCTCCCGGAGGGGGAAGTGAAAGGGCATATTGCCCCCCATACGGTAACAATCCGGAGCTCAAGGGTATAGATTGCCTTTGAGGACTGGATGGTCCAAACTGATTTCCAAAGGGATCAATTTGTCTAGTTTCAACATAAGAATTACCGGGTATTATACCGGAAGAACAAACTGGAACAGACCAAGTTGTCATAATAGTCCCTGGGTGGACTCCTTCTAGCTGTTGAGAGCTAGTCGGGACAGCTGGTATGCCGGCAAACATCGTCGGAGTGACAGCAGGAGCTTCTGCTGTCGCTGTGTCATTTGGCACAGTCCTAGATGTCGACGGTTGCTCAGACATTTTAAGTCTATCCAATAAACTGCCTAACGATTCTACAGGAACTTCCACTGGCGATGGACAAACTTCTGATGCAGAAGGAAAAAGAGTGATGCCTACTGCAAAATGAGTTGGAGTATTTGCTTGCTGGTCCTCTACGATTTCCTCTATTGCAATCAGACCAGGAGGAAGAGGAAGACCGTCAGGTCCGTAAAAGATTTCTGGTGCCGAAGAAGGGGTTGCTTCGACAGCGACAGTTGTTTGAGCAACAAGACTCTGTGGACCGGTTTCAGATGGAACTGGTTCAGTTATGCAAGTACTTGTTCTCAGACTAGGATCAGTACAACTGTCCCTCTGTCGCTGTTGAACTTCTTCAATAGAGGCAGGGATTCCAGAAATATTAGGAGTGACCAGAATCTCAGATGTAGTTGGAACTGTTGTTCTAACTTTAATGGGAGATTTTGACCCGGTCAAGCGAGTTTGCTTCGTCCGTACTACTCTCGATTCCGGAGACAAAGACGGTTGACTCGCGAGTCTCCTCGAACGGCGGAGTTCTAATTGACTTTCCTCCACGGTTGCGGATTACTCGATCAACTAAAATACAAAAAGGGGAATTATGTTTCCGTATTGAATGAATTTTATTAGACGCTTTTAGACACAACTTTGCTTTTTCATGTTTTAAGAGTCGAGAAAAAGCTAAAGATGACTCTAGTCGCCTTCGATGTATTAACGAGCCTGAAGTGACAAATGCTCGGTTGGACTTTTTCAGTTATAGAGTTTGAAAAAGGCCAAAAGAAACTGCTCTGGAGATCTAGGCAGAGGGTGTGCCAAACCTTTCGCGAAACCACAGAATACGTTTTACGGTACGGGTGGTCGATCTTCGTGAATGCTGTGTTCACTGCATCGCGATCAGTAGGGCGGCCGACACGGCTTCCTAAGGATAAAGGATAAATGCCTATAGGGGTCTCCCAATATACGCGACGGTACGCGGGAGCACAAGTCCGTATTAGTGCTATCGTCCCTCAGGAGGAATCACCCACCTTCGTAGAGATCGATAGTCACTACGTTTAACGACGCCGGAACACGTCTCTACCTAGACCTCTATTGTGAGCGTTATGTTACAAAGCGTTTTTTAGATTCATTCAATATATTTTAAGTTGATCTTGTTTAGCAGTTTGTCTTTCAGGATCACCACGAGATGTATTGGTACAAATTCCTAAATGCAGCTAAAATGATAAGCAAGCTTTTCAATCTTTTTAGCTTTGAAAATCCTAACTACTGAGGGAAAAGAAAGACATCATCTTTTCACACAGATCACAAAGCACAAACTAATGCACTTTCTCCTAGATCAATCACGCAAACTTATCAAAAAATGCAAATGCAAGATGCAGGTATTTCTTTTCTTTTTTCCTTAATGTTGATGTAAGACAAAAAGGAAACTGTTGTATAATTTCGAATTCAATTTGAAGCGTAAACAAACAAGTTTTGTCTAAAATCAAAAGACGCCTTACAGGTACTTGTTTTGACACTAAAAATGTATGAATTCAAACCATAGTATGAAAAACAAACAAACTCAATCAGCTATGAACAGCAATAAAACTAACTCTCAAGACCACTACGACACTTTTACAGTTCTGGATCTAAGAGGTCACAGCTATACTGGTTCGCTTTTCACAATGGGAAACTGTAAATGAATCAAGAAATACTGAAAGAACAATCATAGTTTCATCACACAACTGAGGTGGAATAATGTCAAGGACAGTTGGTTTACAGCAAGTACAAAGACAAGCAATCAGCAGCAAAACAACAGTGAAAAAGGGCCCAGACTCAGTAGGAAACCTCAGCAAGACACTGGCTAACTGGTTCAGCGCAGGCTCTGGTCTGTCAAACTGACTTTCAGCGCAGTTCCTGAAGGGAGTACCTGCGCTGAAATGCAGACTGCCTTTGGACAGCCTGCACTGAGACACGAGAGTTGCGTTTACAAGGGTTTCCGGGTCATAAAAAGCTCAAAAATTCACTGTTTTTGCTGAAATAAAAAGCTATAGGTCAAGTACAAGCTAAGGGATGATCAAGAGGATGAAAAGCTATCACAAAGAGCACAAGCGTCCTTGTGGATCAGCTCTTCAAATCATAAACTTGCTCAGAAACTGAACCAGAGCAGCTGCCCTCTACTTTGCAATTGAAGGATTCAATTGCAGTTCGATTTGGTGCTCTCCTTGTTTATGAGATGAATAGCTAGAAACACAACTAACCAACAAGATACTAGCTCCCCAGTGGAGTCGCCAGTTTGTTGTGGGGAAAAGTATCCGACTCGGAATGACCCTATCCCGACTCTAAGGGTGATAGTTCCTTAGCAACAACTGAAAGTAAAGCTTTGATAGTTTTTCCTTTATGAAAATACAGAGAAGGAAGAAAAGATTGACCAACCGATGTCTTTCGCTTTTGTCGATCTTGTCTTCTCTCTTCGTCCCTTGCTCCCAGCTCCTTGTTCCCTTGCCGGCCCAGCTACACAAAGATCCTGCACAAACAAGAGATGGAAACTACAAGAAACATGTACTCATAACTGATGCATGGATTAGAGTGAATCAGATATACAAGTAAATACAATACATCAATGCAATACAAGTATATAGGAGAACATTCAAAGCTTTATTGATAGAAGTAAAAGGTTCTGAGAAGGTTACAACCATCAATGGCTCCAATCCAGCAGCACCTCCCCAGCAGCAAGAAATCTCCTCTTCACCTCTATAAATGCAATCACCCAATAGCTCTAATTGTAAACCAACAGCACTTCCTTGCTTTGCACAAAATTCCAGCCTCCCTAGACCTCATAGAAGAGCTCTATATATAGGGTAGAAGGAGAAAGGATGAGTCAGCTTGAGACTGACATAAAGCTGCCTTGTGTCCTCTCCCTCTTCAGTTAAACTTCAGTTCTTGAGTCCACTTGGAGATCCTTGCTTCCACATGGAGATCAAGTACCTCTTACTTATCACAGGGCGAATTCCTTGAACCAAGTGTCAGTTTGGAAGCTTCCTGGGCAATTGACACCTTGCAGAATGACTGTGCCACTTGGCCAATCTCGCCCAGCGCAGGTAGCCTTCATTAGAGTTGACTTTCAGCGTAGGTACAAGGAGGAGCAGTTGACATTCAGCGCAGATGCTCAGTGGAGCAGCTGACATGATCCAAAAATAGCCTGTTTTTAAGTGTTTTCAGGTGGAGAACTGATAGGAAGTGCTGTGGTTTGCTGACCTTGTTCCTCTAGGGGTAAGAACAACATGTTTAGGGACTGAGGATCCCTGTAATTATTGACATTTCATGCTCCATACTGCGAGGCACAAAAATGTCTATAACACCTGCGGATCTTGCATCCATTCGCATCCCGGGCGTTCTGAGAACCCATGGCGGCTGAGGGCTTCGCGGCAGCTACAGAGCTAGGGTTATCTTTGTATATGGCATATGCCTATGATGATTTAATTAGCCAAGGATATCATTGATGAATGGATTTTCATTCAGAAGAGGCTTGGGCAAATGAAAATGCAGAAAATAAAACCCAGGAAAATTAGTTTTATTCAAAATTCGAAGCTTGTTCTTCTGTAGGATTTTAGACCTAATAAATGATCAAATCTGTTAATGAAACCTCCTCATAAATGTTCTTTATGATTTTATCCTTCCAATGAGTCATCCTGGGCCTCATTTGGGCAAGTAAAACTCAATCTATGAGTTTCCAAAGTTGATGAGCCAAATCTGGTAGAATTCTGAAAATTCTATTGCCTAGGACCAAAAATCAGAATTTATTAATTAAATTCCAATCATAAATTAGATTTTAATTATTTAATAATTAATTCTAACTCAATTATTATTTAATTAATATATACAATTAATTTTAATTAATTCTCATCTAATTTTAATTATGATATTAATCTAAATGATTTACAGATTAATTATTAACAGAATTAAATAAAATTTAACAACTAATTAAAATATTATTATATTATATTTATATTATAATTTAAATTATATTAAAATTATAATTAGAATATATTAATATTATAATATACATATAATATTTTAACGAATCATTAGAATCAACCTATTATAAATAAGTGATAATGGAGGTGAGGAGAGGCGAGGCATGGAGTTATAAGGAGGCTCACGTGAGTTTATGGAGGGATAAGGTGAGTGGAGTGTGTGGTGGGGTGACATGAGGGTGAGTATTTATGTTAAAAAGTTTTTTAACCACCGCATATCGCATAAAGTCAAATCGCAAAATCACAAATTGTTTAATCGAGGTGCTTGGTGATATTGCGATATGCGAAATCGCGATATCGCTATTTCGCAATCGCAATTGTATTTAGGAGGAGGAGAAGGGAGGTAAAGTGGGGCCCACATGAATTAATGGTCTTACAAATTGGACTTCAGCATTTTTGCAATTTTAGGGTTCTGATCTTGGCAATTTGTTTTATAATAATAAATTGGAGTAAATTACCAATATCCTGAAATGCATTTTCATCTGATGTATGATTTAGCTGGGTCATTTTGTAGGACCGTTAGTGGAAAAATGAAAATTAATCAAAGTTAACTAAAAGTCAATATTTACAATGATTGACTATTGAACTTAATTAGCTACGAAAATTGAAATATTATATAGTTATTTACATTTTTAGTCCACGCGAGAAAATGATCAAACTTCAAAGGAGTGTCATTTACATCCCGGATGACCAAATGAGTCGAAACAAGTATTGATGGAAAGCTTGTGAAAAGTCAGATTCAATGAAACAATCAAAATGGAAATCCGACAAAAATGAAAAATAACAAAATTGCAGGATAATTAACTTAATAAAAATCATAGAAGGTGTTTAGCCAAAAATTAATAGAAAGGGTCCCCATTATTGAAGTACATAAATTAAAAAAATGGGGGGGTTGTGTTTTACCACAACAATGGTGACACACGAGAGAAGAACCAGTTATCTTTGTTTTATATGAATGATATTTTCCTAAAATTAAAGTAAAAATAATTAAAGAAGAGAGAATTATTTTTGAAATGTTTGACTAGGTTCATTAGTCTGAATAAAAACAAGAATCATCTAACTGTAATTTTTCTTAAAATTCCTCATAAATCAAAATATCTCATAACTCTATATCAGTCTTCAATTAGTTGTAGAGATAAAGCAGGGGTCACTTTACAGCTTAGCTTTTAAAATATACTCATTTGTCACAGGTAGAGCCACTACTGCCAGCAAACATCTATAGTCTCGACAGGTTTACTTTTTAATCATCAACGATTCAGAATACCATCTATTTAAAAATTATTTACCTAGAGATAAATCCATTTATATATGTTTATTTTTTTGAATTTGTTTTTATTTTTTAGTTCTTAAAAGCCATTGTCATGGTTTGGTAGCCAAATAGTTGACAATGTCATTCACTGGTTATAATTGCACTGAACAAGCTGGCTTGTGACGAGACCCCTTGTCTTATAATTGTTTGCAATCATAAGCCATTACCCTGGTTTGTTTAGCAGTGTTGGTAATGTCAACTTATTTTTCCCCTATGATCATGGTAAGCAGGCTCATGATGAGACCTCTTATTTAAAAATTTAAATATATTTTTGGATTACACTCTAGAAAAACAAGACTTTTTGGACAGGGAGAATTATTAACTCCTTAAGAGTTAAGAATGACAATTTCAAATTTAAGGGTGCTTCATTGTAAAGTGTTTAAATTTGGTTAAAAATAACTTTCTTGACTAATAATAGAAATTTGAAAGATCTTAATAAAATATTGAAATCTCAAAATAACTACAATTTTGATAAAAATAAGAAATTTCTCAAATTTTATGATATTTTGTCAAATTCTCTTATTTTGTAATTTCTTCCCTAAAGTATGTCTACCTTTATCATAAAGAAACAAACTAAAGGTTCAGAAACTTCTTAGTGTAGATGTTTCGACGAAGATTATCGATGCTTCTTGAAGAACCAGCAAAAGAGTATAGGGCTTCAAAATTTGTTATGGTGGAAGATTGAAAGCTTTTATGAAAAGCTGCAAAATAGATTTTTATATTAGCAAAATTTAAAAACAAAAATGAAACTAAAGTAAAGTAATGAAAATAAATGAAAGTGGGTATATGAAACTTACCATTGGAGAATTGCATTTAATCTTACCTGTGAGGTATCATCTTCTCCAATGCTAGCTAACTTCTTCTTTTAATTAAAATCAAAAGCATGAAGAAGTTGAACTAACCGTAACCTTATAACTCAAAATCATTATTTGTTTTACTTAAACCAAAGAAAACAATAAACTATAAGGAGATAATGCTTTGTGTTCAAGGAATTGAAAGTCAAAAAAATCCATCAGAAATGAGAATGAAATTATGCTTCTTAATGAAGTGCAATGATGAATGTTTTCATAATTTTATAAGTTTTATATCAACTCCATTTCCATAAATTGTCTAAAATTAAGACCAAATCCAAGATAATGAAATTTATATGTATGGATGGGAAAGTCTTAAATTTCATATTAAATATGGAGTTGTATATCAAAATTGAAATATGAGAGAAGTCAAAATGATCTAACATTGTTGCAAATTTCCTATCAATTGCTTTAATACCATAGTGATTACCCAAGATTGCCTTAAAATATTTTATACAACGTAATGCCTTAGCGGATGTTTCGCATTGCAAGTTTCTTCGCCATACTTAAATTTCAATCCGTGATTTTTTACCTTTGCCGATATGGGATATAACGATTGGATGTTAATGGCAAAGGGGCATGTATCAGATTATGTTGCATTGGAAAATCTTAAGATAAGGATTCATTTGAGTTTTGCGATGCAATATATTTGTTGCGGTGGCAAATTTGTGATAGGGACATATGCTATGTGAAAATATGCGATGCAATGGGGCGATGGCAATATCGATGAATCGTTATATCAAGGAATAGTCACATCGCACATCACACTTCGCAAATCACACATCGTATATTCAAAATTGTGATATGAACATATATAATAAAAATTACGATGAAGCGATTGCTATATCGGGATAATGGGACATTGGGAAATAGTCATGTTGGAAATGCTGATATTATTCTACAACTGCGGGGATGCGATGGATGACGTGGCGAATTAGTGGGATCGGCTTTGGATCTCAAAAGAAATCGGTGATCAGAAAATTTAAGTACATGATGTAACATTGTTGATATGCCTATGTGTAATGAAGAACGGACCCGATAAATTTATTATGTGAATTTAATATCGTATCGGATCCGAAACATCATGACTTTTAAACCTATGCCCCTACCATTATTGTGATTGAATGAACAAAATATTTTTAATGAACTTGCTTTAAATTTTATGTCAGATCTGGAATTGTGTGAACATAGCAATATTGACAAAGTCAACTATTGGACATGCGAATGCGATATATGATATGATAAATGTGGAATTTTTGCGAGAGAATGAGTGTAAAAGAACATCAAAAATCTTGTATCAGCAATTTTTTTTCAGTAAATGCTAGGAGTCACTTCCAATGGAATATTGCGATACAAATAGTTGTGTTATGGATGATGTAATATTGAAAGGAAAGAATTGAAGAAAATGAGTGGGAAGGGAATATCACAAATGTATATTCATCGTAGTATCAGTGATATGAAAGTCAAGTTGAAATATTTCGATATGAATTTTGCGATAATGTTTTAAAGGCCTATTGGGTTTTTTAATGAATGAAAGCAAAATTAAAGAATGCTCAAATTCTAATGAACACAAATAAAATTTCCCTGAACCTTTTGTAGATTTGAAATGGGTTTGCTACTTACTTGAAGTTTCGAAAATGAATGAAAACCTGCAAATGAAACAGAACAAGAATAAGAAATAAACTAAGGAAAATGAAAAACCAACAATAGATGAAAATGAACTGATGAATGTGTACCTGGAAGAAAATTGTATGTAATTTTTATCTCATGAATCTTAAATTTTTTCTATGGATTTCTCAAAATTCAGATTTTGTTCAAAATCATCTCATTATTTATTCTAAATTAGAGTGTGCAATCAGCGTAAATAAAATCATTTATTCATGTTCAAGAAATCTGAAATTCATAGAGTTCACTAGAAATGCAAATGAAACTATGCTCCCCTTTGAATTGCAACAGTAATTATTACCTTTGTCATTCTGAATTAACTTAACCGAAGTCTATATTGTTAAGGTGAATGTTCAATAATGTCTTTAGTAAATAAATGTGGTGCATATTACAGCATCAAATAATAAACTAAATATCATAATAGAATAAGGCCACTGATTATAGAAGAATATCAACACATATTCAAATGTGTGCACACAGCAAAATGGACATTTTTAAGGTCATTTTAACAAATTTTGAGGAAGATAACATGAACTTCATCTATTTACAGCAAAAAGTAAGACTGATTAATAATAATCAAACTGGCATTAAGCTTGCGAGCTTAGGCAGTCATATATTTTACGGGACAATGATATCAGGAAGCTTCTGCATCATCAAAAATTTCAACATAACAATCTAAGAAGCAAATATTAGAAGGAATGTCGAAATAGAGAAAAGTGGCTTTGAGGTGATGTGTGCCAAGTGCATACTCAATTAAATTTAGCTAAGACATTGTTCGAAATAGGTAGAGATGTAGTCATGGGTATAGGTATTGCTGCAAGAAATTTTGGATTTAAAGATGGGAAGAAAAAACAAAAAGTTTCTGAGGAGAGGAAAATGTTTCTTTGGATATGTATATGATATGAGAAGGGTTGATTGCTTGCTTTATTTTTATCTGGAGAATTGCTAAAAATAAATTAACTATATAAGCAAACTAGCTATATTAATTCTACTTCTATCCTAACCATATACATGAAAATGACTAGATATAGTCATATTCACAATGTAACCACTCTCTCGTTTTAATTCCTACATATATGTACAATTCAAATATTAGTAATATAAATACAAATCTAATTAAGGTAAGAAAGATAAATATGAAAGCAGAATGTACAATTATTATTAGCAACTTATTTAAAATCTCCTTCTTTTGAAATGCCCTTTCCAACTGGATCTCAATTGGATCCTTGAAATCCGAATGGATTTCCATTAATGATTGGAAGAGATTAAAAAGAAAAGATAACAGGTTAGATTGTGGATATGAGATTTTAGATTCATAGGCCTAAAAAAAATTGTTAATGTTATGTGTAAGTGTAACTATTAGCAATCTTCCATGAAAGAAAACTTTCCAAATATTTTTCAAATGAGTTAATGAAAAATGGATGGAAATCTGTTAGATAGACTGGAAGATTATTAATTGAATTAGATTGCTAGTCAGATTGTAAAAGTACACTCTCTTATTGATACTTCCTTTGAGAAGACAGAAGTTTTTGATAAAAAATTAGCATCGATTGAAATTGGAATATTGATAGCTTTTTATGTTCATGATTATAATATGAAACTTCCATTTCCCAATAGAGAAATGCATCAATTGAGTGTTTGATAGTGCAATGTTCAATATGCCAATGTAAAGTATCAAAATTTTGAAAAATAAAATCAGAAATTAAATATGATTTTAAACAAAATAAGTGAGGAAACAAAAATAAAATAAAATCACTAATGGTACAACTAATGTTACAACACAATTGAGATTGTTTTGAAATAATTTATTTTTTACAAGATTTGCCCAGAATAATGGAATTTGAATGATTGTCAATTCCAACTTGTAAATTAGAAAGAAAATTATGACCATGAATAGGAATGAGAGCTTGATCATGATATGAATCATAAATTGTAATGATTTCATAGATGTCAAAATCATGAAGATAATTTGCAACTTGAGAATGAGGATTTGTTGGAATAATTTCTGAATTAAGGCATTCTTCATCCTCATATGTGTTTTGAATTTTCTCATGAGGATTGACTTGAGAAGAATACAAATCAAAATCTCAGAGTAATTATCATAAATGACTTCACAATATTTATTAGGATTCCCTTCGATCTCATCCAATGTGTCAAAACACGAAGGAATATAAAGTACATGTTTATTAATGCCAAGAGAGTGATCAAATCTTGTTTCTCTATCATGATAAAAGCTAATTGGCATTTCATTTAGATCAGACTCTGTATTTTCTGAAATTTCATTAATATCAAGAGGGAAAAAATTACCATTAGTAAAAATATTAGGATAAAGGGAAAAATGAGAATCGAAAATAATGAAGTTAAAAGTTTCTCTGTTCGATAATTCTTGTGCATTCTTTTCACTATAAATTTTAGATTCTATATTATTCCTTTGTGTACTCATGCTTTCCTGAAGAAGGTTGTTTTGCTGCTTTGATTTTGCCATTTTCTCATCATGAAAAAATTCAGAAATTTGTACAACAATTTGTGTGTTATTGGTTACTTTGATTTCTGCTTGTACTTATTAATTTGTGATCTGATTTTTTGAATTCAATGCAGAGTAATTTTTAGATTTCAAGGCAGCTCTTTCTCCAAAATTGTTGCTGTTGTTTTCTTGCACTTGGATAGAAATATTTTCCAAGCTTTGTAAGACCACTTCATCATAATTTATTTCCACATCCATATTGAAATTTTCATTTATGTTGGAAGGGGATGGAACAAAGCTTGAACTAATTTCATATGGATTATGAATGGGAGGAAGAGAACAAATATGTTCAAACCAATCCAATGATTTCCGGAGGTTTATATTCCACTTTAAATTTTAAACAATTCAAATGAAATTGAATATTAAAATCTCTTACAGACACATTTTCAAACCTTCGTAGATATTCAATTTCATCACATACATGTTCATAATCATAGCCGTCAAATTTACAAATGAAAATTGTAACAAATTGATCCCAGTTGTGAATTGAGGCAACTGGAAGAGTTCTATACCAATTTATGGCTTTTGCTGCAAATGTGAGAGTAAAAATTCTACATAAAATTCCTCTATCAATTGCTTGAAAATCATAATTTGAAATTTTTTTAATAAATTGAAAGGTGTGATTAAAAGCAGAAGAATTTCTCTTACCATTAAAATTTACCTAAGACAAGAGTCTTACCACTTCGGGTGGAGTATTAGAAGATGCACGTCCATGGATACAACTCCAAATTGGAAGTTTAATAGGAGTCATTGTGATAAATAATAAGATGTTAGACTACAAAGACTCCACTTAGCCAACAAGTTTCAGGTCGTCCTTCTTGTGCCAAAATGTCCGGACCTTAAAGCAACTCCTTTTCCATTTGGAATGGTGGTTTTGACTGGTTCAACTAGCTCTAGTTACCTTCTCTTAATCTCCAATAGCTTTAAAATATGACTTTCATTCAACAATGGAGAAGAGACATCATATCAACCCTCTTGCTGATTAGGGAAGAAAGTGATCCTTAAGCTGATTTGGGGCTTAGCCAAGCCACAACTAAAGTTTGCCTCTTTGGGAAGAGGACTTAAAATAATGTAGAAATTAATCTAAATGCAAATTTATTTTAAGATGCAAGCAAAAGGAACTATCTTAATCATATCTCAATTAGGCATATATAGATCTAACCAAATTAAGAGCAAGATATTTAAAGTATTGGGATTTAAATATGTACGGCTTATAATGAATATCAAGCTAACGAAGTAGTTCAATTAACTAACATTATGAATACCGAAACACATCCTATTGAGACATCTTAACTAAAATAATCAATCAACAACACTCAGGGAGATGTTCACGAAATGATATTGATCATTTTATCAGTAACTTGAATAATTAAATGATAATATGCGAAAGAAGTTCACAACATATCACTATTCAACAAATCAATTTTATAAGACATATTTCTAAGTAAATAGTTACTCAAAAATCACAATTCATCCCATAAGAACATAGATAAATAATAACATAAAAGAAAGACAAGTTACCCATACTGACAAAAGTGCATAAATATGAAAATAAATTAACACATTCCTGTCATCATAAAATTAAACCAACATTTAAAATAACAGTATTATAAATACCAATTTATTGAATCTGTTTCTCCAGCTCCGATCTCTAATAGTCCTTTACAGTGCTTGAATTTCTACTTTCAAAACCAGAGCTACAATAGTGCAAATTCTCTTCATTATACATAACTTAGAATGTAAAAGAAAAACCTCAATAATTTCCAGATCTGAGATTCCTCTCCTCCCACCTACAACTCTAAATCCCTATTACGTAAGTGCTTTTAAAATCCCAGAATTGCAGAAGAGAGAAGCCCTTAATACATTTTGCAATCTGCTATTTATAATATTTACAAAGGAAGTCAAACTAGGAAAGTTTGTTGAACAAGAAATCTGTTTAATCCATTTTTATTGGCTCAAAATTCCATTCTTGTATTGTTGGAGCCTTCTCATTGATTGAGATCTTGTTCTTTTCATCTCTTCAACTATTTTCCTGAAAAACAAATCAAAACACAATTAAAATGCAAAAATAAAATCAAAATGCCAAATCTGGAATTAAAACAAATCTAATCAAAATTAATTAAATAAATAAATGAAAAGGAAATCTAAGTTTTCTATTGATGCCTGTGATGATTTAATTAGCCAAGGATATCATTGACGAATGGATTTTCATTCAGAAGAGGCTTGGGCAAATAAAACTCAAGAAAATTAGTTTTATTCAAAATTCAAAGCTTGATCTTTTGTCAGATTTTAGACCCAATAAATGATCAAATCTATTAATGAAACCTCCTCATAAATGTTCTCCATGATTTTATTTTTTCAATGAGCCGTCTTGGGCCTCATTTGGCCAAGTAAAACTCAATCTATGAATTTCCAAAGTTGATGAGTCAAATCTGGCAGAATTATGGAAATTCTATTGCCTAGGCCCAAAAATTAGAATTTATGAATTAAATTCTAATCCTAAACTAGATTTTAATTATTTAATAATTAACTCTAACTTAATTATCAGTCAATTAATATATACAATTAATTTTAATTAATGCTAATCTAATTTTAATTATGATATTAATCTAACTTATTTACAGATTAATTATTAATAGAATTAAATAAAATTTAAAACTAATTAAAATATTATTATATTATATTTATATTATAAATTAAATTATATTAAAATTATAATATAAATTATAATTATAATATAAATTATAATTATAATATATTAATATTATAATGTAAATATAATATTTTAACAAACCATTAGAATCAATCTATTATAAAAATAAACCATTATAATCAACATATTATAAATAAGTGATAATGGAGGTGAGGAGAGGTGAGGCATGGAGTTATAAGGAAGCTCACCTGAGTTTATGGAGGGATAAGGTGAGTGGAGTGTGAGGTGGGGTGACGTGAGGGTGAGTGAGGTGGAGGGATGGGAGGCATAAGGAGTGAACCAAAACTTATGTTAAAAAGTTTTTTAACCAACGCATATCGCATAAAACCAATCGCAAAATCACAAATCGTTTAATCGAGGTGCTTGGTGATATTGCGATATGCGAAATCGCTATTTCACAATCATGATTTTTCATCGCAAGTTTATTTAGGAGGAGGAGAAGGGAGGTAAAGTGGGGCCACATGAATTAATGGTCCTATAAATTGGACTTCAATGTTTTTGCAATTTTAGGGTTCTGATCTTGGCAATTTGTTTTATAATAATAAATTGGAGTAAATTACCAAGATCCCAAAATGTGTTTTCAAATGATGTATGATTTAGCTGGGTCATTTTGTAGGACTGTTAGTGGAAAATTGAAAAATTAATAAAAGTTAACTAAAAGTCAATATTTACAATGATTGACTATTGAACTTAATTAGCTACAAAAATTGAAATATTATACAGTTATTTACATTTTTAGTCTACGCAAGAAAACGATCAAACTTCAAAGGAGTGTCATTTACAACCCGGTTGACCAAATGAGTCGAAACAAGTATCGATGGAAAGCTTGTGATTCAATGAAATAATTAAAATGGAAATCCGACAAAAATGAAAAATAACAAAATTGCAGGATAATTAACTTAATAAAAACCATAGAAAGTGTTTAGCCAAAAATTAATAGAAAGAGTCCCCATTATTGAAGTACATAAATAAAAACAATGGGGGGGTTGTGTTTTACCACAACACCTTCCATGCTAGATAAGGAAGAGGAACATGTCCTACCTTCTATGGAGGATTTGGCACTAGACGCTTAGGCCGAGTTGACAGAAGATATAGTTTTGTAGAAGAGGTCCAAAACTACAAGATAGGGCAAGCATTACCTTTGGTAGATTGGGTTGAAGGGACAAGTTCCGGGAAAAGCTAAATGTTACACTAGAGAGAAGTTGGAGGAAAAATTTCTTCACCTAATTTAGTAAAAGATTTTGGGGACCAAAAGCATCCAAAAATGGGGAGTTGTGATCTGTATTAGGTCATTATATTTTTTCATCTATATCGATGTGTTCGAATTAGAAAAAGTGGAGGAATCAGTTCACGTGACTGTTTTTATCAGCAAGGACCTAGTTTGGCAAAATCGGTTCTGAAACCTTCTAGGAGTGTTTTGAGGCATCAAACAACGTTATTTGGGGACAAAATTTTTCTACTATAGCACTACACATTCTCATGTTATTCTACATACAAACATCTTTCCAATGGTGTAAGGAGCATGTCAATCAAAGTTCGTATGAAAAAGTTATGCCACTCATAAGTTGAGCTTCATGTTTTCACAACTATCATTTAGAATGATGCCATGCTAGCCCCCATTATACATGGAAAAGGGGCTAGCCAAATGTTTTTGATTTAAAATACTCTAGAAGATTTTATGTTGTAACTCTAGTTAAGAGTTCATGTAGTCAAACTTAACCACTAGTAGGCTATTGGGTTGTGTTATAATTGGGCCACTAAGAGGAAGAGGCATTCCATTCTTTCGAGAGCATTTTGTTTCATAGTTGAGAAAAGCTAATTAAGAGAGATAAGGGGTAGAGAACACACAGGGGACTTGTGTACTATAGCAGCCCACGAGCCATAGGCATTACTTCTTTGTGTCTGTAGGCATATTTCTAGACAGAGAAAGAGAGTGAAGCAGCCTCACCTTCCAGCTGGGTTTTCTCCCTAAAGGGTTTGTCAGAGCATATATTATGTCTTATGTTTGTGTGTGAGCTTATTTTTCTCATTCTTTACCTTTTTTCATAATTTCCATTCGCATTCAAGCACTAATTACAGTTAAATTTATAGATCTAGAAGTTTAATAAAACTGTAATAGTGTAAAGATTCATAATTTTAATATATTATTATAATATCTGTTGTGACGAACTATCCAATGGAATATCCACGACAGTTTACAGATCATCTGGTGTATTGAAGGTTGAGTCCAAGTTCGATTATGAAATTACTGTAAGTTGGTTCTTACTAATGATTGACATTCTTATATTCTTCACAGGTTGGAGCCTGAAATTTTTGTAACTTGGTGCTTACAAAGGACTGGTGTCCTCCCAAGAGATTGTAATATATTAAAGTTTTTTTTTCAAGTATTTCTTCTTCAAATTTTGATTTTCACTTTAATCTCGATGTTCATACATTGTGGATTATTAATTATGTGATGTGAATTCGGTTTCAAAATTAACTAAGTGAAAAATTGTCAAAAGTAATGAAATATTGATTCACCCTCCCCCCTTTGTAGAATTTCCTATAGATTCACAAGCTCATGCAATGTACTAAAGAAAAATACAAGAATCTACTTCTACTTTCAACCAACATAAGCTAATAGATCGATGAAAACAATATGAAAAAGAAGAAGCTAAATCAATGGAACATAACACAATAAGTATATGGGGAAAGACTCAACTGAAAACCTCCAATATCTGTATTGCATTAAATCAGAAATCCAATATGATAATACAATGCTTGTTGTCACAAGAAAAATCCTAGTTGTGAATATGATCAATCTCCCTACTCACAAGCAATCTCAAGCCAATCTCTACCCTTTTCTATTGCCCTCCAAGTCCCTGATTCCTTGCGCAATTCCTATGGCTGAATAGCCCATATTAATGGGAATCTAGTGCTTCCAAAACTACGCAATCCAAACTAGGTCTAGTTCCTGATTACATGCATGATCTATACAATGCAGTCAATCATACCACTGATAGTACATTGTCCCTGCACTCTAGTCTCAACTAGGCCTTTCTCAGAATCGACATGCATGAGTTTTTGATGAGGGAATCTTTAGTTAACTAGAGTGACACTTGTGGATGCACTAGTGCACCAACTGACTATTAAATCTCTATTAGTTCCACAAATAGTTTGGAACTAATTTAATTGAACATAACTCAGGAAACTGAGTTATCTAATTACAACTCACAATTAAACTCATCCTGGACTCCTAAAATTTAGGGAGAACATATACATGACTGCAGAAAGACTTCCAACTCGAAATTACTAAGCTAATTAAGTTAACTAAATGTAATTAACTATTTACAAGTTGCTATGAGAATAGAATTACAAATTTAATTCACAATTTAATTCAAGGACAAATTAAATTGCAATTTTTGGATTCTATTTTTAAAATTTCTTATTTCTATTGTCAAAACTCCCTCTCAACAAGAAAGGAATTCAACTCTATCTCGATCTTGAGCCTTTGGAATGTTTTTCATGCAACACTTCTCTCTAGTGTTGTTTCTTTGGCAGCACATTTGCGTCCGATTCTAAATCCAGAATCACTTGATCCATTTCATATTCCCCGATTTGCACATTCAATCTCATCTCCCTTCATGTTCCTATTGTGTGCTTCCTGAGCTTCTGGACTACGCGCGGTTCTCCTAACCCAGCGCACCTAGTGATGAGTTCTTGCAGTCCCTTTACAGCCTTGCAGTCACACAACAGCTTCATGCATGTCTCCAGAAAGGTGGTAAGAATTGATGGATCCATCTCCAGTTCTAGTTTGTCTTTACTACCTGAAGTGGAGGCCTCCATGAAGCTCTTCTTAGCTTCCATGAATGTCTCCTTCGCACGCTCCAAATCGAACTCTGGTTCCTTTGTAGGAGCCTTGCAAACCCAAGCACTCTCTTTGGGTTGCTTTCCCTTGTCATCTCTTGTCGTGATACCACTTCGGAGCACGATGTTTACATTTGGGTCCTCTTCACGCGTCTCAGACCTCATCATTTGTAGGTTCTAAGTCAGGGGAGGCTGGATTGTTCCTTTATTGCGCAACCTCGCTATCAGTGTGGGGCAGTCCTCCGTCTCATGATCAAACTGGGTAGAAAATAAACATGATGCTCTCGTCAGATTTGTACAATCGCAGGCATTGACCTGGACCTCCGCAATTGTAACAAATCAGATGTCCACAAAATCAGAGAGCACACAAAACTCAGAGCTTATCTTCATTCGATGGCTGAACAGGTATTTATACATAACAAAGAACCTTCTAGAGTCGATGGGGCGGTGGCTTCTCCAGGAAGCTATCCAGCTCTGCCGAATTCTAGAAGAAGCTAGATGCAACATTTATTGGTGGTGGTTGGAATTAATATCTTCCAACACTCCCCCTTAATTCCAACCATATAACAAATATACAATATATAAGATACTGTAAAAATACTCTTAATTGACATGCCTGCTAGTCTAAGTCTCAGCTAGGCTTACAACAAAACATTTCATTTTTGCCTTCTTGCTAAAGGGTCCATGCTTGTTCATTTGCTGGTGTAGTTTCATCTTCACCTTTCTGGCCTTCCTAAAGAAATTCCTCTGCTCCTTACTTACGTACTTAACATTAGCAACCTTTTCCGGATTGGGATGCAATGCAAGACCTCGAACAAGGTAATCTAATTCAATTTCTCCCCACTTTCCATGAGGAGCCACCAAAGTGCACTCATCTTCAAGCATGAGTGGCCTCCAAACATCATCCATGGTAGTATTCTCTACTGTTGCGGAAAACTTTGAAACAGAGCCAATCACATTACTAGCAATTGGGTTCAAGGACAATTGAGATCAATTCACAAAATGCTTGCACAGGTCTGTAACACGGTCGTTGGATTCCACTCGTCTTAGTGAACACCACAGTGGTAATGCATCAAACAATAATAACACACAAAACAAACACTTCTATGACACAACACTGATTTGGAGTGGCACCATAATCACCTCCCACGCATTGCACAAGCATCAATGCATATCTCAACAACTTTTTCACCTCCAACTTGGATCGGCCCCTTTTCTACTTGCGTGAACACCAAACGACCATGGCCACTAGCCAACTCCTCCACCAACTACTCCGGGCTTTGACTGCACACCACCGACACCTCACAACAGGTGTTTAATCCACACATCCACTGCAATAATCTTCTACGTTGTCGCTACCTCGACCTCCTCTGTAGCAACTCTTCAAATGCACACCGCGGCTACTCTCCAAAAATGTCGCTACCTTGACTTCCTCTCTAGAAATTTTCCACGCTGCCTCTCTCTCATATCAGAGACAAAACTGAACGCAAAAAACACCTGCAAGACACGAGCTCTCCTTCTCACACTCTACGCTAGCAGACAGCTCCTCTTCTCTTCTATGCCTCTTCCAATGGCTCCACTTGACAGCGATTTCATGCTCTTTCTCTTTCACCCCTATCGAGCCCTTCTCTAGCTCTTCACACCACAGAGCCCACAGCTCTGCACACCATCAAGCTTACAGCTCTGGCTCTGAGCTCACATGCTCCTAGGCTCACCCTTATGCCCTCTTCCAGACAATGTTGGACCGCACACAGCTCCACAGGGCGACCTCTCAATAGCTCACTTGAGCTCTGTCTCCAACAACGCCAAATAACAAAACAGTTGATCTCTACACAACAGACACTCCAAGTCACGCGGAAACAGCAATGAAAACTCTTCAAGGTTAGTCTTCTTGACCTTTAAACACAACTCAGAAGCTTCACACAATAGATTTCTGCTATACCCTAGAAGCCACATTGTCATACCTCATCTCTTTCTCGCACAATTTCTAGCTGAATCTGGGGTTACCCAAACAACGCCCCTCACGGCTCCAACGCTTAAGCAGTTGTTTCTTTGCAGCACACACTAGTCATCACCAGCCACTCACCAGTAGCCAACACTAACATGACAGCAACACTTCTAAGCAGCACTCAAGGCAGCAACTCAATGGCTTCTCTAACCAGTCAATCATAGAAAACTACGCACTCTACAATGCTACTTGATTCACACAGTGCATTCATGTTTGGTCGCACCAATAAACAAACACTTACAAGAGAAAACACTCAAGAAAAAGATCTTAAAGGGAATTTCACCGACAATTTCTCCTTAAACCGAGGCAAATCCCTATGGAGGATCTGAAAAGAGTGAACCATAGACAAACTGGTCACCCACTACAGTAGCGACAGGCCATCACAAATCTTCAGCTCAAATACCATAACAGAACTCTAAATACACACAACCACAGAGCTCTACTCATCCTTACTCCATGACATCGGGAACTTGGGCTTCACATAGTAATCACGTTGTCGATATATGATGGGCAGCGACACTGGTCCTCTATGCACGGACTCACACGGCCTTTGTTGTCTCTACCCACAGCTTTACCACCCAGCAACAAGCTCATACAACTCAACTTGAGAGCTTCACATGATTCGCTACACACGCTCACGCTACAACAACGGCGTAACAACAGTGCAATTGGCTCTTCACAGCTACCACAGGCCCTTAGTGGCCTCACAGCAGCTCACCTGAGCTCTGATACCAAATTAGAGAGCACACAAAACTCATAAATGAACACACAAAACTCAGAACTTATCTTCATTCGATGGCTGAATAGGTATTTATACATAAAAAAGAACCTTTTGGAGTCGGTGGGGCGGTGGCTTCTCCAGGAAGCTATCCAGCTCTGCCGAATTCTAGAAGAAGCTAGACGCAACATTTATTGGTGGTGGTTGGAATTAATATCTTCCAACACACGACCCCTTTCCTGGTCCCATTCCACCTCGACCGCATCTGCACCCCTGAAATCTAGTGCATGCCATCCCTACATTTTGATCGAGGGCTCGCGTTTCAGCCTGAACTCTGTAGGTAGGGGTCCGATCCATCATCAATTCATAACTTCTACAATTTCACTCATCATGGCCTACTGATCTGCAGAAATTACAAAACAATTGTTGGGACGTCTGCATATCCTTCTGTAATAGGTGGCAGTTATCTGTAGCATGCTTCCCCCCTATCTGACAAATCATGCGCCATAATGCAGGTGTCGTGCTCGGTCCTGCTTGTGCCTCTAGTATCAATGGCATTGGTCCTCCTCCTACCAGGTAGTTCACGAAGACTGACAATGGTCCTTGTCATGTCCCCGGCCTTTGCACTTTATGCACCATACCTCCTCGCGCACTTTTGGATGAGTTGTCCTGTCCTACTTTAAACTTTGCATCTCTAGAAAAATATTTTTCAACTGCACATTGATCTGTTGCACTCCCAGACTAGGATCTTGTATTGGGGTCTCATGTAGTCTCATTGAAATCTCCCAAGCTTCGGCCTGGGTGGATAACTTCTGCTATGACAACGCCATCCTTAGATGCGACGTTAGTGACGCTACAAACCATGTGCAGTGCTACCCATCCGTCAAGGTCATGTTGGCTTTGTGAATCATACCCTTCAGTCTCTGATCTAGCTCCCAAGGGGTCTCACCTAGAAGCATCGCGATTTCCTTAAACCTGATAATCAGCTGTGTCTCCGATTTTGGCTTGATAAATTCCTTGTTTAGTGCATCTTGGATATATGCAATTCCTGTGTTTGGATTGTCATTGGAATGCTTAATGTACCATGTCAGTGCGTGATCCTACAATGCACTTACGAGCATTTCCTTCTTTATGTTATCATCCGTGACTCCTTGTGCTTCCCATAAAGCCATTACCACGAACCAAAATTGGTCTGGATCTTCGTTCCCTACTCCTTTGAACACTAGAAACTTTATTGCACTCGCCATAATACATTGTGGTGGTGGCGGAGGTGGTGTGGGTAGAGATGGGGGTGAAGATAGTGAAATTGGTGGTGGTGTAGGTGGGGGTGGTATGTGCGGAATTTGCTGCCTTATCAGACTAATCGCACTTCTTGGTGAAACTTTCGCGAGCTCTTCCTCGCTTTCTCGCAAAGGCGAAATCAAGGGCCTAGTTTCTATCTCTACGCTACCTTCGTTTCTATAGATCCTCCCACTTCGTGTAGCCCCAAACATCAATTTATTCACATAACCTGCTTTTCACACAATAGAATTTTAATCCAAGTGTTCAAATATTTAACATACTTACCTCACAATCCTTTGAGGAAGTGTCATTCTGCCTCACTATAGCTGATTGAAGTATCTACCGTGAACTCGTTGATAAACCCACCTATGATTCGATCGAGCCAATGTTCCACTGCACACGCAATCTTATCTTTCGATACTTCTAGTCTGTGCACCAACTCTAGAGTCCACACAATTGATTTGTCGAGCCTACACCTTCCTTGAATGTCTGCTAGCTTCGTGATCCACTTGTACAACTCAAAGGGGAAGGATGCAAAGAAAATTTCGTGGATTTCCGTATATAAGTATTGCTCTACCACTGTTCCTTCGTTACTTATGGATTCATATTTTCCTGCGCCGCGAACTCGTGAATCTTTGTCCAGCCACTCTTCAATTTCTTTCTTTGTTGGATTCCAGTGACATGACATCAGACATCTCTTATGCAGATCCCAGTTCTGTTAACGAAACCATTTGTTGGCTTGTTAGGGCCTGACCCAAGTTTAGAGGTGATTTAGCCAAACAAATCCTGGTACTACTAGCCCTTTTGGCAACAGTCCGCGGAGCGCCGACTGAGGTCTCACCTGAAGTAGTATGGGAGGGTGCTAGAACCAGTTTTCCACACCCTAGAGATGTCTAATGAGTTCGAGTGGTCCGCGATTCAACCCTGTGCGCACGTCGCTATGCGCACTTACCCGTACCTCACAGGCTAAGATGTTGCCTTCGCGCAGCCCTACTTGGGGGCCAAATGATGTTATTACCCTAGCCTTTACTAGTATTCCACTATTAGTTAATTAACTTAGCTTACTTGCATGCGTAAAGTATAATTAGCAATATAAATCATTCATACAGGTGCACGAAGTAAATAAACAGTATATTTGAAATTTATATCGAACATGTAATAACCCAAGAAAAAATACATGGAATTAAGATAAAACTTCTCTTTATTATTTCATTCTTCGGTTACAGACTCGACTACACCCTGCGCACTCAGTTGCAGGGGTCTGCGCACTCATCTGTGGACTACTAGGCCTCTACGCACTCAACTGCAGAGCCTTCTCCTACCCTACGACTCAAGACACACTTAGACACTTTCTTTGTGCTTCTATTTCACTATCTCTTACTTCTTTCCTTGGTTATCTTTTACACTTAGAGCCTTGTTCTATTTATACAATCCCATGGTCTGCAAACCATGGTTAGACCGACATTACATTACAAAACTAGGGCGGACAACCTTGTGACTCTATCATACATTTCGCGCTCTGTGCCTGCAATTTGCAGAGTGTTTACAACAATATTGGGCCAAACCTTGGGCTTTGAGCCCCAAAACATGCCTTTGGGGGATTCCATGCCCAACAAAAGACATCCAACCTTAACAGTATGATGCATCTGTCATGAAAGTCTTTGATTGCTACTTCCACTATCAGCTGAAAACTATGCTCTTTTGTTGACTCTGCCTTTCAGCACTGTTGTCAACCCTTCTTTGTGCTCTTAATTATCTAACTTCTCTAGCCAATGTCACTATGATCTCTGACTGCATCAATCACCATTGATTCCACCAGCTACTATGTACTTTGGGCTCCTATAGCAAGGTATGATCCATGAGACAAAACCTCTCAATGGACCTTGCCCAATTTCAGCCCTCTTGGGACTATCACTTCACATCGCCCTAGCTCACACCTGGAGGTATAGTTGCATGTGCTCCCTCTACCCACTTGGCTCAAAATTTCCCCCGACTAGAGGTCTTTGCTTGAGTGGATGCCGCCACTCAGTCTCCTCTCTACTTCTCCAATTGTGGTTGCTCCATAATTGGTTGAGACTTCTTCTGAGGCTTCTTCTGGGGCTGCATGTTGAGAGGTAATTCATGCTCCCTCTCAACCACCAAGTCTCTAACATTTGCCTTGCTCCTCAAGGCATTGAATGCATATTTTACCTCAAGAGCATACAGGTTCTTGACCCATGCACCGATCTGTTTCACCTGTCCCATGGCATTGTGTCTAAGGAAAACCTTCCCTTATTAAAAATCACATCATAGCCACGGTCTTCCAATACCGCGACTAAAACAATATTCTTCTTTAGTCCTGGACATACATCACATCTGTGATCCTAAGAGGGGATTCAGACTCCATCTAAAAGGTAATCGTAACAATACCCGGTAGCTCTATACCTTGTGTCATCTCCAAATTCTATGCTCAGCTTGAGGTCTTTCTCCTCAAAATCACTAAAAAGATCTTTGTTCCCTATCATATGGAATGAGGTACCACTATCAAGATACCACATGCCTCCCATGATAGTGTTGGGCATGCATACAATGAGCGTGAAATCAAGTTCGAATTGTGAAGTTATAGCTTCACCTGCTGCAGCTACTGTAGACTCCTTCTTCGTTTCTTTCTTCTGTGGGCAATTTGTGGCATAGTTCTGATCCAAAATGGACCTTGAAGCCTCTAAGTCTTCATATACATATTATCAGAAAACACTATCGCAGAAGAAAAACCAAGAAGAAAGGTGGAAAATAGAGCTAAGCGAAGGTTGAAGTATCGTTTAATTAGATCTGTTGGATCGGACCGATCAAAGGTCCAAGTTAAATCAGGATATCGCATTGGAGTAGGTCAGCGGAGTGTATCGGAGGTAGTCTTGTGGGAATTGCGATCGCGATCCAGCGACTTAACCGGATCATTGATCAAGTGCGTAGATCAACGGCAGAGATGGCATTATCGCTCGCAGATTCCAAAGGGGAGGACTTAACCCGCATGCCTGAAGACCATGCAATATGCGATATGCGATTTGCGATTATCGCATCGCAACAATATATGGGAATCGACCATGGCCTGTGGCATTGTGAAGGGAGGATATGTGATCTGCCAATATTGGTGATTGCGATCGGTGAGTGGACTGGAAACAATACAAAGACCTGTGATATGCGACATGTGATAGACCCGGACCCAATAAGGATTATAGGTCGAATCTAAATATATTTGAAGTCTGGTTTTTGTGGATTTCTTTGTATTTACCTGTGTATTGATGTTTGGCCACATACAATGTGATATTGCAATATTGCGATAGAATGGCAGACCCAAAAGGTTTCTAAATGTAGCCTTATGTTATTTAAGTTCAGAGGTAAATGGTATTCCGGGCGGGCTTCAGGCGGTAAGTGGTATTGGATGGGCTTCGCCCGATCCCATACACTGACCGACACATAGCATGTAGAAAGGAGAGAGAAAATCACTTTTTTCGGGTAGGTGATGTCCGCACAAGTAAGCCATCCGAAATGAACATCAGCCATCAGATGAAATGGTCGCAGATCAACGGTGTAGAATGCACGAGCAGGTTGGATGATCAGGATTGATATGAACCATCAGATGAGAACAGATCTACGATGTCGGATGCTAAAGGACCGATAATAGACGAGGCATAACAGCGGTCTGATTCCTCTGTTTTAGAGTTTTTCCTGTGTATTTCTCTATGTAAACAAAGAAGCAATTCTTTGGGATTTTTCACCGCGCCAATCTTTCCGTTTGAAAACAGGTGGCCCCCATACCTTAAGCATTTTACAATGGGATGCCAAAGGACCGATAACAGACGAGGCATACCAACAGTCTGATTCCTCTGTTTTAGAATTTTTCCTGTGTATTTCTCTATGTAAACAAAGAAGCAATTCTTTGGAATTTTTCACCGCTCCAATCTTTCCGTTTGAAAACAGGTGGCCACCATACCTTAAGCATTTTACAATGATTGTTGAATGCTCAACAGGGAGTTGAAGGGACAATGGCCGAGAGCCAGAAAGCCCAAGAATGTGGATGAATGGACAGAGCCGAGAGGCTTAAAAGCAACTCTATGGCAAACAAAGAGGACATAGAGAAGAGAGCAAGAGAAAGCAGAAGACAAAGAGCAAGAGGGAGAGTCTGGGCACTCTTTTAGACTCGAGGATTTCAAGTAAATCCCTATTGTTTTGTCACTATGGTGTTGAGACTCTATTCGAGCTCACACTTGTAATATTTTTCTCTTGAAGACATAATATAGAGGTCGACATTGAAAGTTGGACCAGGAGACATAGCCACGAAGTCTGGTGAACTCCTTGATTATTTGTTGTGTTGATGTGTGTGTTTATTATGTTCATTGTCTATATTATTTGCAATCTTTTCGATCTATTGCACTAAATAATATAGACATTCTTGCACATGAGTCTGTAATACCTTAATATTGATTTAAGATCTCATTTTCAGATCAAGTTCCCATGCTTGTGACAATGAAAACACTTGACTTTCGACAACTACATCTTTTTTCCACCTGCCTCACCTTAGGAATGATTTCCCTTGGCCTTCTTTTCCTAACTCGCTAAGGAAAAGGCCTTTTCCACTTCCTTGGAAGAGGTCCCATCTCTGGTGTTCCATCGAAACTCCTCTTGTACCAAATTTTACCACAGTCATTCCCAATATGGCAACTCCTCCCTCCCATTGACAAAGTCCTGATAACTATGCCAACTCTTAGGAACTCATAGAAGAGATAGACTCACCATATCACCCTTAGCAATAGTGATTCCAACACTTCCAAGCTCATCTTGACAATGAGTGAACTTGGACAAGTAATATGGAATTGAGTCACCCGCCTCCATCTTGCTTTTTCAAAGTTTATCCTTCAATGCCAACTTCCTATGGTGACTATTGTTATGGAACAGGTTTGCCAATGCTTTCCACATAGCATGTAGAGTTTCCTTTCCATCAAGACTTGAGACAATGTGGTCTCGAACTCCCTCAAGGATAATTTGCCTCACCCTTTCCACATAATTCTTCCATTCAGCCAAATATTTTGCATTTGATGCTGGTGGCTTAGGAATGTCTTGATCAACGAATTCCTTCAAGCCATTATCCTCCAACATGGCCTCCATCATGTCCTTATAGGATTTATAATTCGAGTTTCCATCCAAGGCATACTCAAGCCGCAAACCCTAGAACGCAATGTGTCGATCTTGAAGTATGCATTGCAAATTCAAATTTCACTTGTAACCCAAAACTCAAAACTTCAAAATCTCCTCTAGTATAGTGTCTTCAGTTCCAATACCATGTAGAATTTCCTATAGATTCACAAGTTCATGCAATGTACTAAAGAAAAATACAAGAATCTACTTCTACTTTCAATCAGTGGAAGCCAATAGATCGATGAAAACAATATGAACAAGGAGAAGATAAATAAATGGCACATAACACAATAAGTATCTAGGGAAAGCCTCAACTGAAAACCCCCAATATTTGTATTGGATTAAATCATAAATCCAAGATGATAATACAATCTGTGTTCTCACAAGAATAATCCCAGCACTCAGTATGCTCAATCTCCCTGCTCACAAGCAAGCTCAAGTAATTTATAGCCTCTTCTATTGATCTCCAAGCCCCTGATGCCTTCTGCAATTCCTATGGCTAAATAGCCCATATTAATGGGAATCCAGTCCTTCCAAACTGCAAAATCCAAACTAGGTCTAGTTCCTAATTGCATGCATGATCTATACAACTGAGTAAATCATACAACTGATAGTACAATTTCCCTACACTCTAGTCTCAACTAGGTCTTTCTCAGAATCGACGTGCATGATTTTCTAATGAGGGAATCTTCAGTTAACTAGAGTGACACTTGTGGATGCACTAATGCACCAACTAACTGTTAACTCTCTATTATTTCCACAAACAATTTGGAACTAATTTAACTGAACATAACTCAGTAAACTGAGTTATCTAATTACAACTCACAAGTAAACTCATCCCAAACTCCTGAAATTTAAGGAGAACATATACATGACTACAGAAAGACTTCCAAGTCGAAATTCCTAAGATAATTAATTTAATTAAACTTACTTAACTATTTACAAGTTGCTATGAGAATAGAATTACAATTTTAATTTACAATTTAATTCAAGGACAAATTAAATTAGAATTTCTGGATTCTATTTTTAACATTTCTTGTTGCTATTTTCAACACTTCCTCTCAACATGAAAGGAATTCAACTCTATCCCGATCCTAAAACTTTGGAATGTTTTGCATGCAACACTTCTCTCTAGTTTTATTACTAAAACAAGTCCAGAAACAAAAAAAAAAAATCCAACCTAAATCAATATGATGCATTTGTCATCAAAGTCTCTGATTGCTACTCCCTCTGTCAACTGAAAACTTTGTGCTTCTACTAACTATGCCTTTCTACACTATTGCCAACCCTTCCTTGCACTCTTAAGTATCTGAATTCTCTAGCCTCTATCACTATGATCTCTCACTGCATCAATCACCACTCATTCCTCCCACTACTATGTACTTTGGGCTCCTATAGCAAGGTATCATCCATGAGACAAAATCTCTCAATGGACCCTACCCAATTTTAGCCCTCTTGGGACTGTCACTTCACATCGCCCCACCTCACACCTAGAGGTATGGCTGCATGTTCTCCCTCTACCCACTTGTCTCTAAATTTCCCTTGACCAAAGGTCTCTACTTGATTGGACGCCTCCACTCGATCTCCTCTTTGCTTCTCCAATTATGGCTTCTCCACAATTTTCTGAGGTTGCTTTTGAGGCTTCTTCTGGGGATGCGTGTTGAGAGGTAATTGTTGGCATTATGGTTCAAGTGTTGTCCTTGATGGCAACTCACTCAGTGGATGGTACAGGTGCTCAGAAGTTGGTACAGGTGATGGCAACTTAATCAGAAGACAGATCTCAGTACAGCATGCCAAGGAAACTCATACACGCTGTTTCCTTAAGCCCAAGTCGCGTGTACACGCAAGTTCGATTCAGAAAAAGCGCGTGTATGTGGAAAGGTTCCTTTGGTTCATGGTGGTTAGACCTTGGAAGTTGTGCCTATGATTTCGGACCATTATGTCTCGACGGGCGTGTCGATCCCTAGTTTTAAAGTTGATGGTATTGTGTTACTATGGTTTTGGCTCTTGGTATTGAGAAAGGCCTAAGGCTATATAAGGAGAAGAAGATCATTAGGCAAAAATCATCTTTCGACAAGGCATGAATATCTAAGAGAGAAAGAGATCTGATATGCAGGTTCTGAGTTGGTTGATCTAAGCCAAGGAGAGATCACATCGGTTAATGGAAGACTAGATCTAAGGATAGATCGGGATCTAATGGTTTGAAATGCACTATCATGATATGGTTGATTATGCGTATTTCTAGATCTGCATATTGTCGCAATGTTACGTTCTGAGTCTAACTAATATCTGGTACAGCTGCAAGTTGAGAAAGTTTATTTTTAGATCTGTACGCAGGTTGGCTTCGGTAAAAGGGCGTGTATACGCGGTTTCTGCTCATTAAAGTAGCGTATATCTTTTGAAGCTTGATTTTGGTTTACAGTGGGGTCTGACTGTTATTACAGAGTTCTGTAGTCTGCTCTGTGTTCTGGTAACTGGTGATTGACAGGGTTCAGTGGTTCAGTGATTCAAAGTTGGGTTGTTTTATGCTTCAATGATCTGTTGTGAAAATTGAATGAATTGTGGTCTTCAGATTGTAATGTTGTGCTTCAGGAATATCCAAGTCTGAAAATGTATGAAAAGTGATACCTGGAAGAAGGAAGATTGTAGGTCAGCACCTACATACTAGTATCTTGGCTAGTACAAAAACAAAGGGGGTTGGAGCTCCCTTCCAAGGAAGTTTGGAGAACGAGAGAAGGTTGAAGCCTTCTGCAAGTTGTAGCCTGCGTACTGGTATAAGGCTGCACCAGTACAAAAGATTGTAAACTGAAGTTTCATATTAAGAAAGATAGAGACAACTTGCAGCAGGTGGTTTTCACCCACATTGGGTTTCCACCTTATATCTTGGTGTTCATGTGTGTGGCTTTTTATCTGTTCTGTTATACTGCACATGTTTACTGTTAATATGATGAATAATGTCCTGATGCACTTAATTGAAGAATAAGCCAACTAAATTGTGAGTTTTCTGCTTATACGCTGTTTTACTTCGTCACGGTAGCGTGTACACGCTGGTTCACTTAACTGAAGTAGCGTATATGCTTTTGGGCATTTAAAAGTTTGATTAATCTGATAATACTGATTCACCCCCCCTCTCAGTATTATTTCCAACAATTGGTATCAGAGCAGGTCCTTCAGAGAAGCTTGATCGCTTGAAGGAAGATCATTCATCATGAGCAACTACGAGAAAGAAGCATCAATCAGGCCACCGGTTTTTGATGGAACAAATTTCAATTATTGGAAGGTAAGAGTTACTGCATATCTTCAATCTCTTGGTACAGAAGTTTGGGACATTGTAGAAAAAGGCTATGCTTTTCCTTCAGCTACTCCTACAGATCCAGATGAAAAAAAGGCATATGAAACAAATGCAAAAGCAGTCGCTACCCTATTAGGAAGTATATCTCAAACAGAATTCATGAAGGTCATGCACTTCAAATCAGCAAAAGAAATATGGGACAAAATGATCACTAGCTATGAAGGAGATGAACAGGTAAAGGAAGCTAAACTTCAAACACTCAGGATTCAATATGAGACTCTCAGGATGTATAATGATGAAAGTGTGGCTAATTATTTTCTCCGGGTAGATGAGATTGTTAATTGTATGAAAAACTTGGGTGAAGAAATAAGAGAAACTATAGTAGTTCAAAAGGTTCTAAGATCTTTATCCCCCAAGTTTGAATCTAAAGTATCTGCAATAGAAGAAAAAGAAAATATCCGTGTTCTCACTATGTCTCAGCTACATGGAATTCTAACCGCTTATGAAATGAGAAAGGGAGGTCCATCTGACAGAAGGGAAGCTGCTTTTAAGGCATCAGGAAAAGAAGATTACTATGAAGCAAGCCATGTTCCAGAAGAAGAGGAAGAAGAATCAAATTTTGTCAGAAATCTTCAAAGGGGTTCTGGAAGGTTCAGAGGTAAGCTACCTTTCAAATGTTTTGCTTGTGGGAAAGTAGGTCATTATGCTGCAAAATGTCCTTATAAGGATAAAGGAAAAGAACCTGCTAGATGGAACAAGAAACAAAGTGCAAATAGGAAAAGCTACTACACCCATGAAGATAGTGATGGCTTATCAAACAGTGATGAAGATGAACAAGGTAATAAATATAAGCTGTTAATGGCATTTGAAGATGATGATTATGAGGATGCTATAGATGTGGATAATCTCTATAATGAAATCACTAGACTCAAGAGAAGCATAGAAGAAAGGAATGTGATTATTGATACTTTGCAATTTCAGATTGATGAAAAGGAAAAACATCTTGAAAAACTAGAAGGTGAAATTGTTGGTCTCAGAAAAGAAATTGAGAAAACAAAAACTATTAATCTTAAATTTGTCAAAGGATCTGAAACCTTGGATGAGATTATTAGTGTGCAGCGGTCTCCTCTAAACAAAACAGGTTTGGGCTATAATGGAGAAACCTCTCAAGCATCCACCTCAAAAAGTTATCTTGATGCAGCAAGAGGAAATGAGCGGAAGAACAATGAAGATAATCAGGTAAAGCAGGGACAAGTTACAAACAGAAACTATCAGGGACAATCCTCCTTAAGGATGAACAAAAGCTACAACCAACCACAGGTAAAATCTTCTCAGTTTGGCTCAAGAATAGATGAAAATAGAAATTACAATCAGTTGGCTGGTAGATTCAATAACCGCAGAAGCTTCTTCAATGGACAATGCTTTTCTTGCCACAACTTTGGTCACAGAGCAGCTCAATGTGTTGCATATAAAACAATCATGACTAGGGAAGCTCAAAAACAAAGAAGTATGACAGGGATTACAAAAAGGACCTATAACAACTTTTTGGTGCTTGAAAATGAAGTTGAATGTTCTATTTGCAATAATTTTGGTCATAAAGACTCTGAATGCAGGAGCAGGTTTCAGGAGAAAAAGGAACAAGCCACAAGCACCAAAACATGGAGAATAAAGGAACCTCAAACAGAAAGATGTGGGATAGCATTTTATGCAGAAGGACAGGAAAATCTATGGTACATTGACAGTGGATGTTCGAAACATATGACAGGTGATAAAGAAAAACTTGAATCTTATTCTACTTTAGAAAAGGGAAAGAAAGTCTCTTTTGGAAATGATACTCCTGCTACTATAAAAGGAAAAGGTATTGCTCCTTTAAAAGAAAAGGTCAAGGCTGGAAATGTTTTGTATGTTGATGGATTGAAACATAATCTTCTAAGTGTCAGCCAGATGTGTGATCAAAAAACAGAGGTTATTTTCAGATCGAATGGATGTCTTGTTCGTGATCTTGATACAGGTAAAACAGTTCTCAAAGGCAAAAGAACTCCAAATAATCTGTACATATTTGAAGAAGAACAACAACAATGCTATCTTAGCAAGGATGAAGAGCACTGGTTATGGCATTGAAGGTTGGGACATCTAAGCTTCTCACAAATAAGGAAAGCATGCAAATATCAGGCAGTTCGCGATCTTCCAGATATCAAAATTCCAGACAACACCATATGCAAATCTTGTCAGTTTGGAAAGCAGACCAGAACTAACTTTCCAGAGAAGGAAGGATCAGCTAGCTTGCCTCTTGAGCTAGTCCATACAGATGTATGTGGTCCATTTAGGAAAAGGTCACCTCGAGGAGAAGAATATCTGATATTATTCATTGATGATTTCTCAAGGTTTGTTTGGTTAGGGCTTATGAAGCACAAAGATGAAGCATTCGAAAAATTCAAATCCTTCAAAGCATTGGCCGAAAATGAATCAGGACACAAAATCAAGTGCCTCAGATCTGACAGAGGTGGGGAGTTCACATCAAATGAATTTTTTGATTTCTGCGATGAACATGGGATAAGAAGAGAATTCTCTACAGCTAGAACTCCTCAGCAAAATGGGGTTGTGGAAAGAATGAACAGAACTATCCAACAAATGGCTCGTGCTATGCTCGATGAATCAGGTACTCCTGCAACCTTCTGGGGAGAAGCCGCACATGCTGCTGTTATCATTCTTAACAAAACAAATGTCCGAGTAAACAGCACTCAAACACCTCATGAGCTTTGGAGTGGTAAAACTCCTTCCGTGAAGCATTTCAAAATCTTTGGGAGCAAATGTTATATTAAGAACACTGATGAGCAACTTGGCAAACTTGAACCTAGAGCAGATGAGGGCATTCTTCTTGGTTATTCTCCACATAGCAAAGCATACAAGTGCTACAATAAAAGACTTGGCAGAATTGTTGACAGTATTGATATAGTGGTTGATGAGAAGGGATATATTCCTAGGCAAGTTCATCATGAAGAAGATGAAGGTTACTCTCAAAGGCGAAATGATGAAGAAGAAGAACCTCAAGAAGAAGAAGAATCTCAAGAAGAACCAGAGGAGCAGACAAGAATAGAAGAGAAGACTCCATCCAGATATGTCCAAAAGAATCATCCAGAAACTCAGATTGTGGGGCAGAAAGAAGCAGGAGTACAAACAAGAAGGACACTTGCAGAAGCTTCAAGCTACTTGGCTCTACTCTCCTCCATTGAACCACAAAATGTGAAAGAAGCATGCAAAGATGAATGTTGGGTCAAAGCAATGGATGAAGAACTTGAGCAAATCGAAAGGAACAACACTGGGAATTGGTTCCTAGACCAAAAGATAAGAATGTAATAGGAACAAAATGGGTCTTCAAGAATAAGTTAAATGAAAATGGAGAAGTAATTAGAAACAAGGCCAGACTTGTTTGTAAAGGGTATGCACAGCAAGAAGGAATAGATTTTGAAGAGACCTTTGCTCCTGTGGCAAGACTAGAGGCCATCCGAATGTTCCTTGCTCTCTCAAGCTTTCAAAACTTCAAGGTATTTCAAATGGACGTGAAATCAGCCTTCCTGAATGGAGACTTAGAAGAAGAAGTATATATTGAGCAGCCAGATGGGTTCATTCTTGGGAATGATCCAAACCTTGTATGCAGATTGAAAAAGGCTCTCTATGGGCTCAAACAAGCCCCAAGGGCTTGGTACTATCGGTTGGACAAATATCTTCACCAACAAGGCTTTTCAAAAGGATCAGCAGATAGCAATCTCTATATAAAAGTTGAAAATAACAAATTGCTAATTCTTGTTGTTTATGTAGATGATATTATTTTTGGCAGCAATGAAGAAACTATGAGTCAAAACTTTGCCTTGGTTATGCAGAAAGAGTTCGAAATGTCACTTCTTGGAGAATTGACATATTTTCTTGGATTGCAAATCCAACAAAATGAAGGAGGTATCTTCTTGTCTCAAACCAAATACCTCAAGCAGATCTTGAAGAAGTATGGCATGGAAGAATCAAAACCAGTATGTACACCCATGGTTACAGGATGCAGCCTCAGTGCAAATGATGAATCAGCAGCAGTTCACCAACCCACTTATAGATCCATGATTGGGAGTTTGCTTTATTTGGCAGGTACTCGACCAGATATTACCCATGCAGTAGGGATGGTTGGAAGATTTCAAGCCAACCCAAAGGAAACCCATCTTCAGGCAGTCAAAAGAATCTTCAAATATCTTCAAGGGACCCAAAACTATGGCTTATGGTATCCTAGAAATACAGATCTCACTCTTCATGCTTACACAAATGCAGATTGGGCTGGAAGTGTGGATGATAGGAAAAGCACAAGTGGAGGTGCTTTCTTCATGGGTTCCAGATTAGTGTCTTGGTTCAGCAAGAAGCAAAGTTCGATTGCCTTATCTACAGCTGAAGCAGAATATGTGGCTGCAGCATCTTGTTGCACACAACTTCTTTGGATGATGCAGACCTTGCAGGACTTTCAAATCACTTGCACTCCACCTGTCTCTATCTTATGTGATAATACAAGTGCAATCAGCATTTCAAAGAATCCAGTCATGCACTCAAAGACCAAGCACATACCAATCAAGTACCATTTTCTTCGGGAACAAGTGCTTGAGCAGAAGGTCAAATTGGAGTATGTTCCTTCTAAGGAGCAAGTTGCTGATATTCTCACAAAACCACTGCCCAGGGAAACTTTTGAATATCTCAGACAAAAGCTGGGAGTAGTTGATGCTTCATCCTGTTGTTGAAATTTGTTTTGTTCTACAGAAAAGTTGGTATACGCAGGTTACGGAAGGGATATGAGCGTATACACGCGGATTTATGGTGAGTAAGTCGCGTGTATGCTGGACGCTTGTTGCAGAAAGAATATCCGCGTACATACGTTGTTTTATACAGGATAAAACGCGTATATGAAGTTCTGAACAGCAAAGGAAAACTCTGAAGTTCTGAACAGCAATAGGAATGTCAGAAGTATTCAGGCACAGTTTCAGGGAGTGCAACAGGCACAGGTTCAGGGGGAGCAGCTCAAAAGTCTCATAAAGCATTGTTGGCATTCAGATGTTTTGGTTGTTGGTTTAAGAAGAAGGAGCTCAGAAAGCAATTCTAGTTGCTGATCTAACAAGATGTTTATCCGATGCTGCTGGTGTCTTTTCTAAATCTTGGTCTAGATCTGTTGTCTCTATGTCTTTCTTGTCTCTTTTATGGTGTCAAGGTCATGTAACGGCCTTTGTTGGTTTCCCCACTATGCCTGGGATGAATGATGAAATGTTCATGTATTATCATGTGTCTTCACATGGTTAGGTGGATGAGTCAATATTGGTATATCCCCACTAGATTGGGTGATGAATGTATGTTGAGTCTTTTGATGATAGGAAGGTCTTCTTTAATGTATAAGTCTTTGTTCTTCTTGAAGAACATCTTTTGCAGATCTTGCCTACAGTCAAGGGGAGCATGAACAGCACTTGGTAAGCAGGACGGATAGATTGGTACACTTTGGCATACACAAAGGGGGAGCACACTTGGAGATTTCAGCATGTACTCAGGGGGAGTATGGACAGCAGTATGGACAGCAGAAGGAATACCAAGGAAGAGAATATTTTGGTCCACCCTTTGCCCTTGATGTCAAAGGGGGAGAGTGACTTGGTGTGGTGGTTGCCATCAAGTCCAAAGGGGGAGATTGTTGGCATTATGGTTCAAGTGTTGTCCTTGATGGCAACTCACTCAGTGGATGGTACAGGTGCTCAGAAGTTGGTACAGGTGATGGCAACTTAATCAGAAGACAGATCTCAGTACAGCATGCCAAGGAAACTCATACACGCTGTTTCCTTAAGCCCAAGTCGCGTGTACACGCAAGTTCGATTCAGAAAAAGCGCGTGTATGTGGAAAGGTTCCTTTGGTTCATGGTGGTTAGACCTTGGAAGTTGTGCCTATGATTTCGGACCATTATGTCTCGACGGGCGTGTCGATCCCTAGTTTTAAAGTTGATGGTATTGTGTTACTATGGTTTTGGCTCTTGGTATTGAGAAAGGCCTAAGGCTATATAAGGAGAAGAAGATCATTAGGCAAAAATCATCTTTCGACAAGGCATGAATATCTAAGAGAGAAAGAGATCTGATATGCAGGTTCTGAGTTGGTTGATCTAAGCCAAGGAGAGATCACATCGGTTAATGGAAGACTAGATCTAAGGATAGATCGGGATCTAATGGTTTGAAATGCACTATCATGATATGGTTGATTATGCGTATTTCTAGATCTGCATATTGTCGCAATGTTACGTTCTGAGTCTAACTAATATCTGGTACAGCTGCAAGTTGAGAAAGTTTATTTTTAGATCTGTACGCAGGTTGGCTTCGGTAAAAGGGCGTGTATACGCGGTTTCTGCTCATTAAAGTAGCGTATATCTTTTGAAGCTTGATTTTGGTTTACAGTGGGGTCTGACTGTTATTACAGAGTTCTGTAGTCTGCTCTGTGTTCTGGTAACTGGTGATTGACAGGGTTCAGTGGTTCAGTGATTCAAAGTTGGGTTGTTTTATGCTTCAATGATCTGTTGTGAAAATTGAATGAATTGTGGTCTTCAGATTGTAATGTTGTGCTTCAGGAATATCCAAGTCTGAAAATGTATGAAAAGTGATACCTGGAAGAAGGAAGATTGTAGGTCAGCACCTACATACTAGTATCTTGGCTAGTACAAAAACAAAGGGGGTTGGAGCTCCCTTCCAAGGAAGTTTGGAGAACGAGAGAAGGTTGAAGCCTTCTGCAGGTTGTAGCCTGCGTACTGGTATAAGGCTGCACCAGTACAAAAGATTGTAAACTGAAGTTTCATATTAAGAAAGATAGAGACAACTTGCAGCAGGTGGTTTTCACCCACATTGGGTTTCCACCTTATATCTTGGTGTTCATGTGTGTGGCTTTTTATCTGTTCTGTTATACTGCACATGTTTACTGTTAATATGATGAATAATGTCCTGATGCACTTAATTGAAGAATAAGCCAACTAAATTGTGAGTTTTCTGCTTATACGCTGTTTTACTTCGTCACAGTAGCGTGTACACGCTGGTTCACTTAACTGAAGTAGCGTATATGCTTTTGGGCATTTAAAAGTTTGATTAATCTGATAATACTGATTCACCCCCCCTCTCAGTATTATTTCCAACAGTAATTCATGCTCCCTCTCAACCATCAAGCCTCTAACCTTTTCCTTGCTCCTCAAAGCTTTGCATGCATCTTGTACCTCAAGATCATACAGGTTCTTGACACATGCACAAATCTATTTCACTTGTCCCATGGCAATGTTTCTAAGGAAAACCTTTCCCTTATTAAAAATCACATCATAGCCACGGGCTTCCAATACCACCACTAAAACAAGATTTTTCTTTAATCTTGGAACATACATCATATATGTGATCCTGAAAGGGGAGCCAGACTCCCTTTGAAAGGTAACCGTACCAATATCGGTAGATTTATACCTCCCGTCACCTCCAAACTCTAATCTTAGCTTGAGGTCTTTCTCCTCAAAATCACTAAAGAGATCTTTGTTCTCCGTCATATGGAATGAGGCACCACTATCAAGATACCACACGCCTCCCATGATAGTGTTGGACATGTATACAATGAGAGTGAAATCAAGTTCGAATTGTGAAGCTAGAGCTACACTTGCTACAGCTACTGCAGGCTCCTTCTTGCTTGCTTTCTTCTATGGGAAATTCACGGCATAGTGCCTGTGCTCATGATAGTTAAAATGCTTGACTTTCAACAAGTCCATCTTCTTTCCACCTACCTAACCTTGGGAATCATTTTCCTTGGCCTTCTTTGCCTTACTCGCTAAGACAAAGTCCTCTTCCACTTCCTTGGAAGAGCTCCCATCTCTGGTGTTGTGTCGAAACTCCTCTTATACCAAATCTAGCCACAGTTGTTCCCAATCTGGCAGCTTCTCCCTCCCATTGACAGAGTCGTGATAACTATGCCAACTCTTAGGAAGTCCTAGAAGATCTAGGCTCACCATATCATCCTCAGCAATATTGTTTCCAACACTACCAAGCTCATCGCGATAATGAATGAACTTGGTCAATTAATTTGGAATGGAGTCACCCGCCTGCATCTTGATTTTTCGAAGTTTTTCATTTAGTGCCAACTTCCTATAGTCGCAGCTATTCTAAAATAGGTTCGTCAATGCTTTCCACATGGCATGATCTAGGTGGATATTGGTGGCCACTTGCCTATTCCACTTAGACCCCCTAGTTAGTTTCATCTATTTCCTTGTTCATTTCAACATTTACTATTTTTAGCAGTGTTTCGGGTCCTGAACTTCCAGAGTAGTTTTGACCCCATAAACAACATTTTTTGGAGTCTGTAGCAGGCTTGTTGCCATAAATAGGGGCCTGCAGTGAAACCTGTAGTACTTAGAGAGACCTTTCCAATAAGGCATCGTACATGCCAAATAAATATAATATGACCAAGTTACGACCGCAAGAAGTTGGTTGCCCAACTAACCCCAACAGGGCCCACAAACTCTTGGTATTATATCTGTTGGGGTTAGGGTTTTGGTTGTTTAGGGTCTTTTCATGTTTTCCAATAATAAATAGGCCCTTGAGACTCATTGTAACACAATTAAGAGGCACGTAGCTACCACATCTCTTCTCAGAGATAAACTACCATCGCCTGAGCTATCTTATTTCCATTTTGTTTGTAAGCATAGTTCAATATTTTTATATTAACGAAATGAAGTTTTTTTCTGTTGCATCTCTGTGTTTATGATTATATATGTAAGTTGTTGCATTCTTGTTTAAGTTCGGATCAGCAGTATCAGAGCGGTTTTCTCTTTCTCTATTTTTCTTTGAATGTCCCCAATGAGGTCAAGGTATAAGGAGTTAGGGCTTGATCTGGTTGAACCATTGCAAGATCAGCCTTGCAAAACCTGACAAAGTCCCATGGCGGAAGAAAAGAAAGCGAGGGGTCAGGAGATCCTTTCAAAATGTTGCTTGAGGAAGCCCTCAAGCAAAAGAGGGATGTGATGATGGATAACTTTGCCTGGATTCTGAAACCATCCAGCAATTCCAAAGCTCAAATCCAAGAAAACAATCCCATGACATCATCACTATCTAGAAAAAGGCAAGGCAAGGCTGAAAAACCATTCTCATAACCTGACAAAACCATGCTACTTAGAGGAAGAGAACCATATACCAACATGCAAAGCCATGCATGCCAAAACTAGCTAGGAAATCACACATGCAATATATTACCTACAAGTATTCCTACTAAAGTTGCTTGATCCTACTCCTCCTTGCTTGATCTTTTCTTTCCCTTCCTTTCCTTTTCCTTCATTTTCTTGCTTTTCCCTTCCTTGCTCCAAAGCTAGAATGCTCCAAGAAAACTCTAAGTGTCCAAGAGTGAGAGAGAGAAAATAATGAGAGAGCTCCAAAACTGAACCGACCAAATGTCACACTAACTAATCTTGAGCAAAAGCTTGCCAACTGATCCTCAGAAGCCTTTTTATCAACGAGGCCTCTATTTTCTTCATTTTCCATTATTTTCCTTCAATTTCCTTCTCACATGTAACCTGTGACCTTTCACCTTCCTTTTCTCCTAATTTCCATTATTTTCATACATAAATGTGCCAAAAATGCCATTTTACCTTTCCAAAGCCTTTTCCATTTCCTTTGCTAATTTCCTTTAACCATAATAACCAAAATGAACACCCACTAGGATGTCTTGCTCAACATTCAACTTGGAATACGTGTCCCTTAACTGTGGTCGTATTTTGCCTTTATTAACTTTTATTACATGAACTTTTGACTAGGGGTTGTTACAGAAGACATGTGAATTTTGAGATGATTCTCACACATTAGAAGTATAGCATTTTCACATCACCAACTATGAAAATTCTAAAAACCAGAATCCTATTGTGGCAAATGGTATTATTTCTTATAACTGAGAAATTAATTATTTAGTTTATTTCTACAACAACATCGAAATAAACACACTGCAATATTCACAAATAAAATTTGTGAGAATAAATAGTGCTAGAACTCAGAAAATACTAGCACACACACATAAAAATTAACACCATTATTTTTGGACAAAAGTCCCTGGAAAAACCTAATGCGGGAAACCAGTGCAGCAAATGAGGGTTTTATTTTATTATGAAAAAGTGAAAATTTGAGTACAATATGGATGCCTGAAACTGGAAATCCATAGCAAGAAAATCTCGAGAAAAGTATTGAAGGGAATTACCCTTCCTCCATACAATCCCGTCACAAACTACCTTCAGAAAATTCAACCTTCCATACCCTCTCCATCAGCCTCACCATTACTTTGGGCAGCCTTTATGACACCAAGCTTCCAACCAATCTCATATGAATTCATTCTACCTGCCTATGTTGAGGAAATCTTCTCTCCAACACTTTGGAACCTCTACCCGACCTCTGGAACTAAGAAAGAATTTTCTTCAACTAAATGGAACTGCCAATCTGCAGCAACTACACAATCCTTTGCACTGCCTCACTGGGAATAACTCAGCCCTCTTAATGCTTCCTCTCCAGGTATGTTAAACATCCTCCGGACTCACTATCCATACCCCTCACTCACTGCTTTGGTCTCTGGTTCTTCGACAACTAACTGCTACTACTTTGGATATTGATCTGCCAAGGAAATCAAATTTCTGGTGTTCTCAAGTGGTTTCTCCAAGCACCCATCGAAATACTATTATAATCCACTATTGGATTATTAACGACCAAGATTAAAACTTAATCGATGAATAACATCATTTTGGAATCGATATGTGTGAGTTTCTAGATGATTCTCACCTTGAATTAATTAATACTGATTAATTAACCAGTTTTCCTAAGTTTAGACTTAGGAAACATTAAAAAATTTGTTAATAATATAATTAAGTCACATCTAGGTGAAATTTCCAAACACAATTTATGGGCCTTAAAGATCTCATGTATTCTAGCCTCTCCACCAAATTTCATGGCTAGAACACATCTGATGCTACAAAAGATAACACCTTCCACATTGCATCATACCCCATTATCTATCATAACTTGAAAGTTTGGTATGACGTGGAGTACCAATTCATGTCTTTTGCCACTCCCATATGAATGAAATTGTGGTTGTTACAACTATCAATCAGCACAATCTCCTTATGGTTGTTAATTTACCCAATCAAATTGAAAGTTTGTAGTGTATAAAAAACACATAAAATATGGAGAGAAATTTGAGGTTCTTCACAAAGAATTCGTAAATTTATTACACCTTGAGTACGAGGAGTTGTGTGTTTGGATTCTTGTTCAAGAGCGTCTTTGACTAGAATATATTCTAAGTGGTCTTGAGGTGGTACATCCATTTGAAATAATTTGAATTCTTCACATTTGTCCCCATTTAAATACCACACATCAAAATTATAACAAAGCTGAAGGCATTGTAATTCAACTCTCTCTTCCAAGGAAAAATTTTGGATTCTCAAGGGAAAAGATTTAGGGGAGATGGTAGGATTTCTCGAAGAAGAACAAGTGAAAGAAGTAGATGAATTTCATTTAGTATGGGCATTAATCACCATTTAAGTTTCTTAAGCTCAGTCATAGGTTTCCAACAATGTTGTTGGGTATTGCATCATGATTTGTTCTCAAATTTCTTCCTTGATGCCACTCATGAAACATTATTTAAGAAAGGAATCGAACTAACTACTCTATACATATTTCCAATTTCTTAAAGGTTTTTATAAGATCGATAATTAGACATGTGCTGGAATAATTTTCTCAATCACCTCATTAGTGAGTGTCTTGTTTAAAAAGAGCATAGATGGCCTTCATAAGATGGCTCTAGAAAATGTAACTATCATAAACATTTTTATACAATTACCACCACTATCGATGTTCAACATCCAACTATTGAAACCCTACTCTGATATTCATTAGGTCATTGGTAATTCCATGGACAGATAAATGATGTTCCATTTATGTGACCAATTTACAAGGATCAAAACCCTTAAACTTGTACTTGTCTACTTTTGGAAAGCAATTCCATGCATTGTGATCTTCAAGGGTAGCGAATGATGAACCAAGAAGAGAATATGAATGAGGTACTCTACATTCACAGAATATTCCTTTTTTGGTTTGATCTATTTCCAAGTTAGACATCCTCACACCAAAGAATATATGTAATTATTCTAGTAGTTACTTGTGCCCATTGTTGGTAAAACTTTGATGATAGGTATTGGAATATAGTATAAAGCTCTAAATATTGTTATCAATCTTGGAATCAAGTTGCTAGTATTTTGTAGCTCCTTTATGCTTGACATGCTCTAAGTATGGCCCATGCGGCCACTTAAGATCTTTTCTAGTTGTTATCATTAGTGGCTTGGGATGAGTCATTTAAGATGTAAAATGAACATTGTATAGTGTCAAGACCACATAAAAAATGTTACTAGAGAGGTATAACCATGCGATTAACATGCTACAAATATTGTTTTGAGATATGTCTTTCAAGATGTGGTTGATAGGACCCAATTTTTTTTTTTGTAAACAATTTTTAGAGTATTGCTTCAGGACGAATATCTAAGAATGAATGAAAATATTATAGTAGCTACTTGTTCTTAGCCCCTTTTCAACCAAACTCTATTGAGAGGTATTTGATTATGATATCAACTCAAAAACCTTGGTTTCAATATTGGAATCAAGTTGCTAATACTTACTCTACTATTTGTCCATGGTTAACATGTTGCAAGTATGGGCCATGGTGTTAGAAAATTATATATTACAGAGCAATGGAACACATAAAATATTACAGAAATATAAACACAGAAAACGCATAAAACAAGAGAGACAAAGATATACGTGGTTCACCCAGTTTGGTCTACATCCACGGAGAAATAACCAGTCTTTCTTTTATTATATTATCTAGCAAACTAAAGAGATACAACCTACATCAGATCCGCTATAACTCCTTCTTTGCCCTCAATCTCCTCTCTCTTCCTCACTCAGAGTCAGATGTACATAGATGCAATAAAATTCCCTCATATATAGTGAGGGGTTGCCTTCTAGGGAAAAAAACCCTAAATTAAACATAACTTCTACCGTCAGATCATCCACCTAATGAATGGCCTAGATTGACTAGAAATTACGAGAATTTTACAAGGAAATTTTACATCTATGTTTAGCTTCGGGGGCGCTGCCCCCGGACCCCCCCAGCCGGGGGAGATTTACCCCCACAGGGGGGACAAGTCCCCCTGGCATGGACGAGCATACAGTCTTCCTGGGGTATACATCCAGCTGAAACCTTTGAATACAGAAGATAATCAGGCTCCACACCCAACAATCTCCCACTTGGAGACTGATTATAGCAACTCCACTGTTGCTTCATTTGCTAGAAAATGACCCCACTTTGGACCTGGCTGTTTCTCATCTTCTTCATCATACTTGAAGACCAATTGAAACTGAGCAGATTCTTAGTTTCTCCTTGGTTACAACTTTTGTTAGCATGTCTGCAGGATTCTGGCTAGTGTGTATCCTTTCCAGCTTCAACTGTCCATCTTCCAATGATGATCGTATGAAATGGTACTTGAGCTGTATATGTTTAGTCTTGGAATGAAATGTGGAGTTCTTTACAAGATGTATGGCACTCTAGCTGTCACTGTATAAACTTCCCAACTCCTTCTTCTTACCCAATTCATCCAGAAACCTTTGTAACCAAATCATTTCTTTACTACCCTCTGTAGCAGCAACATACTCTGCTTTTGTTGTTGAAAGTGCAACAACACTTTGGATTTTTGAAACCCAACTTACAGTTGTTCCACCTACAGTAAATACATATCCTGTAGTGCTCCTCCTGAATCTCTGAGACCTGCCATATCTACATCAACATATCCCTGTAGATCAATGTTTGAACCACCAAAGCATAATGCTTGATTTGTGGTACCTCTCAAATACTTGAGAATCCACTTCACTGCCATCCAATGTTATTTTCCTGGATTGTTCATGTACCTGCTTACAACTCCTACTGCATGTGCAATATCAGGCCTTGTGCAGACCATTGCATACATTAAGCTTCCAACTGCTGATGCATATGGAACTTTAGACATATGAGCCATTTCTTCCTGAGTCTTGGGACACACCTCCTTACTTAATTTGAAATGGCTAGCTAAAGGTATACTAACTAGTTTTTCATTCTGCATATTAAACCTTTTCAACACCTTTTCTATGTACTCACTTTGAGACAATGTTAATTTGTGATTCTTCCTGTCTCTAGTTATTCTCATACCAAGTATTTGTTTTGTAGCACCCAAATCCTTCATTACAAATGAGTTTGCCAATTTCCTTTTGAGCACATTTATTTCCTGCATGTTAGAACCTGCAACAAGCATATATCATCTGCATACAATAACAATATAATATAGTTGCCATCATTTTTCCTTTTGAGATAAACACAATGATAAAAGTGACATCTAGTATAACCTTGTTTAGACATAAACCTGTCAAATTTTAGATACCACTACCTTGGAGCCTGTTTTAAGCCATACAAGCTCTTCTTCAACCTGCACACTAGTTTCTCCTTCCCTTTTACCTCATATCCTTGTGGCTACTACATATATATCTCTTCCTCCAAATCCCCATGGAGAAAGGTTGTCTTTACATCTAACTGCTCAAGATGCAAACCTTCAGCTGCTACTAGAGTTAGACTAATTCTGATTGAAGTCATTTTCACAACAGGAGAAAATATTTCATCAAAATCAATACCTTTCTTCTATGCAAACCCCTTCACCACAAGTCTAGCTTTGTACCTCTGTTTTCCTCCATCTTCTTCCTTCAGCTTGTAAACCCATCTATTCTGCAATGCTATTTTACCTGCAAGCAACCTTACTAAGTCCCAAGTCTGGTTATGTGTTAAGGAGTCCATCTCTTCTTTCATGGCTTGCTCCTACTTCTTCCTGGTTTCTACCTACACTGCTTCTTCATAACATTCTGGTTCACTAGAATCAGTCAACAATACATAATATAATGAAGGAGAGTATCGTTTAGGGGTCTACCTATCCTGGTAGATCTTCTAACACCACTTTCAAGTGTTTGAAGTGCTTGTTGCTATTGTGGTTGTTGTTTTGGCTGTTGATCATTATGATTTTCAGGCACCATCACTTTTCCTGAGATATCGTCAAGCACTGTATATTCTCTATTTTCTTTTTCCTGTTTCTTTTCCTGCAGCTGATTCTTATACAAGACCTTTTCATTGAATATTGCATCTTTGCTCCTAATGATTTTGTGATTTTCATAATCATATAAGCGATAACCAAAATCATTAACACCATATCCAATAAAGGTACATTTCTTTGATTTTGCCTCAAGCTTTGTTCTATTTTCTTTGTTAATGTGGACAAAGGCTTCACAACCAAAAGTCTTTAAAAAATAGTAGTTTACCTTTTTACCTGTCCATGCCTCCTCTGGAATACCACCATCCAAGGAATTTGAAGGCCCTTTGTTTATTAGATAAACAACAGTATCTACAACATCTACCCAAAATTGTAAAGGCAATCCTGCATGCAATCTCATGCACCTTGCATGCTCCATGATTGTCCTGTTCATCCTTTCTGACACACCATTTTCTTGTGGTGTTCCTAGAACTATCTTCTCTCTATGAATTCCATTCTTTGAACAGTACCTATCAAACTCTTTGCTGCAATATTCACCTCCATTATTTGATCTGAGACACTTCAACCTTTTCCTTGTCTCATTTTCAACCAAACCTTTCCATTTCTTGAAAGTATCAAATACATCAGATTTATTTCGGATACAGTAAATCCAGGATTTTCTAGTTGCTTCATCAATAAAAGTAACATAATAACGAGAGCCACCAAGAGATGATACCTGAGTAGGTCCCCATACATTTGTATGCACAAGCTCTAATTTTTCGCTCTTCTTTTCTTTCACAACTCTAAGGAATCTGAATCTCATCTATTTTCCATAAACATAATTCTCACAGAATTTTAAAACAACATGCTTCAAACCTGGCAACAAATTTCTTGAGTGAAGAATCTGCATCCCCTTCTCACTTATGTGTCCGAGCCTATGATGCCATAATGCCATATCTTCTCCTGTAGAGGTTAAAGCATTAACAAAATTAGAAATACCATTGCATAAATACAATGTACCAACCTTTTCTCCTTTCGCTATTACCAGGGATCCTTTAGTGACCTTCCAGGTTTTATCTATGAAATTACTTACGCAACCTTCACCTCCCAACTGCCCTGTTGAAATCAGATTTTTCTTTAGATCTGGAACATTCCTTACATTCTTTAATAGCCACAGATTTCCATTTTGTTGTTTTATGAAAACTGTACCCATTCCAACAATTTTACAGGGTTTATCATCACCCAATCAAACTTGTCCAAAATCTCCTATAACATAATCATGAAAATGTTCCTTATCAAGTGTGGCATGGAATGAGGCCCTTGAATCTACCACCCAGGCATCAATAATATTTTCTAATGAAAGAATCAAAGCATCTTGCAACACATCACCTGTTACATTCGCTTCATGATTAGCTTCTTGTTGTGTGTCTCCTTCTTTTCCCTTCCGAGACTTGCAGTCTTTCTTCAGGTGTCCTTTCTTCCTGCATTTCCAGCACACTATCCCTGATCTAGACTTGGATCTACCTTTTCTTGACTTACTGCGATATCCTAGGCTCTTTCCTCTTTCCATTTTTCTTCCCCTAGTCTCTGCAGTCAAAGCATTACCTGATGTCTCACCGGAGCTTTTCCATCACATTTCCTCGCTAAGGATTGCACCAACAACATCATCAAACTTTAAAGTACTAGATCCAGAGACAGAGTTACTAATGGCCATAACTAAGCCATTCCAACTTTCTGGCAATGAGCACAGAAATAACAAAGCCCTAACTTCATCATCAAAATTTACCCCTACAGAACTTAACTGACTTGTAACTGTATTAAAATCATTTAAATGGTCTGCAACAGATCCACCTTCTGACATCTTCATATTAAATAAATGCTTCATAAGAAATACCTTATTTGAGGTCAAGGGTTTTTCATATAGTTTGGCGAATGCCGACATTAAACCCTGTGTTGTCATTTCCTTTGAAATATTAAACATTATCGACATTGCTAGGCATAGCCATATTGTTCCAAGTGCCTTTCTGTCGAGAATATCCCATTCTGTGTCTATCATACTCGTCGGCTTCTTTGTCTTTCCACTCAATGGTAGGTACAGATCTCTCTGATATAGATAATCTTCCATCTGCATCTTCCACAGCTGGTAGTTTTGGCCATTGAATTTTTTGACCCTAAACCTACCATCTTTTGCCATTGCTCCCACTCGAACCAGGAACCCTTCTCTCCTGCAAGTTTATCAGCCAAATAGACCTTCAGCTCTGATACCAGTTGTTAGAAAATTATATAATACAAAGCAATGGAACACATAAAATATTACAGAAATATAAACACAAAAAACACATAAAACAAGAGAGACATAAATATACGTGGTTCACCTAGTTTGGGCTACGTCCATAGAGAAATAGCCAGACTTTTTTTTATTATATTATCCAGCAAACTGAAGAGATACAACCTACAGCAAACCTGCTGTAACTCCCTCTTCGCTCTCAATCTCCTCTCTCTTCCTCACTCAGAGTCAAATGTACATAGACGCAATACAATTCCCTCATATATAGTGAGGGGTTGCCTTCTAGGGCAAAAAACCCTAAATTAAAGATAACTTCTACCGTTAGATCATCTGCCTAATGAACGGCCCAGATTGACTAGAAATTACTAGACTTTTACAAGTCAATTTTACATCTATTTTTACTTCGGGGGTGCTGCCCCCAAACCCCTGCCGAGGGACCGCTGGCCCCCGGACCCCCAAGCCGGGGGGGTTTACCCCCGAGACTACCACAGGGGGGACAAGTCCCCCCTGCACCCCCTGCGTGGAGGGGTGTACAGTCTTCTTGGGCTACACATTCGGCTGAAACCTTTGAATACAGAAGATAATCAGGCTCCACACCCAACACATGGGACCACCTAAGATCCTATAAATATGTTATTCTAGACTCATCTCAATATGACCAATGGCTTGAAAAGATTCTTTTGAGATATGTTATGATGACTATAGTATAGGGTTCACAAAATAAGGGTCATTAGAGAGGTATGCTCACATGATTAGCACCACACACCTTGGGAATATTTTGAGATAGGTCTTCTACAATGGTGTAAATAGGACCCAAAACTTTATTATTTTATTTTGCTAATGGAAGTATTACTCCCTCCTCAGTATTATTGTGTTGATGGAATTCCCAAATTCCTTCTATACTAAAGGATGCATGAATTCCATTTGCATATTGTATAGGATGGTATTTTTAGGGTCCTAAGAATAAAGGAGTGTTAAGTATTCTAGTTGTCTGATATATTAAAGGCTTTCCAACAATAACACTTCACCAAATATTTCACAAGATTAAGGAGGAAAAACTATATCCTTTAGTAGCCTACATGATTCCCTAGTACATGAGAGTGATCTTCCGGAGTGTTGTTCTTAATGTATTAAAACAAGAAAATTGTTAGTTTTCAGAACCCAACTCCTAGAATTTAATTCCTACCACAAAAACTTAATAAATAAGAACATAGTAGGTTCCTAACCAAATTTAGCAGAAGCAAATTTAAAGAACAATCTCAATCACAATGATACAAATAGATCTTTTCCCAACAAGTTTTCCATTAACAAATCCAAACTTACATGGGCTCTCGTCATAAGATAATGGCCCATCTGAGAAATACATAATACAGTAAAATGGATCAGATCCAACAAACCTGTCCTAGATCGATGCTCAATATATCTTGTAGATCTAGATCTCCAACCTCTGTACACTCCCTCGAACCTAACACACCACTCACTGAGATGCCTCTCTCAATCTTGTGTTGTTGTTGTGTTGTCTTTTCCTTTTCCCTAACATTTCTTTTATAACTTTATATTGAGCTAAAACCCTAATCCTAACCTTAATCTCAAAGTGATTGAAGATCAATATTAGATCTTGTCTCACTTGAGATCACTGAGTAGGATTAAAAGCTTGCTCACTAAAGTAAATTTCTTTACTTTTCCTAAGCTTCTATTAGCTCAATAAGGAAACATACTAATATGTTATTTTTCCTAAGTTAGACTTAAGACTAAGTTACATTAGCAACTTGCTCAACCTAGAGCAAGAGCTCTAAGGAGAATTTGTGTGACTTTTGCATGCCTAGTCATAACACCTATACAGAAGTGCATGCCTAAGCTACAATAATCGACAAAGATGGTCACAATTTTATGAAAGACTAGTTTTAGGTGTGCCTAAAGGGATTTTGATATAACCTAGGAGGGTATGTAAGGAAATTGCATATACAAGAGTTGGTGGATGTTGTACTACTCAAAGGGGCATGACAAAGTTTACAATGGTTTCCAAACATGTGCTTATGACTTAAATTTTCTGTGTATTATTCCCTAGAAAATAAAATTTCTCTTTGTTATTTAAAGACATCGAAGCCTATCTCTAACTTTTTTTTAAACTTCGGATGTATTTCCTACTCGGGACAGAGCTTCGATACCCTATTGTAGTGTTCCTTGACTCTTAGAAATATTGTTCAATTTCCTCTCACAGTGGGGCCACCTTTAGTTGAACAAAGATCCAAATATAACAATACTTACAAAACCATTGCATAGCCACTTACCTCTTTAAATAGATTTATTATAACAATAACTTAACTACTTATGACCCTATTATTAATAAGTACCAACTTCCTAGTGGGTATTATTTAATGAAGATAATCAATTTTACATTAAATAACTATCTATTATTATGTAATGAGCTTTATTTAAAAAGATGCCTACATCTACTAAATGACCAACTTTTAAATCACTTAATGTAGGGAGACAAGGCTAGGACTATAATGATATTCTATTAATTAAAAATGATCTTGACATAATTTAAAATGAAAAATGTCATTTATCTACTTATTATTTTGACTAATAAGAAAAACCATTTCATAACATATTTAATTTATTACAATTTAAAATATTCAATTTAATTATTATATTTGAAAAAAATATTCTAATAATAACAAATATCAAATTAGAATATAAAACTTCTTTATTTCAAAGCGATTTTAAAATATATATTTTTAATATATATAAAATTATAATTTTCCTCCTGGGTGCAGAACGCACCATATCCGGCCTTTTGCTTTCTCGGTCCTATCCACGAAATTACGAAAGGTAAAAGGGCATTTTTTAAGTAGAGTTTGGTTGGTTTTGTTACGTGTAAACAAAGAAAAGTATGTTAGAGTTAGCTTTTTTTCCTTACTCTTTTTTAAATCTTTATGTTATTTTAGAAATTGAAAAATTAAATGAGATTTAAATTTAAAATTTTTTATTATAATAAATTATTAAAAATTTAAAAATTTTTATTATAATAAATTATTAAAAATTTAAATTTAATTTTATAAATAATAAAATTTTATAATTATTAAAAAACTATATTATAAAATGAAAAATATATTAAAAAACTACACAAAAGAAAATAAAAATATTATTTATGTAATTTAAAATTTTATTTATTTATTTAATATAAAAAATAACAAGATTTATTTTCTAGGATTTAAAGTTAATATATAATAGTAATAAAAAATAAAAATTGCATGCAATTATTTCTTGTAACAAAATATGAGGGGAATGCAGTGCATCTTTCTCAGCATTGTTGATCGTTGGAGGTTTGTATGGCAAGTAAGGGGAATCTGTGTTGACTTTTTGTGTTGTTGGCCTTTCTGGCTTTTTGAAAGCACATGGCCAGCGTACTTACAGCTCCCGAACGTGACCGCAGGCTTTTTAACGAAGAAATAATAAGAATAATGAAGGGTCTGATCAAGCAGGATGCTATGATCGATATATCCTGGCAGGCAGACTCTATAGCTTGAAAATACATTTTCTGCCTCTTTGCAGTGTACACACAACTTCAGTGTTAATTTTTAGTGGATTTTATTTGTGAGTGATGTTTGTTTATAAAGTGGAAGGTAAGGAATTTTTTGTTACCTTTTATAGAAGAATAATTTCTAGGCATGCAATTCATGAATTTTGGAGAATTTTGGAGGTGTTTAGTTTTGGGCTATAGCTAATTTCATCTGATGTTATTTTGGTATTTCCATAATAAGTGAACATTAATTAGTAAGGAGAAATTAGTATGTTTGCGTTGTGACTTTTTAGAAATAAGATATCTAAATATGTTTCTAAGTACTAGTTGAATTGTTATTTTTGACCATCTATTTAGGAACGAAAAGCAATGCTTAGTACCTTATAGTTTAAATAACTCCTAACAAAATTCACTAGTGAATGTGGAATCCTTATCCAACATAATGGAAGTAGGCATGTCATGTAATTTAAATTTATAATCCATAAAAACACTTGCAATGGATATTTTTTTTTAAGTTGTATTTCTTATGCTTAAAAATATAAATATTGTATACCATGATAGCTTATTTTATGAAAGCATAATAGAAGCATTAGAGATGATGAATACTACTCTTATAAGAATCATTGTTTTAAACAAACATTGCTAACTGAATAATCACACCCTTTATACCTCAAAACAATGCACCTTTTATACCTCAATATACCTTACTACCACATATAACCTTCAGTGACATGTATAACCTTACCTTAGGAGGATTGGGACGCTCTTAAATCAATAGTTAAATTGAACTATTGTGTCATTTACCAATAATTATGGATAGGCTTCACTAATCTAACCTAGAAAGTGCAAGGGTAAGGAAAAGATGGATCTATCCTCCTCAAATTGTCTAGATAAAAGTATTTGTCACCACATTTTCTTTACCCTTTTTATCTGTAATCTCATACTCATAACCAAACATCTTAATGACTCAACTATGTTGCTATGGTTGTGATAACCTTTATTTTAAAAAGTAATTTAGATTATGATGGTTGATTTTGACCTCGAAATGCCTTTTGATGAGATAGGGTGCAAACTCTCCACTACATGAAGGGTTACCATCGTCACTTTCCCATATGTGGATTTTCCAAATTTTCACTCACATAATTACTCACCAATGAATGTTAAGGACACTCTTCTTGCATCAAACTATGAGACTTCTACTTAAGCCATCACACTCAAAGACAAAAGCATTAGTATAATTGGGTAAAGCTAATATATTAGAGTAGTGCACATGGAATCCTTTAAAGAGAAACAATGCTCGGTTGCATCAATCTATATAAAGACATCCTTTTTTCACAAGGAGGTTAAGGGAGTAGCAATTTTTCCACAATTGTTCACAAACTTCATATAGTAAATTATAAGTCCTAAGAAGCAATCCAAACTCTTTAAGGTTTTGGGGTGAGGCTAGTGTTGCATCATTGCAATTTTCTTGGGATCTACTTGAACCCCATCTTCACTAATAATTTGACTCAAGTATTTAACCCTTGAAGACTCAAAAGCACATTTGGAAAGTTTAAAGAACAACCAATGGTCTTGTAGGAGTTGCAAGGCTCTATCAACAAGCTCTATAAGGGATTCTTGAGTTTTTTGTAGACTAAGGTATAATTAAAGAATATCATCACAACATTACATAGGAAGGGTCAAAATTTTGAGTCATGTAACTTTGAATAGAAGATGGAGCATTGCAAATTCCAAATGACATCACTAGAAACTTGTAATTCCCTTCATCTATGTGAAATTTTTCTTAGGGATGCACTCCTTTATCCTATTTAATGATAACTAAATGGAGGGCTAGTTTAGTGAAATGTTAGCACTATCAAGTTCATCCAAGAGATCGTAAAGAATTGGAATAAGAAGTTTTCCCTTGATGGTAAAGTTATTAAGAGCTTAGAAATCTAGGCACATGCCCCAATTGGCCTTCTTTTCTTTAATATCATGATCACATGTGATGAATAAGGGTTTCTATCAAGATGTATGACTTCGCATTCCAAGAGTTCCTAAATGTTCTTTTCTATTTCATTCTTCTACAAAAAAGGGTACCCATAAGGATGCATATTATGTGATTTACTACTTGGAACCAAAGAGATACCACATTAGGTTGAATCTCCTATGGGGATTTAGTCCACCACTTCTATGGCATGGAACAATAATTCTTGAGTCATCTTTTTTAAGTAAATTCTCCATACAATGAGATTATATTTTTAGGGGAACTAAATATAAGCCCTTTGAATGTATAATTCTACCTTTCCTTAGTGGAGCTCATATATAAATCCTTCCAATCCATGGTCATTGGTCTCAAACTGCATAAGAATTTTTGACAAGGACTACATCAAAAACACCCACTCAATAGAAAACATGTCAATATTTTGATGATTATCGCACATTAGAAGTATAGCATTTTCACATCACCTTTTCTAAAAAGTCCAAAAACCAGAATCCTATTGCAGCAACTGGTATTATTTCTTCTAATTGAAATATTAATTATTCAGTCTATTGCTACAACAACATCCAAACAAACACACTACAATCTTCACAAATAAAAACTACGGAAATAAATAATGTTGGCACTGAGAAAATACTAGCACACACACATAAAAAATAACACCGTTATTTTTGGACAAAAGTCCTCAAGAAAAACCCAAGGCGGGAAAACTGGTGCAGCAGATGAGGGTTTTATTTTATTATGCAGCAGTGAAAATTTGAGTACAATCTAGATGCTTGAAGCTGGAAATCCACAACAAGAAAAGCTAGGCAGAATTATTAAAGGGAATTACCCTTCCTCCATAAGAAATCTCGACATAACCTACCTTCAAAAAACTCAGCCTCCTAGATCCTCTACGTTAGCGTCTATGCTACTCTGCACAGTCTCTATGCCATCAAGCTTCCAACCATCTCTAATGAAGTCATTCTACCCGCCTCTGCTACAGAAATCATCTCTTCGGAAGTCTAGAACCTTTGTTCGGCTTATGGAACTGAGAATGAATTTTCCTTCGCTAAATTGAACTGCCAATTTGAGGCAACTACGCAGTCCTCTATGTTTTCTCAATGGGAATAACTCAACCCTCTTGTTATTTCCTCTCCATATCTAGAAAAATTCCTCCAGACTCATTGTCCCCACCCCTCACTCACTGCTTCAATCTATGGCTCTCTAAAAACTCACTGTTATTACTCTGGAAATCGATCTACCAAGGAAATCAAATTTCTCATGTCCATAAGTGTTTTCTCCAAGAACCCATCAACTTCCTCTTATAACCACTGTTGGAGTACTAATGTACAAGATTAAAACTTAATTGATGGCTAGGATCATCTTGGAATCGATCTGTGTGAGTTTCTAAATGATTATCACCTTGACTTAATTAATACTAATTAATTAACCAGGTTTCCTAAGTTTAGACTTAGGAAACATTAAACAAATGGTTAATAATCTAATTAAGTCACTTCTAGGTGAAATTTACTAAAACGATTTTTGGGTCTTGGAGATCTCATGTATTCTAGCCTCTTGATCAAATTTTGTGGCTAGAACGCATCCGATGCTACAAAAAATAACGCCTTCCACATTGCATCATACCCCATTATCTATCATAACTTGAAAATTTGGTATCACATGGAGTACCAATGCAGGTCTCTTATCACTCTCCTATGAATGAAATTGTAGTTGTTACCACTATCAATCAACACAATCACCTTATGGTTCTTAATTAGCCCAATCAAATTCAAAGTTTTTGGTGTATAAAAGCCAAATAAAACATGCAGAGAAATTGTGTACAAGGAGTTGTGTCTTTGGATTCTTGTTCAAGAGTGTATTTGACTAGAATATATTCTAAGTGGTCTTGAGATGGTACATCCATTTGAAATAATTTGAATTCTTCACATTTGTCCCTAGTTAAATACCACACATCAAAATTATAACAAAGATGAAGGCATTGTAATTCAACTTTCTCTTCCAAGGACAACTTTTGATTCTCAAGGGAAAAGAGTTAGGGGAGATGATGGGATTTCCCGAAGAAGAACAAGTGAAAGAAGTAGATAAAATTCATTTAGTTTGGGCATTAATCACCATTTAAGTTTCTTGAGATCACTTATAGGTTTCCAACAATGTTTTTGGGTATTGCATCATGATTTGTTCCAAATTTCCTCCTTGATGCCACTCATGAAACACTATTTAAGAAAGGAATCGACCTACCTCCTTTGTACATATTTCCAACTTCTCAAAGGTTGTTATAAAATTGATAATTAGACATGTGCTAGCATAATTTTCTCAATCACCTCATTAGTGAGTGTCTTGTTCAAAAAAAGGATAGATGGCCTTCACAAGATGGCTCTATAAAATGTAACTATCATAAACATTTTTATAAAATTATCACCACTATCGATGTTCAACATCCAAATATTGAAACCCTACTCTAAGATTCATTAGGTCATCGGTAATTCCATGGAGAGATAAATGATGTTCCATTTATGTGACCAATTTACAGGGATCAAAACCCTTAAACTTGTACTTGTCTACTTTTGGAAAGCAATGCCATGCATTGTGATCTTCAAGGATGGTGAATGATGAACCAAGAAGAGCATGAGTGAGGTACTCTAAATTCATAGAATATTCCTTCTTGGTTGGATCTATTTCCAAGTTAGACATCCTCACACCAAAGAATATATGTAAGTATTCTAGTAGTTACTTGTTCTTAGCCCATTGTTGGTAAAACTTTGATGACAAGTCTTTGAATATAGTATAAAGTTCTAAATATTATTATCAATCTTGGAATCAAGTTGCTAGTCCTTTGTAGCTCCTTCATGGTTAGCATGTTCTAAGTATGGGCCTTGGGGCCACGTAAGATCTTTTCCAGGTGTTATCATTACTGGATAGAGATGAGTCATTTAAGATGTAAAATGAGCATTGTATAGAGTAGAATCCACATAAAAAAATGTTACTAGAGAGTTATACCCATGCAATTAACATGCTACAAAGAATGTTTTGAGATATGTCTTACAAGATGTGGTTGATAGGACCCAATTTTTTTTTCTTTTTTTGCAAACAATATTTAGAGTATTACTTTAGGATGAATACCAAATAATGGATGTAAATATTATAGTAGCTACTTGTTCTTATCCCCTTGTCAACCAAACTCTAACAAGAGGTATCAGATTATGATATCAACTCAAAAACCTTGTTTTCAATATTGGAATCAAGTTGCTAATACTTTGATATTCCTCCATGGTTAACATGTTGCAAGTATGGGCCATGGGAACACCTAAGATCCTATCAAGATGTTATTTCGGACTCATCTCAATATGACCAATGGCTTGAGAAGACTCTTTTCAGATATATTATGATGAATGTAGTATAGGGTTCACAGAAGAAGGGTCATTAGAGATGTATGCTCACATGATTAGCACCACACACATTAAGAATCTTTTGAGATAGGTCTTCCACAATAGTGTCAACAAGACCCAAAGTTTTTTTTTTTTATATTTTGCTAATGGAAGTATTACTCCCTCCCAAGTATTATTGTGTTGATAGAATTCCCAAATTCCTTCTATCATAAAGGATGCACAAATTCCATTTGCATATTGTATAGGATGGTATTTTCAGGGTCCTGAGGACAAAAGAGTGTTAAGTATTCTAGTTGTCTCATATATTGAAGACTTTCCAACAATAACACTTTACCAAATATTTCACAAGATTAAGGAAGATAAACCATATCCTTTGGTAGCCTACATGATTCCCTGGTACATGAGAGTGATATTCCTGAGTGTTGTTCTTAATGTACTAAAACAACAAAATTGTTAGTTTTCATAACCCAACTCCTCACATTTAATTCCTACCACAAAAACTTACTAAATAAGCACATAGTAGGTTCCTAACAAAATTTACCAATAGAAAATTTAAATAACAATCTAAATCACAATTATACAAATAGATTTTTGCTCAACAAGTTTTCCATTAACAAATCCAAACTTACATGGGCTCTCGTCCTAGGATAATGGTCCATCTGAGAAAATACATAATACAGTCAAATGGATAAGATCCAACAAACCTGTCCTAGGCTGGTGCTCGATATCTCTTGTAGATCTAGATCTCTACCCTTTGTGCACTCCCTCAAACCCAACACACCACTCATTGAGATGCCTCTCGCAATCTTGTGTTGTTGTTGTGTTGTATTTTCCTTTTGCCTATCCTTGCATTTATAACTTTACATTGAGCTAAAACCCTAATCCTAACCCTAATGTTAAAGTATTTAACGATCAAGATTAGATCTTGTCTCACTTGAGATCACCGACTAAGATTAAAAACTTGTAGAGTTGAGGCTTCTGTGATCCATATCAAGTTTACGAGAGATTTTTTGGTGAAAATCACATGAGATACCATTTGTCAACGCGTTTCGAACCAACCAGTGTGGTTCATCGTCAGGAAAAGTTGAAGAAATAGATCCAGCTTAGCATGTTAAATAGTCTAAGCAGAGCCTCCAATGGTTAACTTGACCAACAACTAATTTTGACTTTTGGACTAGGGTCATAATTTTTTTTTTTTTTTTTTTTAATTTAAAGGAAATTAGTTATATTAGGTGACCAATCCCTTAATATATATATATCTATCTATCTATATATATATATATATATATATATATTAATTGGTGTTAATAGTTAGTTAAAAGGTATTATTTAATAATTAAAAATTATAAGTTATTTAGTATTCAAATGGAAATTAGTTATATAAAGGACCTTTCTTATAATATATGTATAAATTATATGTATATATAAATATATAAATATATATTAATAGGTTGTTAAGATAAAAGTTAGTTAGAATTAATAAATATATTAGAACGAGAAAATAAAATTAAGTTAACTTAAATATCTAAATGTTAGAGAAAAAAAAATAACGAGAAAATAATATTAAGTTAACTAAAATGTCAAAAAAAAAAAATAAGATGAGCCAAAAAACGAGGAGGGGGTGGAAAAAATGACTAGGAAGAGAGTGTTGGGACCCAACACCTATTGATTTTCCAGCCATCCTCTCTATTGAGATTGCTCGGCCTCTTTTCGATCTCAAGAGCTTCCCTAAATTTCCGATGATGAAATGCGAAACTTTAGCAATAACACTAGCCTCCTCAGTACAAACATGATGATTGGTTTTTTCTACATGTTCAGCTAAAGCGGAAGACTTTGCTCTTCTATGCTTAAGGTTAGCTACGTGATCACTAATCCTTTGATTAATGGAGCAACCAGTCTCACCAATATAGGGGGTCCCACAAGAACAGGGGATAATATATACCCCTTTAATATCTTTAGGGTCAATAGGATCCTTCACTGATCTGAGGGACGTATGAATGGTGTTAAGGGGCCTAAAGGTCACAGGGACACTATGCATCTTGAGAATCCTTGCAATCTTATCAATGGTCCCCTGAACAAACAGAAGATGGACACCTGGAATCCGTTCCTTCGGTCCCCTTTTAGTCGAGAATTCTTGGCAGCTTTAAGGACAGCCTTCTGATCCAAGTATCTACTATAACCATTCTCAACAAAGACATCAAGGAGATGGGATTTTTCTTTCTCAAAACTCTTCTTATCCGAGATCCTTAGGGCCTGAGTAGCAAGGGTATTGATAACACCCATCTTTTGAGCTGGGAAATGGTGGGAACTGGCATGAAGATACTGCTTCGTATGCGTTTTCCTGAAGTAAATTGCTTTACTTTTCCTAAGTTTCTATTAGATCAATAAGGAAACATACTAATATGTTCTTTTTCCTAAGTTAGAGTTAAGACTGAGTTACATTAGAAACTTGCTCAACCTAGATCAAGTGTTCTAAGGAGAATGTGGGTGCCCTCTGCATCCCTAAACATAAGGCCTATATAAAAGTACATGCCTCAGCTACAAAAATCGATAATGATGGTCATAATTTTATGTTAAACTAGTTTTAGGTGTGCCTAAAGGGATTTTGATATAACCTAGGAGGGTATGTATGGAAATTGCATATACAAGTGTTGTTTGATGTTGTACTACTCAAAGGGGCATGACAAGGTTTACAATGGTTTCCAAGCATGTGCTCATGACTTATATTTTCTATGTGTATTCTTCCCTAGAAAATAAATTTTCTCTTTGTTATTTAAAGACATCGAAAACTATCTCTAACATTTTTTTTTAAAACTTCAGATGTATTCCTACTCATGAAAGAGCTTCAATACCTATTGTAGTGTTTCTTGACTCGTAGAAATACTGTTCAATTTTCTCTTAAGGTGGTGGGGCCACCTTTAGTTGAATAAAGATCCAAATATAACAATACTTACAAAGCCATTGCATAGCCACTAATTACCTTTTTAAATAAATTTATCATAACAAAAACTTAATTACTTGTGACCTAGTTATTAATAAGTACCAACTTCCTAGTGAATATTATTTAATAAAAATACCCAATTTTACATTAGAGTTTTATTTAAAAATATACCTGCATCTACTAATTGACCAAATGATATTCTATTCATTAAAAATTATCTTGACCGGGTTTAATGTGAAAACTATCATTTATCTATTTGTTAATTTTTAAAAAGAAATACATATTTTAATCATTAAATTAATTCAATACGTTAAAAATTATATATATATATATATATCCTCGTTAAACCAATTCAATATATTATTAACCTCGAATTTTAAACATTAAATTACTTCTATTCTGTCATGGGTAACTTCTAAGATGCACCTCTCACTGTCGCTGTCGCTGACCAATGCTCTACCCGTTAGAGTTGCTGAAAACTATTTGAAATATACTATTTTAAAAGTTGCTATAATTTAAAAAAAATTATAATTTTGTCATTGTGATTAGCTTTTCAAAGGTTGGAATTGGACCGGCCGGGAGAGGATCAAGGCCATGGGAGCCCTCTTTCTTTCTTTGATATCTGTGTGACCTGACCTGTCCAACAGGTAAGAAAGATGGTTAAGTGAACAGGTGGGTAAGACGTATTTGGGGTGTCCCGGATATATTTATCATCTGGGGTCCATAACTCGCCTTTTTTTAAAGTTGCGGCACATTTAAAAATTATAATAATCTAAAAAATCGAAGATTCAAGGAAAAGCCGAGTTCTACAAAAGGTTAACTGGAGTCTAATTATATGACCCAGTAAAGTGGTTAAGGCTAACTGGCGTATAATTATATTTATTATATAACCCAGAAAAAAGATAACACGAAAGATCACACAAAGAAAGTGGTATAATGAACTTTCAGTTAACCATTACTTTTGCCTGACAGCAACTAAATTTGATCAGAAAAATCATCCGATAATCTTGCATCATGCAATCCAGAATCATTAATGCTTTGCATAGTTGGGAATCTCTTATTTCCTTGCCCTTGAAACCATTATTTAGCAATTTATATCTGAGAGAATTAAATTTAATTCAGATAATAAAATTTATAGTGTTTTAGTAAATTTAATTGATGATTGTATTATTATGAAATATAATATAAATAATGAAATTTAAATGGTTGGATTTGAGATTTTATATTGTAGAATGAATTTTTCAGATTAATGACATCATAAAGATTTAGTTCACCTTTTGAAATAAATAATGTGAAAGTTGCAAGCAGGGGTAGAGACTCTTTTTTTTCTAGAAAGAAAATCCTGATATTATATTGAGGATATATAAACATAATGTTCAGATAGATCTGAAAGAGTTTAAAGAACTCTTGTTAACTACTTATAGACAACATCTCAAAACCAAGTTGAGCAGATAACCATCATGTTTGAACATGTTCACAATATTTTCAGAAAGAAAACAACAAAACCATTAAACCATTAGAGCAGTGATCGATAATAGAACATATTAAATAATTGTAAATTGACCAAAACTGGCCTGGAACAAGAAAATTTCTCATTAACAAGAGGAATATGCCAGCAAAGCTACAGAATGTTTCAGTTACAGAATGATTCGTTGCTGAACGAGAACACAAATCTTCTGATTCAGAATACTATTACAGACCAATAAATGAAATAAACATTGCAGAAGTGGCAACACTGGATATGAACAATAGACTATATGAAGTAGGAAGTATATAGACATATTATATATCTCATTTACTGTCGCCCTTGGCGAGCTCCATATCTTGGGCTTTATCATCATGCTCTACATAATTTTTCCAGAACCAGTGTCGCTGCCACACCAAGTACATCTCTTCAATGGGTATATTCTTCGTTTCGGGAAGAAACACGTAAATGAAAATGCTCATAATTAAAACAAACCCTGCAAAGAATAGAAACAGTCCAAACTTCATGTGGCAAAGCATGGCAAGGAATGCTTGAGCGATGGCGAATGTGAATAGGAGGTTTACTGAAACGTTGATACTCTGCCCAGCTGATCGAATCTCCAGAGGGAAAATCTCACTAGGAACCAACCAGCCAAGAGGACCCCATGACCATGCAAAAGCTGAAACATAGACACAGATCAGGACTACAACGAATGTTGCGTATCCTTTTGACAGACTACCTTCTCCATTTGCTCCAAATTTAATCCCTAATACTATTGCTATGACAACCTGAAAAAACAAAACAAGAATTTCTTGTCATAACTCAGGCATACTTTAAAATACAAGAATTATTTGTTAGCTTTGCCAATGATTTCAAGAATTACTTTCCAAAACTAGATCTACTATTAAGTCGGATATATGAAAAGAACCAGAATTGATTCTCAAAACTAACTGAATTCATTACTAAATAGGATAAACCTAAACAAATATTACTAAAAAATTAGATCTGACAATTTTGTGATCTATATGCAGAAAAATGTCTTTTGGTAATGACATTTTCAAGATTAGGTTGACTTTTTGGTAATCATATTTTCAAGATTAAATTGATGTTTGGAACCAACTAATGTGATTTATCCTCAAAATGTGTGATTAATCCAAAAAAACATATTACTAAAAAAATCAAGAATGACTTCTCAAAACTAACTGAATTCTAAATATGATATACCAAAAAAAACCAAGAATTGCTTTTCAAACGAAATCCACGCAAGTTTCTAAGTCAGATCTGTCTAAATACCTTTCTCCATCCATTGACCAACAAGAAACGCATTCAAAGTGCTAAATCAATCGGTTAAATTAAACAAAATATTGACAGATCTGTCTATTTACCAGAAACACTACTCAAAGAAACCTAGAACTAATTAGTTAAATTAAATAAGAGCAGTTTAAGGGTACTTTTATTTTGATTAGGGATTTTAAGAATAAATTCAAGAACACTTGCCTGAGACACAAACATCTGAACTCCTCCCTCCATGAAGAGAAACCTTCTTCCAACCTTGTCAACCGTGAAAATCGATACAAGCGTAGCGACCGCATTGACAGTCCCAGTAATGACAGCAGACAATAAAGAAGCATTGGAGCCAAAACCGATGGTCTTAAAGAGAACGGGAGCATAAAACATAATAACATTGATTCCTGTCAACTGCTGGAAGAAAGGTATGGCGATGGCCATAACCAGGTGAGGCCGATATTTCCTCTGCAAAATATTACGGAACGGATGCTTCACCTTCTTGGACTCCTCGCTCGCCAGGATCATATCGTCGAATTCCTCTTGAACATTGGACGTCCCTCGGATCTTTTCCAGCATAACCAGGGCCTTGTCGCGATGGCCTCTCTCAATCAGACTGTTAGGTGTGTCGGCAAGAAAAAGCGATCCTATCGTTATGATGAGTGCTGGAACAGCGGCCAGGGCCAACGATACGCGCCATCCATAACCCGCAATTTTCTGGGTGCCATAGTTGATGCAGTTGGCAGCTAAAATCCCAATGGTGATGAACAACTGAAAGCACATGTTGAGCCCTCCTCTCAGCTTTGGAGGTGCCATTTCGGATAAATACAAGGGGATAGACTGTAATTCAAAAGATTGATAACATTAATAAATGAACATTTCATAATCCATTCAAAGATTTATACAAACCATTCCAAAAATACCATAATGGATAGATTTTTTAACCTGATTGGCGAAACCAACACCAATACCCAGTAAAATGCGACCAATTATGAGCATGGCCACATCTTGTGCAGCACCATTGAGGGCAGCCCCCACCAAGAAAGTGGTTCCTCCTATGAGCATAGAAATCCTCCGTCCCAGAAGCCTAGTGCTAGTAGCAGCAAAGAACGACGCGATCAAACCAGCCACGTATAAAGACGATGTGAACGTTGTGAGCAGCTGGCTGTCGAATTTGCAGTATTCATTTGTGTTGGTGGCCGCAGTCTCCTTTCGATAAACATCCGGGAAAAACTTCTTCAAGAAGTCATTCATGGATGTTACTCCTCCTGTACATACAAAAAAAATCGATAAGAAACCTAACCCAAGAATCTAACCTGTGAGATTTTAGAACCATTATTTCATGTCTTCTCTGTTTTGACAATAAATCACAATACTCGTAAGATTTTTTGCAAATCTATTCCAAACACCAAAATTTTAGAGACAATTAATTTCATACTTTTACTTACTACAATTCATCTTTGTGTAAACTATAAATCAAAAGTAATTAATTTAAAACACCACGATAATATGATTAATCTGAAAAACAAGCTCCCAAACATAAATTACATGAAATCTAACCTAGCAAAAAACCCACCTGAAATTCCAATATCATATCCGAATATGAGACCTCCAGTGGCCGAAATCAGGCAAGTAAAGATCACAAACACTGTAACCTTGCCGTCATAGTTCTTCGCTGGCCCAGTTGGGGCAACGAACCCACCTGCCATGGCTGCTGCTCAAGTCTGATCTCAATCAGAAGTTCGAAAGAAAAAAGAGCAGAATCCCCTTCCTAAGTATGCAAAAATATCTCACGAATGGCATGCAATCTGCAAAATCAGAATGGCTTGGGTAATGGAAAGAAATCCGGATTGGATATGATTTATAGCCTGTCTTCGCTGATCAAATCCATTTCAAATATGTCGGACTTTTGCTTTTACGATAAAAAAAAAAGGTGTAAAGAAAATTTAGGTTTGCGATATCTTATCCACTAGTCTGCAACATGCGAAAGCAATGGCATTGATCACGGGAATCAGGGAGTGAAGTGAGTTAATACCCATATATATCACAATCTAAAATTAGCTGTAATATTGCCATATGTGATTTTCTGAATCCTAAATTAGCTGTACACTGTAGATTGCGATTGAGGATAAAGGTGCCAACAATGACTCCGCGTTTTCTGTGTCGAAAATCTTTCTAATTATTTTTTTTTTGCTTGCTTTGTGTTTCAAGTCACCCCAACTTCCCGAGTGGAGTCATAACTTTTGAATGGAGTGGATCGCAGGTTTCTTGATTTTATCCAATCATGGCTTTTGCGTGACATGGAAGAGGGTTTTATATATTGTCGGCCATATTTATCCAATTCATTAAAAAGTATGCGGAGGGTTAGCCGTTGCCATTGACTTTCCTTGAGCCATCATCCCATTTTGTTATTAATCGCATGCTTATTCTAACGGGGCGGACGAGTTGTTCAGCAAGTTATGGAAATTTAGTTATATTTGGAGAAAATTTAGTAAGGATTTTTGTAAATTTAAATTATAGTGATTAAGTTTTAAAATTTTAGTTCTCTTAAATATTTTTGATAGTGTTGAATCTAATTTTACCATAAAAACACGATTCAAACACTCCCTTCACAAAAATTTTAAAATTTTTATCGAAATTCTGACCACTTTTGACTATCCAAAAAAATCCCTCCGCCTCATTATTATTCCACCTCGTTTATTGACCGCCATAAGTCATAATATCCCTCAGTCGTAACATGGATCGTGCTATTTTTATGGGAGTTGCCATAAGTCATAACATGGATCGTGCTATTTTTATGGGAGTTGATAGGTAGCTAAGCCCTCTTTCTTTGTTTTTTTTAATGGTGTTGGTCCACCTTAGGGTCTAAATGTACACTATAACATGTCCTCCTTTGTGTGACTTTCTTTAAATTAATTTTTATTCAGCCAACAGCTTAATATAGTTGGCCATCAGTTCCAACCTTTTTTTATTCAGCCAACAGTTTAATATAGTTGCAATCACTTCCAACCTTTTCACTCCAGCCCTAAAGACACTTATCCAAAGTGTAGATATAGGCGATAAGACTCTTATCCAAAGTGTAGATATAGGCGATACTCTCTAGATCAACTACACTTGCCCCTAGTTGCATGTCCATTCGTCGAAAAAAACTTTTAAATACAGTGTAAGATTTATTAAAAATAAACAATAAAGTGTATTTAAATTTTGGTTTTTTTCCCTCTTTTTTAATACCATGTTTATTTTTTTAGTGTGATTATATATATATATATATATATAAAATGTTTATGATTAAAGTGTTTATTAAGATTAAAATTAGTAAAATAATTGATTTAAGGTAATCATAATTTTGATGACTAAAATTTATTTAAAAAATATTAATTTTTATTTTTTTTATAAAATTATATATATATATATATATATATGAAATTTAAAAGTTTTGAATTACACTTATAGTTGTGTGAAGGTGGGTCTTTTGTTTCACAAATAAGGGGGTCTCATGTATCAGTTTGGTGTCTTGTTTGGGAGTGACCTTAAAATTGGATAATAATATAATAATAATATAATCTATGATATGGTGCGGATCAACAACACTTAACCTTAGAAACATTTAACATTTATTAGAAATTAAAAATAAAAAATATAAGTATATTTATATATTGGTTTTTAATTTTATTTTTCAGTGTAAATTTTAATAAAAATTCAAAATATAAAATATGATGTTGATGATTAAAGTGTTTATTGAGATTATAATTGGTTTAATTAAAATTAAAATAATTGATTTAATATTATCATAAGATCAATAAATTTTATTTAAAAAATGTTAATTTTTTTTATTTTTTTATAAATTATATATATATATATATATATATATATATATATATATATATATATATATATATTAATTAGCTAAATTTAAAGATTTTAAATTATTATTATCATATAAAAATTTCTCTAACAATAATTGTTCTATGTTCTATAAACTTACAAAAGTAAAATCAAAATTGAAATAAATTTACATTAAAAAACAACAAATATGTATATATATATAGAGTGGATAGAGTATGTACACGTCAATAGACTTTAGCAATGAAATACCACAAATAATATTTTATATACAATAATTTAATATCTATCCTAATCTTAACGCCTCTCTCTCTATCTATATATATAGAGAAAAAAAAATCAACCTCTCTCTCAGCAAAAGAGTGAGAAGATCAATATAATAATATGTATATTAATATTCATAACCACTAAGCTATTTCAACTTTTTTTATCATTATCAAGTCAAATGTAGAAATTTAAAATTGGTCCCAAACTAATCTCAATTAATTATTATATATAAACATATGTTAAAAATAATTAAAAACAAAACATCATATGTATATTAATATTCATAACCACTAAGCTATTTCAACTTTTTTTATCATTATCAAGTCAAATGTAGAAATTTAAAATTGGTCCCAAACTAATCTCAATTAATTATTATATATAAACATATGTTAAAAATAATTAAAAACAAAACATCATGTAATCCAACTTATAAATTTGATGGGCACTCTTGCCTCTCAAATAAATCTTTATAACGGGTTTCCTTCTAAAATTGACCTTCATGTGAAGTTCCCTATTTTATTTTTGCTCAAAATTTAGATAAGATATATTAGATGTATTTTTATTTATTTTTGTTATAAACTAAGGAGTAACTTTAGTTACTAGATAACATTTAATATAACATCATTAAATTGAAATTGCTAATGAAAAATATAAATGGACCTATTCCACTCCAAACTTTAGTTACTAGATAACATTTAATATAATATCATTAAATTGAAATTGCTAATGAAAAATATAAATGGACCTATTCCACTCCATTTTTATTTATGATAGTATTTTATAATTCAAGAACTCTAATTCTAAAAAATATACCGTGAATTTAGGAATTTTATAAATGCACCTCCATTTTGGAAAAATTAAGATAGATGGGATTTTATAAATGCATCACCACTTAAGAAAATTTAAGATAAATATAATTAATAAAAGTAATGAGATTTTTTATTATGGATTCTACTTTCAATTATATAATATGTATTAGTTTAATTTAATTCAATCTATTATATATTAAATCAAAGATTACAATAGTAAAAGTAAAAGTGTGGAAAATAGTAAACTAGAGTATAGAGTAAAAAGAAAGACTCTTAATCTACATACCTAATTATCTCATAGCCCACACACATACACGTGCTATGGCACAAGTAATTAAAATTGGTTAAAACAAGAGTATTCGTTGTGTCCATGACATCAAGAAATTTGTGTATGGCACAAGTAATTAAAACTGGTTAAAACAAGAGTATTCCTTGGTGTCCATGACATCAAGAAATTTGTGAAATGAACAAGAAAGAATATATTTACTCACTTACTTACAATCTACTTACAATCTGGGAAGTGGGTTATGGCACAAGTAATTAAATCTGGTTAAAACAGGACTATCCTTGGTGTCTATGACATCAAGAAATTTGTGAAATGAACAAGAAGGAATATATTTACTCACTTACTTACAATCTGGGAAGTGGGTTATGGCACAAAAAATTAAAACGGGTTAAAGCAAGAATATCCTTGGTGTCTATGACATCAAGAAATTAGTGAAATGAACAAGAAGGAATATATTTACTCACTTACTTACAATATGGGAAGTGGGTTATGGCACAAGAAATTAAAACGGGTTAAAGAAAGACTATCCTTGGTGTCTATGACATCAAGAAATTAGTGAAATAAAAAAGAAGGAATATATTTACTCACTTACATACAATCTGGGAAGTGGGTTATGGCACAAGAAATTAAAACCGGTAAAAGCAAGACTATCCTTGGTGTTTATGACATCAAGAAATTTGTGAAATGAACTCGAAGGAATATATTTACTCACTGGAATATATTTACTCACTTACTTACAATCTGGGAAGTTCTTAAAGAGGTTTGTGAAGAGATTCTAAAACAAAGATCATCCTCTCCTCTTCTCTCATCTCATTACACCGATTAAATTGAACAACCTGCAAACAATAAATATAATTCATTGATATCAATTCAAATCAAAATAGATGAATCTTTGAAAAATAAATATAATTCATTAATACCAATTAAAATCAAAATAGATGAATCTTTGGAAAAAAGAAAAATGTATTAAAGAAAATTCAAATGAACTAAAAAGATTAAGACATACATGTTTATAATCATGTTGGCATAGTGTGCTTCATTACATTGATATATAGAAATGGATTACACTTGAATTGAATAATCCTTCAAGGTATATAGTTTTCCATAAATTTTGAATGCATAGTTAGCTATGGAAAAATCAAATTCTCTATTACTAGCAATTTCCCCAAAAAGGTGCAAAGGTACGTAGATAGGATTGTTAAATTGGAAAAAGTTATAGTTTGGTTTCATAATCATGCAAATGGAATTGATATATTAAATTTAAAATTTTAGTGTTATGTTGTTATAGAAACCAAGTTGTAAATAACCATAGAACTCAATAGTAACACCTACTTGTTCAACACTATAATTTGATCTATCCTTTAAGATTTTGACTAGATTCCTTTTTGTAGAAGATCAATTTTCATTGCAAGTGCTCTTAATTTCATAGACCGCAATTTGTAATCCTTGGAAGAAGATTAAATACCCTAAATCACAAAGAAATGTAAAGTTGTGAAAATTTTTACTAATATATCTACTATCCTAGGGTGAAAAAAATTCTAACAAAACCCTCTGCTCCAATTTATTTTTGCCACTTGTAATTTGCAATATCTCAAACCAAACATCTTTAGAAAAAGAATAGTAAATAAACAAGTGATCCACAAATTCCTCATTTGTTTTACACAATATACATGTGATGTTGCTGCTACTTATTCATATGATGCTCAAAGCTAGTGCGAGAGCTTCTCCTCAAGGTTACCCAACTCGTGGTAGGGAATCCCATGCTGGCAACTGACTAAGTAGAATCCTAAGATTTGTACATCCCATGGGATGGAGGTACCTTAGTGGCGATTCCTAGGGATAACACCCTGTAGGTGGTGGTTGTGGGTAACAACCATCCCTATACCCTACCTTCCCCTCAATCGATTTTCTTGCAAAGTTGAGATACCAGGATTAAGAATTTTTTTGGAAGTGCATCTAAAACATAGTACTAGGATTGGTTTGCATGTGAATACCTTTTAGGGTTTTTTCGAGTGTGTATTGTTTGGTATGTGTCTTAGTTTAGCCATACAGGTGTTTTACTAACTTAATTGGTTAATAAATTTATACTCACCATGGCTGAACAAAGTAACCGTTGTTCTCGTATATTGTTATGCATTTCTCTTAAAGAGGATGGTCCACCAACATGTAGACGTAGGTTAATTTCTACATTGAAAGAATTAGACCATACTTAGGTTGGAAGAGATAACCTTGGTCCTAGGGAGGATGACTCTGTTAATGTTGAGGTAGTTGATGAAATTCCCTTACCATATTTTAATCTACCTTTAGCTAACCCTCTCGGCCTAGGTCTAATGTATTTGGGACTTGACAACAGTGAGCCTTATTACGTATGAGTCCCTTTCATGGCGAGTGAAAACATTTGTTCTTCTAAGGAGGGTGCATGCCCCACTTTACCTTCTTAAGCAATAATATTTTCTGCTATTTCATTATTACCACCACTTAGTGTTTGAGGGTCTACACCTCCTTATACACTTCTTACTTCTACTTGGGGCATTCCACTTGTCACCTCTGTGACCTCATCGAGTTTTCCATCCTTGTTTATGCAATTGACTTTTCCTAACTTTGTGTTTGGAGTAGGGACAAACTCTAGTCAACCTATGGGAGGTCCATCTCAACGTACAGTTACTAACTTGGGTACAAACATATTTAACTCAGGAAACATGATGGGAGGATTGTCCATTGCTTCTAGTCAGCCTGGGGGCAACATTGTTTATGACAATACATCTCAACCCAGGTCGAGTTCTATGTTTGGAGCGACTCATTTCTCTATAATTTCCTTCTTCTCTAGAGGGGCTAGTATACTTGGGGGTACCATACCTACTAACACTTATATCCCTATGAGCTCTAATGCTTATACTAGTGCTTCTACACAAGGAGGTCCATTCCCTAGTGTTGGGTATAAGCCTAAGGGAAGTCAAACCTATAGCGGTCCTTTATTCTTTGGAGGAAATTTCCCTCGAGGGCATAATAATTACACCTCATTTAATGGCCCAAAATATCAAAATCTTGGTATGAACTATAACATTGGTCCTAATCCTGTTGCCTTTCATTATAGGATGGGAGGATCTTATGGTTCCATCTGGGGGTTACGACCCTTATGATCTATATGACCAGTTACAAATTCCTTTTATCACTCCTCTGATTTACCTGATATGGATAAATTGACTAATGACCCCACCTACCATGATCCTTGATGGCCACCTATGCCTGCCAAGCTACCATATGATATTCCTAAGTTTGATGGGAAGCCTCAAGAAAATCATTCGACACATATCACCACCTTTCATCTATGGTGTTCATCTGATTCCTTGGTGGATGATTCTATGAAGTTGAGACTTTTCCAATGTACTCCAACAAGGGATACCACCAAATGGTACATTGAAATTGATCATAGGTCCTATAGAAACTTTGGCTCCTTGGCTACGACTTTCCTTAATCATTTTCAACTACCTACGCGATAGGATATTAGGACTAACCGTGTTTCCAACTTTAAACAATATGATGCCACCCATATCTTTGATCATATTCATGATTGGTGTATACGCACAAGGTTAGTCTAAATTAGACTCCCTAGTGATGTTTTTAGAAAGTAGTTCACCTGATCCCTTCAATCTCGGATTCCTTATGATGTTGCTATGACTGGGGAAACTACAGAGGAGCAAACCATTTTACATGCTCAAAACCTTGATTTGATTTATTCTCAAGCAGCCACACTATATAAAAATTTTCCCAATGCTCCTCACCCTTCAATGGACCAACAATGACCCAAACTTGGACCACACTTTGAAGGAGTGATTGGTTCTCTTTCTTCTGATACCATGTGCTAATTAGTTGCTCAGCTAGGAAAAATTATGGTCAGTTCTAAAGCCCTAGCAAGTGCTCTTGGCTCTCAACAAGCACCTACTTCTACTTCTGAGGGGTCTACTAATGTTCTTATCATGAATTCCACATCACCTAAGATTCTCAGTAATTTGACAGAAAAAAGAACAAAAGGAATAAGAAAAGGAACAAACTTTCTTAGGAGAATCAACAAAACTAACCTACTCAAGGTGGGGGCATGAGTGAAAGACATCGTAAGATTAAGTTCCCTTGCAAGATTTGTTAAGGTGATCAATTAAATCACAAGTTCCTGTGTATTGATGAAGTCCAACATTTTATTGCATCACTAACTGCTTCCAAGTAGCCAACTATATTGACTCATCCATTCCCACCCCAACCACCACAACAAATGGTTGCATAGGCTCCTTAAACTCTACCAGGGGGAAATGTGGGGCCAAAATTTCATCCTGCTGCTACCAACACACCAATCCTAATGTGTCAAGAAGAGCTTCACATGATAATGTGAGAAAAATCCTATGACCTTGATGAGTCAAGTTCTACTCCTACGCACTCGACCAACCCTACTGCGTCTCCTGTACCTCTCAAGTTAGATAAGCCTATAGAACTAGTGTATCACCCTACCAAGGGTGTATTCTATGTTGTTCGTGTTTCTTGTAGGAAATCCTTGGTTGCAAGAACTATGTCAAGAAACCAACTCGGCCATTCTTTAGGTTCAAGCTAGCCCCTGAACCAGAGGGGGCTCCCTCAAGTTACGAGGCCTAGTTTTAACGTCATTCACCTATCACTGAACAATAGCCTTTGAAGCATAATGGCCAGATTTATGGCTTTATGTGGGGATTGTTGGCTTTAGGGGCCCTGACCCAGGTTCAACGTTAATTAGGCAAACAAATCCGTACACTACTGGCCCTTTTGGTATCAGTGGAGCGTGGACCGAAGTCTCACCCGAAGCAGTATGGGGGGATGCTGGAACCAAGTTTCCACACCCTGAGATTGTTGTGATGACATTTGATTCCCTCTATCCCTGCCTTCGGGCAGACGGGTTCACTCTAGGGCTTACAAGACAAACCCTCTATCCCAGCCTTTAATACCTTCGTGAAAGTATACGATCGTCCTTTGCAGCCCTAATCTATGGCTCAGGTACTTTCGCGCTGCTATGGTAGCGTGCCATGCAGATTCCCCAATTATCCTAAGTGATTTTCTTAGCTCGTCAAATACTTCAAGTTAACGTCGCGTAAGAAGATATTTTTAATTGCGTTCGATTATTCAATGTAATTACATTCATTCACACATCATTTCAGCATAATAAAGGAAATTCATACATAAAATATTCAAGCACATCAACAAAACAAAGACACAGAAATTGCAGAATAACTCCTTTTATTAATATCTTCCAAATGTTTACAGACTCTGTCCACCCTGCGCACACAGCTACAGGGGTCCACGAACTCAGCTACAGAGCCTCTATCTACACTACGACCCATGACTTAGACTTCTTCTTCAGAGCTATCACTTTATTACATGATCTGCCATTCTATTTCTCTCGTAAAGTACTTAGAGCTTAGCTCTTTTTTATTCATGGTCTGCGGACCATGGGTAGGTCTCTTACAACCGAATTTACTTCACAAAAATAAGGGTGGACTACCCTTTTTGACACATAACACCTTCACGCCCCACGACCACAAAATGCGGAGTCTTTACCATTATATTACAAAAATTGACTTAACATGGGCTTTTAGCCCCAAAAATGCCCTTGGGGGATCCCTCTCCCTACAGGCCCCCAACACAAACATCATGACTCACCCTAGAGTCACTCGATAGGCGCGAAGATCTTTGTGCGAAGCCTATCTAGCTTGACCCAGATGACCACAACTTCGGTCGTGAACTGAGCTGTTGTCTGCTTCGCGTCTTCAACTGTCTTCTCGGTTACTGCCCCTGTGTTGTTAGCTTGAAGCTGTTGTTGCGTCGCTTGCAGAGCCACAATATTGCCTTCAATGTTTCCTATGATTGCATAAGCTTCCTCTAGCTAGGGTTTTAGTCAAGCCTTCAACACTTCTTCCTTGTGCAACACTACGTCCACCTACTCCTTGAGCTGCTTAGCTTCCTGCAGCTTGGCTAAACTCTATGTCAGCGCGACGGTTAGTGTTGTACCCTTAATTTTGTCGTAGCATTGTTGGGGTTCACATGCTTCCATCTCTAGCCTTTGGATGTTTGGGCCCTCTGTCAAGTTGGTCAGGACCTCAAATGATTGTTTGAACAATTGTGTGTAGTTTGCTACTACACTCTCTGCCACCACAACTGCTTCTATGACAATGGTCACCCGCTATTCCTTTGCCTCTGGCGGTGGTGAAGGCTGGGCCCTCAATTGGAGCTTTGTAATATGTAGGTTCAGCTCCAACTAAACCCATTCCACCTCTGTCCGAGTGTCGCACAACCCTATGGCCAATTTGCGGATGCGGATCTCAACTGGCTCCTCCTCCAGAATGGCCAACTGTGGGACCATTATGCATGCCTCCTCCACAACCTGTATGATCTTCTTACTCTGGCTGGTTGCTTTGGCCTTAGCGGCGATGGAAGAATTTCTTTGTAGGGCCATCTCTTCATTGTTTATCCTCTGTTTACTGATCATCTGGAGGGCATGGTGCTCGCGGGCCCTCATCTCTGCAATTACTCCATCCTGCAAGAGGTGGAGTGCTTTGCGTAGAAGCGCTACCAAGTTTAGTCCAATTCCCTTCATGGCACTGACAGTGGTCTTATTAGCCTCATTTTCCATGGTTAGTGCTCCATCTGGCAGCACTATTGCACTGAAAGCCTTCACGCACAACATATCGAAATCCTCTGATGTGCCGATAGCCAAGATGGTGGACAACGTACCAGCTTGCGACACGCGGGTCTGCAACCCTTGCAGCTTGGTCTAGATGGCCCCTAGGATGATCTGCTACTACTTTTCAAATTTTTGTAGGCCCTTTGTCAATGTGATAGGGTCCAGCAAGGTTTTGGTTCCCTTGGATTTCTTTCTGAACCCTCACTTCTCCAGCTCTCTTGGGCACTTAATGCGGGTTGAAATCTCCTGAGGGTCCGCACCGTGCTCCTCTGTGTCCTCCTCTTTGGTATCAGGTGAAGGCGACCACACACCTTTGTATCATCCCCGCTCTGTGCCACCTACTTGTTTTCCTGTCTGTTCTGCCTGGGCCTTCCCAACGACCTCCTTTTTCCTCCTTTTGACTAGCTGCGCCATCTTTAGCTTGGTCTCTTCCATCTTATTCTGTGCGGCGGACTTTCTTCCACCCACTGCCAAGTTTGTGGTAGTGCACCACTCCGCCAGCCATTTATCAAGCACTGCATCAATAACATCATCAGTGGCTAGGTACAACAAATCTTACCACGTCTGCACAGGGTCCTTCCACGCCCTGATTGATATTCGATGGAAATCAGCTTTAAACTCTGCATAGCTCTACAAGTTAGCATATACCGTGGGTGACAATCACGGCTTGCGATTGATGGCCATCCTAATATTCATTTCCATCAAGATCCAAAAGATCTTTTTGTCCTGAACTCGCTCTGCATCCTTCGTTGCCCACAGTGAAGCGTACTTTGCTGCTTCAGGAAGGTCTGGCACGATCGAGGGGAATTGGCTCTCCTTTGGTTGCTTCCATGCTACCATCATGATCAATAGCAAGAGCCACGCATAGTGGAAGGTCTTGCTTTTCTCTTGTGCTTCGTGGCAGTTCGTGAGGAACTCTCCGCGAAGGTAGTCTGACCAGTTAAACTGGACTTCTTTCACACATTGTTGTGCACGCACGACAATAGGCGTTGACACCTCATCGGCGCATCACTTCCGCATCAACTTCCCTGCAAGGTTCTACATTGCTACCTTCAGAGCAGGGTCGTAGATGTTGGAGATAGCGTAGCCGTGCGACTTCTTCACTAGTTTGAACTTCTCTTTCATTGATTCTGCGAGTGCCTGCTAGCCACCCTTACTGCCAAAGATCATAGCTAGATTTTTGCCTATATACAGCAAGCACATTATTATTTGAATCAACATATCAGTGATGGGTATTAGCTCCTCCAGTCACAGACACCCATCATGTAGTGAGCACAACAGCTGCTTGATGACCAAAACTATCACGGGAGTGCGGTTATAGTGTGGCACCTAGAGTAGGTTGAGTAATCCTGCCTTCTCTACTCCTCTGAGCCACTTCCATGGCTCCAATGCAGTCATCCCCATATTCATGTCTATGATGTGGCGCATCAACTGCTCGGTCGCTAGGTGTGGAAACTTCTCGTGGTCCGCCAAGTCCTAGTCTTCGAGCTTCAATATCGGCACCTGTGCCAAATGCGAACCATCAAAAGAAATTTCATCTGGTAACAAAGGGGTTTGTAGAGGAGTCTTACTTTCATCAATGTCCTTTGGGACCTTAGACTTAGGCTTGCGCGGAGGGACATACTCCGGCTACCATGTAATAGGGTCCACACCCTGGGCTTCAACCTCCTCTATTTCCACTCCCAAATCCTCATCGTCCATTGGGATGTCTTCGATATCCTCATCCTATACTTCTAGGTTTATAACCTTTCCTTTCTATTGGGCAATGGGCTTTGGTGGGTTTCGTCTTAGTGACGCATGCACCGGTATGGTAGGTTGCTTGCCCTTCTTTTTTTTCATGGTCTCCTTGGTTGGGGTTGCCTTTAGTCTCAGTGTTCTCGAGGATTTAGGGACCTCTGCCAATACTTCGGCCACTTTCAGGGTAGATACTTCAGCCTCTCTCTCCATTTCATGTGTCGGCTCCTCTACTACTTACTGTGTATTGATAACTTTTGGGGGCGTTGACATGATCTTTCGCAAGAATTCTGTGTGTTCACTGGTAAAGTCACAAACACCCCAGAAAATATCCGAAGCTCGTATTTCTCATGATTCATAGGGCTTGAGAGCTCAATAATTGAATACTCAAAATGAAAAGTGTTTTTCGTTGGACAACCACATGTATTTATACGGCATTTTGAATTTGAATCCGACTGTTCCCCCCAAAATCAGTCCATTAATTCCAGATTGGCGACAGATTTTCAAGGATCTGAGCCATATATTTCGTCTTAAATGTCGGCCGCCCACTCCATTTGGCCTCACTTCTACCATCTTTTCATGAACAGTGTCTTTAATGGTCACTTTCCTACCAACCATAACGATTTCTCCCTGGTTAGTGCAGATCCCTTTGTGCTGCTACGGACCCAGTGACGCGTCCTTACTTCGCACCATCTTCCAGTCGTGCAACTCACTGACCCGGGCAGTGTATTTTATAGTCTCGCGCCTCCATTCAGCTGCCTGGAGTGCTAGGACTATGCTACTTTCATTTAGTCACATGGATGGACCAATGGTGTATGGCTTCAAGTGACTGCCATTCACCTTTCCCTGGGAGGGTTCTCCATTTAATTTGACCAGCTGTACCGCTCCTCCATTGGTAATCTCCTTAATAACATAAGGCCCTAACTAGTGCATCCTAAATTTCCCTGGAAATTTATCAAACTTACTATCATATAACAAAACCATGTCATTTACCTTAAATGTGTGCAGCTTGATGTGTCGATCATGCAATTCCTTTTCGTGCTGCTTTTGGTCTTGCTGGTGAAATCCAGCCAAAAATATTTCTTCTTCAAGCTCATCCAGCTATGCAAGCCTCTCCTCCAGGGCTCTGCGGTCCGTCATACATGTGAGCACTGCTATGCACAAACTAGGCATGATGTATTCCATAGGAATTTCACTTCCACACCATAGGCAAGCCTAAAAGGGCTTTGTCTAGTCAACTTCTTGCATGTCGTTTGACTAGCCCACATTATTGCAGGTATGCATAAGTCCCAATCACTGCACTGAGCATTGCAAACCTTGGTCAATGCGTTTTTGAGCACTTTGTTGAATGCCTCCACTGTCTCGTTAGCCTGTGGGTGATAGGGTATGCTCTTCTGGTGGTATACCTGAAATTACTCCATTAGTGCGTTGATCGTCTCATTCAGGAAGTGCATACCATGATGACTCATCAATATCTTTGGACACCCAAATCACATTAGTACATGCTCAGATAGGAACTTCGCGGTAGTCACACCCGTGCAATCCTTCACCGGCTGCGCTTCTTCCCAACGAGTGAAATACTCCGTTGTAGTGATAATGTACCTTGCTCTTGTCTTTCCTTGTGGCTGAATGGGTCCTACAAAATCTATCGCCCACTTCTCGAAGGGTTGCAACATCATTTGTGGATTCGAAGGCATTTCATCCCTCCATGATGGCCTTCCCATTCTTTCACATACATCACGCGCCTTGCAATATGCTTTTGAATCCTGATGAAGGGTTGGCCACCACAACCTTATGTGTAGAATCTTCTTCGCGATTGCTCTTCCTGCATAATGTCATGCCGCAACACCCCCATGAGCATCCATGAGGATGCTGCTTCTTTTGAACTCAGGTACATACCATCGCAATATCTCATCAGTCCCCATTTTGTACAAATGCCCAGCTATGACAGAGAAATCTGTCACACGCACCACTAATTCCTTGTTTTACTAGATAGTGTATCCTTCTGGTGTAGTTCCTTTTGTTAGAAAGTGTATTAAATCCTCAAAATGACCATCCACTTCATGCACTGCAAATAGTTGCGCGTCATGCAATCCTTCTTCCAAGTTACTAGGTTCCTCCCCTGTTTCGATGTGCGACAGATGGTCTAGTCTCGCATTCAATCATCCAGGCTTCACAACCACCTCAAAATCGTATTCCTGGAACAATAAGAGCCATCTACAGATTCTACCCCCGAACACAGGCTTATTGACCAGGTACTTCAATGCGAAGTGATCTGTATACATCTTAAAATGGCGTCCAAGCAAGTAGTGCATATACTTTTGGAGCACATACACCATAGCTAGCCCCTCGCGCTCAGTGGCGGAATATTTCTTCTCTACTTTGGATAGTTTGCAGCTTGTGAATGCAATAGGATGGTCCAATCCTTCTCTGGCAGCCTATGTCAGTACTGCTCCAAGCGTTATACATGGCGTGTTGGCATGTACATGAAACTCATTCTTACAGTCCGAGAAGACTAGAATCGACACAGTAACCATCTTTTCTTTCAATATATCCAAGCTCTTCTTATAGTCATTGTTCCAGTAGAAAGTGACGTCTTTCTTCAACAAATTCTCCACAAGTGCTGTGATCTGGGCATAGCCTTTGATAAACTTTCTGTAATATCCTGTATGTCCTAGAATAGCGCGTAGCTGTTTCACACTCCTCGGTGCTTCCAAGTTCAGTATCACCACAATCTTTGTGGGGTCTAGCATCAGTCCCTATCTGCAGACCACATGCCCCAATAAGTTTCCAAAAGGAATGCAAAATAGACACTTCATGAGATTGAGCGCGATCTGGTACCTTCGACAGGTATCTAGCATCAGGCGCAAGCTTGCTGCATGGCACTTAACCAGCCCAAATACAGTCCAGTCATCAAAATATACCTCTAGGAACTTATGAATAAATTCCTTGAGTTTCGCAACAACCACTCACGAGAAGATCGTAGGCGCATTCTTCAATCCAAACGACATTACAATATACTGAAAACAACCCCTCTCAGTTGCAAATGTTATCTTGCTCCTATCCTCCGGCGCGATTTTGATTTGGTGGTACCAAGAGAACCCATCAGTGAAGGAATATGCTTCCTGGTTGCCTACATTGTCCAACACTTCATTAGTGAATGGAGTCGGAAAAGGATCATGCACACAAGCGTCATTTAGTTTTGTGAGATCCACACATATCCTTATCTCATATTTCTGCTTCTTCTCTTGCACCACCATTGGGCTTATCCAATCAAATTCTTCCACAGGCTCAATGACTCCTATTGCGAGCATCTTGTCTAGCTCTAAGCGGACCTTCTCCTTATATTTCCGATTGAGACGGTAAGGCCTTTGCTTAACTAGCTTCATGTTAGGCTTTAACGTGATCTTCATCATTCCTAGGTCCTCGATTATCCCTTTTAGATCCATAAAATTGGTAGGGAATAAATCCTGGTATTCTCGGAGCAATTCAGCAACCTTATCTTCCATCATGTTGTCCCAGTTGTCTCCAATCTTCACGAATTTGGGGTCTGCCTCAATACCAATGTTTACTTGTTTCGTTTTCAATGGTGTGGTTATATCAGGGTTCTCAATATGTGGTCCCTGAACCTCACGGTGACCTTTTGTTTCTAGAATGTTAATCTTTCATGGATCCTCGTCCTCTTCTTCAGTAGTTACATTATAACATTCTAGTGCCCGACTCAACTGAGAAGCCCATTCATGCCGAATCAGGTCTAAAGGATCCCATGGTATCCTAAAGATTGTTTCTTTCACCTTTTGTAGCGCTTCATCAATATTGTCAAACTTGTCCTCAAAACTAAATGTCATCATGAATCCTTCGCGCAGGATATCCCATTCGCCTATCCCATGGTGGAGCTCTGTTTCTATAGACCAATTCATTCAGAAAACATCCATGGTATGATAGAACAAGTGCACCCACTCATGTTGGGGATTTTCTCCATAAGCCTAGGTCCATTTGGCCAGATGCGCGCAAGTATCATTTTGTCCATCATACTTGTCTGTCAGTCGTATCTTAGGCTTCCCAAATCGTGTTCTCATCATCCTCCTGCATTCACACCAATCATAAAAGCTTCCCTTGTGTGTACCCCAACAACTTGCGGGCATAGTGCATAGTGCCCAGTCCAATGCCTGGAAACGCTACTTTTCTGGTACCTCCCTTTCAAATGCATCCAAAAAGGTATCTACCTCATTTAGACCATCATAAGTAGGAAGATTTCTTACCTCTGACGACACACAGCACAACGACTGGGTCATCATGTTGCAATTTAGCGTAGTTACTTCATGTATCGATTCTGCCAGCGTTCTATTTCTTCATCGGAGTCTAAAGTGCAGGAACTCTTGCGATTCCATGTAATCCATCCATCCACAGTGGGATTTGTAGGTTTTAACCCCGTACAGAAATTACCTGCATACGAATTCTAAAACACAGAAAAATAAACAATGCGAGAGCATAACACATAAAACACATATACAGAGAGATTTTCCCATTGGATCCCAAAACCGGGACTACCAGCTTGATTTTTCATTATGTTCCTTTCAATGTTATAATACATATTTATACATGCCGAAGCATCCAATACCATGGACCGAGAACCATCGTGTCCAATACCATGGACCGGAAACCATCGCGTCCAAAAAACATGTGTGAAAATAATGCACAAAACCATAGGTGGGTCCACCCAACCTAACATAGGGTCCAAAACCAAAATAGGTACACCTCAAACCCCCTATGACCCCCCCTACTACACAATTGGCGCAACGAAGGGGGGCTCTGTCCCCCTTCTAACCCCCCAGTTAACTACGTGGGCTAGTCGTGGAAAGAATATAACACAACCCGACATTCTCCCACTTGTTGTTTTCTTTCCACAAGGGGCCACAAGAGAGCTTAGTCATTTTTCTAGCCCTGAAATGCCCATTATCTCTCTACACCAAGAGAACTTCTTAGAGCTCACAGATTTTGTCAATGCATCTGCAGTATTCTTCAAAGTGTCCACCTTTACCGGCAACACCTTTTTGTCTTCTATCATATCCCTCACAAAGTGATACTGAACATCAATGTACTTTGTCTTTGAATGATAGGCAGGGTTCTTTGCCAAGAAAATTGCACTTTGGTTGTCACAGTCTATCCTTATAGCTCCCTGTACTAACCACATACTTGAACACAATCTCTGCAACCAAACTACTTTCTTACTTGCATGAGTGGCTACCATGTATTCTGCCTCTATAGTTGATAGTGCCACTATAGATTGTTTCTTACTCATCCAACTGACTGCACCTCCAAATAGGTTAAACACATACCCACTTTTAGATCTTCTCTGATACAGATCCCTAGCCCAAACTGCATCAACAAAGCCACGAATATCCAACATTCTGTCCAATCCTAATCTTCCTTGGTAGCACAAACCATAATCACTAGTGCCACGCAAATACCTAAAAACCCGCTTCACTGCTATCCAGTGCTCCTTCCCTAGTTTTGACATAAACCTGCTCAATACTCCCACTACATGTGCAATGTATGGTCTAGTACAAACCATTGCATACATCAAGCTACCGACTGCAATTGCATATGGAACACGAGACATGTCCTCTTCCTCTTCTTGTGTCTTGGGACACTGTTTAGCAGATAACCTCACACCTACAGGAATAGGAACCTTCATCGGTTTACTATCCTGCATATTAAACCTCTGCAGTATTGTCTTGACATACTTCCTCTAGTTTAACTATAGCTTCCTTTTTGCTCGATCTCTTTTAATTTCCATGCCCAAAATATAGTTTGCAGCACCAAGATCTTTCATGTCGAATTTGGAGGACAATTGGGTCTTCAAATCCTGGATAATTTCTTTGTCATTTCCAACCAGCAACATATCATACACATACAAGACCAGATAAATAACACAGTCACCAATTAATTTAAAATACACACAGTGATTTGCTTTGCTTTTGGTGAAGCCAAGTTCCCGTATAAATGTATCAAATTTCTAATACCACATCCTTGGTGAATGTTTTAACCCATACAAAGACTTCTTTAACTTGCATACCAGTTCTTTCTTACCCTTCACCACAAAGCCTTTAGGTTGCGTCATGTATATTTCCTCTTCCAAATCCCCGTGAAGAAATGTTGTCTTCACATCCATCTGTTCTACCTCAAAATCAAAATCAGCAGCAACAGATAAAAGTAATCTAATAGAAGTTACCTTGGCAACAGGAGAAAAAATATCACCAAAATCAATTCCTGGCACCTGGGAATAACCTTTTGCTACCAACTGAGCTTTGTATTTCTCCTCCTTTCCTTCTACATTTGTCTTCTTCTTGAACACCCATTTGCTGCCAATGGGTTTCCTTCTAGCCGACAACTCCACCAGATCCCAAGCCTCATTTTTGTGCAAAGATGCCATTTCATCAACCATGGCCTCTTTCTAGAGTTTTCCATCCTCTGAATCTACTGCTTCCTTCACAGTTCTGGGATCATCATCAATAATAGATAAAGAAAAATTTGAACAGAAAGCAGATGGACTATACCTTTCTGGCTGCCTTCTTTCTCGAACTGATCTTCTCACACTCGGAGTTTGTGGCTCTTCATCTTTTGATTCCTCCTCTGCTATAGAGTCTGATTCTTCCTCCTTAAGCTCAAACTCTATCTTCTCGAGTTGCTTTGGTTGGACCTCATGTTTAATAACATCTTTTACCTCTCTGAACACTACATCTCGGCTGTACACAACCTTCCATGTGACTGGGTTCCAAAGCTTATAACCCTTTAAACCATCCTTATACCCAATAAAGATGCACTTTTCAGATTTACTATCTAACTTGGTTCGTTTCTCCTTTGGAACATGTAAATATGCATCACATCCAAATACCCTCAGATGTGAAAGAGAGGGTTTCTTACCAGTCCATACCTCTTGTGGAGTCTTATCCTCCAACGATGATGAAGGTGACCTGTTGACCAGGTAACATGCAGTATCCACTGCCTTTGCCCAGAATTCCTGTCCTAACCCAACACCATTGAGCATGCTTCTTGCCCTTTCCATCAACGTCTTATTCATTCTTGCTTCAACTCCATTTTGTATATGGAGTAGTCTTTTTTTGTGCTGTACCACACTTCTTACAGAATTCTTCAAATTCCTTGCTACAAAACTCTCCACCATTATCTGTCCTCAACACCTTTATCTTCTTCTTTGTCTGATTTTCAATGAGAGCCTTAAATTCTTTAAACCTGTCAAAGACTTCAGATTTCTTCTTAAGGTAATATATCCATGTATTCCTTGCGAAGTCATCTATAAATGATACATAGTACACAGACTTACCCAGTGATGGAACCTTCACAGGTGAAAACACATCACTATGCACAAGCTCTAATATCTGTTTCACCCTCTTACCACCAGAGGGGAAACACACTCGATTCTACTTCCCATATACACAATTTTCACAGAAATCAAAATCCAGAGATCTATTACTCATACCTTCTACCATACCTTTACCATGAAGTATTCGAAGGCCTTTCTCTCCAATATGTCCAATGCTTTGATGCCACAGCATGGTCTTCTCTCCAGAGACCACTAGATTTTCTGCTTCACTTTCAAGAACCACAAAACTGTTGCACCCATCAATAACAGTGCTACCCTGTAGCTTGTGCAGAGTTCCAATTCAAACTTCCCGCATCAATACTAGTGCTCCCCGAACCATTTTGCAGGTATCCTTCTCGAACATTGTTTCTACACCTGCATCATCCAACGTGCTTACAGAAATCAGATTTATGGCCAATGCAAGAATATGCAGAACACCCGGAAGTGTTCTAACCCTTCCACCTTACAACTTCAACTTTACTTTTCTGCAACCAATGATTCTAGCGTTCCTATCATCCCCTAAGAAGACATCACCACCATCATATTTCTCATACTCGCAGAACCACTCTCTATGGGGAGTGAAGTGAAAGGATGCACCTGAGTCAATCAACCATGCCTCATGATCTACCTGTGTACTTGAAGAAGCCAAGTACACATCCCCACCTTCATCTGAGGTGGTTTTCACCTCTGCAGAAGGGGCATCATCAGATCCCTTTCCTTTTTCAGGAGCTTTATGTTTATAGTCCCTTTTGTAGTACCCTTCCTTTCTGCATTTCCAGCACACCACCTTTACAGGTTTTCTTGGAGATTTAGATCTCCCTCTAGATTTAGATCTCCAACTCGATGACTTATTTTTGTTTCTGTTGTGGGACCATCCTCGTACAGACAAGGCATCACCATTCTGGCTCTCCATATTTTTCTGTCTCATCTCTTCCGTCAGCAACGATGGGACTATTTCATCAAACTGTAAGGTAGTTTCATTGCTACCTATTGCAATAACCAGACTATCCCACAAACCTGGTAGAGAACACAACAAATCGATGCACTTATCTTCATCTGAAATTTTAATATCATTAGACGCTAACTGACTTACCACAGTATTACATGCGTTCAGATGCTCTGTCACCGAGTCTCCATCTTTCATCCTCAAGTTATACAGCTTTTTCTGTAGGAACAATTTATTCACCAGAGACTTAGATTGGTACAAAGTCCCTAAATTGTCCCACAAAGCCTTAGTCGTAGCTTCCCCTGATACATTCAACAATACTAAATCTGAGACGCACAATCGTATTGTGCTCTTTGCCTTCCGATCCAACTTCTTCCATTCTTCATCGAACACTCCCATTGGTTTAGTACTCGGATCTACCATGATCCATTGATCTTATCCACCAACAGATCCTCCATCTTGAGTTTCCACAACTCAAAACTCTGACCATTAAATTTCTAGATCTCTATCTTTCCATTGATCGCCATCTTCTTTCACCACCAAAGTCAATCTCCTAGATCTCCACTGAACAGGGTCTACCATAGGCCCAAGCGAAACCCCTCAGTAACAAAGGAGTCCCCTTGAATCCAAAACTGCTCTGATACCAAATGTAGGTTTTAACCCCATACAAAAATTACCTGCATACGAATTCTAAAACATAGAAAAATAAACAAAGCAAGAGCATAACACATAAAACACATATACACGGAGATTTTCCCACCGGATCCCAAAACTAGGACTACCAGCTTGATTTTTCATTATGTTTCTTTCAATGTTATAATACATATTTATACATGCCGAAGCATCCAATACCATGGACCGAAAACCATCGCGTCGAAAAAGCATGTGCGAAAATCATGCACAAAACCATAGGTGGGTCCACCCAACCTAACATAGGGTCCAAGACCAAAATTTTCTAGGGCACTACCCCAGACCCCATAAAGTGGGGTTACGAGCACACCTCAAACCCCTTGTGACCCTCCCCTGCTACACAATCGGCGCAATGAAGGGGGGCTCTGCCCGCCCTCTAACCCCCCGGTTAACTACATGGGCTAGTTGTGGAAAGAATATAACACAACCCAACAGGATTCACCCAATCTTCGTCTCGCGCAATTATCTTATAGATACAGTCTAGGTTGTCATCACTCTCATAATCACGAACAATTTCAGTATAGTGTGATCCTTCAGCAAGATCGAGGGGTACTATTACGCTCAGCAATTTCTTCTCAAAGATCATCTTTCGCTTCTTCAGATTGATTACCCCATTCATATCAGTAGCCCAGTCAATTCCCAGTAGTGCAGGATAGGGATTGCTATCATCCACTATCTCTATTACTTCAAAATTAGTTAGCTCACTCGTTCCCTCAATATCCATGGTCACCCCTTGCATCCGCCCCATGGGGATGATCTTCTGCTGATTCACCATCCTTAGCTCAATCAGGGACCATTGCAGCGCAGGTCTTCCCATTCGATCCCAAGTCTGCTTTGGTAGGACATTTGCATTTGACCCCAGGTCCAAAATGAACTGATCCATTTCATACTCTCCTATTTGTGCGGTCAGTCTCATCTCCCATCCCATCCTTGTTTTAAGCTTACCAATCTTTCATACTACTCGCAGCTCACATGGCACAGTTCCAGCACATCTATTGATGAGTTCTTGTAACCCTTTCATAGCCTTATTGTCACATAGTAACTTTATACAAGTTTCCAGGAAATTTGTGAGCATAGAGGGGTCCATCTCCTGCGTAGGCTTATCCTTGCTTCTTGAGGTGGAGGCCTCAGCGAAGCTCTTCTTAGCTTCATGAAGGTTTCACGTGCATGCTCCAAATCGAACTTAGCCTCCTTTGCTGGGGCTTTGCTAACCCATGTACTATCTTTTGGCTATTTCCCCTTGTCATCTCCTATCACGATTCCACTTTTGAGCACTATATTTGCATTTGGATCCTCTTCGCGCAACTTAGATCTCATCATTTACAGGTTCTGAGTCGGCAGAGGTGGTAGCACCCCTTTGTCACCTATCCTAGCTATCAGCATAGGACAGTATTCTATTTCATGATCAAACAGTCGTCAATACTTGCACGACGGACATGTTGGATCAGTTCAATCGTGGGCATAGTATCCTGGTCCTCTGCAATTGTAGAAAATCAACTATCATCGACCCATACTAGGTCCTCCTCCACCTCGGCCTCTTTCGCGCCCCTGAAATCCTGTCCACACCATTCCTATGCTCTAGTCAAGGGGCTGCGTTTTGTCCTGAACCCTATACGAAGGAGTTATATCTATCATCAGTTCATACCTCTTGCAAGTATGCTCATCATGCCCTGCTGACCTACAAAAGTTGCAAAACAACTGTTGTGGTGTGTGTACAAACTTTTTTAGCAAGTGAAAGTTATCCGTGGCATTTTTTCCGGCTACTTGATAGACAGCACATCATAATGCAAGCCCTGCACTAGGTCCTGCTTGAGCTTCTGGCCTTAAAGGCATCGGTCCCCCTCCTGCAATATAGTTTGCAAAGATCAGGGAATGGTCTTTTTCATGACCCTGACTCTTGCATTTCAAGCACCATACCTCCTCACATACCTATGGTTGAACCATTCTATCCTACTTCAGACTTTGCATCTCAAGACACAGATTCTTCAACTATGCATGGATTTTTTCAACTCCTATATTAGGATCTTGCATCGGAGTTTCATGTAGTCTCATGGAAATCTCCAAGGCCTCTGCCTGAGTTGTTATCTTCTGCTACGACAACGCACTCCTTAAGTGTGGTAGTAGTGAAGCCACAAACCACTTGCGATGTTTTCCATCTGTCAAATTCATGTTGGCTTCGCGGATTGTACATTTCAGCCTCTGATCTAGTTCCCAAGACATCTCGCCTAGTTGCATTGTGATCTCTTTGAATCCCACAATTCACTGCGCCTCAGATTTAGGCCTACTAAATTCCATATTCAGTGCTCCCTGGATGTCTGCTACTCTAGCATTCAGGTTATCGTTAGAGTACTTAATATACCAGGTTAGCGTGCGATCTTGTAGAGCACTAACCAGTGTCACCTTCTTGATATGATCATTTGTAACACCTTGAGCTTCCCATACAACCCTCAAAACAAACCAGAATTGGTTCGAGTCCTCATTTCCCAAGCCTTCGAATAAAAGAAACTTCGCTCTATTTGCCATACTGAACTGCAGTGGAGGTGGAGGTGGTATGGGTGAAGTTGGAGGCAAGGATGGTGAAGTCGGAGGTGGTGTGGGCAGAGGTAGTATTCACGAAATCCTTGTATTATTAACTGAATAACACATCGCGGAGAAACCTTCTCTATCCCTTCTTCGTCACCTCACAGAGGTAGAATCAGGGGACTATACTCCGGACCCATTTTTCCTTTGTTCCTGTAAGTTTTTCCGCTTCGCATAGTCCCGAACATCAAGATAGCTACATAACCTATTTTTTGCACAATAGCATTTTAATCCAGGTATTCAAATATTTTACATACTTACCTCATGGTCCTTTGAAAAAGTGCCGCTCCGCCTCGCTATAGCTGACTGAGTGTCGACCACGAATTCAGTCACAAATCCTCTTATGACGTGATCAAGCCAATGATTGATAGTGCGGGTGATCTTATCCACTGATGCTTCCAACCTTTGCACTAGCTTCGGGGACCATACAATAGGACTGTCAAGTTTCCACCTTCCTTAGCTATCTGCTAGCTTCGCGATCCACTTGTATAGCTCAATAGGGAAGGAGTAGAAAAAGATCTTGTGGATCCCTGTATATAGGTATCTGTCCAACCACTATTCCTTTGTTAGTCATGGGTTTCTATTTTCTTGCACCGCGAATTCGTGGATCTTTCTATCTAACCAGTCTCCAATCTCCCTCTTATTTGGATTCTAGTGATACAACATCACACATCTCTTATGTAGATTCTGGTCCTGACAACGGAACCATTTGTTGGCTTTAGGGGGCCTGACCTAGGTTCAACGTTAATTAGCTAAACAAATCCTTACACTTTAGGCCCTTTCAGCATCAGCCCGTGGAGCACGGACCAAAGTTTCACCCAAAGCAGTATGGGGGGATGCTGGAACCAAGTTTCCGCACCCTAAGATGGTTGTGATGTTGTTCGATTCCCTCTATCCCTGCCTTTGCGCAGGCGGCTTCACTCTAGGGATTTCAAGACAAAACCTCTATTCCAACCTTTAATACCTTCGTGAAAGTATACGATCGCCCTTTGCGCAGCCCTAATCTATGGCTCAGGTACTTTCACAGTGCTATGGCAGCGTGCTATGCAAATTACCCAATTATCCTAAGTGATTTGCTTAGCTCGTCAAATACTTAAATTTAATGCCGTGTAAGAATATATTTGTAATTACGTTCGATTATTCAATGTAATTTCATTCATTCTCGCATCATTTCAACATAATAAAGGAAATTCATACATAAAATATTCAAGCACATCAACAGAACAAAGACACAGAAATTGCAGAATAACTCCTTTTATTAATATCTTCCAAATGTTTTGACTCTGTCCACCCTGCGCAAATAGCTGTAGGGGTCTGTGCACTCAGCTGCAGAGCCTTTATCTACACTACGACCCAAGACTTAGACTTCTTCTTTAGAGTTATCACTCTACTACATGATCTGCCATTCTATTTCTCCTGTAAACTACTTAGAGCTTAGCTCTTTTTTATACAATCCCATGGTCTGCGGACCATGGGCAGGTATCTTACAACCAACTTTACTTTACAAAACTAAGGGTTGACTACCCTTTTTGACACATAACACCTTCGCGCTCTGCGACCACAAAATGAGGAGTCTTTACAATTATATTACAAAAATTGAATTAACATGGGACTTTAGCCCCAAAACTGCCCTTGGGGGATCCCGCTCCCAACAAGGATGGTTGGTGATTAATGACAATCCCTATTCATGATTAAAGTCATCTCTCGTAGGGTCCCTTCTCAAAGTGACAGCTTCCAGCCTGACATAATGACTTATCTTTTCTAGGATTATGACAGAAGAATGTGAGATTCCTAATAATTGAGTAGTCAGCCTGACTACTTAACAATTAGGGAAATTTGGATGCATGTAGAAGATTTCTATAGTCCAACAAAACATATTCAGGAGAAGTTAGAAGGACAAACAATAGTTAGTGCAAAGAAGAGCTAACTCAAACAGACAGTCCAATATAGTAATCTCTTTAAACGATTATTAATTTGCAAGGGATTTTAGAGAGATTGAAACTCAATCTATTCTTACCTAGATCTTTTATAATACTTTGAACATGTGCGAAAAAAAAGTTATGGAAACACTAGAAAGACATACTAGAAACACAAATTCTGTCATAAATTCGAGCCGTAAGACTTTCATTAGAAATCCTATAATAGAAGCTATTACAAAGTCAAGAGCCTTGGAATCAAAAGCCAACACTATTTATTAGAAATGAAATAATATATATAGACAATATCTCTCCTAACTATTACAATAATTATGGAATAAAATCCTAAATAGTATACTAAAAATAAATCAATCTCTCTAATTTATCTATTGGAAAATTTGAATTGCTTGCAAGTATCTTGCGTTGAAATCTGGAATTGGTTCACTAGGGTTAATATTCTGCCTTTGTTTATTGAACTACTGGGGTCAAATTCCTTGGAATTGAATTTGGAATGTTCTGCGACTTGTCTCCTTTCTCAAAAGATAAGTTCACCCCTTTCCTTAGTAACGAATAAACATTCATAACAGGTTCATAGTTTACTTTAACACATTTAGTAAAGATGTTGGAGAACGACAACATTGTCTGAAGCACTTTTGCAACTGTAGTACTAATTATCTGACATATAATTTTTTGTTGTTCCTTTATAGAAAAATGGCTATCAAATAATGGCCACAACTCAATCTCTTCATGACACACATGTTGATCTAATGCTACTCGGATTTATTTGTGCATGCATTGCAACTTTGTACAAAGTAATTCATACTCTTGTATTTTATCTCTAATTTCTCACATCCAAGGCCATAGGGAGAGTGTTTCCAGTCAAATTCCCATGCAGATGTGAAAGCTTTAGAAAGAACAATAGAAAAATCTTTGACAAGCTTCTCCTCTTGCTCGTGATCTATGACATATGAGTGGCTCCCATTATGAAGAGTCTCTTTAATGGATCTGAACTTCGGCAAGACAGTGACATATATCTCTATGTACAAATATATTTACTCCACCTATTCAACCATAAAAATTTACTTCTATAAATGTTCCCATCATCTTGAATATGATTCTAAAATTGACCTCAAGTGAAGACACGACTTTGTCTTATATGATTTAGCATAAATGACTTTTCTGTCAAAGTATTCTTTCATTTAAAAATGGAAAATTTAAACAGTTCAAAAGCCTCTAGAGCGAAAAATATTATAATCTTCATTTTTTGAGATGGTTTCTTGGAGACTAAGTAAACACTTCGACATACTTCAACCTGCATCTCACAAATTCAGTAGGATTCTATTGGAAGATGAAATAGAATTTGAAACTATAGTTAAAGAATATGTCCATTGAATACAATTCTCCATCTTATGGTGCATGTTTCAGATTATGATGGGATCGTCAATTTCCTAAGATGCTTACGAGCCTATTGTGGTGATGGTACCCTGCAAGCAGAAACAACAACCAAAGATCTCTGAACCAACTGCGCATATGAACATTTCATGTGTGGGAACCTAAGAATCACTTCTAGTAGATCCACACACTTTTCAGAGCAAGTATGAGAATCCAAGTGTACCAATGGAAACAACTGATCAATGGATTTGCATTTATACAATATCTATATACCATCCTCTAATAATAACATATCCAAAGCTTTTAACCCAGCTAAAACAACTTCTGGGTTTTGGTTCTTCAAGATCTTCACAATATCAGGAACAACTCCAGCCTCAACAATGCAGTCCTTTAAACTACATTTCCCTTTGTGAAGTTTCTAGTTTAGAGAATTTTCCCTGGAAAGCTTTAAGCCCCATTTGTAAGGTTCTCAGTTTATATTTGTGGTGCTCCTAGAAATGTTTTCCAAGATCCTGCATGCCCAATTTTTTTCTCGTACAGTTCCAACCTTTAACACTTGTCTAAGAGATAAAACCAAATCTAATTCAATCAATGACCGCTGAGAGTGGACGTCACTTGAACTAGTAAACCTCACTAAAGTCCCCAAAGCATTCACTTGGCCTTCAAGATTTTTCATAGAAACCATATTTACCAATGCTGGAAGCACATTTTTAGTAGTCATAAGCCTATTCAGATTATCATTAGTAGATGGAATCCTTGAAAGAATTCATGTCACAAAAACTTGAACACTGCCGTCAACTAAACCATTTTTATTACCTACAGAAGTTCTTTCAAAAAGTCATGATCATTCATTACAAAAGATATCACAGTTACATCCTTTTGGCACAAGTTGAATACCGATTTTATCATATGATCCTACAATGGTGGCGTTCCAATTTCGATATAATGAAAAAATGTTTGAATGCCATGATAATTATCCTTGATCAATTCCATTACTTCATTGGCATCTGAAATTTCTGTCAAATGTAACAACATCTTCACTGCATTTTCTGCAGTGTGTAAATTGGTTATTAGGTTCCCCATAACAACTTCCACTATCTTTTGAGGTTCAATTGGGTTTCATCTTCATAAAAAAGAAAATATGCCCCATGCTTCATGGTTAAATTTGCTGAAATCGCTGCAACATTCTTTTTTGTTCATAAATAAAATTCTTTAACCATCGAATCCCTTTTTCTTTGTTTGCGATGATCGCTTGATATTGTATTCCTTTCATCATGATGGAAATAGGATCCTGCATTGGTCCCTTTGTTAGTTTTGATGAATTATATGATTTTGGGTCAGAATCGTATCATAGAGACTTGTGTTCTCAGTTTGAAATCGTTTCATGTAGTGGAACCTCAAGTGGTGATGGATGCTTGAAACCTTTTTATTATTAGCCTACCGATTTCGGGCATAGTCCAAAGAATAAACAAAAAGGAGAGAAGATGCATCACCTGCACCATGGGAGTCCATGTTTCCAACAAACGAAATGGTTGATCTTCAAGACTCAATCTCCCTTCTTGAACAAGTTTGAGCAAACATACCATATTTCAACTCAGTGACCGAAACCATAAGTGGATTTCGGGGGGTTGTTCCATAATGGTAAATAGTTTTAGACCTAGGGATTTCAAACTCCTCCCGTTGATGCCACGTAAGATCAAAATGGTTTATAAAAACAAGATTTCAGACCCACCCAGTTGTTAAAGCTCGGATGACCTTGGGGGGTCCAAAATGAAATGAAAACCATTGATCTATATGCACTAATATTTGACCATTGAAAACTGATCAATATTTATCCCATGCACTGGCCATGACTTACCCAAGGTATTTTAACTTTGATTTGATATTCTAATATGACTTGTTTATGAATTTTGATTAAAAATACAGCTTTGATTTTAAAGAGATATTTATATAAAAATATTCAAATATATTTTTATAAAAATATCATGTTACTTTAAAATTAAAACTAAAATTTATAAATCATTCAAAAGTATTTAATCAGGATATATCTTAGCATTTTTCCAAGAAAGAAATTGGCAATTTCTCACTGAAAATTTGTAATTTTCAGTGTCCCAAAATATTACAATGTCGGCTCCAATGGGAACTTCTTCCCCTTGTGGGATGTAGAGAGTAGACCAGTTTCCTTAAGTGTTGGGCATTGAGTCATACTGTAAACCTGTAACCTGAAGCTACAATCTACTATAATCAAACTGATACTCCCAACTGAAAAACTGCAATCCTTATCTGTAACTTTCAACTTAAAATCTGACCACTATAATTAGTTACCTGAATGCATCCTCTGTCCATTGGTGACTATTCACAGTAGAAAGAATATGGACAATAAAGAAAATTTCACCATAACTTCAAACATTATTGCTTGAACATAATTACTCACTAACTTCCTAACAACTTGCTTAAAATGAAACAATCCTCATGTTGCAAATTGTTAGACATAGAGTCATACTATAAAACCATCAACCATTCATATGCCATAATATAAAAATATAACCAATCCTCATGGATCAATCTTGTCATTTGCATACCCTCCTAGTGCACACTAAAAACCTACAACTGTGAAATGCAACCATATGCCTGCACTAATTTAGATACTCCTTCCCATTAAAATTTGAAGATCAAATTTTCTAAAGAATAAAACTATAAAGTGATTTATCGTATACTATTCAAATCACACCACTCAATCCCACACACCTCTATTTAACTAAACTAAAAAGCTTTACACTGTTAGGTGTAATCTACTTTCCAATGTAACCAAGTGAGGAATGGGTTTATTGACAAACCACGTTGCCAGTAGTTGAAAATCTAAAATATATGTATAATATAAAATTCAAATTCCATAGGAAAATTGTACTCACAAGTGAACTTTGGGAGCTGCATCCTCTGTGGAAATATTAGATTTCTGATCATGGATGAGAGGAAAAAAGATATTTTGTTGTCTACAACTATCAATGAGCCTTGTGTAGCTGAGGTCTTGAAACAGTGGTATTTGTAACCCAGTTGAATCGTGATATGACAAAGTGGAGTTTCTAGGTGAAAGCAATGAAACCAATAATAAATACCTACTCTTTGTTCACCAGAAAATAATAGATCTAATCTTGACCGTTCTCCGAAGAAAGATCTCTTCGTTACTTCGTTCCTCGACAACGACTCCATAAGTTTTTTGTGTTTCCCGTAGGCAATCCTTGGCTACAAGAACTATGTCAAGAAACCAACTCGACCAGTCTTTAGGTTCAAGTTGGCCCATGAACTAGAGGGTGCTCCCTCAATTGTTACAAGGCTTAGTGTTAACGTCGTTCTCCTGTCATTGAACAACAACCTTTGAAGCACAATGGCTATATTTATGGTTTTAATTGGGGATGGTTGGTGATCAATGAAATCCCTATTCATGATTAAAGGCCTCTCTCGTAGGGTCCCTTCTCAAAGTGTCAGCTTCCAGCTTGACATAATGACTTAGCTTTTCTATGATTATGATAGAACAATGTAAGGAGATTCCTAATAATTAAGCAGTCAGCCTGACTATTTAACAACTAGGGAAATTTGGAGGCGTGTAGAGGATTTCTATAGCCCAACAAAACATATTTAGGAGAAGATAGAAGGACAAAAAATAATTAGTTCAAAGAAGAGCTAACAAAGATAGACAATCCAATATACTAATCTCTGTAAACGGCTATTAATTTGTAGGGGATTTTAGAAAGATTGAAACTAAATCTATTCTTACCCAGATATTTTATAATAATTTGAACATGTGTAGAAAACAAGTTATGGAAACACTAGACAGACATACTAGAAACACAAATTCTATCATAAACTGGAGCCGGAAGGCTTTCAATAGAAATCCTATAGTAGAAGCTATTACAAAGTCAAGAGCCTTGGCATCAAAATCCAACCGTGTTTATTACAAATGAAATAATATATATAGAAAAGACCTCTCTTAACTGTTACAATAATTATGGAATAAAGTCCTGAATAGTATACTAAAAATAAAACAATCTCTCTAATTTATCTATTGGAAACTTTGAACTTCTTGTAAGTATATTGACTTGAAATCTAGCATTGGTCCATTAGTGCTAATATTCTGCCTTTGTTTGTTGAACTTCTTGAGTCAAATTCCTTGGAATTGAATTTGGAATGTTCTGCCACTTGTCTCCTTTGTCAAAATATAGTTCGCCCCTTTCCTTAGTAACGAATAAATATTCATAATAGGTTCATATTTTACTTTAACACGTTTAGTAAAGATGTTTGAGTAGGGCAACATTGTCTGAAGCACTTATGCACATGTAGTACCAATTATTTGACCTATAATCTTCTATTGTTCCTTTATAGAAAAATGCCTATCAAATAATGGCCACAACTCAAGCTCTTCACGATACACATGCTGATCTAATGCTACTCGGATTGATTTTCACACGCATTGCAACTTTGTACAAAGTAATTCATACTCCTGTATTTGATCTCCAGATAAATAATTTCTCACATCCAAGGCCATAGGGAGAGTGTTACCAGTCACATTCCCATGCAGCTGTGAAAGCTTCAAAAAGAACAATAGAAACATCTTTGACAAGCTTATCCTCTTGTTATTGATCTATGAAATATGAGTGACTCCCATTGTGAAGAACCTCTTTAATGGATCTAAACTTGGGCAAGACAATAACATATCTCTCTATGTACAAATATATTTACTCTACCCATTCAACCATACAAATTTGCTTCTATAACTATTCCCATCATCTTGAATATGATTCTAAAATTGACCTCAATGGAAGACACGACTTTGTCTTATACGATTCATCATATGCGACTTATTCGTCAAAGTATTCTTTCATTTAAAACTGGAATATTTAAATAGTTCAAAAGCCTCCAGAGTGAAAAATATTGTAATCTTCATTTTTTGAGATGGTTATTTGGAGACTAAGTAAACACTTTGGAATACTTCAACTTGCATCTCACAAATTCAGTAGGATTCTATTGGAAGATGAAATAGAATTTGAAACTATACTTCAAGAATATGTCCACTGAACACAGTTCTCCATATTATGATGTGTGTTTTAGATGATGATGGGATCATCAATTTCCTAAGTAGCTTACGAGCTTTCTGTTCTAGTGATGGTATCCTGCAAGTAGAAACAGTAGCCAAAGGCTTGTAAACCAACTGCCCAAAGGCACCTTTCATGTGTGGGAACCTAAGAATCACTTCCAGTAGATCCACATAATTTTTAGAGCAAGTATGAGAATCCAAGTGTACCAATGGAATCAATTGATCAATGGATTTGCATTTATACGATATTTTTATACCATGCTCTAACATGTTTTCCTCTCACAATAATGTCTCCAAAGATTTTTACCCAGCTAAAACAACTGATGAGGTTTGGTTCTTTAGGACCTCCACAATATCAGGAACAACTCCAACCTCAACAATGCAGTCCTTTAAACTAGATTTCCATTTGTGAAGTTTGCATTTTAGAGAATTTTTCTTGGAAATATTGAAACCCCATTTATGAGGTTCTCTGTTTAGCCTTGTGGTACTCTTAGAAATGATTTTCAAGATCCTGCAAGCCCAAATTTTCGCTGGTGTAGTTCCAACCTTTACTTCTTTTCTAAGAGATAAAACTAGATCTAATTCAATCAAGGACTACTGAGATTGGACATCAGTGAAACTCACTAAATCCCCCAGAGAATTCACTTGGCCTTCAATATTTTTCCTAGAAACCATCTTTACCAAAGACAGAAGCACATTTTCATTAGTCATAAGCCTGTTGAAATTATCATAAGAAGTTGGAATCCTTGAAAGAATTCCCGCTGCAAAAACTTTAACATTGCCCTCAACTAAACCATTTTTTATTACTTGCAGAAGTTCCTTCAAACAATCATGATCGTTCATTACAAAAGATATCATAGTTACATCCTTTTAGCACAAGTTGAATACCAATTTTATCATATGATCCCGCAATGGTGGCGTTCCAATTTTGATATAACCCAAAAATGTTTGATTGTTATGATCATTGTCCTTTATCAATTCGATTACTTCATTGGCATATGAAATTTATGTCAAATGTAACAACGACATCACTACATTTTCTGCAGTGTGTAAACCGGCTATTATATTGCCCATAACAACTTCCACTATATTTTGAGGTTCAATCAGGGTTTCATCTTTATAAAGAAGAAAAGATTCCCTAAGCTTCACGGTGAAATTTTCTTAAATAGTTGCATCATTCTTTTTGGTTCATAAATAAAACTCTTTAAACATCAAATCCCTTTTTATTTGCCTTGCGTTGATGGCTTGATACTGCATTCCTTTCATCATGATGAAAATGGGATCCTACATTGGGAACTTTGTTAGTTTTGATGAATTTTACAATTTTGGGTCAGAACCATATCTTAGATCCTTGTGCTCTGAGCTTGAAACTATTTCATGTACTGGAGCCTCAAGTGGTGATGGATGCTTGCAACCTTGTTATTATTAGCTAGCCAAGTTCAGGCATAGTCCAAAGAATAAGAAAAAAGGAGAGAAGATGCATCAGCTGCACCATGGGAGTCTAGGTTTCCAACAAACGAAATGGTTGATCTTCAAGACTCAACCTCCCTTCTTGAACAAGTTTGAGCAAACAGACCATATGTCAACACAGTGACTAAAACCATAAGTGGATTTCGGGGTGGGGGGGTGGGTCCATAATGGTAAATGGTTTTAGACCTAGGGGGTCTGAAATCCTCTCGCTGATACCACGTAAGATCAAAATGGTTTTATCAAAACAAGATTTCAGACCCCCCAACTGTTAAAGCTCGGATGACCTTGGGGGGTCCGAAATGAAAAGAAAAACATTGATCTATATGCGCTAATATTTGACCATTGAAAACTGCTCGATATTTATCCCATGCACTGGCCTTGACTTGCCTAAGATATTTTGATTTGATATGCTAATTTGACTTGTATATGACTTATGATTAAAAATACAACTTTAATTTTAAAGAAATATTTATATAAAAATATTCAAATATATTTTTATAAAAATATCATGTTACTTTAAAATTAAAACTAAAATTTATAAAACATTCAAAATTACTTAATTAGCATATATCTTAGCATTTGGCCAAGAAAGAAATTGGAAATTTCTCAAATTTTCAGTGTACCAAAATATGTTACAACATCGGCTCCAATGGGGACTGCTTGCCCCTATGGGATGTAGAGAAATATTAGACAAGCTGCCTTAAGTGTTGGGCATGGAGTCATATTGTATACATGTAACCTGAAGTTGCAATCTGCTATAATCAAACTGATATTCCCAATTGAAACACTGCAATCCTTATATGTAAATTTAAAATTAAAATCTATCCACTGTAACCAGTTACCTGAATGCATCCTCTGTCCATTGGTGACTATTAATAGTAGAAAGAATATAAACAATAAAGAAAATTTCACTAGAACTTCAAACACTATTTCTTGAAAATAATTACTCACTCACTACCTAACAACTTGCTTAAAATGAAACAATCCTCATGCTGCAAATTGTTAGACATGGAGTCATACTATAAAACCATCAACCATTCATATGCCATAATATAAAAATATAACCAATCCTCATGGATCAATCCTGTCATTTGAATACCCTGCTACTGAACACTAAAAACCAACAACTGTGAAATGCAACCATATGCCTGCAATAATTCAGATACTCTTTCCCTCTGAAATTTGAAGATGAAATTTTCTAAAGAATAAAACTATAAACTTATTTATCGTATACTATTTAAATCACACCACTCAATCCCACACACCTTCATTTAACTAAACTAAAAATATTTACATTGTTATGTGTAATCTTCTTTCTGATGTAACCAAGTGAGCAGTGGGTTTATTGACAAACCACGTTGCGAGTAGCTGAAAATATGAAATATATGTATAATATAAAATTCTGTTATGAAACCAGCTCAAGAAAAGATAGAAAAGATAGATCAACGCCTTAGAATTCAGCCTCTTCAAGGGGGCAACCTCCTTTACATTACATAAATGAACAATTCTTGGATGATACAAATGACAAAACCTCCTTTCTATATATAAGAGTCTAAGGAGTCACAATATAATCCAGCCGACCTAACAATAATAATATAAAGCCACAAAAATAACAATAGAGGGATTCTATGGGGCACAGAAATAACAATATGGGGGTAATAGGGGCACAACAATATAAATAAGGGGTATAACTACAATAGTAATGGGGTAATCACTAGTATTATAGGGACCCAACATGCCCCTCTCCTTCAAAAAAGTGTTGTCCTCAATGCTTGAGTAGTTCTGGATACTTCTGCATAAAATTCTCATCCTCCCATGTGGAATCTTCAGCGGATAAGTTCTTCCACTTGATAAGATACTCTGAAATTGATTGATTTCATAGCTGTCGAGTTCTTGTTTCTGTGACTGCTTCCGGTTCCAATATAATTTTTCCTTCCTCATCAAGTTCTGGAAATATTGTTTGAATTGGGAGCTTCTCACCTATAACCTTCTTTAAACATGAAACATGGAAGACTGGGTGCAATCGAGAAGCTGCAGGAAGCTCCAATTTGTATGCCATAGTACCAATATTTTGCAACACCTTGTATGGACCATAATACTTTGGTGATAATTTATTATCCTTCTTAGCTTGCTTTAGGGAAATTTTCTTATATGGTTGTAGCCGTAGGAATACCCAATCACCTACATCAAAACTTCTTTCACTGCGATGTTGATCTGCCTGTTGTTTCATTCTATTTTGTGCCAACACGAGGTTATCCTTTAAGAGTTGGAGGACTTGTTGTTGATGTTCGATGTGATGTTCCACTACCTGAACCTTAGAATTTTCTCTTAAATATGATGTGATGGATGGTGGTTGATACCCATAAAGTGCCATAAATGGGGTCATTTTTGTTGCTGTATGGAAGGAAGTGTTATACCACCATTCAGCCAGAGGCAACCATTTGACCCATTGTGTCTGTTTATCAGATAAAAAGCAACGAAGATATCCTTCCAAACATTTGTTTACTATCTCAGTTTGCCCATCAGATTGAGGATGATAAGATGAGCTATGAGCTAATTGAGTACCAAGACAAGAAAATAATTCTGTCCAAAAATTTCCAGTGAAAATGGGATCTCTGTCACTTACCTGTGATAAAATCCATTGAAACCTCCTCCCAACGTTGGCTTGGAATGGATAAAGGTTGTAATAGACCCAGTGTCTTAATTGTTTCAACTTTATTTTGCTGGCAAACCAAACATTCCGCCACAAAATTTTGAATATCTGGTTTAAGGCCATCCCAAAAAAATTCCTTCTTAACCCTGTGGTAAGTTTTTAAAAATCCTGAGTGCCCTCCTAAGGGAGAAGTGTGCAATTCCATAAGAGTCTTTTGTTTTAGTTGGGAATTCTTACAGAGGTATAAGCGATCTTTGTACCACAACGAATCATTTTGCCAACTAAATGTATCAGAAGTACTGGAATCTTGTTTTAGCTTTCGAATAAGTGCCCACACTTCTTCGTCATTCTTCCATTCCTCCCTTGCTTCGTTTATCCAATCTGGTTGGATAATAGAAATGGCACACAACAATGCTTCCACATCCTCATCCTTTCTTGAGAGTGCATCTGCCACCACATTTTGCTTCCCTTTTTTGTAGATGATTTCAAAGTCATAACCCAACATCTTTGTGACCCACTTTTGTTGCTCTTCACAGGGTAATCTTTGTTCTAAAAAGTATTTAAGGATATCATGATCCTTTTTTACCTTGAAGTGTCTTCCCATTAGGTAGGGTCGCCATTTCTTAAGTGCATGGAGTATTGCCAACATTTCCTTCTCATAAATAACTTTGCTTAAAAACTTTCCTTTGATTGGACGACTTTCAAAAGCAATGGGTCTTTCATCTTGCATTAGAACAGCACCAATTCCATTTCCTGAAGCATCACATTCCACAATAAAGGTTTTTGTGAAGTCCAGTGTAGCTAAGACCGGTGCTTGGCACATTTCCTCTTTAAGATGTTCAAAGGCCTTTGTTGCTTCCGGAGTCCATGAAAGTGAATCTTTCTTCAATAATGTTGTTAGAGGTGCTGCTATTCTCCCATAATTCTTAACAAACTTGCGATAATACCCTGTCAACCCAAGAAATCCTCGCAGATGCTTTATGGATGTGGGGATTTCCATTACTTAATGGCTTTAATTTTGCTAGGGTCTACCTTAACTCCTTCATGAGATACAATATGACCCAAATATTCCACCTCTTGGACTCCAAAGAAACATTTGGATCTTTTTGCATATAATTGTTTCTCCTCCAATAGTTGTAGCACCCTGTCAACATGTTCAACATGATCCTTCCAAGACTTGCTGTAGATTAGTATATCATCAAAAAATACTAACACAAATTTTCTAAGGAATGGTTTGAAAATTGAATTCATCAAACCTTGAAATGTTGAAGGTGCATTGGTAAGGCCAAAAGGCATGACCAAAAATTCATAATGACCCTCATGAGTTCTAAATGTCGTTTTTGGAATGTCTTCAATCTTCATTCTGATTTGATGATATCCCGAACGAAGATCCAACTTGGTGAAGTAAATTGATCCATGCAATTCATCCAGTAATTCATCAATAACAGGAATGGGGAACTTATCTTTAATAGTGAGCTTGTTGAGCTCCCTATAATCTGGACACATGCGCCATGATCCATCCTTCTTGTGCACCAATAATACTGGAGCTGAGAAAGAACTTTGACTCAGTTGAATTATACCAGCCTCTAGCATTTCTGCAACCATACATTCAATTTCACTTTTTTGGACATAGGGATATCTGTACGGCCTGATGTTTGGAGGAGCACTTCCTGGAATCAGATGAATAGCATGATCATGATCACGCATAGGTGGGAGACCCTTGGGAATCTCAAATACCTTGGAATGATTGTCTAAGACTTTTTGGAGATCTGGAGAAATAGATGATTCCAATGTGGAAACATCTAGCGAGCATAATTGTGCAATTACACCTATTTGCTCCTTTTTTAGAAGCTTTGTCATACCATGAGAGCTGATTATCTTTCCTGGTTTCCCTGCAATACCCCTTAATTCAACTTCCTTTCCTTCCGTAGAAAATTTGATGAAAAGTTCTTGAAAATTAAAAGCTATTGTACCCAAGGATTGTAGCCATTGGACTCCTAGTACAACATCCGCACCTCCCATTGGAATGGAAAGCATTGGGCTAGTCAATACATATTCTCCCATGGATAGCTTGATATTATGGCACTTTCCAGAGAAATTTATTGTTCCTCCATTTGCAATCATCACTTGACACTCTGGTGCTGGATATAGGAAGCAATTCAATTCTTTTGCTACCCTACAATGAATAAAATTGTGGGTGCTTCCTGAATCAATCAACACTATTACCTTTTTCTTCTTGATTTGTCTTTCTATCTTGATGGTTTGAGGAGTGGTAATTCCCGCCAATGCATTACAAGATATGGTCGGATTTATTTGTTCTTCATCTAGGCTTTGTTCCTGGAGTATATCTTCTTCTTTTAACCTTTCTTGCTCCTTTTCTTCTTCCTCTTCACAATCTATGTAGAATAATTTCTTCTCAGCACACTTATGACCTTTAGTGTATTTGCTGTCACAACTGTAACAAAGCCCTTTTGCTCTTTTTTCTTCCAATTGTTGTGGTGTCAACCTTATAGGTTGTGGAAGACTAGGGGCAACAACACTTCCGTCTTTATAGTTGTGAGTGGTATGCTTCCTGGTTGCCATAATTTTGCTTTCCATTTTTCTTGCTAACCTGAATGCCTTCTCTAATGAATCCGGTTCCCAAAGGCGAACATCATGTTGGATATTATCCTTTAAAGACCCTATGAACACATCAATCCTATGCTCCTCTGGAATATCTTTTACCCTTATGTTCAATTTTTGGAACTCCTCAATGTGCTCCATTATTGAACCCTTTTGTTTGAGACTTATCAATTGGCTAAAAAAAGTGTTGCTTTTTGTATCTTCATAATGTGCTATCAATTCTTCCGTAAAAATTGCCCAAGTGATAAATTTTTTACGAGAGCAAAGCCATTGATACCATACAAACTGATTTGGTTCCAAATATACAGTTGCCATACGTACCTTTTGTGCGTTTTGCACATTATTGAGATCGAAGAATTGCTCCATCTGTAATATCCATGTAGCGGGATCCTTGCCATCAAACTTCCTCATATCGATTTTTGGAATATGGTGATTCTTCGATCCAACATTAGCGTCTATGGTATCATGATTAACATTTCTTTTGTTCTCATCATGAGTTTCCTTTACTACCTTTTCACCATTAGTGACCCTTTCTTGTAGCAACTTCTTCAATTCTTCCATATATGTCTTCAAATCTATCTTCAAATCTGCCATGTCTCTCTTCAAATCTGTCTTCGAATCATCCATCTTAGCTTCCATGCCCTTTATCTTAGATTCCACGCCACTTATCTTAGCTTCTGTTAGCTTTTGTGAGCGTGACATTTGTTGCACTTGTTCTTGTAATTTTGATATATCATGTAGCATTTCTTCTTCTTCTTCATAAGTCATGCTAGAGCTTTCAGGTTCCTTACTAGGTGTTTGCATTTTCTTTCCTCGGGGCATCAGTTACCGATAATAATTCTTTACTATGCCCTTTGAATTCCGTTAAACCAAGCTTACACAAAAATTTAAAAAATAAACTACACACCTTTTTTCACTTTATAGAAGCCTGATATTGAATCTGATGTATCTCTGTAATTTTGGATCATCCAGTTCTAAAATTGCTACCTGTAGTAGCCTTCTGTGTCCTCTTTCCAATGCCACAAGTTTGAGCCAAATTGGATTCTCCAAGGAAGAATTATGTGAAATCTCCCACAGTGACTTTCTTTTAGACTGGTTCAGTAGAGCAAACTTGTACGATGTGCCACGAGTCACTGTTTCAACCTTTGAATCTAAAACACACACACAAAAGAAACCATACTCCGTCCTCTTTCTGTAACTTTTTATGAAATTTCAATCCGATCCTCAGAGAGAGAGTTATGACGATTTTCCCCAGGTCACCTGTTTTGAATGTAATTCAGGAGTCTGCAAAAAGGCCAACTTCCTCAGATCATATCTCCGAAAATATCGTGCGAAATGCTCTGAAATTTGGACCCAAGGTTCAGCGCCAATTCTTCTCAAATGGGTTTTTTTGCAAATTTGGAAACGTCACAGAAACAAAGTTATAGCGAAAATTCCACGATGACCTGTTTGGAGCAGCGAAACCCTAGAATCCAAAGCTCTGATACCAAATGTTATGAAACTAGCTCAAGAAAAGATAGAAAAGATAGATCAACGCCTTAGAATTCAGCCTCTTTGAGGGGGAAACCTCTTTTACATTACATAAATGAACAATTCTTGGATGATACAAATGACAAAACCTCCTTCCTATATATAGGAGTCTAAGGAGTCACAATATAATCCAGCCGACCTAACAATAATAATATAAAGCCACAAAAATAACAATAGAGGGATTCTATGGGGCACAGAAATAACAATATGGGGGTAATAGGGGCACAACAATATAAATAAGGGGTATAAATACAATAGTAATGGGGTAATCACTAGTATTATAGGGACCCAACAAATTCAAATTCCATAGGAAAATTGTACCCACAAGTGAACTTTGGGAGTTGCATCCTCTCTAGAAATATTAGATTTCTGATCATGGCTGAGAGGCAAAAACATATTATGTTTTTTGCAACTATCAATGAGCCTTGTGTAGTTGAGGTCTCGAAATAGTGGGATCGGTAACCTAATGGAATCGCGATATGACAAAGTGGAGTGACCAGGTGAAAGCAATGCAACCAATAATAAATGCCTACTCCTTATTCACCCAAGGAATAGATATAATATTTATCGTTCTCCAGAGAAAGATCTCTTCGTTACTTCATTCCTTGGTAGCAACGCCAAATGTTGTTTGTGTTTCCCACAGGAAATCCTTGGCTGCAAGAACTACATCGGGAAACCAACTTGACTAGTCTTTAGGTTCAAGCAGGCCCCTAAACCGGAGGGGGTTCCCTCAATTTTTACAAGGCTTAGTTTTAGCATCGTTCACTTGTCACTAAACATTAGCCTTTAAAGCACAATGGCCAGATTTATGGTTTTATTTGGGGATGGTTGGCCATCAATGAAAATCCCTATTCATGATTAAATGCCTCTCTCGCAATGTCCCTTCTCAAAGTGTCAGCTTCCAGCCTGACATAGTGACTTAGCTTTTCTAGGATTATGATAGTAGAATGTAAGGAGATTCCTAATAATTGAGCAGTCAGCTTGACTACTTAACAAAATAGGGAAATTTGGATGTGAGTAGAAGATTTCTACAACCCAACAAAACATATTCAGGAGAAGATACAAGGAAAAACAATAATCAGTTCAAAGAAGAGCTAACTCAGACAGACATTCCAAAATACTAATCTCTTTAAATGATTATTAATTTGGAGGGGATTTTAGAGAGATTGAAACTCAATCTATTCTTACCCAGACCTTTTATAATACTTGACCATGTTCAGAAAACAAGCTATGGAAACACTACAAAGATATACTAGAAACACAAATTCTGTCATAAACTGGAGTCAGAAGGCTTTCATTAGAAATCCTATAATAGAAGCTATTACAAAGTCAAGAGCCTAGGCATCAAAATCCAACTCTGTTTATTACAAATGAAATAATATATATAGACAAGATCTCTCCTAATTGTTACAATGATTATGAAATAAAATCCTGAATAGTATACTAAAAATAAAACAATCTCTCTAATTGATCTGTTGGAAACTTTGAACTACTTGCAAGTATCTTGCCTTGAAATTTGGAAATGGATCACTAGTGCTAATATTCTGCCTTTTTTCGTTGAATTTCTGGAGTCAAATTCCTTGGAATTGAATTTGGAATGTTCTTCCACTTGTTTCCTTTCTAAAAAGATAAGTTCAACCTTTTCCTTAGTAATGAATAAACCCTCATAATAGGTTCATATTTTACGTTAACACATTTAATAAATATGTTGGAGCATGACAACATTGTTTGAAGCACTTCTGCACCTGTACTACAAATTATCTGACCTATAATATTCTGTTTTTCCTTTATAGAAAAATGGCTATCAAATAATGCCTACAAAGTAATTCATACTCCTATATTTGATTTCCAGATAAAGAATTTCTCACATTCAAGGCCATAGGGAGAGTGTTACCAGTCACATTCCGATGCAACTGTGAAAGCTTCAGAAACAAAAATAGAAACATCTTTGACAAGCTTCTCCTCCTGCTGGTGATCTATGACATATGAGTGACTCCCATTTTGAAGAGCCTCATTAATGGATCTGAACTTGGGCAAGACAGTAACATATATCTCCATGTGAAAATTTATTTACTCTAGTCATTCAACCATACAAATTTGCTTCTATAATTGTTCCCACCATCTTGAATATGATTCTAGAATTGACCTCAATGGAACACATGACTTTGTCTTATATGATTTAGCATAAGTGACTTTTCCATCAAAGTATTATTTCATTTAAAACTGGAAGATTTAAATAGTTCAAAAGCCTTGAGAGTGAAAAATATTGTGATCTTCATTTTTTGAGACGGTTGTTTGGAGACTAAGTAAATAGTTCAGCATACTTCAACCTGCATCTCACAAATTCAATAGGATTCTACTGGAAGATGAAATAGAATTTGAAACTATAATTCAAGAATATGTCCATTGAACACAATTCTCCATCTTATGGTGCATATTTGAGATTATGATGGGATCATCAATTGCCTAAGAAGCTTACAAGATTTCTATTCTAGTGATGGATCCTACAAGCGGAAACATCAGCCAAAGGCCTCAGAACCAACTGCCCATAGGCACCTTTCATGTGTGGGAACCTAAGAATCACTTCCAGTAGATCCATAAACTTTTCAGAGAAAGTATGAGAATCCAAGTGTACCAACGGAATCAATTGATCAATGGATTTGCATTTATATGATATTTTTATACCATCCTCTAACATTTTTTCCTCTAACAATAATGTCTCCAAAGATTTTAACCCAACTAAAAAAACTTCTGGGTTTTGGTTCTTCAGGATCTCCACAATATCAGGAACAACTCCAACCTCAACAATGCAGTCCTTTAAACTAGATTTCCCTTTGTGAAGTTTGTAGCTTAGAGAAGTTTTCCTAGAAAGCTTGAAACCCCATTTGTGAGGTTCTCTGTTTGGCTTTGTGGTGCTCCTAGAAATTTTTCCCAACATCTTGCATGCCAAATTTTTTGCTGGTACAATTCTGGCCTTTAACGCTTGTCTAAGAGATAAAACTAGATCTAATTCAATCAAGGATTGTTGAGATTGGACATCACTCGAACCAGTAAACCTCACTAAATTCCCCAGAGCATTCTCTTGGCCTTCAAGATTTTTCCCAAAAGACATATTTACCAACGCCGGAAGCACATTTTCATTAGTCATAAGCCTGTTCACATTATCATAAGAAGATGGAATCCTTGAAAGAATTCCCGCTGCAGAAACTTGAACACTGCCCTCAACTAAACCATTTTTTATTACCTGTAGAAGTGCTTTCAAATAGTCATGATCTTTGATTACAAAAGATATAACAGTTACATCCTTTCGGCACAAGTTGAATACCAATTTTATCGTATGATCCCGCAATGGTGCTGCTCAAATTTTGATATAACCCAAATTTTTTTGAATGCTATGATCATTGTCCTTGATCAATTCGATTACTTCATTGGCATTTGAAATTTCTGTCAAATGTAACAACACCTTCACTACATTTTTTGCAGTGTGTAAAATGGCTATTAGATTCCCCATAACAAATTCCACTATCTTTTGAGGTTTAATTGGGTTTCATGTTCATAAAGAAGAAAAGATGCCCCATGCTTCATGGTTAAATTTTATTAAATAGCTGCATTATTCTTTTTGGTTCATAAATAAAACTCTGTAACCATCAAATCCATTTTTATTTGCCTTACATTGATGGCTTGATACTGTATTCCTTTCATCATGATGAAAATAGGATCATGCATTGGGCACTTTGTCAGTTTTGATGAATTATACGATTTTGGGTTAGAACCATATCTTAGAGCCTTGTGTTCTGAGCTTGAAACTATTTCATGTACTGGAGCCTCAAGTGGCAATGGATGCTTGCAACCTTGTTATTATTAGCTAGCCGAGTTCAGACATAGTCCAAAGAATAAGAAAAACAGAGATAATATGCATCAGCTGCACCATGGGAGTCCATGTTTCCGACAAATGAAATGGTTGATATTCAAGACTCGTCTTCCCTTCCTCAACAAGTTTGAGAAAACATACCATATATCAATGCAATGACTGAAACCATAAGTGGATTTTGGAGGGGGGATCCATAATGGCAAATGATTTTAGACATAGGGGGTTCGAACTCCTCTCATTGATGCCATGTAAGATCAAAATGGTTTTATCATAGGACCCCCTAGTTGTTAAAGCTTAGATGACCTTGGGGGGTCTGAAATGAAATGAAAACCATTGATCTATACGCGCTAATATTTGACCATTGAAAATTTCTCGATATTTATCCCATGCATTGGCCTTGACTTGCCCAATATATTTAAGTTTGATTTGATATGCTAATTTGACTTGTATATGACTCATGATTAAAAATACAACTTTAATTTTAAAGAGATATTTATATAAAAATATAAAAATATATTTTTATAAAAATATCATGTTACTTTAAAATTAAAACTAAAATTTCTAAACCATTCAAAAGTATTTAATCAACATATATCTTAACATTTGGCCAAGAAAGAAATTGGCAATTTCTCACTGAAAATTTGTAATTTTCAGTGTACCAAAATATGTTACAACATTTTGAAGGTCACCACGTGATCCAGACTTATGCAGGAATGAAAAAAAATAAATATATAAACATAAACATAGATATGCAACAAAATAAACCTTCATTTCATTAATATCAAAGAAATGAAAGGTGCTTACATACAGAATGGAAATAAACTAGCTCGAGAAATTGTAGCTTACCTCTGTAAAGAAATGTGGTGTCTACATGGCTCTGAACTATGTTACAATGAGGCTCGAGGGCCTTTTATTATTGAATAACAAAGGGAAACCCTAAATAGACAAAACCTTAACCTGAGGAGATGGAACAATAAGTGTTTGTGGGCCCTGTTGGGGTTAATATGATCTATGTTTTGTGCATATGATACCTTGTTAGAAATGTATCTCTGCATGGGCTTGCTACGTACCTCAAAAAAATGTAGTTTAGGGGGTCAAAACAACTTTGGAAATTCAGGACCTGAAAAACTGCTAAAAATAGTAAATTCTACTATAATCAAGGACACTAATGACCCAACTAGAGGTCAAGGTGGAATAGGCAGGTGGCAACCAATATCCACTTGGAAAATTTCTCCCCCCTTAGGAAGAAATGGTCCCCACTCTATGCAGAGTCTCCATGAGGTGAAGAAAATTCTGTTGAATCTGGTCCTGTGAGCCACTTTACCTATTGAAGGAGTTGGCCTACTTTGACAATTCGATATAACTGGATCATTTTCCATGAGTGTTCTTGATCTGTGTGTCCATGATCCTGTTAGTCACGGCCTATTCAATACAACTTGGGTTGAGCTCTATTGGTGTTAGTTTCTTAGCAATGTCTGATGTGTCCAACAAAGGGGGAAAGCATGGCCGCAATTGGTCCACATTGAATACTGGGTGGAGGTCAATGAATAGTCAAATGTTGAGCTCAAATTTGTGATCTCCCATAGCCTTAGTGATGGTGTAAGGCCCATATTAGAGCGACCGAAGCTTGCAGTGGGCCCCAACAAGGCACTCCTTTTGAAAATGTAACCAAACTTTGTCACCCACCTGGAACTTGTGTGGCACTCGATGCTAATCATGATGTTGTTTGTACTTAGCATTAGCTCTATCCAATATGTCATGTAGCTACTAGTAGATGTGATGAATACATTCAATGAAGATAATATCTCTGTTAGCTTCAGAGTGGACATGAGTCGAATCTACCTGAGTAGTTGCAAGTGGTATGACAACATCAATGGGACAAAGTGGATGGAATACCAACCCCACCTAAAATTGGCTATTTCCAGTTGAGTTATGGAGAGCTCTGTTGTAGTTGTGTTGAATATAGGGGAGGCTTTCATCTTGTGTGCATGGATGCTTCGAGTTGTACATGCACAAGATGTGCATGATCATCCTATTGACAACCTCTATTTGGCCATCAGTTTGGGGGTGGAAGGTCATGGACTTATTGAGCTTTGTATGCAATGATGACCAAAGGTTTGACTAGAATGTACTTAGGAACCTGTTGTCCCGATCTAAGATAATGGACTGTGGGATCCTAAAGTGTACCCATAGTCATTCAAAGAAGAGTTTGGTAGTGGATTCTACTGTGATATGAGTGGGTAGAGGAGTATACAGGCCTTGCTTCTTGATTGTAGGTTTGGAAATGACATAGGAAGTGCAGGATTTGATGTAATTCCCAACATCTTGTCGAAGGTTCAGCTAATAAAAATAATTTTGCAATACTTCCACTAGTTATTTCTACCTCAAAATGTCTAGCGACCCGACTATAGTGTGCCTCACAAATCATCTTGGCACACTTGTGTGAAGGAACACATAGGTTTCCCAAGTGGTATAACAGTGCATCTTGGAGGTGAAAGTCTAGAACTTGATTGCCTTCTAGGATAATCTAGTATGTGGTGCCGAATTCTGGGTCACTATTGTAAATATGTGGCCATCCTGAAGCCTCGTGTCCACAAGAATTGAGCACAGTGGTCAACACCATAACCGACAATCAGTTGAGGCAATCTACACCATTATTGGTGCTGACCTTATTGTATTGAATGTGCAAATGTAACTGTTGCAAATATGTCGACCATTTCTAATGGAGATCGTTTTACAACTTTCCTTGTGTCAGTATGAACTAGATGTGTCGGTGGTCTAGGTGGATGATTGTTTCCTTCCCCAGAATGTAATTTTGTCATTGTTAGTAGGTTTACACAATGGAATACATCTCTTTTTAATAGGTGGGATGCTTTTGGACTATATCTGAAGGTGTCTCACTGTGATATGCCACCATATGCCCCTGTTGGGTAAGTCTTGCACCAATAGCATAGTCAGAGGTATCTATCTCAATTTCAAATGGTTACTGCAAGTATGGAAATGTGAGCATTGGTATAAAGTAGAGGCGATGCTTCAACTTAAAAAACACCTTTTTTGGGGATTCAGACGAAAATAATTTTTCTTTTGCTCCTCCCTTGGTGACTTAACTCAATGGCCATGTGATATGAAAGAATCCCAACACGAATTTGTGATAGAAATTGACAAGACCCAGAAAGCTACAGAATTCTATTAGAGTGGTTGGAGATGGCCAATACTAAATAACTTATATCTTGGATAGGTCCACATGCACACCTCACTCATCAATGATGTACCCTAGATACTGAACTTGGGTCATACCAAATGTTCATTTCTCAAAATTGGTACACAATTTGTGTTGTTGTAGGGTTTGGAGGACCTATCAAATATGGTGTAGGTGCTCTTCCCAACTTTGGCTAAAGATCAGGATGTCATCGAAATACACTACCATGAACGAATTGGTGAAGGGCTACAAGATGTCATCCATAAGCCTAATGAAGACTGTAGGGAAATTCATCAACCCGAAAGGAATGACCAACCATTCAAAAATGCCTTCCTTGGATTTGAAGGCAGTCAATCTTGTAGAAATATTTGTCCCCCTTGAGCTAGTCCAGGATGTCATCAATCCATGGGATTAGATACCTATTCTAGATAGTGATCTTATTTAGTGCCTAATAGTTAATACAGAGCCTCCAGGTTCCATCCTTCTTTTGTACCAACACGATTGGGATCTCAGAGGGTGACGAGCTTGGCTTGATGTGCCCTTTCTACAATAACTCCTGAATCTGCCTCTTGATTTCATCATTATTTAGAAATTGGCATTGCTAGATTGGCCCATTGGGTAGTGACACGTTTGGGGTTAGATCAATGGAGGGCTTGACCTGAAGGTGTAAGGGTACCTGTTTTGGATAATTTGGTATCTATGGATAAATACTAATTCCCTAGATAAGTAGCCATATCTAGAATAGCAGTTTCAAGCACTTTAGCCTTTTCCTATAAGCAATAGATAAGACAAAGAAGATGAGAATACCTACTTGTAGTTCCACTTTCCTCTTCTCTCCTTTGTATCGATCATGTCACTCCTTCCCATACTTAACACGCTTGAGAAGTATTTGTAAACATCAACAGAAGAGAAAGAATTGATCAAAGCAAAAGATCTATTGAATACAAGTAAATGGAATCAGATACATTCACACATATAAGCATCATATAACAAGATAAGCATATGGGAAAAAGGTTCAAATACTTTATTGAATATAAGAAGGAATTACAACCATCGAGTCTGATTCGAAGTCACTCCTCCAGCTTGGATCCTATCCACATCACATCAAAAGCATGTCAAACTTGTAGCATAACAATACTTGTCTCAAAGTCAATTCTCATAGCAATATTATCTCCTTACAATTCAACATACTCCAACCCCTGGTCACTTAGATGAGTGTTCAATTTATAGGAAGATGAAGGAGGTTATGTCATAAATGGGGTATTGAATGGCCTTCCATACTTAGAATTAATTCCATGGAGGAAGGGATGAGAGGATAGGATGCATCTTAACTCATTCCTCATCCATTTTCAAGCTCATAGGAGTTGATAAGTGAGGGAAACTTCTAGATGACTCCAAAAGATAAGAATATTTCCCAAACCCTATGTGAATTTTTCTCAATCTCACCTAGCGTATGTGAAAGAGGGCCTAAGTGCTCTGCAGAGCACCCTGGCATAGACTCAACTGCTCTACAGTGCACCCTTACATGGGCCTACCTGCGCTGGTCCCTTTAGACGTCATTTCAGGATGTCTTCAAGTCATGAAACTATCTGGGAAGGAGGCATTCAAAAGGGTGACTTGTTTAGGGCATGTAGCAACTGAAATTAGGGTTTGATGAGCCCTAAAACACTGATCTAGATGACGGGAGTGATGTGTCCAAATGGATATGTAATAGTACCCTTGTGGCTAAGGTGAAGATATCCCTATACTACTCCATGACCTTATCCATATGTTATTTCCATGCAGAGGAGCCCTATCTTGAGGCTGTGGATGTGGCCACAATATTCTTCTTACTCTGAGGGTGAATCATAAGGAAGACTAATTTCCTAGACTAGGAAACAATCTTACTACATTGTTTAGTAGATATCAAAGAAAAGGTGGTAGGTGGCACTAACTCAGGGATCCTGTACAACTTTTGATCCAAAGTAATAATATTAGAATAAGGTATGGATTCATATATATCAGAATTATTCCATAGGTATGGTTGACCTAATAAAAAATCACAAAGTTCCAGAGGGGAAACATCACACAATACCTCATCTACAAAGTGCTTTATGCTATAAGGAAAGCAAAACTACTGGCTGACATAAAGATCTCACCCTTGGTGGAGCCACCCAATGGTGTACGAATGTGGGTGTGGTGTTGTTTGTAGCTTTAATATCTTAACAACCTTGGCTAATATCAAGTTTTGATGGCTCCCACTATCAATGTTGAATTGCACCGACAAACCCTTTACCCACATTTTCGAGTGGAAGAGGCATTACCCCTCCTCTGGATCCTCAGGTTATGCCTTTTGGAGCTTGGTGGTGGCTACTATCACAGTGGGTTTTGCATCAATGATCTGCTTTCCCTTGTCAATCCCTTGTTGGGTTTAGACTCAAAATTAGAGCATGAATCAGTCTCCGAGTCTTTTAGCTCGGCCGCTAGCGCTTGCTTTGTGTGACATTCGTTTTTGTTGTGAGTGGGAGTTTTATGGAACTCACACCACTTTCCAGTGTCCTTCTTTGCCTTCCTATTATTCTTGGCTTTCTACTTTGAGGATTTTTCCTTAGGGGACATGGCCTGGCTCTGCCCTTTTCTTTGTGGCTTGGGGGTGCCTTTGATCTTCTTTGGGTTCGCAGATCCAAGGTCTTGCTTCTTCTGCTTGAATTTATGCTCAATCTTGGCAACATATCGGTATGCTGCACCAAGCGAGGAGATGTCTAGGAATTCCATTTCATCCTAAATTTATTTTTGCAAATAAAAATGGTACTTGAGCACCATATTTTTATCAAAATATTTGATACCTAACTTTGTACCTAGGGTATAGAAAATATTCGTCATCTCATGCACATCTTGATCCCTTTCTTGTTGCAACATATTCCATTATATGTACTTGTCATAATAACTCCCCACAGGGTAATATTGTTCCATGACATCATCTTGGAAATATTTCCAAGAGGGAAATACTGAAAAACGAGGGTTCCTTGGCCTGTCTCTCACAATAAGTTACCCACCAATCCTTGACGTGGGGGGTGGCTTTAAGTAGTGAAAAAGTAATCTTTTCCCTATGGGAGAAATTATGTACTGAAAAATAAACTTCCTTTACATTTATCCATTTATCTACAACACTTGCATCTATTTGACCTTTGAATATAGGGATATGAAAGTTAACTTGTACCTTGAAGGGGGCAACACCTCCAAAGTGATTGATGGATGAAGATGCATTTTCGATTGGCATCCATTGAAGGATTTGGGAAAAGTTGTCCATCATTTCATTCCTCTATCGCCCAAGGTCTTCTTCGAGAAATAGTTTGATAGGATATCCTAATCCCTTGTCTTTCGTTTCTTCTACCATGGTAGGTTTTCGGTGTCAGTGGGGTTGGTCTTATAAGGGCTGAACCAGTTCAAGTCTCAACTCCTTATATGATGACCTCGTTGGGGACATGAAAAAAAAAATAGAGAAAGAGCATACCGATATGATACCACTGATACTAAGTTATGTAGGGACGAAAAAATACAAATATAAACATAAACACAAATATGCAGCAACAATAAATCTTCATTTCATTAATATCATAGAACTAAAAGATGCTTACATTTAGAATGGAAATAAAGTAGCTTGTACATTGGTAGCTTAGCTTTGAGAAGAGATGTGGGGGCTACATGCCTCTGAACTATGTTACAGTGAGGCTCACGGGCCTTTTTGTTATTGAACAACAACGGGAAACCATAAACAACCAAAACCCTAACCCGAGGAGATGGAACACTAAGTGTTTGTGGGCTCCATTGGGGTTAGTTAGACAACCAACTTCCTGGGGTCGTAACTTGGTCATATGGTCTTTGTTTGGCATGTACGACACCTTGTTGGAAAGGTCTCTCCACATGGGCCTGCTACGGACCTCAAAAAAATGTCCTTTAGGGGGTCAAAACAACTATGAAAGTTCAAGACCGGAAAAAATGCTAGAAATAGTAAATTTGGCTATAATCAAGGAAACTGATGAAACAAACTGGAGGGCTAGGTGGAATAGGTGGGTGGCCACCAATATCCACCTGGATCAACACACAAACCCATTGCATGAGCTTCCCAACAATACAATATTGTTGAGGATCTTGCTTAAGCACCATGTCCATGTCTTCTTTGGAGGTTTTACAGAGCTACCCTCAACAAAAAAAAACCTTGTTGACTTCCATTGGAGGATTCGACCCCTCAGAGTCTAGTTTGATTACCTTTGATGTTGATGCACCTCATGGTAGAATTTTCCATTACTTTTCCTTTCAGACCACAGTTCAAATTTTCACTCATGACATATATTGCACTTTACCAGATGAAGGGTCTTCCACTTGCATTATGTCAACATGATGTTGGAAATCTCTGAGGTCTCTACCACTTGTGAAGTCTAGTACTAGTCAAAAAGCCTTTCATAGACATCATTTTGTACCCTGGGGGGTTCTTCCATAGTTTTCCATTGAGCTAGGTGGAATAATTATTACGTTGATGTTGAAGTTGTAGATTTTCCCTTAGATTATAATTTTCTCCTTAGCCATAATTTCTTTTATGATATTGTTTTCACTATTACAAATACCTGCCAAAATTTTGGTTACACTTAAATTTTGGAGCCTACTTGTGATCAGAGGATTTTTTTTTCCTTGATTGTGCATATTTGCTTCATGGTCGCTTGGTGTTCCCTCAAATTATAAGTGTCAAAGTCACTTGCTTATGCATGCTAAGTTTTTGAATAATTCACAAGCGCACTCCTCTTGATGAAAGATTACATAGACAATGCACTTCTCATGGAAGTAAAGCTCGCACAATCACTAATGATAGTGATTGTGCAATTCATAAGCACAATGTACTGTGCAATACATATCGAAATTTAGTGCACACTCTCCATTAACAATCTCCCTCACTTTTATTGCAACCGCACTTTCATTTCAGTGAGTTTTCTCAATTGTTTCTCTAGCACACCTTTCCTTTCTCAAGTGTCGCTTTCACATTTTCAATGTCATTTTTTATTGTATTCACTTTTATAAGTGTTTTTCTCATGTTATCTTAACTTTTGCATGTGTCACTACCACTTTCCTTAAGCTTTTTCAAGTGTCATTTTCACTTTTCGCTTACTTTAACAAGTGTAGTCTTTTGGCATGGGAATTGTCGCACATCACAAAAGGTGAAGTTATGGTTCATTAACAAGAAACTTTGGTGTCAATGGGTCCTATTTATCATATAGAAATGTATAATATCCATTCAAAGTTTCATACATTGTCGTACTAGTGTCTTCATTGTCGCCACAAAGAAGTGTCACACCTAGCCAAAGGGAGTCAATTGTGCATTCTTAAAAGGAAGTTATAATTCATTTTCCTACACTAATGTGTCATATTTATCATAAAGAAATGCATTAGAAATATTCCCCAAGTATTTAGCACTATCATACAAGTGTCGTCACTATCATCAAAAAGTGTACCTAAGTGTCACACTTGGAGAAGAGTATTGTTTTGCCGTCGTGTTAAGGGTATCATGTTATTTCTAAAGTGCTGAGTGTTTTATGTTGTGTCATCGATTGTTTTGAGTGTGTGATCATGTTCAAGTCTTACCCTGTTTTCATATCTACTTCACTGATCCCACACTTAGTAAAATTTTAGAAAAGCCTCTGCCCAATCAACTTGACCTCATTCAACCTCCTTGACCTTCCCATTGCGTAGTAGAAAGCCTCAAGATGATCCTTTACCTCCTGGAACTGTGTAATGCATAGTTCCTATCTCTAAGAAATGTGCATTCTATAGTCAAAATTCTCAAGGATTTCCTCCCTACCCTCAGAAACTATGAAATCTTGCCTCCCATCCAATCTCTTGTTGCGCATTATGCACTCCCAGTCATCAAGTTGTCTCCCTCAGTCCTTGAAGTACATAGATGTGAAATCCGCTGATTAGTGTCCCTCTAGAACTATGCAATGCGCAATCTCAAGGTTTAATCTTGCCTCACTGACACCCTAAACTATGCAAAATTTCTATTTAGGCCTCCATAACTACACGTTGCACAGTTACAAGCTTCAATCCTCCATTCCTTGCCTCTAGAACTGTGCACTATGTAATCCCTAGGTCTTTCTCCTTATCTAGTACCTAGTTCCATCTCAATCAACAATTTTCATAATGCAAGTTAGACTAGGATCTTTTCAGACTGATGTCATCTTTTTATGAGTGGATTTAACTTGCAGTTATTACATCTTGACATGATAATATGATTCTTAGAGAAGAGGAGAAGGAGACTATGCTAGAAGACACTTGGGAAGATGTGAATAAAATATGGTTATTGAGTGAGAAGATGAGGAGACACCAGTTTACCACAAAAGGCCAATGATTAGAACCACATGAATACTCCATAGCATTCAACCCCTTGGAGGGTGATGAAGAAAAAAGAAGATATTTCATGAAGATGAAGTACTAAATAGACCTCTCATGAAGACTAAAGAAAAAGCAGCAAGAGGAATAGCTTGGCATTTTCACTTCATCATGGAGTCCATGTCATCATTATCAAGTTGTGACTTGTACCCATTCCATCACAGTGTCATGTGTTTCCATGTGTCTTGCCACAACATTTGTGGATGTAATGATGTAATTGTCAGAAGAGAAAGACAAAATGTAATGTGTGGAATTCCAAGAGTCATATGTGGAATATGAAAAGTCACATATTCATATATGGACAAAAGAGTCTTTGGGAAAATTCCAAAATTCATATAGAAGTCCAAAGGTCACATTAGAAGTCTAAGAGTCATAAGGAAAGCTCAAGATTCATGGGGATATGAAAGTTCATTCCTCTTGTTATAAATACACCCTCATAACTCAAGCAAATGACATTTGGAGGTTTAGCCTTTGGAGAGTTAGCCTTGGCTTCTCCATCTTAGCATAAGAGAGAATATCATTCTTTGGAGAAGAAAGAAGTGACTTAATGTTCCACCATTGGAGCTAGTGGCTCGCCATTGTAACTGTGTACTTGGATCTTTCAGCTAGTAGTTAGAAGCTCGATGAACCAACACATTTTCATGCATGTATCGTGAATGTAGTAAGACTATTTTTTATATGCTTTCGATACATGTTTTGTGTTAGCGCTTGAGATTTCACCCTAGGCTGAGGAAGGTAAACCTTCAAGGCCACATCAAACCATTTCACCTCGTAGCTAGCCCTACGGGGTATGAGAAGGCTCTCTCCGGTCTATCTCGGCAAATTTTCAATGGGGTGAGATGACCAATCAAAGGTAACACTGATATTAGGCTAGTAAACTGATTAAAAGGTTGATTTGGGTGTTTTTGGGGTTTTTTGGTGGCAAATTGAGGATCTGCAATTTTAGGGTGTGGGGATTTGACACAGTTTCTGCAGGTGGGTCTTTGAGGCAAGGTAGGAGTTTGTGCTGATGCCTTTAGCTGAGGTGGATGATCAAGGAAGAAAAAAGAGAAGCTAAAGAGGGCAAACAATGACTTTGAATCCTCTCTAGACAGTGGAAAACATCAACATTAAACAAATTTGAAAGCTGAGCATGGCAAGCATGAATTCAAACTTTATCACTTCATTTGTTTAATAAGCTGCAGTAAAGAAAGAGATGGAACACATAAACACACTTACAATTACAATAAGAGAACACAACATCAACACAAGAGTCCACAAGAATCCCAATGATGTCTGCAAAACCCTGGTCTTCCTTTTCCTCAAATTGCAGAGATACAAGTAAAATATACAATAGGAGCTTCTCCCTCAAGAGTCCAACCTCTCCAACCATGAAAATGATTGAGAAAATACATAATATAGGCAAGCCAACCTCTTCCCTTGCCTCTAGGGGTCGAGCTCATCCTTCTAGGAGCTGTTTCAACCAATTCTAAACTGATCCCTAAAACCTAGGCAGTCAAAACAACTTGCCTCTAAAACTTAGGAAACCTATCCATGCATTAAATATTTACCATTTACATTCAAGAAACTTCTAGAAGTGTTAAAGAAGAGTAAAAGTGTCTTTGAGTCATGATAATTACATAAAAATCCATCATTTACATGCCCAAAACATTAAACCAAGTGAAAACAGTTTTTTTCTGGCCGAACTGGTCAAAACAGGCAAAATTCCCTGACATGTAGCGCACATGTGCCTGACGGGTAGCGCACATTGAGAGGCCTTTTTGAGGACCTTCCCGGTGTCCAAATCAGGTGAAAGCTAGCTCATTGGAAAGGTATGCGAGTCTATTTTCCAACCCCACCAGAAGTTTTGAATTTGGAGTTCATTTGACCCCTCAAAACTCAATTCTCCCAAGACAGCTTTCTGCAACTCAAAATAGGGGCAGAAAGTCAAAATTTGCATGTGTTTTGACCTTTTGGAGGCCCAAATCTCCATAAAAACTGAAGTCCATCCATAGGTAGGTGTAACTTTGCATGAAAATTCCAAAAATGCTGAGTTTTCCCTGTTCTGAGTTGCCCCCATGTAGGGTAGCGCACGGGGCGCTACCCGTTAAAAGGCCAAAACCTGTCAATTTCACAAAAAATTCACAAATGACAAAATTTTCTCCAAATTTCTTGAAATTTGGGCTGGGAGACCCCAATCAAGTACCATGCTCAGTCAAAGAGGCTTTGGCCAAAATTTGGAGTGTATCGGGTGTTTTCCTTCGTTTTTGTGCTTTGGCCAACCGTCCTTGGAGCACCTTCGTTCTCGCCGGCATTTTTGACATTTCTCTCAAACCATGACACCTGTGCAAAAAGTGAAGGAGGTTTTTCTTCCTTGGCATGTTGTGGACAAAAAAATCTCTCAGTTTTGAAAAATTCATCTTTGATTTCTCAAAACCATCATTTTAGTGAAAGTTGTCCTGATGTGTGAAACAAGGAATTCTGTCGAAATGAAGCGAAATGAAGGGGATAGGGGGCTTCTAAATTCTTGAGGAAATTTTTGGGAGTGGGGAGGGATGTTAGGAAGCAGGGGAAAGTGGAATCTCAGAGATTGAGTGAGGGGAAGGGGTCCAAAAGGGCAAAACACAGGCCCAACCTAGAAAATTGCCAAGTTGTAGCTAGAAACTAGGGTTTGTGCAAAAATGAGGAATTTGGCGGATCTAGGGGATGAGAAGTGTTTTATAAGGTACTTTAAGGATAGGGGAAGGTGTATGAACATCAGGAAACAAGTTTTGCCGATGATTTGACCATCCAAGAGAAATTGCCTTCAAAACCCTAGGAGAGGGAAATGAACTTGCCTAGGCACAACTGAAGCATGAACACGGTGTAAAATGACTCATTCGACACTGACATGATAATGAAAACCCTCTGAATGATGATAGGCTCAGCTGAATGATGACATGGACTGACATTTGGGCAAACCCTAGGCCTAATGCCTAGTGACCAAATTTTGCTTGAAAACTCTTTGAAATGACAAAATTTGACTTTGACACTTCAAAATCACTTTATAAGAGGACATTTGATCACTGGAGGAAGGCTGACAAGGCTGACACTAACATTGGCTCCAATGGGGATGGTATCTCCTTGGAGGTGCCAAGAACCTTAGACATATGGGAGAGCAGACCAGTGCTTGCAACCATTGGGCGATGGAGTCATTATTTACACCTTTGACACAAAACTTTGACACATTTATTGAATGAAAACTTGACTGAAAACTGACTGAAACTTAACTAAAGCTTGACTCAAACCGACTCGATGGCAAACTGAAATAACTTGAAAAAACTCACTCGATAGACCAAACACAAATGACTCATGACTGACTTAACTAAAACCAGAACTTACAAAGATTTTTGAAGGGCAGCAGTCCATCAAGATTTGAAATCATGATGACAACCACCTGTGTTTCTTACAAGACAATATACATCAAACTATATCATAATGCCAATGTAACCAATCAAGCAGATGCCTTCTTGACTGATTCTCCCAATAAGATCTTCTGGTCAACAGTACAAACCTATAACTGAGCATCCAAAAACATAGCTGACCATGATCTCCATCATCACTGAACACTGCAATAAACACTATCAATGCTGGCTGCAACAAACTTGCTAGAGGATCGTGAAAAACATGAAGATTTGCCACTGCCACCTCCTGCTGAAAGAACAAGGTGTCTTTTGCTTCAATTTCTGATCTGCCTTCCACATGTGCTTCGGTGAAAGTATGCTCATGGGCTTCAAAAAATTCTGAACAAATAGATGAGCAGATCTCCTCTTGAAATAACATTTCAAAACATGAGACATATGAGGAAGAATCTGAAATGGAATCCTGAATGCTATGATCTTCTGTAGTCTGAATGTGTTGTAGGTCATTCTTAAACAAAAAACAATCTTCGAGATTATCAAACATGACAGCCTTATCATCTTTGTGAAAGAAAAAATTATCTTTTCGCTGGTCTACAAAACTGATTATAAGACAGTCATCTTTTTCAAAAGAGGAAGAAGTTTCTCCAACACTTTCCTGACTAGGTGTGCATTGCAAATCTGCTGTAGCTTGGGCTGTAACAGGACCTTTCAAGAGCTGATCTATCTCCTCTTCAGACAAAGGAGACAATGCCTTTTGTTTTCTTCTGCTTAAACAGTAATTATGTTCATATGATAGGGCACTCAAACTATCATTTATTACTGAGCGATTGAAAGGAGATTCATCACTTACTTGCACAAAGATCTCACCTTGTTGTTCATGAACATCTAAATCCAAAACTTCGTCTATGATCTCAACAACAAAGCTCTCTTTGATGGGTTGCATGCTGCTGTCTTCTGTGGGCAGATCTGAAACAAGCTCTTCTCTTTCATCAATTACAGCCATATGGAAGTCTTCAGCCTGCTGATCTTGACCAGTATCCTCTAAGATTTCTATGTGCTGCTGAAACGGCTTTTCATACAGGGCTTCCATGATCTCTTCATCCATGAAATTATCATCTTCATAAAACTTCTCAAGGCTTTCAATAAAACTATAGGCATGCTTGCAACAGTCTTGAACTAAATTCAATGATGGATATGATTCTTTATACTTTTCAAAGAACACGGTATGAAAATCCCTTAAACAATAAATTGAAGCAGATGGCAAACTTTCATACCAAGATTGAGCTGTACCTTCCAGAGTGGCCAAGAATATCTTCATCAAGCAATCTTCAGGAAAATCTACCTTCAACTTGCGAATATGCATATGAAATCTAACTAGATGTAAAGAAGCATCCTTCTTACCATCATCATTAAATATAGGCAGATTCCTTGACCAATCTACCTTTGGAATTTTATTTGAAAAACCTGGAATGTGATCTCGGCTCAAGGGAGCGTATCTTCTTGCAATCTGATCCATCTTGAAAATCTCACAGCTACTGATCTCTTTGCAGTGAAGTCACCATGAAGCACTGATTGCTGGATTCTTCAGTGAAAGGAGTCGCCAGTGAATGATTTCAGCCTTTCAAGTGTCTGATCGTTGTCCACTATCAACAATCAGATCTGAACTTGATACATGTACTGGGGTAAAATGCAAATGAAGTGTTGTATTCACAAGCTCACAGAGATTGACTGAAGCAACATTTATCTACTAACGCTAATGTAAAACAAGAGCGTTTTCGAAGGCTACCGGGCATAACTTCAGGCTCCGTCTAAGACTTATGAAACAAACACATCAACCCACAAACAAGTTTGTTCTCTCCCCAGTATGGTCGCCACTATGTTAGTGCTTGAGATTTCACCCTAGGCTGAGGAAGGTAAACCTTCAATGCCACATCAAACCATTTCACCTCGTAGCTAGCCCTACGGGGTATGAGAAGGCTCTCTCCGGTCTATCTCAGCAAATTTTCAATGGGGTGAGATGACCAATCAAAGGTAACACTGATATTAGGCTAGTAAACTGATTAAAAGGTTGATTTGGGGGTTTTTGGGGTTTTTTGGTGGCAAATTGAGGATCTGCAATTTTAGGGTGTGGGGATTTGACATAGTTTCTGCAGGTGGGTCTTTGGGGCAAGGTAGGAGTTTGTGCTGATGCCTTTAGCTGAGGTGGATGATCAAGGAAGAAAAAAGAGAAGCTAAAGAGGGCAAACAATGACTTTGAATCCTCTATAGACAGTGGAAAACATCAACATTAAACAAATTTGAAAGCTGAGCATGGCAAGCATGAATTCAAACTTTATCACTTCATTTGTTTAATAATCTGCGGTAAAGAAAGAGATGGAACACATAAACACACTTACAATTACAATAAGAGAACACACCATCAACACAAGAGTCCACAAGAATCCCAATGATGTCTGCAAAACCCTGGTCTTCCTTTTCCTCAAATTGCAGAGATACAAGTAAAATATACAATAGGAGCTTCTCCATCAAGAGTCCAACCTCTCCAACCATGAAAATGATTGAGAAAATACATAATATAGGCAAGCCAACCTCTTCCGTTGCCTCTAGGGGTCGAGATCATCCTTCTAGGAGCTGTTTCAACCAATTCTAAACTGAGCCCTAAAACCTAGGCAGTCAAAACAACTTGCCTCTAAAACTTAGGAAACCTATCCATGCATTAAATATTTACCATTTACATTCAAGAAACTTCTAGAAGTGTTAAAGAAGAGTAAAAGTGTCTTTGAGTCATGATAATTACATAAAAATCCATCATTTACATGCCCAAAACATTAAACCAAGTGAAAACAGTGTTTTTCTGGCCGAACTGGTCAAAACAAGCAAAATTCCCTGACATGTAGCGCACATGTGCCTGACGGGTAGCGCACATTGAGAGGCCTGTTTGAGGGCCTTCCTGGTGTCAAAATCAGGTGAAAGCTAGCTCATTGGAAAGGTATGCGAGTCTATTTTCCAACCCCACCAGAATTTTTGAATTTGGAGTTCATTTGACCCCTCAAAGCTCAATTCTCCCAAGACAGCTTTCTGCAACTCAAAATAGGGGCAGAAAGTCAAAATTTGCATGTGTTTTGACCTTTTGGAGGCCCAAATCTCCATAAAAAATGAAGTCCATCCATAGGTAGGTGTAAATTTGCATGCAAATTCCAAAAATGCTGAGTTTTCCCCGTTCTGAGTTGCCCCCATGTAGGGTAGCGCACGGGGCGCTACCCGTTAAAAGGCCAAAACCTGTCAATTTCACAAAAAATTCACAAATGACAAAATTTTCTCCAAATTTCTTGAAATTTGGGCTGGGAGACCCCAATCAAGTACCATGCTCATTCAAAGAGGCTTTGGCCAAAATTTGGAGTGTATCGGGCGTTTTCCTTCGTTTTTGTGCTTTGGCCAACCGTCCTTGGAGCACCTTCGTTCTCGCCGGCATTTTTGACATTTCTCTCAAACCATGACACCTGTGAAAAAAGTGAAGGCGGTTTTTCTTTCTTGGCATGTTTTGGACAAAAACTCTCTCAGTTTTGAAAAATTCATCTTTGATTGCTCAGAACCATCATTTTAGTGAAACTTGTCCCGATGTGTGAAACAAGGAATTCTGTTGAAATGAAGCGAAATGAAGGGGATAGGGGGCTTCTAAATTCTTGAGGAAATTTTTGGGAGTGGGGAGGGATGTTAGGAAGCAGGGAAAAGTGGAATCTCAGAGATTGAGTGAGGGGAAGGGGTCCAAAAGGGCAAAACACAGGCCCAACCTAGAAAATTGCCAGGTTGTAGCTAGAAACTAGGGTTTGTGCAAAAATGAGGAATTTGGCGGATCTAGGGGATGGGAAGTGTTTCATAAGGTACTTTAAGGATAGGGGAAGGTGTATGAACATCAGGAAACAAGTTTTGCCGATGATTTGACCATCCAAGAGAAATTGCCTTCAAAACCCTAGGAGAGGGAAATGAACTTGCCTAGGCACAACTGAAGCATGAACACGGTGTAAAGTGACTCATTCGACACTGACATGATAATGAAAACCCTCTGAATGATGATAGGCTAAGCTGAATGATGACATGGACTGACATTTGGGCAAACCCTAGGCCTAATGCCTAGTGACCAAATTTTGCTTGAAAACTCTTTGAAATGACAAAATTTGACTTTGACACTTCAAAATCACTTTATAAGAGCACATTTGATCACTAGAGGAAGGCTGACAAGGCTGACACTAACATTTTGTTCACATGTACTAAGTAAATTGAACTATTTCGGTGGCTTGGAGAGTTAGCCTTGGCTTCTCTATCTTAGCATAGGAGAGAATATCATTCTTTGGAGAAGAAAGAAGTGACTTAATTATCCACTATTGGAGCTAGTGGCTCAGCATTGTAACTATGTACTTAGATATTTCAGCTAATAAAAAAAATCTCGATGAACCAACACATTTTCATGCATGTATCATGAATGTTGTAATACTATTTTTTATATGTTTTTGTTATGTGTTTTTTTCACATGTACTAAGGAAATTGAACTATTTCGGTGGCTTTGGTACTTATCTTGTTGAATGTGTGTTGTATTTGCTTTAATGATCATTATGTCTATGTGAAATACTTCACTGGATAACTAATGAATATTTTCATGCTCTCATGTCTCTCTCATAGTTTAATAATATTACTTCCTCCTAGAGACTCACTTCTCTCTCCCCCCTTGTTGAAAGTATCCTTTTACACATTACAATTGGTGTTTCACAGTGTCAACTTTCTAGCTGATTTCAAAGGTTATGTGCATACTCTCTTATGTTATTCATTGCAACTAAGGAAAACCTTAAGTTATGGTGGCCATGCCGATACTTCGGATGGGGCTCCTTCTCCAAATGATGTGAGGTATAATTTGGGCTTCACGTTAGGGAGACCCCCTTGGTTGACGAACTTCCAACGCTGTCAACAGTTGGCACTAGAAGGAGGGCCAAAAGACAAGTTGTGCATGTTGAGTCTATTTTGAATCTCTTATCTTAAATGGCTCATCCCAAAATCATACTCGTAGGGTGTTTTGTTAATAAATCCAATAGTAATATTTCAATCCTTGATGAGTCTCTTTATAACTTGTCTCAATTAAAATTTGATAGTGAGGGTGAAATATCCATAGCTGAGCACATCTCTAACTTTCTCTATTTTTGTGGATTTTATAAAATAAATTTTGAAGCCTTGAAGGTCAAGTTAACCGATGGTGTTATACCTTACCATATTCTTCCATCTATTCTTTTGAACACTTTATCACGAAGATCCATTTATCATTTGATAAGTATGATTATCGGGATGTCCTTAAAAGGATTAGTCAAATAAGAACGGAACCTAGTGAATCAATTGAGTATTTTGATAATTTATTCCTTCACCTACGTTATGAATTTCCCAAGGAAGACACGGATTGGGATTTATTTAAGCAAAAGTTTGATCATTTGGTTCACATCTTTGTACATGGTGACCATGAACCCCCTAATGTTTATGTTTCCCCAAATTTGTAAATCATGAGACACCTCTAATTTTAGAGGAGGAACCTATTATTCCTTTTTTTCATTGTACTCCTTTTGAAGTCTCAATGTGGGTACCTCCTTGTGATGATATGAAAGTTGGAAAATCTGAAAATCAAATGGTTGTTCCATCTCTTCAACCTTCATTCATTTCTCATGACCCAAATTGAATGGAGGAAACTTTGGAATGGTTTATGGAGCCTAAGGTGAAGACTAATATCTCCATTCCACAAGAAGATATTAACACCCATAAATTCAGTCCTAAATAGGATTTTCATATATGTCATCCTCTATCATCTCTTTCTCATGACACCTTGTCCCTTGATCTACTCAATCAATATCTTCCAAATCCAAGTAGTGAATAGGTGCAAGTTAGTCACTTTCATAGGTAGACGAGAAGGAAGGTGAAGATTCTTTCAATCTTTCTTTTCTTTTTCAAATTCCTCCATGTGAAGATGGTGTTTCCTCATTCTTGGTTGATGTTGAATCTAGTAGTAAATCAAATGAAATCAATTTTCCTAATCACTCTAAAGTCTTTGGAAACCAATATTTTGATGATGATGGCTTTGTTGATATATATGATGATGGAAGCCTAAGTGCACCAACTAATATTTTAGTTTCTCAAGAAGTTTTTGTTTCAAAATATTTAGATATTAAACCCGATTCGATCAAAGAATATTCTCTTATGAACAATTCTTCCTCTTCAACTCACTATTCCTTGTATCCTATTGTTTATAATGAAAATATGCCATAGTTTTATGAGTTGAATCTTGAAATGACACAGGATAGTAATATTGTCCCTAAAGAAGAAGAAAGGAATCAAATCATAAAGCATCCTTTCCATTTCTTATCATCTCTTAATTTGCATGAAGACAACTCTTCAAATCAGTTTTCTCATGAGATTTCGCTGATTCATATATCTCTAGATTTGCGATCAAAATAATATTATGACTTGAGTAATTTGTTTGTTGAGGTTGAAAAATCTGATCAAACAAGTGATGTAGATGGCTACCATCCATTTGATAGTAGTCGTACACATGAAATTTGTGATCTGACTGAGTTCTCAAAAAGTTGTTATCTATCATTTCAAAGTTATTGAACTTGTTAGGAAGTCGAGGCACTACAAATCTTGTTGATGGTTATGTCAAGTTCTCATAATATTGGTAAGGTCCCCTGAACCATGTCAAATCTATATTTCATTGCAAAATTCTTTACTTCGTATGGTTTCACTTGATGCAAAATTGATGGATATTTGGATTTCTCAGTATAATATTTTTATCTCTCGAGATCGAATTTATGATCAGACAAAGGATACTGCTGTAGTGAATTCATCTTCATGTAGACCTCTTGTATCTAACTTGGGATTGGAATGTAACCCTTTCATGGATGCACAAAATTGTGAAGTTGGTCGAATTAAAGATTATTTTAGCTGAATAATATATTTTTTGAGTGTTTTGGTGAATAATCAACTCCAAGTCTTCATTGTGAATTTCATTGAGCTAATCATTTTTTTTCTGGCCCAATAAATCATTTTGAGCAGAATTCAAGTCTTGAATCATTCAGTGGATAAAAAACCCCATGCTAATATGGATTCTAGATCTCATTTAACACTTCCTTCTATCCTTTTGTCAACATGTTATTTCAATCAGTTTCCTATATTTACAAAGCCATCAAATGCTTTTGATTCTGCAAGCTCTTATGTGACTGGTCTAGTATGGAATTGGACACAAAGGGAGCCAATCAAAAATCATAATCTGTAAATTTCCATGGATATTCCACTGGATTGTTCATCATAACAAATATGATAATATTATATAAAAATTATGAATTTCTACACTATTATAGTTTTAGTAAATTTCTAGATCTATAAATTTAACTATAATTAGTGCATGCATGCAAATGGAAATTATGTAGAAAAGTATAGAATGAATAAATACACACACACATAAGACACAAGATATGATAAAGGAAACACTTTCAAGAGAAAAACCAACTAGAAGATGAGGTTGCTTCGCTCTCTTTCTTTGTTTGGAAAATAAGGTTGCAGGTACAAATAAGTAATGTTTGTGGCCTGTGGGTTGCTATAGTGCATATATCCTCTCTATGTTCTCTAACTCCTGTCTCTCCTGGCTATATTTTATCAACTTTGGAACAAAATGATCTTGAAAGAATGGAATGCCTCTTCCTCATAGTGTCCCAATTATAACACAACCTGATAGCCTACGAGTGGTTAAGTTTGACTACATCAAATCTTAACTAGAGTTACAATATAAACTCTTCTAGAGTCCTTTACATCAAAAACATGTGGCTAACCCCTTTTCTATGAATAATGGGGGATGACGCGGCATCCTCCCAAATATAGGTGTGAAAACAAGAATGTCAACTTTTGAGTGGCATAAATTTTGTATATGGACTCCGATTGACACGCTTCTTGAGTTGTTGGAAAGATATTTGTGTGTAGAATAACATAAAAATGTGCCAAACTAAGCCAATAAAGTTTTAAACCCAAACAATGTCATTTTATGCCTCAAAATTCTCTTGGAAGGTTTCAGACCCCATTTTTCCAAATTGGGTCCTGTTGATAAAAACGATCGCATGAGTTGATTCCTCCACATTTTCCACTCTAAATGCATCAAGATGGATGTCAAGCAATATAATGATCCAATCCAGATCAGATCAAGAGTCTTGTGTGTTAAGCTACCTATCTAATCATAATGCTTGATCTAACAACTATCATTTCAATAACCATTTTCCCACTAGTATATCTGAAGATGGTTGTTTTACATTGTTTGATCTAGTTGAATCCAGTGGTATTTATGGTTTATCATTTCATTGATAAGATATTTTTCAAACAGTTGAGGAAATTCAGTCTTTGCTGATGCTTATGTTAGGTTCTCACTATCTTGACAAGGAATTTGAACCAAATCAAGCTTTCTTTCCCTTGCAAGATTCTTCCCATGATTCAAATGTTCTAATTGAAAGATCATTTTTCAAAGAGTTTCGGGGTTTTCAAAAGAATTTTTTTGATTTTCATGATTAAATATATGATTGGCTAGAAGAATATTACTTAGCAAGCCCTTATGCTAACAATAAGCTTTGATATTTCTGGACTTTTTCTAAGGAGGACAACATAGATGAAGATATGTTCACAAGAAGTTCTCAAGGTTTGTATGAATATTTTTCTCGTCGAAAATGTAAGATTTTTGGTTGGTTAAGGTTAGTTGTTACAGCACATCTTTCTGCCTTTTGCCAAGACCTCCAATATCATGGGCAAGCTATTCATGTTCTTCTCTTTTGCACATGATTATATAACCATTTTGATTATTGGTATCTTTGTGCCTGCACGTCAGGAGAAGTTATGGTGGTTACTATTGTAGCTTAATCCAGCTCAACAAAGGTATCAAAGATTGGTCAGAAAATTATTTTAACTAAAACAAATTATGTGAGGGTTTCATGGAAAATTTTAGGGGCTAATATTCGCCCAGTGGGCTAATTTTCCATGATTTTTCCATAAAAAATATTCGCCAATTTCCAATTTTTATAAAAGATGATTCGCCTAAATTTTAGAATATAAAATTATTTTACCTTAAAAATCGCCAACATTATATAGATACTATATATAAAATCATTATAAATTTGAATAATTTTACAAATATATGAATACAAGTTTTATAGTTTGCATATTAGGGATTAGTTAGATTCGCCAATGTTTTTAAATTTCAAGAAAATGTTCCATCCTTAAAATTTTCCTTGGAGGGTTTTCCTACTTAAAATATGAGAGCATAGCTGGTTACTCATGCATTAGGGGAATTTTGAAGTCTAAAATGGGCCTCCTAAGAAAAATATACAACCAAAATAAAATTTACAAGAACCAATAGGATTCAAGATGATGATGTCAACCATGGGGGATGATTCACCATTTTTGGAGTAAAAAAGTTAAAAGATTTAAAAACAATAAAACTACTTTTTCAACTCATATTTTCAACTTATCTCCCTAACGTTTTACTTAAATTTTGAGTGAGAGTACTCGTTGGATGAATAGTTTAATTCCTCATCTAAGGAGTACCTATGTTGCATACTTTTGATGGACCCCGCTACACAAAAAATGAGAAATACATGAAAAAACGTGATTTCAATCACATTTTTCATGTATTTCTCATTTTTCATGTAGTAGGGTCCATCAAAAATATGCAACATGGGTACTCCTTGGATGAGAAATCAAGTTTTCCATACAACGAGTGTCATTGCTCGAAATTTCAGTAAACCCATAGGGAGATAAGTTGAAAATACGAGTTGAAAAATAGTTTTTTCTTTTTCGCTCTAAAATTTGATGTTGTAATCTAATATTATTTTACTATTTCCATGATTATTTTATAATTTACTTAAAGGCCTATTTTAGACCTCAAAGTTCCCCTAATGATTCATGACTGCTTTTATAATCGATTTTTTTTTAAAGAAAAAATGAAGTGGTGCAAAGTGTTATTTTTAGGCCAAAAATAACTTTTATAAGTCAAATTGGTGCCCTTGATTTCCTATACATATATAGAGCGAGTGATTATGCATGTAGGTTTTAACCCTGCACAGAAATTACCTGCATATGAATTCTAAAACACAAAAAATAAACAATGCGAGAGCATAACACATAAAACACATATACACAAAGATTTCCCCTGGATCCCAAAACCTGGACTACCATCTTGATTTTTCATTATGTTCCTTTCAATGTTAAAATACTTATTTATACATGTTGAAGCATCCAATACCATGGACTGAAAACCATCGCGTCCAAAACCATGGATTGAAAACCATCGCCTCCAAAACCATGTGCGAAAATCATCCACAAAACCATAGGTAGCTCCACCCAACCTAATATAGGGTCCAAAAAACAAATTTTTTTGGGGCAGCGTAGAGGGAGTTTACCTGCACCCCTCAATCCCCCTGTGATCCCCTCACTACGCAATTGGTGCAACAAAGGGGGGGCTCCGCCCCCCCTCTAACCCCCCGGTTAACTACGTGGGCTAGTCATGGAAAGAATATAAAACAACCCAACATTCTCCCACTTGTTGTTTTCTTTCCATAGGGGGCCACAAGAGAGCTTAGTCATTTATCTGGCCTTGAAACGCCCATTATTTCTCTACACCAAGAGAACTTCTTAGAGCTCACAGATTTTGTCAATGCATCTGTAGTATTCTTCAAAGTGTCCACCTTTACCAACAACACCTTTTTGTCTTCTATCATATCCCTCACAAAGTGATACTAAACATCAATGTGCTTTGTCTTTGAATGATATGCAAAGTTCTTTTCCAAGAAAATTGCACTTTGGCTATCACAGTCTATCCTTATAGCTCCCTGTACTAACCCCATACTTGAACACAATCTCTCCAAGCAAATTGCTTCCTTGCTTGCATGAGTGGCTGCCATGTATTCTGCCTCTGTAGTTGATAGTTCCACTACAGATTGTTTCTTACTCATCCAACTGACTGCACCTCCAAATAAGTTAAACACATACCCAGTGGTAGATCTTCTTTGATCCAGATCTCCAGTCCAATCTGTATCAACAAAGCCACAAATGTCCAACACTCTGTCCAATACTGGTCTTCCTTGGTAGCACAAACCATAATCACTAGTGCCACACAAATACTTGAAAACTCGCTTCACTACTGTCCAGTGCTCCTTCCTTGGTTTTGACATAAACCTACTCAATACTCCTACTGCATGTGTAATTTCTGGTCTAGTATAGACCATTGCATACATCAGGGTACCGATTTCACTTGCATATGGAACATGGGACATGTCCTCTTCCTCTTCTTGTGTCTTGGGACACTGTTCAGCAGATAACTTCACACCTATAGAAATAGGAACCTTCATCAGTTTACTATCCTGCATATTAAGCCTTTGTAGTATTGTCTCGACATACTTCCTATGGTTTAACCAGAGCTACCCCTTTGCTCGATCTATTTTAATTTCCATGCCCAAAATATAGTTTGCAGCACCAAGATCTTTCATGTCGAATTTTGAGGACAATTGGGTCTTCAAATCCTAGATAAGTTCCTTGTCATTTCCAACCAGCAACATATCATCCACATACAAGACTAGATAAATAACATGGTCACCAATTAATTTAAAATACACACAGTGATCTGCTTTGCTTCTGGTGAAGCCAAGTCCCTGTATAAATTTATCAAATTTATGATACAACATCCTTGGTGATTGTTTTAACCCATACATAGACTTCTTTAACTTGCATACCAATTCTTTCTTACCCTTCACCGCAAAGCCTTCAGGTTGCTTCATGTAGATTTCCTCTTCCAGATCCCTGTGAAGAGATGTTGTCTTCACATCCATCTATTCTACCTCAAAATCAAAATCAGTAGCAATAGATAAAAGTAATCTAATAGAAGGTACCTGGGCAAAAGGAGAAAAAATATCACCAAAATCAATTCTGGCACTTGGGAATAACCTTTTTCTACCAACCATGCTTTGTATTTCTCCAACTTTCCTTCTGCATTTGTCTTCTTATTGAACACCCATTTGTTTCCAATGGGTTTCCTTCCATCCTGCAACTCCACCAGATCCCAAGCCTCATTTTTGTGCAAAGATGTGATTTCATTAACCATGGCCTCTTTCTAGAGTTTTCCATCCTCTGAATCTACTGCTTTCTTCACAGTTTTGGGATCATCGTCAGTAATGGATAAAGCAAAATTTGAATAGAAAGCAGATGGACTATACCTTTATGACTACCTTCTTTCTTGAACCGATCTTCTGACACCCAGAGTTTGTGGCTCTTAATCTTATGATTCCTCCTCTATTGTAGAGTCTGATTGTTGCTCCTTAAGCTCAAACTCTATCTTCTCACGTTCCTTTGGTTGGACTTCATATTTAATAACATCCTTTTGTTGGAAATAATACTGAGAGGGGGGGGGGGGGGGTGAATCAGTATTATCAAACTCTTTCAATATACCTTTCAAATTTATCCTTTAATTTATTCTTCAGATGTTGATCATTAATATGTATGTTAATACCATATAATAATGAACAAGAACAGGAAAAACAAATAGTCACACCAAAGAACACCAGATATAAGGTGGAAACTCAATGTGGGTGAAAACCACCTGCTACAATATGTCCCTATCTTCTTTCAATTAGAAACTTCTTTTTACAATGTTTTTGTAATGGTGCAGTCCTTTACGAGTACGTAGGCTACAACCTGCAGAGAGCTACAACCCTCTCTGGTTTTCCAAGCTCTCGTGGAAGGGAGCTACAACCCCCTTAGCTCTTGTACTAGCCAAGATACTAGTACGTAGGTGCTGGCCTACTGAAGGCTACAACCTTCTCTTTCTTCCAAGGACCTCGTTTCATAAATTTTCAGACTGGATCCATGAACATCAATCAACCATCAAGTATATCTGCATCAAACAATCTCCTTTTCCCCAATTAGCACTGAATCAAGTAAACACTTCTCTGACAACTGTACCCAGAACATAGTAATAGTAACCACACACCAAATTCTGAACCCAGGACACTGCAGTAATAAACAGGAGCAGCTAGATCACAACTAAAAGGATATACACAACTTCAAAAACCTGAAACCTGCGTGCATACGTGATCCAGGTGGATATTGGTGGCCACCTGCCAAGTCCACCTGGACCCCCACCATTGTTTCTCTCAGCATTTTCAGTTTCCTTAATTGTAGCACAACTTACTATTTTTAGCAGTTTTTCGGGTCCTGAACTTCCGGAGCTTTTTTGAGGCCCTAAACGACGTTTTTTGGGAAATCTGGGGCAACATGGATCCATGGACCCATGTTGCCTCCCAAAGTGGCAGTGCTCGGATATATCTTTCTAACGAGCTATTGTACGCGTCAAACGGAGATCGTATGCCAAAGTTACGACCCTGGGAAGTTGGTGTACCAATTTACCCAAACGGGGCCCACAGTTTGGCGTTTCATCTTCTAGGGTTAGGTTTTGGAATGTTAAGGGTTTTCCATTGTTTCTCAACAATAAATAGGCCTTTGAGCCTCATTGTAACACAGTTCAGAGGCATGTAGCCACCACATCTCTTCTCAGAGATAAGCTACCATCGCCCTAGCTGGTTTATTTCCATTTCTAGTTGTAAGCATATTTCAGTATTTTCCATTAATGAAATGAAGAATTATTTCCACTGCATCTTTGTGTATATGGTTATCTCTGTAATTTGTTGCATTCCTGTTTAAATCCGGATCACTGGTATCAGAGCGATCTGCTTTGTCTCTGTTTTTCTTTGCATGTCCCCAACAAGGTTGGGATATAAGGAGTTAGGGCTTGAACTGGTCGAACCTTTGCAAGACCAGCCTAGGAAATCCCGACGGCCTCCCATGGCGGATGAGAAGAAAGACGAGGGGGTAGGAGATCCCATCAAAATCCTGCTCGAAGAAGCCCTCGAGCGACAACAGAACGCGATGATGGACAACTTTGCCCAGATCCTTCAACGGCTACCCAGAAGCGACGCATCGGCTTCCAGCAGCTACTCTGGAAACGCCACACCCTTTAAGGTACAAGTTAATTTTGAAATCCCAATATTCGAGGGTTAGATAGACGCAGATGCCATAGATAAATGGTTAAATCTGCTAGAGGGTTATTTTTCTGTTCATGAATTTTTGAGTCGGGAAAAGATTGTTTTCGCTCTTCTCAAAGCAGCCCCCCACGTCAAGGACTGGTGGGAAACCTACTGCGAGCAAAAGGATGGAAGTACTGGCTCACTATTTTCAGCCGCACCCACCTGGAATTCATTCTGAGAGGTCATCAAGGAGCAGTAATACCCTGTCGGAAGCTATGAGGATGAATACATAAAGTGGACCACGCTGCGGCAGGGAAGGGACCAAGACGTGCCGGAGTTCACCAATCTTTTCCATACCCTTCGCACAAAGTTGGGTATCAAGGATTCAGAGCAACATTTGATACTCAAATACCGTGGCTGCCTACACAAGTACATCCAGGAAGAAATACAATTCCTGAACATCTCCTCGCTCGGCGCAACATACCGATATGCCATCAAGGTCGAGTAGAAGTGTAAGAAAAAGAAGCGAGACTTTGGATCTGCGAATCCAAAGCAGGGGAAAGGTGCCCCTAAACCACAGAATAAAGGACAAAGCCAAGGCGGGACAGCCCAAGACAACCCGCCGAAGCTGCAAGCAAAGAACAACGCCGTGAACATGGAAAATTTTAGGGGCTAATGTTCACCCAGTGGGCTAATTTTCCATGATTTTTCCACAAAAAAGATTCGCCAATTGCCAATTTTATAAAAGACGATTCGCCCAAATTTTAGAATATAAAATTATTTTACCTTAAAAATAGCCAACATTGTATAGAGGCTATATATAAAATCATTATAAATTTGAATAATTTTACAAATATATCAATAAACATTTTATAGTTTGCATATTAGGGATTAGTGAGATTCGCCAATGTTTTTAAACTTCAAGAAATTTTTCCATCCTTAAAAGTTTCCTTGGCCGTGAAGCCGAAAAAGGACACGGGAAAATGGTGTGAGTTCCATAAGAGTTCCACCCACAAAGCAAGTGAGTGTCGGGCCAAGCAGTCACTGGTGGCTGAGCTAAAGGTTTCAGAATCAGATGCATGTTCTGACTCTGAGTCAGAACCCGATAAGGGGAATGACAAAGGGAAGCAGATCATTGATGCGGATCCCAACGCCACTGTTGCTACTGCCAAGATCCAGAAAAATGAACCCGAAGATCTAGAGGAGGAGGAGCATCTCTTCCACTCACAGATGTGGGTAAAGGGCTCCTTGATACAGTTCATTGTTGATAGCGGGAGTCAAAAGAACCTCATTTTGGCAGAGGTCGTGAAGCGGTTGGGCTTACCGACCACAGCACATCCACAACCATACACCATTGGGTGGCTTCACCAAGGACGAGATCTTCGCGTGAGCCAGCAGTGTCGCCTTCCATACAACATCAAGCCCTTCACGGATGAGGTATTGTGTGACATTGCTCCCCTTGAAGTTTGTGATGTATTATTAGGACAACCATACTTATGGAAGCGACATGTTGTGTATGAATCAAGGCCCCGTGCTGTTATTATTACATTGGGAAATAAGTTGTACAGGATACCAGAGGTAGCACCACCTACCGCCATCTCTTTGATTACTGCAAAACAATGCAGTAAGATCATTTCCAAAACAAGGAAATTTGTTTTCCTGATGATACGTCCTCAAGGAAAGAAGAAGACGGTGGCCGTGGCCTTCAGACGGGGTCCCTCTGCATGACAACTACAGATGGACAAGGTTGTGGAGGAGTACGAGGACATCTTCACCTCCCCTGTGGAGGTTCCTCTACACTGTCAGGTCAAGCACTCCATCGATCTGACCCCAGGTGCGCCGCTACCCAATGGACCAATTTATCGGCGCTCCGTTCTAGAGAATAATGAAATCAAGAGGCAGATTCAGGAGCTCCTGTAGAAAGGTCACATCCGTCCGAATTCATCGCCTTGTGGGAGCCCGATCGTGTTGGTACAGAAGAAGGATGGGACGTGGAGACTCTGTATTGACTATCGGGCGTTGAACAAGATCACTGTCCGTAATAGGTACCCGATCCCGCGGATTGATGACCTCCTGGACCAACTAAAGGGGGCGAAATATTTCAGCAAGATCGATCTGAGGTCAGGATATCACCAGGTACCAATCGAACCCTCTGATGTGTGGAAGACTGCCTTCAAATCCAAGGAGGGCCTTTTCGAATGGTTGGTTATGCCTTTCGGATTGAAGAATGATCCTGCAACCTTCATGAGGCTTATGGATGACATCTTGCGGCCATTCACCAACTCCTTTGTAGTAGTATACTTGGATGACATTCTGATCTTCAGCCAGAGTTGGGAAGAACACCTCCACCACATCCGACAAGTTCTCCAAACACTGCGGCAACACAAGCTATGTGCCAATTTGGAGAAATGCACTTTTGGCATGACCTAGGTTCAGTATCTGGGATACATCATTGATGAACAGGGGGTGCATGTCGATCCAGCCAAGATCCAAGTCATTCGGGATTGGCCATCTCCAACCACTCTAACAGAGCTCCACAACTTTCTAGGTCTTGCCAACTTCTACCGCAGGTTTGTGTTGGGGTTTTCTCATATTACTTGGCCCTTGAGTCAAGTCACCAAGGGAGGGGCGAGAGCAAAATTATTTTGGTTTGAATCTCAACAAAAGGCATTCATGGAGTTGAAGGATCGCCTCTGCACAGCACCAGTGCTTGCGTTACCAGATTTACAACAACCATTTGAGGTCGAGACAGATGCCTCTAACTATGCTATTGGGGCAGTCCTTACTCAAGAGGGACATCTAGTGGCATATCACAGTGAAACACTTTTAGACACAGTCCAGAAGTACCCCACTTATGATAAAGAGATGTATTCCACTGTACAGGCCTGCCGACAATGGAAGCATTACATTTTGGGGAAGGAAACAATCATCCACACAGACCACCGACCCCTGTAGTTCATACAGACCCAAGGGAAATTGCAGAATAATCGCCATCAGAAGTGGTCTACATACCTGCAACAGTTCCACTTGAATATCAAGTATAAGAAGGGCAACACCAATAATGTTGCAGATTGCCTCAGTTGACCACCGATCATGGCGTTAACCACCGTGCTCAACTCTTGTGGGCACGAGACTTCTGATTGGCCACTTATCTACAAAAGCAACCCAGAATTCGGCCACACATACCAGACACTCTTGGAGGGTCGGCATGTTCCAGATTTTCACCTCCAGGATGCCCTGTTATGCCACCTGGGTCACCTTTGTGTTCCTTCAAGCGAGCGTGCCAAGATGATTTGGGAAGCACACTATAGTCAGGCTACTGGGCATTTCGGGGTCGAGAAAACAGTCGCAGTACTGCAAAATTATTTCTATTGGCCGAATCTTCGACAGGATGTTGGGAAGTACATCAGATCATGTACTGCCTGTGCCATTGCCAAACCGACCATCAAGAAGCACGGCCTCTATACCCCGTTGCCGACCCCTAGTCGACCTTGGGAATCCATCTCCATGGATTACATGTCAGGCCTTCCTTCCACTAAGCATGGAAATGACTGTGTTTTTGTGGTTGTTGACAGGTTCTCGAAGATGGCCATTATGGTGGCCTGCAAGAAGAATATCACAGCAGAAGCCACTGCTAAACTCTTCTTTGAATGAGTGTGGGTGCACTTTGGGATCCCACAATCTATCATCTCAGATCGGGACAGTCGGTTTCTCAGCACATTTTGGTCCAGTCTCTGGTCAATGTTGGACACCAAACTTACGAAGTCCACAGCCTTCCATCCTCAAACTGATGGCCAGACAGAGGTTATCAATAGGATGATTTTGCACATTCTGCGCATGTATAACTCAAAGCATCCACGCACATGGGACGAGAGCCTCCCCTATGTTTAGCACAGCTACAACCGAGCTCTTAACAGCTCCACTGGCCATATGCCTTTTCAGGTGGGTTTGGGATTCTAGCCACTATGCCCCATTGATGTGGCCATACCACTTGCAGCTACTCACATAAATTCAGCTCATGTCCAGTCCGAAACAGATAAGGCCACCAGCTTCAGTGAGCGCATCCAACATATTCGCCAACAGGTCCATGACATTCTGGAGAAATCAAATGCGAAGTACAAGCGGCGACATGATCAACATTGGGTGCCACACAAGTTTCAGGTGGGCGACAAAGTCTGGTTGCATTTGCAAAAGGAACGCCTTACTGGAGCCTATCGGAAACTGAGACCACTCCAATATGGTCCTTACACCATTACTAAGGCTATGGGAGACAATGCATTTGAGCTCAGCATTCCCCCATTCCTTGGCCTGCACCCAGTGTTCAATGTGGACCGCCTTCGGCCATACTTTCCACCATTGCTAGACACATCCAACATTGCAGAACAACTCACAACCACAGAATTAAATCCAAATTGCATGGAACAAGCTGCAACTGATCGGATCATGGACACACAGATCAAGAACACTCGCCAACAGAGTATCCAACTGTATCGAGTTGTCAAAGCAGGCCAACTCCTTCAGCAGGGCAAGTGACTCACCAGGGAACAAGTTCAGCAAAAGTTTCCTCATCTCGTGGAGGAACTCAACGCAATGGGGACCATTGCTTCCTAAGGGGGGAGGAATGATCCAGGTGGATATTGGTGGCCACCTGCCAAGTCCACCTGGACCCCCACCATTGTTTCTCTCAGCATTTTTAGTTTCCTTAATTGTAGCACAACTTACTATTTTTAGCAGTTTTTCGGGTCGTGAACTTCCGGAGCCTTTTTTGAGGCCCTAAGCGACGTTTTTTGGGAAATCTAGGGCAAAATGCGTCCATGGATCGATGTTGCCTCCTAAAGTGGCAGTGCTCGAATAGATCTTTCTAACGAGCTATTGTACACGTCAAACGGAGATCGTATGCCAAAGTTACGACCTTGGGAAGTTGGTGTACCAATTTACCCAAACGGGGCCCACAGTTTGGCGTTTCATCTTCTAGGGTTAGGTTTTGGAATGTTAAGGGTTTTCCATTGTTTCTCAACAATAAATAGGCCTTTGAGCCTCATTGTAACACAGTTCAAAGGCATGTAGCCACCACATCTCTTCTCAGAGATAAGCTACCATCGCCCTAGCTGGTTTATTTCCATTTCTGGTTGTAAGCATATTTCAGTATTTTCCATTAATGAAATGAAGTATTATTTCCGCTGCATCTTTGTGTATATGGTTATCTCCGTAATTTGTTGCGTTCCTGTTTAAATATGGATCAATACGCTCCTGTGTTGGGAACAACCTGCGTATACGCTGTTTTCAATCACTAAACCGGCATGTATACACGCTTTCACTTCACTAAACCTGCGTACAGATCTATAAAGGATAATTCACTCTTTCAAATATTCAGACACTAATTAACCAAGATTATCAGATTTATAGATCAAGCATGCGCCACATATACCAGATCAAAATCATACAAGGATACTATCATTCAAGCTTAAAGATTATGACCCATCAATAGAACTTATCCTTCTTTATGTGCTAAGGTTCCTCCTTCATTCAAATCCAGATCTGCACCATAATCCAAATCATAAATATTTCAGATATAGCACTTATTAGATATTCAATTAATTCGGATGATGCTTTGCCAAATGATCTCCTTCCTCTTTTATAGTCTTAGGCCTTCCACAATACCACAGTCCAAAACCATAACAAAACAATACCATGGACCCAATACTTGGGGTCAACACTTTTGGATGCAATACCATGGACCAAAACCATAGGATCAAAAACTGTCGGACTAATACCATGAGCCAACCATGAAAGTGCGTGAACTTTTCTCTTCATGAAAGGAACTTTTCTCTGCATGAAAGTGCATGAACTTTTCTCTATATGAAAGAAACTTTTCTCTGCATGAAAGTGCGTGAACGTTTCTCTACATGAAAGAAACTTTTCTCTGCATGAAATTGTGTGAACTTTTCTCTACATGAAAGAAACTTTTATCTTCATGAAAGTGCGTGAACTTTTCTCTACATGAAAGAAACTTTTATCTTCATGAAAGTGCGTGAACTTTTCTCTACATGAAAGAAACTTTTATCTTCATGAAAGTGCGTGAACTTTGTTGCACTATAATTATCATCTGAGATGAGTGGGTTGCCATCAAGTACAACATATGTATCATAATGCCAGCAATCTCCCCCTTTGGACTTGATGGCAACAACAACCAATCACTCTCCCCCTTTGACATCAAGGGCAAAGGGCAGACCAAGATAATCTCTTTCGTAGATGAACATTCCGCTGCCCATACCCCCCCTGAGTATCTACTGAAATCTCTGAATGAGCTCCCCCTCTGTATATGCCAGGGTGTACCACTCTTTCCATGCTTCCTCTGAGTACATGCTGAAGTCTCTGCTCTGCTGAAGTGTGCTGTTCATGCTCCCCCTGACTATAAGCAAGGTCTGCAAAAAGATGTTTTACAAGAAGAACATGACTCTATCATAAATGACCTTCCTATCACCAAGGACTCATACATACATCCATTTCCCAACCAAGTGGGGATACATCAAAAGTTTACACATGATAAAACAAGAACATTACATCTTCATCCCAAGCATAGTGGGGAACCCAAGATAGGCCGTTACATGACCTTGACACCATAAAAGAGATACATGACATAGAGACGAAATATCTAGAGCAAGACTTATAAAAGTCACCAATAACTGATAGCAACAACATCTGACAATCACCATTCAGATTAGCAACCTTAATTTCCTTCTGTTGTCCCTCTGCATTTGTTCCACCTAAAACCAACAACAGCTATGAACTAGAACCAAAGCTTCTAAGATAATGCCAACAATGCATCATTAGAAGTTTATCTGCTCCCCCTAAACCTGTGCCAGATGGTCTCTGTCAGACCCATATCAGACTATCTTCAAAAAGATCCTGTCCCTTCTGATATCCATCAAGCCTCCATATACGCGATTGTCTCTGCACAAACCGGCGTATGTACGCGGATCCTCCTCAGGCAACTCACGTACACCCATTTTTCTCTGAAACAGACAAGTTTTAACAGCAAGATGATGCATCAACTACTCCCAGCTTCTATCTGAGGTATTTAAATGTCTCCCTGGGCAGTGGTTTGGTGAGAATATCAGCAACTTGTTCCTTAGAAGGAACATACTCCAATTTGACCTTTTGTTCCAACACTTGTTCCTGGAGAAAGTGATACTTGATCGGTATATTCTTGGTCTTTGAATGCATGACTGGGTTTTTTGAAATGCTGATTGCACTTGTATTATCACATAAGATGGAGATAGGTAGTGTACAAGTGATTTGAAAATCCTGCAAGGTTTGCATCATCCAAAGGAGTTGAGTGTAGCAAGATGCAGTAGCCACATATTCCGCTTCAACTGTAGATAAAGCAATCGAACTCTGTTTCTTGCTGAACCAAGATACTAATTTGGAGCCCATAAAGAATGCTCCACCACTTGTGCTCTTTCTGTCATCCACGCTTCCAGCCCAATCTGCATCTGTATAAGCATGTAGAGTGAGATTTGTAACTCTAGGATACCATAAGCCATAGTTTTGAGTTCCTTGAAGATACTTGAAAATTCTCTTTACTGCCTGAAGATGGGTTTCCTTAGGATTTTCCTAAAATCTTCCAACTATTCCCACTGCATGCATGATTTCTGGTCAAGTACCTGTCAAATAAAGAAGACTTCCAATCATCGATCTATAGGTTGGTTGATGCACTGCTGCTGATTCATCATTTGCATTGAGGCTGCATCTTGTAACCATAGGGGTACACACTGGTTTTGCATCTTCCATGCCATATTTCTTCAAGATCTGCTTGAGATACTTGGTTTGAGACAAAAAGATACCAGCTTCATTTTGTTGGATTTGCAATCCAAGAAAATATGTCAGTTCTCCAAGCAAATACATTTCGAATTCTTTCTGCATCACCAAGGCAAAGCTTTGACTCATAGCTTCTTCATTGCTGCCAAAGATAATATCATCTACATACACAACAAGTATTAGCAGTTTGTCGTTTTCAATTTTTATATAAAGATTGCTATCTGCTGATCCTTTTGAAAAACCTTGTTGATGAAGATATTTTTCCAAACGGTAGTACCAAGCCCTTGGAGCCTGTTTAAGACCATAGAGAGCCTTTTTTAGTCTGCATACAAGATTAGGATCATTCCCAAGGATGAAGCCATCTAGTTGCTCAATGTACACTTCTTCTTCTAAGTCTCCATTTAGAAAGGTTGATTTCACGTCCATTTGAAATACTTTGAACTTCTGAAAGCTTGAGAGAGCAAGGAACATTCGGATGGCCTCAAGTCTTGCAACAAGAGCAAAAGTTTCTTCAAAGTCTATTCCTTCTTGTTGAGCATACCCTTTACAAACAAGTCTGGCCTTGTTTCTAATTACTTCCCCATTTTCATTCAACTTATTTTTGAAGACCCATTTTGTCCCTATGGCATTCTTATCTTTTGGTCTAAGAACCAACTCCCAAGTGTTGTTCTTTTCTATCTGCTCAAGTTCTTCATCCATTGCCTTGACCCAACATTCATCTTTGCATGCCTCTCTTACATTTTGTGGTTCAATGGAGGAGAGTAATGCCAAATAGCTTGAAGCTTCTGCAATTTTTCTTCTTGTTTGTATGCCTGCCTCCTTTTGCCCCAAGATTTGTGATTTTGGATGATTCTTTTGAACATACCTGGATGGAGTCTTCTCTTCTATCCTTGTCTGTTCCTATGGTGCCTCTTGAGGTTCTTCTTCATCTTCAGTCTGATTTGGATGGTAGTCTTCATCCTGTTCGATATTTTCATAATTTACTTGCCTAGGAATGTTTCCTTTTTCATCAACCACCACATCAATGCTGTCAACAATTCTTCCAAGTCTTTTATTGTAACACTTATATGCTTTGCTGTGGGGAGAATAACCAAGGAGAATGCCTTCATCTGCTCTAGGTTCAAGTTTGCCAAGTTGTTCATCATTATTCTTAATATAGCATTTGCTTCCAAAAATTTTGAAATGCTTTACCGAAGGAGTCTCACCATACCAGAGCTCATGAGGAGTTTGAGTGCTGTTCATTCAGACATTTTTTTTGTTGAGAATAACAACCGCAACAAATGAAGCTTCACCCCTGAAGGTTGCAGGAGTTCCAGACTCATCAAGCATAGCATGAGCCATTTGTTGAACCGTTTTGTTCATCCTTTCCACCACTCCATTTTGCTGAGGAGTCCTAGTTGTAGAGAATTCCCTTCTTATTCCATGTTCTTCACAGAAATCGAAAAATTCATTTGAGGTAAACTCCCCACCTCTGTCAGACTTGAGGCACTTAATTTTGTGATCTGATTCGTTTTCAGCCAAGGCTTTGAAAGATTTGAATTTTTCGAATGCTTCGTCTTTGTGTTTCATAAGTCCTAACCAAACCATCCTGGAGAAGTCGTCAATGAATAATATAAAGTATTCTTCTCCTCGAGGTGACCTTGTCCTAAATGGGCCACATACATCTGTATGGACTAGTTCAAGAGGCCTGCTGGCTGATCCTTCCTTCTCAGGGAAGTTAGTTCTGGTTTGCTTACCAAACTGACATGATTTGCATATGGTGTTGTCTGGAATTTTGATATCTGGAAGACCACAAACTGCCTGGTATTTGCATGCTTTCCTTATTTGTGAAAAGCTTAGATGCCCCAACCTCCGGTGCCATAACCAATGTTCATCATCCTTGCTCAAATAGCATTGTTGTTGTCCTTATTCAAATATGTATAAATTATTTGGATTTCTTCTGCCTTTGATCACTGTTTTTCCTGTATCAAGATCACGAACACTACATCCATTTGATCGAAATATTACCTCAGTTCCTTGGTCGCACATCTGACTGACACTCAGTAGATTATGCTTCAGGCCATCAACATACAAAACATTTCCAGCTTTGACTCTTTCTTTCAACTGAACAATGCCTTTTCCTTTTATGACTGCAGGGGTATCATTTCCAAATGAAAATTTCTTTCCCTTTTCTAAAGCACTATATGATCGAAGTTTTTCTTTATCACCTGTCATATGCTTTGAACATCCACTGTCGATGTACCATTGATTTTCCTGTCCTTCTGCATATAAAGCTATCCCACATCTTTCTCGTTGTGGTTCCTTCATTCTCCATGTTCTGGCACTTGAGATTTGTTCCTTTTGAGTTGTCTTCCCAAACCTACTCTTGCATTCAGAATCTTCATGACCGAAGTTATTACAAATAGAACATTCAATTTCATTTTCAAGGGCCGAAAAGTTGTTATAGGTCCTTTTCGTGATTCCAGTCATACTTCTTTGTTTTTGAGCTTCTCTAGTCATGATTGTCTTATAGGCAACACATTGAGCAGCTTTGTGGCCAAAGTTATGGCATGAGAAACATTGGCCATTGAAGAAACTCCTGTGATTATCAAATCTACCAGCCAAATGATTGTAGTTCCTATTGGCATCCATTCTTGAGGTAAATTGAGAAGGTTTTACCTATGGTTGGTTGTAGCTTTTGTTTGTCCTTAAATTAGATTGTCCTCGATTTTCCTGATAGTCTTTGTTCATTCTTGAGGAAAATTGTCCCTGATTTCCCTGATGATTTCTATTAGGCCTTTGCTCGCTCCTCCTTGCTGCATCAAGATAACTTTTGGAAGTGGATGCTTGTGATGCTTCTCCATTATATCCCAGACCTGTCTTGATTAGTGGAGAACGCTGCACATTGATAATCTCATTCAGAGTATCAGATCCTTTAATGAATTTAAGATTAAGAGCTTTTGTTTTCTCAATCTCTTTTCTAAGACCAACAATTTCACATTCCAATTTTTCATGATGTTTTTCCCTTTCAGCCAGTTGACATTGCAGAGAATCAATAATCATATTTTTCTCTTCTAAACAGACTTTGAGTTTAGATATTTCTTCATAAAAACCTTCTTCATCTATAGAATCCATGTAATCATCATCTTCAAAAGCCATTAAAAGTTTATAATTATTACCTCGTTCATCTTCATCACTATTTGATAGTCCATCACTATCTTCATGAGTGTAATAGCTTTTCTTATTTGCATTATGTTTCTTGTTCCATCTAACAGGTTCCTTCCCCTTGTCAATCTTATCCTTATGAGGACATTTGGCAGCATAGTGACCTACTCTTCCACAAGCAAAGCATTTGAAAGGTAACTTACCTCAGAATCTTCCAGCACCCCGTTGAAGGTTCTTGACAAAATTTGATTCTTCTTCTTCTTCTGACACGTGTCCTGATTCATAGTAGTCTCCTTTACCTGAAGCCTTGAAAGCAGCTTCTCTCCTGTCTAATGGTCCTCCTTTCCTCATTTCATAATCAGTTAGAATTCCGTGCAACTGTGACATTGTAAGGTTTCGTAGATTCTCTTTTTCTTCTATTGCAGAAACTTTAGATTCAAACCTAGGGGACAAAGATCTTAGAAATTTTTCAACCACAACAGCCTCTTTTATTTCTTCACCCCAGTTTTTCATACAACTAACAATCTCATCTACACGAAGGAAATAGTTAGCCACACTTTCATCATTATTCATTCTGAGATTTTCATACTGAATTCTGAGGGTTCGAATTTTTGCTTGTTTTACCTGATCATCTCCTTCATAGCTCAGTACAATCTTGTCCCATATTTCTTTTGCGGATTTATACTGCATAAACTTGACAAATTCTGATTGAGATAGACATCCTAATAGAGTATTGAACGCCTTTGCATTTGTTTCATATTTCTTCTTCTCAGCCGGATCTGTAGGAGTTGCTGATGGAAATGTATACCCTGTATCTATGATATCGCAGACTTCTGTACCAAGAGATTGAAGATAGGCAGTAACTCTTACCTTCCAACATACAAAGTTTGTCCCATCAAAAATCGGCAGTGTGATTGATGCTTCCCTCTTGTAGTTTCTCATGATGAAAGATCTTCCTTCAAGCGATCAAGCTTCTTCTGAAGGAACTGCTCCCATACCAATTGTTGGAAATAATACTAGGGGGGGGGGTGAATCAGTATTATCAAACTCTTTCAATATACCTTTCAAATTTATCCTTTAATTTATTCTTCAGATGTTGATCATTAATATGTATGTCAATACCATATAATAATGAACAAGAATATGAAAAACAAATAGTCACACCAAAGAACACTAGATATAAGGTGGAAACCCAATGTGGGTGAAAACCACCTGCTGCAATATGTCTCTATCTTCTTTTTATTAGAAACTTCTTTTACAATGATTTTGTACTGGTGCAGTCCTTTACCAGTATGCAGGCTGCAACCTGCAGAGAACTACAACCCTCTCTTGTTTTCCAGGCTCTCGTGGAAGGGAGCTACAACCCTCTTAGCTCTTGTACTAGCCAAGATACTAGTATGTAGGTGCTGGCCTACTAAATGCTACAACCTTCTCTTTCTTCCAGGGACCTTGTTTCATAAATTTTCAGACTGGATCCACGAACATCAATCAATCATCATGTATATCTGCATCAAACAATCTCCTTTTCCCCAATTAGCACTGAATCAAGTAAACACTTCTATGACAGTTGTACCCAGAACATAGTAACAGTAACCACACACCAAATTCTGAACCCAGAACACTGCAGTAATAAACAGGAGCAGCTAGATCACAACTAAAAAGATATACACAACTTCAACAACCTGAAACCTGCGTGCATACGCTCCTGTGTTTGGAACAACCTGCGTATACGCTGTTTTCAATCACTGAACCGGCGTGTATACGCGCTTTCACTTCACTGAACCTGCGTATAGATCTATAAAGGATAATTCACTCTTTCAAATATTCAGACACTAATTAACCCAGATTATCAAATTTATAGATCAAGCATGCGCCACATATACCAGATCAAAATCATACAAGGATACTGTCATTCAAGCTTAAAGATTATGACCCATCAATAGAACTTATCCTTCTATATGTGCTAAGGTTCCTCCTTCATTTAGATCCAGATCTGCACCATAACCCAAATCATAAATATTTCAGATCTAGCACTTATTAGATATTCAATTAATTCGGATGATGCTTTGCCAAATGATCTCCTTCCTCTTTTATAGTCTTAGGCCTTCCACAATACCACAATCCAAAACCATAACAAAACAATACCATGGACCCAATACTTGGGGTCAACACTTTTGGATGCAATACCACGGACCAAAACCATAGGATCAAAAACTGTCGGACTAATACCATGAGCCAACCATGAAAGTGCGTGAACTTTTCTCTTCATGAAAGGAACTTTTCTCTGCATGAAAGTGCGTGAACTTTTCTCTATATGAAAGAAACTTTTCTCTGCATGAAAGTGCGTGAACGTTTCTCTACATGAAAGAAAATTTTCTCTGCATGAAAGTGTGTGAACTTTTATCTACATGAAAGAAACTTTTATCTTCATGAAAGTGCGTGAACTTTTCTCTACATGAAAGAAACTTTTATCTTCATGAAAGTGCGTGAACTTTTCTCTACATGAAAGAAACTTTTATCTTCATGAAAGTGTGTGAACTTTGTTGCACTGTAATTTATCATCTGAGATGAGTGGGTTGCCATCAAGTACAACATATGTATCATAATGCCAACACCTTTACCTCTTTGAACACCACATCTCGGTTGTACACAACCTTCCTTGTTACTGGGTTCCAAAGCTTATAGCCCTTTATGCCATCCTTATACCCAATAAAGATGCATTTTTCAGATTTACTATTTAACTTGTTTCATTTTTCCTTTGGAACATGTACATATGCATCACATCCAAATAATCTCAGATGTGAAAGAGAGGGTTTCTTATCTGTCCATACCTCTTGTGGAGTCTTATCCTCCAACGCTAATGAAGGTGATTTGTTGACCAGGTAAGATGTTGTCTCAACCGCCTCTGCCCAGAATTCTTATCCTAACCCGACACCACTAAGCATGGTTCTTTCCCTTTCCATCAACGTCTTGTTCATTCTTTCCGCAACTCCATTTTTCTTAGGTGTGTATGGATTAGTCTTCATCCATGCTATACTACACTTCTTACATAATTCTTCAAATTCCTTATTGCAAAAATCTCCAATGTTATTTGTCCTCAACACATTTATCTTCTTCTCTGTCTGGTTTTCCACCAGAGCCTTAAATTCTTTAAACCTGTCAAAGACTTCACATTTCTTCTTAAGGAAATATATCCATGTATTCCTTAAGAAGTCATGTATAAATGATACATAGTACATAGACTTACCTAGTGATGGAACCTTCACAGGTCCAAACACATCACTGTGCACAAGTTCTAATATCTGTTTCGCCCTCTTACCACCAGAGGGGAAACTCACCCAATTCTGCCTCCCATATACACAAAATTCACAGAAATCAAAATCCAAAGAGCTATTACTCATACCTTCTACCATACCTTTACCATGAAGTATTTGAAGGCCCTTCTCTCCAATATTTCCAAGCCTTTGATGCCACAACATGGTCTTCTCTCCAGGGACCACTAGATTTTTTGCTCCACTTTTAGGAACCACAAAGATGTTGAACCCATCAACAACAGTGCTACCTTGAAGCCTGTATAGAGTTCCAATCCAAACTCCCCACATCAATACCAGTGCTTCCCAAACCATCTTGCAAGTATCCTTCTCGAACACTATTTTTACACCTGCATCATCTAGCTTGCTTACAGAAATCAGATTTCTGGCCAACACAGGAATATGTAGAACACCCGGAAGTGTTCTAACCCTTCCACCTTGCAACTTTAACTTTACTTTTCCACGACCAATGATTTTAGCCTTCCTATCATCCCCTAAGAAGACATCACCACCATTGTATTTCTCATACTCGCAGAACCACTCTCTATGGGGAGTGAAGTGAAAGGATGCACTTGAGTCAATCAACCATGCCTCATGATCTACATGTGTACTTGAAGAAGCCAAGTACACATCTCCACTTTCATCTGAGGTGGTTTTTTCCTTTGTAGAAGGAGCATCATCATATCCCTTTCCTTTATCAGGAACTTTAGATTTACAGTCCCTTTTGTAGTGCCCTTCCTTTCCGCATTTCCAACACATCACCTTTACATGTTTTCCTAGAGATTTAGATCTCCCTCTAGATTTAGATCTCCCAATCGATGACTTAATTTTGTTTCTGTTCTAGGACCATGCTTGTACAGACAAGGCATCACCATTTTGTCTCTCCATATTTTTCCATCTCATCTCCTCCATCAACAAGGATGAGACTATTTCATCAAACTGCAAGGCAGTTGTATTAATACCTATTGCAATAACCAGACTATCCCACGAATCTGGTAGAGACCAAAAAAAACTGATGCACTTATCTTCAACTGAAATTTTAATATCAACAGATAATAACTGACTTACTGCAGTATTAAACATGTTCAGATGATCTATCACCGAGCCTGCAGGAATAAATGTTTTTATGCAAAAGTACAGGAATATGTCGCATATAATATTCAAAGGAAATCATGAATACATGTTAAGTTAAGTTAACCAGAATTCTTGATCAGCAATTATTTCACCATTACATTATGGAAATAAAATTTGTTATGTAGCAATGAGATCAGGGTAAATCTTTGTAAGAATAAAAAAGAGATGTAGTTAAAACATTCACTGTTTACTTTAGTTCAACCTTTATCTAAATACATCCAAAAGCATTGATATTAAACTTGAATAACCAGAGTAGTAAAATAAAGCTTTTGGAATGAAATTGAAAATGAAATCACTGAAAGAAGAGCCATGAAATGAAATTGTGAAATTATCTAAGATCACACTCAAACCAAGCAAACTAAAATGCAGTAAAATAAAGTTAAGAGGTTTGGGGTAATGGGCTGGCTCGTGGGCCCAACCATCCATCTCATTGCCCTTGCAGAAATTAACTCATAATCTCTAGAGCAATATTGAGAAACAAAATTACTCAAAAGTGATTTCCAAATAAACTCATTTCAGAGTAGAAACCAAAATTTAGAATTTAATGCTAAGGAAATTCATTTCAGAAGCCTTGTTACAGATTCATTAAATAATGCAGCGCTGGCTCCAACGGTCCCCTACAGGGATCATCCCACTAGTGCACAACTCCTCCATCCCTACACAGCGAGATCTAATTCCCTGTTCTGCAACTAAAATACAATTTAAAGAATACAAACTACCATCCTCCCCTCACTTACGTAGCTCCTCTCCTTTATATTGGTTTTCACATGATAGTTTCTTTAGAAAATAACATGGGGATTTAATCCGAAATGATATTCATTGATAGAATATCAATAAAACCATTTACCCATTGGAGGAATGAAGATCTAGCACAAATTTCCGAAACCTGGTCATTTTCTACAATTTTGGAAAATTCGGTTTTTTAAACAAAACGCCTCCAAAGAACTATGTGTATCTCCTTAACCATTATGAATTTTGGAAAACTGTTTGGAGGAAATATAGCTTGTTATATTTTCAACAATAACCTCTCTCAAGACTTTCTTTTTCAGATCCATTGCCTCAGAAATTGTGCCCAAAAATCACTGTTTAAAATCTGAGATGCTAAGATTCTGGAAAAACAGTCTATTTTTAGAAAACTTCCTCAAAGACCGTTATGTAACTTTTAGACCATTACAAATTTTAGAAATCGGTTTGAGGCTTTGTCAATTTTCTATACTGGTACTAGAATCCATGTTCTATAATTTCTTCATTCGCCTTCACTTGCACGTAAAACAAGGCAGAAGTTGGCAATTTGGAGATTGCTAAGAATTTGGGGCTGAGGCACTAATTATTGCCTAAACATAAATCCGTACAACCTGGGTGTATCTTAGCTTATGTGGAAGTGTTCAAACACCATTTTGAACAAAAACCTCTTTCATATTTCACTAGATATGTGTCAATGTATGAAAGCCCTAAATTAGTGCAAGCATGTTGGTGTAGGAATGTTCGTGCATGCATAGCTCGTATAGGAATTGCTACTATAGGAATGTTAGCACCTACCACAAAAGAGCCTGACATTAACGATATTTTCACATTAAATTAACAAAACAAGAAGAGTTCATAGATCAACAACTGTCAGCTCTAATTTTCTCTAAATGATAACTTAATTATGTGTAAAATGAATAATAATGATTATAGACACTTAGTACAGACATAAAGTCATTTAGGTAAATCATGAAAATTTGGACAAAATGGAGGCTCGACACCCGGAAACTAGTATTTCTAAAATACACACTAAGAAATCAATGGTTCAACTCGAAATCACTCCTTTGAAGTTCCAAAAATTACTATGGGTGGTCCCAGGGGCAGAAAGCGATTTTACATAGGGCCCGCACTAGCTTCATTTCAATTTAGAGGTCCAAATATTTAAAAATGGGTATTCCAAATATTTTGAAGTGTCAGAGTTTTTTTTTAAAGGACATTGTATTCAATGACACACACACACACACACACACACACACACACACACATATATATATATAGATAAAATATTTTATTTGTAAATATGTTTAAAAGAGAGGGCAATTTGATAACTATGCCCAAAATCAGTTTGTCGAATTGATTAAGACAGTTAGTTAGTTAGGCTACGAGGAGGAATAAAAGTGGAAAATCAAGATATTGTGGGGTTTAGAGTTTGCAAAATCATGGGACTATGTAATGTAATCTCTCAAGAAGCTAGTAAATAAAATCAACTTTGATTCCAAAATTGGGTACAGTTGCATGTTTTCATCCTTTTCATGCAGTATCACCATTTGGTCAATGTTTTCCTCTACTAGTATGTGTGTAATGTAGCAACATATCTCTTCAAGTTATGATTGTGAATTTACGCTAAATGGTACTCACTTTTATGATTTGAATAATATTAATAAGTGCTTTGTCATTCTGGGAATTCCTTCATACTTCTTAATCTTTTTCTATTCCCTCTGCAAAGATTTGAATTCAGATTCTTGATTGCTTGGGTTCAAAATCTGCCTTCTTTATTTTTCTACAAAACCACTTCTTCAGTTTAAGGAGTCTGCAACACTCATTGTTTTTGACCATTATGGTTTTGAAGGCTAGGGTTTTGAATGAGACCATTTGTTGTAAGCTCTCATGGTTAATCCATTCGACCACCTATTTAAAAAAAATCTTGATCATTTCTATAGATGCCCTGAGCACTCGTTCCCTACAACCAGGAACTGTCTTCGGGGTGACAACAATTACATTGGAAATCTCATTGCACTTGACCCTAACCTTATAGCTAGTTAGGTTAGGTGTTAGTCCCTATAATACTAGTGCATTACCCCATTGTTATTTTTAGTGTAGCCCCCTTATTGTTATTGTTGTGCCCATGTCGTCCCCATATTGTTATTGTTGTTCCCTTACATTATCATTGTTATGTTGTCTCTAATTATATTGTGAACCCTTAGACTCCTATACATAGAAATGAGGTTTTGTCATTTGAATCATCCAAGAATTATTTATTTAAGCAATGTAAAGGATGTTCCCCATGGAAGAGGATAAGTTTTTAAGTCATTGATCTATATATTTGTGAACTGGTTGCATAACATTTGGTATTAGAGCTTTGGATTCTAGGGTTTCTCTTCTTCAAACATGACATCTTGGCATTTTTGCTATAACGTTTTCTCTACATGGCTTCCGTAGCTAAAATTTTTACCATGTGGAGCCGAAGTCTTAGATAACTTTGTGTAAACATTTTAGATCTTGGTTCGCTATATTTTCAGAGATATGCTCTAAAGAAGTTAGGGTTTTTGCGGGCTCTAGAATTCTAACTCAAACAGGAAACCTATGTAAAATCTTCAAAAATTTCGTTTTAGGCATCAGATTTGAATTCTGTAAAAGGTGGATGAAAGTGTGTATAAATTTCATGGCTGAAGGTTGAAACAGTGACATGTGGCATCTCGTACAACTTCACTATATTGAACTAGTCCATAATCAAGTCATCGTGGGAGAATTGGCATAACGCTTTCTTGAAAAATCCAATCTTGACCAGAGTTATGGGGTTGGAAATAAGACTCAGAGAGCTACCATAGGAAGAAATTTTAGAACTTGGAGATATGGAATTACAAAGTTACAATTGTTTCAAGATTGAGCTCCTAAAAGCAAGAAAAAGGTGTGTATTTTTTTTAAATTGTATCTTTTGTTTGAAAAACCAGTTTGAAGTGATTCAAAGGGCACAGTGAAGCATAAATATCATTGTTTTATTTCAAAATTCCTCGAAGTAATAAAATGGAAACACCTAGGAAGAGGAAGAAATGCAACATGATATATCAAAATTACAAGACCAAGTGCAACAAATTTCGCTCTCACAAAGAGTAACCAAAAATGAAATGGAAGCTAATATATGTGTTTGAAGGATAATATGGGAGATAATATGGATGGTGTATAAGAATAAATGAAAGGCAACATGGAAGAATTGAAGAATGGTTTAAAAGAAAGGTTTGACAAAGTTGCTACAATAAATTCTTCCTAATGGCGAAAAGGTATCAGATGAAACTCATGATGAGAAAAAAGAAATGTTAATCAAAATTTCATAGACTCTAACATTGGATTGAAAACCCACCATATCCAAAATATCAATATGAGGAAGTTTGATGGCAAGGATCCGGTAACATGGATACTGCAAATGGAGCAATATTTTGATCTTCATAGTGTGCAACACGCACAAAAGGTACGCATTGGAACTTTATATTTAGAACCCAATTAGTTTGTGTGGTATCGATGGATTTGTTCTCGTAAACCAATTGTCACTTGGTCAATTTTATGAAGGAAATGATAGCACATTATGAGGATACAAAGAGAAACACCTTCTTTAGCCAATTAATAAATCTTAAACAAAAAGCTTCAATAGTGGATCACATTGAGGACTTCCAAAAATTGAATATAAGGGTAAATGATATTCTAGACGAGCATAGGATTGATAGGGACTTTAAAGGATAATATCCAACATGAGGTTCGCCTTTGGGAACCTAAATCACTGGAGAAGGCATTCGGGTTGGAAAGAATTGAAAGAAAAATTATGGCAACAAGGAAGCCTACCACTCACAACTATAAATATGGAAGTGTTGTTTCTCCTAGCTTTCCGAAACCTACAAGGTTGACACCACAATAATTGGAAGAAAAAAGAGAAAAATAGATTTGTTACAGTTTTGATAGAAAATACACTAAAGGTCATACGTGTGCTAAGAAGAAATTATTTTATATAGATTATGAGCAAGAGGAAGAAAAGGAATAAGAAACATTAAAAGAAGAGGATATACACTAGGAACCAACCCCATAGAAAGAAGAAATGAATCTGACCATATCTTGTAATGCATTGGCAAGAATTACCACTCCTCAAACTCTCAATATAGAAGGACATATAATGAAGAAAAAGGTAATAGTGTTGATTGATTCGGGTAGTACACATAATTTTATTCATTGTAAGATAGCCAAAGAATTGAATTTCTTCCTATATCTAGCACTAGAGTTTCAAGTAATGGTTGCAAATTGAGGAACCATAAATTGCTCTACAAAGTGCCATAATATCAAGCAATCCATGGGAGAATATCTCTTGAATAGTCCAATGCTTTCCATTCTAATCGGTGGTGCTGATGTTGTACTAGGAGTCCAATGGTTACAATATTTGGGTATGATAACTTTTAATTTTCAAGAAAGTTTCTTGAATTTTTTTTAGGAAGGAAAGGAGGTTGAATAAAGGGGTATCACAGGGAAACTAGGAAAGATAATCATATCTAATGGAATAAAAAAACTTCTAAAGAAAGAACAACAGGGCGTAATTGTACAATTATGTTCACTAGAGGTTCAAACATCAAAATCATCTATTTCTCCATATCTCCAAAAAGTACTAGAAAATAATTCCAAGGTATTTGAGACTCCCAAAGGCATCCCACCTATTTGTGATCATGATAATGCTTTTCATTTGATTCCAGGAAGTGTTCCTCCAAACGTCAGGAACTACAAATATCCCTATGCCCAAAATAGTGAAATTGAACGTATGTTTGCTGAAATGTTGGAGGCTAGTATAATTAAACCTAGTCAAATTTATTTCTCTACTCCAGTGGTATTGGTGCACAAGAAGGATGGATCATGGCACATGTGTTCAGATTATAGGGAGATCAAAAAGCTCACTATTAAAGATAAATTTTCCATTCCTTCCATTGATGAATTATTGGATTAATTACATGGAGCATTTTACTTCACCAAGTTGGATCTTCATTCAGGATATCATCAAATAAGAATGAAGATTGAAGACATTCTGAAATTAACATTTAGAACCCATGAGGGTCTTTATGAATTTTTGGTCATGCCATTTGGCCTTACCAATGCACCTTATACATTTCAAGGTTTCATAAATTCCATTTTCAAACCCTTCCTTAGAAAGTATGTGTTAGTAATTGTTGATGGTATACTAATCTACAACAAGTCTTGGAAGGATCATGTTCAACATGTTGATAGGGTGCTCAAACTATTGGAGGAGAAACAATTATATGAAAAAACCTCCAAATGTTTCTTTGGAGTATAAGAGGTGGAATATCTAGATCATATTGTATCTCACGAGGGTGTTAAGGTAGATCCTAACAAAATTGAATCCATTAAGGAATGGAAAATCCCCACATCCATAAAGAATATGCGAGGATTTCTCAGCTTGACAGGGTATTATCGCAAGTTTGTTAAGAATTATGGGAGAATAACAACACCCCTAACAACATGACTGAAGAAAGATGCATTTTCTTGGACTCCAGAAGCAACTCGCGCCTTCAAACATCTTAAAGAGGCAATGTGCCAAGCATCAGCCTTAGTTGTGCCAAAATTCACCAAAACCTTTATTGTGGAATGTGATGCCTATGGAAATTAAATTGGTGTTATTTTAATGCAAGAAGGAAGACCCATTGCTTTTGAAATTCATCCAATCAAAGGAAAGTATTTACACAATGCTATTTATGAGAAGGAAATGTTGGCAATACTAAATGCACTTAAGAAATGATGACGTTACCTAATGGGAAGACACTTTAAGGTAAAAGTGTATCATGATAGTCTTAAAAACTTTTTAGAACAAATATTATATTTAGAAGAGTAGCAAAAATGGGTCACAAAGATGTTGAGTTATTACTTTGAAATCACCCACAAAAAAGGGAAGCAAAATGTTGTAGCAAATGCACTCTCAAGAAAGGATCAGGATATGGAAGTATTGCTTTCTGCCATTTCTATTATCCAGCAAGATTGGATAACCAAAGCAAGGGATGAATGGAAGAATGATGAAGAAGTGTTGGTATCCATTCAAAAGTTGCAACAAGATCCAATACATCTCATACATTTAGCTAGACAAATTATTCATTATGGTACAAAGATACCTTATACCTTTGTAAGAATTCCCAACTCAAAAAAAAATATTTTTTTGGAATTCCACACCTCTCCCTTAGGAGGGCACTTAGGATTTTTAAAAACATACCACATGGTTAAGAAGGAATTTTTTGTGATGGACTTAAATATGATATTCAAAAGTTTGTGGCAGAATGTTTGGTTTTCCAACAAAATAAAGTTGAGACAATTAAGACCCTCGGTCTGTTACAACCTTTATCCATTCAGAGTCAACTTTGGGAGGAATTTTCAATCGATTTTATCATAGGTTTACCCAAGTCCAAAGGAAAGAGTGTCATCATGGTGGTAGTTGATAGAATTACCAAGTATGCACACTTTTGTGCATTATCTCATCCATTTAAGGCCAATACAGTTATTGCTCCATTTTATGGAAACCATTCAAAAGCTACATGGAAACCCAAAGATTATTGTAAGAAACAATGATCCCATTTTCAATGGAATTTTTTGGACGAAATTATTTTCTTGTCTGGGTACTCAATGAGCTCATAACTCATTTATCATCCTCAATTTGATGGGAAAATTCAGATAGTAAACAAATTTTTGGAAGGATATCTTTGTTTCGTTGTATCTGGTAAACAAACACAATGGGTCAAGTGGTTACCTCTAGCTGAATGGTGGTATAACACTTCCTTCCATACTGGAGCAAAAATGACCCCATTTATGGCCCTTTATGGATATCATTCACCGTCCATAACATCATATTTAAGGGAAAATTCTAAGGTTCAAACAGTGGAAGATCACATCGAGCATCAAAAACAAGTTCTCCAACTCTTAAAGGATAACCTCACTTTGGCGCATAATAGAATCAAACAACAAGCAGATCAACATCACAACGAAAGAAGTTTTGATGTAGGTGACTAGGTATTTTTACAGCTACAACCATACAAAAAATTGTCCCTCAAGCAAGCTAAGAAGGATAATAAATTATCACCAAAGTATTATGGTCCTTACAAGGTGTTGAAAAATATTGGTACTATGGCATACAAATTGGAGCTTCCTATGTTGAGAAATGACAACAAGAAATTCCTGTTTAATTTTTCCTTGAATTAAACTGTGAATTAAACTAGAATTGTATTCTCATAACAACTTGTAAATAGTTAATTAAGTTTAATTAACTTAATTAGCTTAATAATTTTGAGTTGGAAGTATTTCTAAAGTCATCTTATGTTCTCCCTATGTTTTAGGGGCCTAGTATCAATTTAAATTGAGTTGGAAATTAGATCACTCAGTTTACTAAGTTAAGTTCAGTTAAATTAGTTATAAATTTTTTTTGGAACTAATAAAGGACTAACAGCTAGTTGGTGCACTAATGAATCCATTAGTGCTACTCTAGTTAACTGAAGATTCCCTCATGAGAAACTCATGCATGTCAGTTCTGAGAAAGACCCAGTTGAGACTAGAGCGCAGGGACAATGTGCTATCAGTTGTATTATTTACTGGAGTGTAAATATCATGCATGCATCAAAGATTGATCCTATGTTTGGATTGTGCAGTTTTGGAAGCATGAATTCCCTTTAAATATGGGTTGTTCATCCTAGGAATTATTTAAGAGATTAGAGGCTTGGAGACCTACTGAAGAGGCTAAGGATTTGACTTGAGCTAGCTTGTGAGCCGAAAGAGTTGAGCATACTTGGGCGGAATTATTCTAGTGAGAACAAACTTTGTATCTTCACTCATATTTCTAATATATGCAATACGGATAGTGGGGTTTTGAGCAGTGGAATTCCCCAGATGTTCTTTCATTATGTGCCATTGCTTTATCTTCTTCTTGATCATATTGTTTTCATCGATCTATTGGCTTCCGCTGGTTGAAGTAAAAGTAGATTGTTGTCCTGTTCTTTAGTACATTGCATGAGCTTGTGAATCTACAAGATTTTCTACATGGTATTGGAGTTGAGAACAATTTACTAGAGGAAATTTCAAAGTTTTCAGTTTTGGGTTACAGGTGAAATTCAAATTTACAATACATACTTCAAGATCGGCAGATGTTGTTCTACGGTTTGTGGCTCGAGTATGCCTTGGAAGGCAGCTCGAATTTTATAGCCTGGAGGCATAGAATGGAGGTTGTGCTAGAGGATAATGTTTTGAAGGAATTCGTTGATCAAGAAATTCCTAAGCCAGGAACATCAGATGCATAGAATTTTCCCGAATGGAAGAAGTGTATGGTGAAGGCGAGGTAGATAATCCTTTAGGGAGTTCAAGACCACATTGTCATGATTCTCCATGGTAAGGAAACTTTTCATGCTATGTGGAAAAAATTGGCAGACTTGTATCAGAACAACAGTGACCAAAGGAAATTAGCATCGAAGGACAAACTTAAAAAAATCAAAATGGAGAAAGGTGAGACGATTGAAAAACACTTAACGAAGTTCGCTCAATGTCGTGATGAACTTGGAAGTGTTGGAATCATGGTTGTCGAGGATGATATGGTGAGTCTTGCTCTTGTAGGACTCCCAAAGAGCTGGAATAGTTATCAAGACTCTGTCAATGGTTGGGAGAACCTTCCAGATTAGGAATGAATGTGGTCGGATTTGATACAGGAGGAGGTTATGAGGAACACCAGGGATGGCTCTTCATCAAAGACTAATGATGAAGAGAAATGTGCCTTAGAAATTAAGATGAAGAAGGGGAAAGGAAATCTCATTCTAAATCGGATTCTTATCATGGAGGTAAGAAGAAATACATGATGAAAGTTAAGTTCTTTCATTGTCATGATCTGGGCCATTTTGCTACAAATTGTCCACTCAAGAAGTCCAAGAAGAAGTCCTCAGGAGGATAACTGGGTGAGGCTTTGGCCTTTCAAGTCGAATTGGAATTTTCCCTCATTGCATGCATGGTGTCGTCAATGATGGGAAGTGTATGGTACTTAGATAGTGGATCTTCATTCCACATGACTGTGAAAATGAGTTATTGAGTGACCTAGAGGAGAAAGATATCCAGATGCATATCGAGATGGGTGATGAAGGGAACTATAGGGTTACTGGATTGGACATGATTAATTTTCAAAGTGAGCATGGGGTTGCATTCACCTTGAAGAATGTTATGTATGTACCCGGGTTGAAGAAGAACTTGGTATCTATTTCCATGCTTGAGGATAGAGGTCATGATGTGACATGCTCGAAAGGAAAGGTCTTCCTTTGACACATAGCCACGAGTCAGGTAAAGAAAATAGGGATTTGGGTGAAGAATCTCTATAGGGTGGAGGTAGAGGAGTGTGCTTCTTTGAGAACAAAAGTAGAAAGGGTGTAGAGCTAAGACGTTGGTGGGTTGTGGCACAGGAGATTGGGCCACTTGCATCATGGGGCTTTGAAGATATTGCAACAAATCTCTACTGGTCTTCCCAAAGGTACACTTGAGCAAGTTGATACACGCAAAGTGTGTACTTTGGGAAAATACACCAAGTCCTCCTTTCATGACAGAGACATTGGAGCAAAGGCTATTCTTGAGTGAGTCCACTCATATCTGTGTGGACCATTCTCAATAACATCCATGACTAAAAATAGTTATTATGATATATTTGTTGATAACTATTCTCGCAAATTCTGGATATTTTTCATGCAAAAAAAGGATCAAACTTTCACAAAATTTTGTGAGTTTAAAGAATTGGTGGAGAAAGAGTCGAGAAATAAGGTTAAACATCTACGAAGTGATAATGGTGGTGAGTATGTATCAAATGAGTTTAAGAACTTCTGTTCAGTGGAAGTGATTAAACAGGAGTTGACAGCACCCCATAACTCTCAACAGAATGGGGTGGCTAGGAGGAAGAATAGAAGCATAGTAGGGGCAGCAAGGGTGATGTTGCATGATCAGGGCCTACCACTATACTTGTGGGCTAAGGCATGCAACACGACCGTTTATGTTCAGAAACGTAGCCCACATCGGATACTTGAGATGAAGACACCAGAGGAGGCTTATTCCAGTAAGAGGCTAGATGTTGGTCACTTCAAGATTTTTGGGTCATTGGTATATTTCCATGTGACCAAAGACACATAGAAGAAGCTTGAACCTATAGTAGAGTTGGGGAGATTTGTGGGGTACACTCAAACACCTCACAACTATCAGGTGTACTTGTTGACTAACAAGATGATAGTGGTTTGGAGGGATTTCGGGATGTCAGATTCGATGAAGAGAAGGCCATGCAAGTTTCCCTTGAGAGGGAGCTTGAGCTACATGCGGATGAGGAGCTTTTAGCTCCTAAGGTTGAGGAGCCTTAGATTGATGTGGAGTAGCCACATGCAGAGGATTTGAGAGTGGAGACATCCACTCAGGTACAGTCTTCCAGAGAGATAAGGAAGTGCACTAGAGAGGTTGACAGATTGTTGGATGATGCATGGGAGGATGTGGGAGCACCCACTTCTCAGCACAGATAGAGGAGGTCACCAGAGAGGTACACTAGATACATGGCTCTTATGGGTGAATGTGTTGTGATAGAGCCATATTCCTTTAAGGAAGAAGCAACAATCGATTTGGGTTGATGCCATGGTGGAGGAGTGTGACTCCATACTTCATAACAGTGCTTAGGATTTGGTCCCGAGACCGGAGGACAAGTCAGTGGTGAGCTCCCGTTGCATTTACAAGGTAAAGCGAGCTACAGATGGTAGTTTGGAGAAGCATAAGGCTAGATTTGTGGCCCGTGTCTTTTCACAGGTAGAGGGGATTGACTATGATGAGACCTTTGCTCCTATTGCAATGTACTCATCAATCAGATCTATATTGGCACTATCAACATAGATGGGTTGGAAGATACATCAGATGGATGTGAAGGTAGCCTTCCTTAATGGAATGATTGAGGAAGAGGTGTACATAGAGAAACCTGAAGGTTTTGAAACCTTTGCCCATGAGTCACATGTGTGTCGGCTCAAGAGAGAATTGTATGGATTGAAGAAAGCACCTCGTGCTTGGTACACCAGGATAGATAGCTACTTCAGTGGGTCGGGTTTCATGAAAATTGAAGCTAATGAAAACTTGTACCACATAGTGGTGGAAGATAAACTATTGATCATTGTACTTTATGTTGATAATCTCATACTGACAAGTGATGATCAACTGATCAAGTCTTGCAAGGAGCACCTTGCAAGAGAGTTTGAGATCAAGGACATGGGGCTCATGCATTTCTTTCTTGGCATGGAGGTATGGTAGGCAGATGGGGAGTTGTTTGTGTCTCAGGGTAAGTATGCCAATGAGATACTCAAGAGATTTTGCATGGAGAGTAGCAAACCCATGGAGAATCCTCTAGTAGGTAACTGGAGGAAGGAGGATGCTACTATTTACAGGTAGATTATGGGTTCACTCATGTAATTGGTGAACACATGACCAGATATGTGCTATGCAGTTAACCAACTTATTTAAGCGATGGTTAGACCTACCAAGATGTATTGGAAGGCAACAAAGCATGTGTTGAGATACCTGAAGGGTTCTTCTTAGTATGGATTATGGTACAAAAAGATAGAGGGAGTGAAGCTTCAAGGCTTTACTAATGCAGCTTGGTTAGGGAGTCCATTCGATAGGAAGAGCACATCAGGAGGGATCTTCAGTATTGGATCAGAGGTAGTTTCCTGGTACAATGGGATACATAGATCAGTTGCACTTAGTTCGATAGAGGTAGAGTACATGGCTACGAGTCAGGCAACATGTGAGGCCATCTAGATGAGGAAGATCCTAGTTGGTTTATTTGGTTAGCAGATGGATCAAAATGTGATTTACTGTGATAATCAAAGTTGTACCAAACTCTCTAAAATTCCATTTGTTCATGATCGGTCCAAGCATATTGATATCAGATATCATCATCCCAGAGATTGTGTATTGAGGTGGATTATGTTGTTAGAGTACATTCCCAGGGAGGAGCAAGATGCTAATATTTTGACAAAGGCATTTTCAAGATGTAAATTTGAGTTTCATAGAGACAGAATTGGGGTAGCTGATAATCCCTTTCTTGTTGAGAGGGAGTGTTGAGAAACGACAACCATAATTTCTACTTTAATTTGTCCTTGAATGAAACTGTGAATTAAAATCGAATTCTATTCTCATAGAAACTTGTAAATAGTTAATTAAGTTTAATTAAATTAATTATCTTAGGAATTTTGAGTTGGAAATATTTCTGTAGTCATGTATATGTTCTCCCTAAGTTTTAGGGGTCTAGTATGAGTTTAAATTGAGTTGGAAATTAGATCACTCACTTTACTGAGTTAAGTTCAGTTAAATTGTTTTGAATTATTTTTGGAACTAATAGAGGACTAATAGTCAGTTGGCGCACTAATGCATCCACTAGTGCTACTGGAGTTAACTGAATATTCCCTCATGAGAAACTCGTGCATGGTAGTTCTAAGAAAGACCCAGTTGAGACTAGAGTGCAGGGACAATGTACTATCAATTTTATTATTAAATGGAGTTTAAATATCATGCATGCATCAGAGATTGATCCTATGTTTGGATTGCACATTTTTGGAAGCATGAATTCCCTTTAAATACGGGCTATTCATCTTAGGAATTACCTAGATTAGAGGCTTGGAGAGATCCTGAATAGCCTAAGGATTTTGTTAAACACACATGGGCAGCAAGAATAATCTGAAGGATAAATCATGAGAGTACCATTTTTATTAACAACTGATATACATTTATAGTACATATTGTGACCGTTGGGTTCCACATCCCAAGGTCTCTTGGATTCCTTTTGTCTATTCGGCTTCCACACTAACCCATTGAGGCTTATGTGTCCAACATTCCCCCCCTTAATCCGAAGGGTTATGTATGAGTCCAAGAAGAGAGCTGTAATACAAAATGTGCAAAAAATGCATGGCAGAACTAGGCTGAATGTGCTCTTTGAAATGTATGTATAAAGGGCGGTGGTTTAAGGATGACCACCAACACTGGAACACTTAGTGCAGTTCCTGGAACTCTTCCAAAACTGGCAAGAAGCTAGAGTCTTCTACTAGAGGAAGTGTTCCTATTGACTTCAAACATGAAAGGGAGGTCTCACCTCGCATAAAAGGGAGAATGTCAACCTGAAAAGGGAAGTCTCAACCTGTGATGGTTTAAGGATGACCAACAACTCTGGAATTCTTAATGCAATTCTTGGAACTCTTCCAAACTGGAAAGAAGATGAAGTCTTCTGCTAGAGGAAGTGTCCCAGATTACCAACTAGAGGCATGCTCAGGGGCATCTTTGTTTCTGGCTACAACTCTGAAACTGGTGTGGCAGGTTGTGGCTCAGGCTCGCTTGATGTGGCTTTGATGCTTGTAGATGACCATCATTTCCCCCCTGTTAGATACAAGGTGAGATGATGGAGAAAACTCAACTACAAGATTGTTCAATACTCTGGAACAAGTTTTGACATGTGATTGGAATATATTCTTGGCTGTTGATGCCCATTGCCAAGAAGCGATCCATCCAAGATGAATCTTTGTTCTTGCAGGACATTTATTTCTGAAGCATTTGTGTGAAGAATGACTGGTTTATGACAGTGCTTACATGGATGAAGATCAAAACAGTGATCTTTCAAATGGCTAACTCGGTCACAGTGTTGGCATTTCACAATCTGTTGTTTTTGTTGTTGCTGTGGAAGAGGGGCATAATCTGGAACAGCTGGAGGTGAACTGTCATGAAGAACAGGTGGAGATGAATCATCCTCAAGAAATCTAGTAGTTTGAAATTAAATTGACTTTGAGTAGTCTGGAATATGAAAGGACAAGTCCTTGTCATATCCAAGACCAGTTCTGTGCTTGTTGTGGACAAGCTCTTCCCAAGGTCTGATGATGGGCTTGGGAAGTGCAAGTTGAACCTCTGCATCTGCATGTAGCCTTGCTGCTTTATCTGAATGAACTGTAACATTATTGACTTGATGTTGATGGGTTGCTGTCTCAATGTTCTGAATAGAAACATGTTCAGAATGACTGCTTTGTTTTAGTTCTTCTTGTTGTCGCTGAGATTCGAGCTGCAAAAAATCGATTTTTTCTTGTGCATTTTGCAAACAACTTTGAATATTTCTGAGAATGACTTTATCGATCATGATTGTGTCATTGATAGTAGAATGTATTAAATTGTTTAGAAGTTCCAACACTCCATCAACCATTTTCCAACAATTTATATTATTGAATGCAATCCCAAAATCGAATAAAGGGTGCTCCACAAAGCAAGACTTCAACGTACTAGCTTCAACACTTCTCATCATATATGAAGGACCAATATTATACTAGCATATAGGTTGGATCAGCATACAATAACCAATAGCTCATCTCATCGCAGATAATGAAAACACACAACATCACCATCATCTCTCATGGAATCCATATATCACTTATTCAACGTATAATAGTCTTGACCACCGAAATTACTCCAGTATTTTATAAAATGAAAAATGATTTTTTTTTTTTTTTTTTTACAAAGCTATTGCATGCAGTCACCAGAGCAAACTTAATTTTGAAAAGAGAAAAAAATAAAGGCAGTCACTCACTCACAGGTTTATTTACGCAACACCGCACTATTTCTTTTCACTGGTCATCTCAAATATGAGCCCAGGTTGCTTCGCAGTAAGATTGACTTTGTAAACAAATTAACTTTAAATCTTCAATAGCAAATGGATGGCACTGACTCACGGTACTTTTATAGATTGTGGCTATAAATAACAGGAATCATTGGCTTCTTTACTCACGATTTTGGCTCTGCGATAATTATTCTCCTTATTTTGTGATGGCTATGGCAATCTCCAGAATTCACAGTGCCCTTAGATTCGTATACTACACTAGAAGCTCACAGCACCAGTGCTCATGTTCACACCTCCCACACGTTTTTCTCCTTTTCTCTTCTGCACCTGCAACAAATCAAACTTTGCTCTTCTCTCTTCTAGTGCAAGCAGCGGTTCTCTGTCAACCTATTCTTCTTGACTAATATCACACCAGCAGTAAGTCACACTTCCCACAGTCAACACATAGACTCCTTTTTTTTAAATAAATAATAAATGCATTCATAGCTGGTTCTTCAAAAAAATTTACTATCATGCAAGAGAAAAGTCCTCTGTTTTTCTCAACGAATCAAAACCAAAATATGGCGCATGCAATCCCCTGTTTCCTACCAAATTCAAAACAATAGGCTATAAAGCCCAACAGGGCACACTCTCACACAGTATGTAGTACATACGACATACAACGCAATACCACACAGGGTCGCTATAGTGTGACCCTTCGTAAAATCCATCCCATATCAAAATGAAATCCGAACTGGAAGTATCAGAGAAGAAAACAAAGGGATTAGCGATTAGGGATCGAATCCTTCGTTGTATTTCTGTTTAAACTTATCATTGAACTGAGAAGCATGGATCTAGGACAAATTAAAATTCCATATATAACGTTTACAAATTGGGTTTTGTGACAAAATTATTTAATGACTGTAATTACTGCTTTTACAAGAAATAAAACTCTGTTTCTTCCCACAAAGAAAGAAAAAAAGCGTAGCATCTATGCAATTGAACTTAGTGCTGAATGGATCAGAAAGGCAAAACAAAGTTACCATCCACCAGTTCCAACTTGCTGGCTTCAATAATTGGGTTTACAGTCAGAGGGGTAAAGTTGCCCGAAGGATCATAAAAAATAAGGAAAGAAATTCAAACCATCAGCAGATTCGTAGATCAAACCCTCCCCAAGCTTGGATGCATCTAATTTGAGAAGATAAAGGTCTATTTGTCCAGAGAAGAAGTTTTCTAAAACACCCTTAACCTGAGAGTGAGTGCTGAGATGAATACATCCAGTTTGATACCAACGTTTCACTTCAACAACGTGCTTAACTATTTCTCACAGGTGTTTGCTACATTCATGGCAGCAATCCACGTGGTTATTTACTTCTCACAGTTATTTTAGCATTCCAAAAACGTGATACCAACAACCTTCCAACACAGAGCTTATAGTGGTCCTTCATGCAACACTAATTTTCTTCAACGGATATGCCAACTCAATAACCGGAGTAGCATTCAAGATGCAAGATCCCCTGATGCCCGAATTGACATTTATCTGCCATTCTTCATCTCCATCGTAGGAATCGATCTCGAATGCTTTCTCTCTGTGGTCTCCATGTCCGTCACAGAGAAACCCATGCAAAGAGGTTAGTGATATAAGTTCGTGTGTTTGTCTGTAATGGTAGAGGAAATAATTCACTGCAACAACGTGTAAATTACTGATGGATGTGGTCTGACTTAAATTTGTGCACAGGACTAGTGCCCTTCCATGCAGGAATGAACTATCATACAAATGGCTCTTGGGGCTATGCAACAAGAGATCGTTCGACGGATTGGGGTAGCGATCAATCAAATATTTGCTGCAATAGCTCTGGTTTCAACGGAGATGGCTTCACGCAGATAGGATTATGAATGGATTATGAAATGGCTTCGACAGAGCAGGAGAGCATTTGAGTTTGTTGTCCAGGTGAGGAAGACAGGCAAGATAAACAGAGGAAAACCATGCAGCCAACCATCCCACAACGTAGTAATGGTTTCTAAATTTAGGCAAAAGAAAACAGTGGATAGACTGCACAGTAGGCACACAGAGAGGCAGTGGACCACGATGATTATGTGTAGAAGACATGCGGAGAGGCAGCGTTTGTAGCAGGTCTCTTGACATAAGGTGCAAACAATATCAAAAATGTATATGACACTTCCTGGGGTAGGCTATAATAAGGTGCAGTGGCAGGTGAATGATTAATAGCAAGATTTAGTGGGGCAGAGAGCTGATTATTAAGACTGAGTAGATTCAAAATGTCAGAGAGATAACTTGATGAAACCGCATGGTGCATGTAAATAGTAGACCTGATAGACAAAGCTGGTAGCTAATGGCAGACAACGGTTATGGCAGAGAGCACATAGAGTGTAGGAAAGAATATGGTGCAGAATGAGGAAAAAACCGCTCCGTAAGGTGGCAATTCTGATCAACTCTGATTAGGAGAAATGCAGAACTAACATGTATATAGAGACCACAAAACAAGTGGCTCAAATTTGAGCAGGATTAGTAATCGCCTGCTCTGATACCATGTTAAACACACATGGGAAGCAAGAATAATCTGAAGGATAAATCATGAGAGTACCATTTTTATTAACAACTGATATAAAGTTATAGCACATATTGTGACTGTTGGGTTCCACATCCCAAGGTCTCTTGGATTCCTTTTTTCTATTTGGCTTCCACACTAACCCATTGAAGATTAGGTGTCCAACAGATTTGGCTTGAGCTAGCTTGTGAGCTAAGAGATTTGTGCATATTTGGGTGGATTTGTTCTAGTGAGAACATGCTTTGTATCTTCACTCATATTTTGATATATGCAATACAAATAGCGGTGTTTTGAGTAGTGGATTCCGCAGATACATATTGTGTTATGTGCCATTGATTTATCTTCCTTTATCATATTGTTTTCATCGACCTATTGGCTTCCACTCGTTGAAAGTAGAAGTAGATTCTTGTCCTGTGCTTTAGTACATTGCATGAGCTTGTGAATCTACACGATTTTTTACATCTTGCATCTTCCCGAGTGCACCTAGTTTTCTATGTTTCATGCTTAAAGAAGGTTATAGGTGACAAGATCCTAGTTCAAACAATATTGCCATAACTTCACAAGGAAGGAAAAATCATATTGGAACTTGAAGCAGTCACGGAAGAAAAACTCAACAACTACAAAATCGATCACTTTCAGAGTATCTCATCAAGTGGAAGAACTTACCCACTAAAGATCCCACATGGGAGGATGAGAATTGTATGCAGAAGCATCTAGAACTACTCAAGTGTTGAGGACAACACTTCTTTGAATAAGAGGGCCATGTTAGGTGCCTATAACACTAGTGTATTCCGTCATTGTTATTGTCAGTGTAGCCCCCCTATTGTTATTGTTGTGCCCATGTAGTCCCCATATTGTTATTATTGTGCCCCATAGAAACCCACTATTGCTATTGTTGTGCCCTTACATTATTATTGTTATGTCAGCTATGATTATATTATGACCCCTTACACTACCATATATAGAAAGGAGGTTTTGTCATTTGAATCATCACACTCCTATATATAGAAAGGAGGTTTTCTCATTTGAATCATCCAAGAATTGTTCATTTATATAATGTAAAGGAGGTTTCCCCCTTGAAGAGGATAATTTTTTAAGTCGTTAATGTCTCTATTTGTGAGCTCATTGCATAACATTAGGAGTACGTCTAGTTGTATTCTAGTTTCTTTTTTAGCACCCGTCTTACTGTAGGAATTTACAGGGTAAGTTCCTCAGAAAGAATACCAAAAGGACACCGCTCACAACCAGATCACAGATCAATACACCAGTATTTTTGACGTGGTTAAAACCCTCAAAGAGGGAAACAGTCCACGGCCTGTCCCAATGTGGGTACTACAGGCAATTTATTAATCAAAGAATGAAAATTTACATAAGCTTCTCTCATGCACAGATTACCCGAACAATGACCCTCCATGCGCTTTAAATAAAACTCATGGACCAATCGGGTGTCAAGCCACGGATCAAGTGTCGGTAATACCGAGGAGAGAATGAACCGTCAGATCACTACATATCATGACCGTCGGATTGTAAGTTACAAAATGTACAATGGTAAAGAAACACACTTTACCTAACTCTATACCTAACTCTACACTAGACCAAGTTGAACTTAACTATATCCTATGTGTCGGAATATCGTAACATCCCCCCTTAAGAACAACTTGGGATAGGATTGAAGGATTTACAAATATGACATAATAGGAGAAGGAAGGAGGCACTAGAGCCTATCCCCCCTTAGTGACAACTTCCTGAACTCCAAGCATATATCGAAGTTTAGTGAACTTCGCCTCTGTGAGAGCCTTTGTGAAGATGTCTGCAACCTGATCATCTGTTGGACAATATTGCACTTCAAGAACATGGTCATGAATGAGCTTTCTGATGAAGTGCATGTGTAGTTCAATGTGTTTGCTGCGCTGATGCTGGACTGGATCTTTGCATAGCTGAATGGCACTTTGATTATCACACCAAAGTGTGGTTGGATGCTGCTGCTCAAAGCCAAACTCTGATAGGATCTGACGAAGCCACAAGGCTTCCTTACTAGCTTCCACGGCACCACGATACTCTGCTTCTGCTGACGAAAGAGAAATGGCAGCCTGTTTCTTACAAGCCCATGTAATAGGTCCTGAACCAAGAGTAAAGACATAACCGGCAGTAGACTTCCGATCATCAGGGTCACCAGCCCAATCAGAATCAGTGAAACCAACTAATAGAGGAGCTGCTTTGGCACTGTAATGAATCCCAAACTGTACTGTACCTCGAACATAACGAAGTATTCTTTTAGCTGCTTTCCAATGACTTTCACGGGGGTTTTGCATAAAACGAGCAACAAGGCCAACAACAAAGGAAAGATCAGGACGAGTATGGGTTAAATACAAGAGTTTTCCTACAAGTTGACGGTATAAGGTAGCATCAACTTCAGGAGAAGTACAAGAGACTGAAAGTTTGACTCCAGACTGAAAGGGAGAAGGGGCGGGCTTACAGTCTTCCATGTGAAAATGACGAAGAATATCACAAGCATACTTGGACTGGGAAAGGAAAATACCCTCCTTGGATTGCAAGACTTGAAGACCGAGAAAATAGTGTAAGTGTCCTAAGTCTGTCATTTCAAATTTCTTTTTAAGGCTAGACTTCACATGGTTTATAAGGTTGGGATCACTACCAGTAAGAATAAGATCATCAACATAAAGAACAAGGATGATAAGAGAGTTGCCCACTTTCTTGGTGTAGACAGTATTGTCAGAATGACACCTAGAAAAGCCAGATTCTAAAAGAAAGCTATCCATTTTGGCATACCAAGCCCGAGGAGCTTGCTTGAGGCCATAAAGGGATTTCTTAAGTCGACAAACAAGGCTGGAGTCTGTTTGTATGAAGCCAATGGGTTGTTCCATATAGATTTCTTCCTGCAAGTCCCCATGCAAGAAGGCAGATTTAACATCCATCTGATGGACTTCCCATTTTAAAGAGGCAGCAAGGGAAAGAACAAGGCGGATAGAGTTCATTTTGGCAACAGGGGAGAAGGTTTCAGTGTAGTCAATGCCTTCAACCTGTGAAAAGCCCTTAGCAACGAGATGAGCTTTATGTTTATCAACTTTCCCATCTGGTTCATACTTGGTTCTGTAAACCCATTTACATCTAACAAGTTTGCGTCCCTTTGGTAGAGGAACAAGATCCCATGTATCATTTGTCATCAATGAATGATATTCTTCATTCATAGCTGCTTCCCAATGTGGATGGCCTGAAGCTTCTGCAAAAGTGTCAGGATCATGATTTACTGGAGCTTGAGCCAGTAAAGAAGAGGCTCTTTCAAACTGAGAACGTGTACGTCGCTGATCTGTAGGATCACCGGCAAGATCTCCTGCTGCATCCCAAGTAGCACAGACCCATCTTGGAAGTTGAGGATCCTGAGAAGGTGGGGGAGGATTATCATCCTCGCTTTCATCATCTGAAGAAGAAATGTTTTCAAAAGTAGAAGAGATAGGAAGAGGTGGCACATCCACCGGACTAGGCTCGCAGGCCGATTTATTTTCATCAAATTTTACATCTCTTCTAATGATAACATTTTTGGACTTAAATGGAATAAGTCTATAACCTTTTACATCTTCAGAATATCCAACAAAAGTACATTTCTCACTCTTAGGTTCTAAATCTTTATGCTTTTCATCTGGAATATGGGCCCATGCTTCACTTCCAAACACACGAAAGTGACTTACATCTGGTTTAATGGAACTCCAAGCTTCTTCTGGAGTGATATTCTCTAGAACCTTAGTAGGAGTGCGATTGATTATATAATTTGCACAATTAATTGCTTCGGCCCAAAAACTAAGACTGAGTCCTTTAGATTGCAGCATACAATTAGCCATTTCCTTTAAGGTGGGATTTTTCCTTTCAGCTACACCATTTTGTTGTGGAGTGTATGGAACAGTATGTTGCATTTGAATTCCATTTTTGGTGCAAAAGTTGATGAATGTGTTTTTAACATATTCTCCACCATTATCAGTTCTTAGCTTAAGAATTTGATGTCCAGATTGTTTTTCAACAAAGGCTTTGAAGGCCAAAAATGTGTTAAATACTTCGCTCTTGAGTTTTAAGAAGTATACCCAAGTGCATCTGGAGAAATCATCAATGAAAGTTAAGAAGTACTTGCAGCCAGAGAATGAAGCAACAGGAAGAGGACCACATAAATCACTGTGCACAAGCTGTAAAGGGGCTGAGGTGTGCCAAGAGGCACGTTTGTCAAAACTGTCCCGATGATATTTTCTGAGTACACATCCGGAACAAACACCATCTCTGCAAGATACCATAGGAAGACCTGTCACCATATTTTCTTTACATAGATGCTGAAGGGAGCGATAGTTTAAGTGACCAAATCGCTCATGCCAAAGTTTGCTCACTTCATCATTATGAGCAACAAATACTGAGGGAAGATTTGATGACCCAAAGTTGTGAAACTTATGCAACCTTGTGGAATCATCAGCAAGACCAGTAGCTAGAATCTGTTTAAGATCTTTTAGATCCTTGATTACAACATCATGAGGTGAAAATTCAACAATTTTACCTTCACCTGAATGAGTTATCTGATAGACAGATAGAAGGTTGCAGGATAAGGTTGGAACACATAATACATCATTAAACTGACCATTGTCTAGATGAACAGTTCCAGTCCCTACAACATTAAGAGATCTATCATCACCAACATATATATTTTTGGTGTTACAATCATTTAAAGAAGAAAACATGGCTTGGTTTTTGGCCATGTGATAAGAGGCTCCAGAATCAATGAGCCACTCATGAGAATGAGAAGAAGAAGAAGATACATTTAATGCATAACCAGACTGAGATGATTGACAACGACATGCAGAAAGTGCCATTCCGGAAGTTGAAGTTGAAGTAGGCTCCACATGGATGTTATGTTTCTTCATTGCGGCTTCCAAGGCTTCCATCTTCTTAAAGAATTTAGATTCTAAGTGGCCATCTCGATTACAAAAGTTACAATGTCTATCAGTCTTCTTCCATTTGTTTTTATTGGTCTTATCATTTTGCTGAAATGATCTTTCATTTTGAGGCTGAGTTGGTTTAGGACCATTCTTTTGAGGATATGACTTCTTAGGATTCTTTGAATTTGGTTGCTGCTGGGCGGCTAACGCTTTCGTGGAAGAGTTTCCAAGATTAAGAAGACCAAGGTGTAAGAGTTTTTCTTGTTCTCTTATTAAGGAATCACAAAAGGAGTCAAAGGAAGGGGCCTTGTAGTCTTTTCCTTAACAAATGAAAGCTTCCCTTGTAGAATGGAAAGTGGAAACAAATACAGAGTAGGCTGGTCCCAACTTAGTAAGGATGGAATAAATAAGGTTACCATCTTCTTTCTTAACTTTAACACCTTCCAAGAGATATCTAAGGGTCTTGAATTTGGACTAGAAATCTTCAATGCAAGAAAAATTATTAGGATCCAAAGTAAGCAACTCATTTTCAAGTTGATGGGCTCTAATTTCATTTTTAATCCCAAAAACTTTAGCGAGTTTTTCTAATGCTTCATGAGGAGTCTCAAGTTCTGCAATGTGGAATCTAAGATCAGGAGAAATAGACATCCCTATCAAACCACGTGCTTGATCTTGTCTATTTTCCCATTTTGCAGCCTTGTCTTCATCTTTTGGTTTCTTCTCTTGGTCTGTGGCTATTCTGAAGAGACCTTTACTTCTAAATAAATCTTCCATGTAGGCTACCCATTGGAAGTAGTTAGTGCTGTCAAGAATGACTTGGCATGGACTTTCCATTTAAAAAAAAAATGAAGCTGAAGATGCTGAAAGTAAGTGTTCCAATGGATAGATCTCAAAAAATTAGGCGGTTTTAAAAAAAACGTCTCTGAAAAAGGCTTCCGGATGAAGAAGTTATGGCTTTTTGAAAAACAATTGTTGAAGTTGCCAGCAAAGTGCGCGAATGTGCGAGAATGAAAAAATCCGCCCCCACAAAATGGAGACTTGAACCCAAGACCTCTACTCTCTTAAAGTAGCTTTGAACCAATTGATCTATACAAAAAATTTGAGAGAGAGAGAGAGAGAGAGAGGGGGGGGGGGGGGCTTGGTTTGCGTGCTTGCCTTGAGAAAGCTCTTTTTCCCTACAAAACACAAAACACAGAACCCAACACGAATATGCAAAGAAAAACGAACCTTGCGGCTTGAAGTTAGCTTTAGCCAAAAAAACTAGAAATTTAAAAAAAAAATCTCAAAGTTAGCTTTAGCCGAAAAACTAAATATTTTTCTCAATGTTTCTGATTTTCCGAGATCACACTAAGGTGCAGGGAAAAGAGCATACGCATGAGAAAAATCCTTCCTTTCTGTTTCTGATTTGCCCAGATCGCACAGAGTCGCAGGGCAAAGAGCATATGCAGAAATGAAAGGTATAGATCCGGTTAAAAAAAAGGGTAAATAAACCGAAACCAAAATAAGCAGAGAGAAAATAACAGTAAACTGCAAAAACACTGTATACCTCCTGATCTAAAAAATGACGCAGCTAGGGCTACCGGAAACCTTTTCGCGTGAAACGAAAGGGGTTCCTCACTGGAACAGATGCTCCGAACGCAACAGAGCAATCCTCTCAGCCCGAAAGCAGTCAGAAACAGCAGATCTAGGAAACGACAGCCGCATGCAGTTCTACCGGCTTCAGATTTGGATCACCAACGGACGCGGCCCTCAAATAGCTCTGATACCATGTAGGAATTTACAGGGTAAGTTCCTCAGAAAGAATACCAAAAGGACACCGCTCACAGCCAGATCACAGATCAATACACCAGTATTTTTGACGTGGTTAAAACCCTCAAAGAGGGAAACAGTCCACGGCCTGTCCCAACGTGGGTACTACAGGCAATTTATTAATCAAAGAATGAAAATTTACATAAGCTTCTCTCATGCACGGATTACCCGAACAATGACCCTCCATGCGCTTTAAATAGAACTCAGGGACCAATCGGGTGTCAAGCCACGGATCAAGTGTCGGTAATACCGAGGAGAGAATGAACCGTCGGATCACTACATATCGTGACCGTCGGATTGTAAGTTACAAAATGTACAACAGTAAAGAAACACACTTTACCTAACTCTACACTAGACCAAGTTGAACTTAACTATATCCTATGTGTCGGAATATCCTAACACTTACTAGTCCCTAATATGAAAATTGTAAAATGTTGGCAATATTCTTGTAAAAATTTTCATATTTCTAATGATTTTATATTAGTCTATATAAAATTTTGGCAATTTTTAAGGTAAAATAATTTTATAATATAAAATGTGGGAAATCATTTTAAAAAAAATGGAAAATGGCGATTCTTTTTTTTTTGTAAAAAACATGCAAAATTAGCCCCCCTATGAATATTAGCCCTTAAAAATTTCCCTGTTTATGTTCAACCTCCATTTACTTGTCTTTTGTTCTTGTTTCTTTGTGTTGTATTTTATTTCATGTTTCACTTAATAAGAATTTACATGAAATTTGTCTCTTGTTGGATCAAAATAAAATGTGGAAAAGTTTGAAAAGGGAAATTGTGATGACGAACAATGCTTGGCTCATCTGTTACCCTCTTATCTATCTTGGGTTTACATATATTTAAAGTCAATAATGTCTGAATGAAAAATACAATCGATTTAATCGTAAATCCTTTTGTCGAACCATAAATCTCATATCTATTCCAGGATCTTCATTCCTTGTCTCAATTTTTTAATTAAAGGGTGTTCTTATTGTCAATCCACTCAAGTAGAAGAAGGGAAAGGGGAAAATCAATAATGAGAAAACCAATATCATAGATATATATAACCTTTTATGAGGGAACAACTTATTTTTCTCTCAATAATATGGGATCCCTCTTCTACCCCAATCAAATAAATAAGTGCCTAAGCACATTCCTATAAGTAAATAAATAAATAAAGGGTGAAAGAAAAGAAAGACTTATTGTGCAGAGAGGTGAACCAAGTAACTTCACGAGGGTACTATTCAGGCTCACTAACATTGAAGCAATTCTTGTGTTCCTGTAGTGACTCCACCGGGGTACTGTCTAGGCATGATAGTAGTGGAGCAAGACCAGAGATGAAAAATAAGACTCTAATTATCTTAAACTCACAATTTTATATTACCCTTCTCCCGAATCTAAACAATTATGATTTGGAAAGATTTGTGAATGTGTTTAGCAAAGAAAATAATAATGGAGACTATATCCATGACTGTGTCAAATGTGTTGGCATTATGGTGTACATTGTTCCAAATAGGTAATGTTGGGATTGGTTCATGATGGCAGCTAGCTCATGTTGGCATTAATGTCAACCCTATGTAGCTTAGTTGATGTGTGGATGCCTTCCTTGTAGTATGGTTACAGCTAGTTGAGTTGGCAATGAGTTGGTTATGTTGGTATTGATATTAACCCTTGATGTCAATATTTTACGATGTAGTGCTATGGTAGTATGGGTTTCATGGAAGTGTTTCCTTTTGTTGGCTTGTGTTGACATGAGTAGAGGCATTGGCTCAAGTGATATATGTTGTTAAGTTGGCACACTTGGTAAGTGCTAGGTCTTCATCTAGGTCTTCATGCTGGAGATGACTTGTTGCAGTGGTGTGTTGGCTTGATGATGATGTTGTGGTAGTATTACCACGGTACAAGTATTCCTAGTATTGGCATTACCATGGTATTGGTATGTGTGTGTGGAGTAGGTTGGAACGTGATATTACCTTGGTGCAAATAGTCTTGGTGTTGACACGACCATAGTATTTTCTATGGTATTGTTTTGGAGATTACCATGGTACAAGAGTCCTTGGTACTAATATAACCATGGTATTTTGGTTTGGAGATTACTATGGTATAGGTGTCCTTGGTATTAGCATAACCAAGGTATTTTCTCATGGTATTTTTTTGGATATTACCATGGTACAAGAGACCTTGGTATTGACATAACCATGTTATTTTCCTACGGTATTGGTTTGGATATTACCACGGTACAAGTGTTCATGGTATTGACATAACCAAGCTATTTTCTCGTTGTATTGGTTTGGAGATTACCATGGTACATGTGTCATTGGTATTTACATAACAAGGTGTTTTCATGTGGTATTGATTTGTAGATTACCATGGTACAGGTGTCCTGGGTATTGGCATAACCATGGTATTTTCTTGTGGTATTCACCTGGAGAATTGTTGAGGATATTTTGGCTTTTACTTAAGTGAAAAAAAATAGTGTTGTTGGTTAGATGGGTTGATAGTGTGAGTTATAAAGGGATGCATTGTGTGAGTATGCTTTAGACCTATTGCTGAGTAAGATTACTTCAGTGTATGAGTTCTAATGGTAGCAGAATGAGCATATCTATTTGGTGAAGCAGTGTATTGATTTGGAATTTCAGATAGCAGATTAGAGAAGCAAAGAAATGTAGCAGAGTGTGTTGGTAGAGATGGAGAGTGTGGTATATCTCCATATTTGAGACTCTCACTTTTGTTTTGCAAGTGTAGCCAGTGCATTTGGCACATAGCCATTGTGTTTTATGTGGCTACTTGTATAATGCAGAAATTACAGTTTGGAGCGAAGATTTGATATTATGGATGAGTGTGAGATTTGTTTTAGTTGTTGGTGACTTGTTTTAAGATTTTATGATTGCATTGTGGCCACTATTTTTCTTGTTTGGAGAGCATACTTCTTGTGGTGTTTTCTATTTGTTGATGGTATCTTGTTGCTGGAGATCGTATTGTAGAGCTGAATCTGTTTGAGCAGAAAAGTCTTAGGACTCAACATGAAAATAGATTAAACAAGCTATGCATAGATTAGAGACTTCATGGGTGTGGAGAAGTGATTTAGAAGCTTAAAATAAAGGAAAAATTTCTCAATCAATTTGTATTTGGATAGTCCAATAAGAGTTACGTGAGGATCGTTGATCATGGTGGCTTTCAGCAGATGGTAGTCCTTAGATCCATGTGAGAACATAGTCTTCTGAGTTGACCAGTAGGATCGAGTATCCTGACTGATTGGTGTTGGCCTATTATATATGAGGTTGAGTATCCAAGATGATGGGAGTAAGAAAATATATGTAAAATACATATTTTTCTTAATAGAATATTTAATGCAGCACAACAACAACAGTGTGTTTTTTTCTCGGTGAAGGGGTTTCAACCAGATATCTTGTGTCTCATGTGTTGATGCTTTCTTGTGTTCTTGTTCAAGGTTATGTTGCTCATATGGTTTATTTGTTTCTTATGATTTATGCATAGATCTACAAGTGTTTAATGAGTTTCTACTAATTAGTGTCTGCGATTTAGTAAGAAGTTTACATTGGTAAAAATTGATAACAAGTAACACTATTGATTCACCTCCCCTCTCAGTAGTGCTCAAAGGTTTCCAAGAATTGGTATTAGAGCAAGGATATGTGTTGCGACTTGATCACTGGAGAGTATATTTTGGGTTTTTTGGCAATTTTTTTATTTTATTTTTCAGAATGACTTCGCAAGGAATGATTGTCCTTACTTCTGTAAATTTCAAGGTATGCAGCAAAAATATTAAATTTCAGTTTTTGTCTTGTGGATCTAACATTCATATATTAGTATGTGAAGTTTGTGGAAATGATTAAATTACAAATGAAGTTTTGCAGTAGGATGCACAAGTTAGATGAGTAATCTACAAGAATCTTCATCATGATGATTTGAAGAGGCTAATGTTAGAAAAATAGAACAAAGATTGACTTTTTCACAACACAAATCTCACACTGTATTTATTATTCATTTTCAAAATTACATATATAAGAAATTATACATTGATTTAGACACCTCTAGGTAATGACAACTTTAGATAATGACTTCAACTCATACATTGGAATCAACACCTTCTAGACTGATGCTTAGGAACTCACAATGACAACTACACATGAAATGGAAGCATTACTTCCAACACACTTCCTTAATGATTACATGGACACCATTAAAAACACATATTAAAAAAATAAATACGTTTTTTTCTCACTGGTCTTCATCAACACCCACATCCACTCTGGAATCTCACAAACTCCGCTCTTTCACCACCATTGAAGAATACTGCAGATGCATTGACAAAATCTATGAGCTCTGAGAAGTTCTCTTGGTGTAGAGAAACAATGGGTGTTGCAGGGTTGGATAAATGACTAAGCTCTATTGTGGCCCCCTGTGGAAAGAAAACAACAAGTGGGGGAATGTTGGGTTGTGTTATATTCTTTCCACGACTAGCCCACGTAGTTAACCGGGGGGTTAGAGCGGGGGCAAAGCCCCCCCTTCGTTGCACCGATTACGTAGCGGGGGGGTCACAAGGGGTTTGAGGGGTGCAAGTAACCCCACTCTATGGGGTTTGGGGCAGTGCCCCAGAAAATTTTGGTTTTGGAACCTATGTTAGGTTGGGCGGACCCATCTATGGTTTTGTGCATGATTTTGACACATGTTTTTGGACGTGATGGTTTTCGGTCCATGGTATTGGACGCGATGGTTTTCTATCCATTGTATTGGATGCTTCAGAATGCATAAATATGTATTATAAAATTGATAGGAAAATAATGAAAACTCAAGCTGGTAGTCCCGATTTTGGGATCCAGGGGAAAATCTCTTTGTATATGTGTTTTATGTGTTATGCTCTTGCATTGTTTATTTTATGTGTTTTAGAATTAGTATGCAGGTAATTTCTGTACGGGGTTAAAACCAACACACATGACATGGAAGCATTACTTCCAAAAACTAATAGTTTTAAAATATTGCAAAGAAATGAGGGACAAGCTAGAGTCCATATATAGAGATGGCACTAGAAACAATATGGAGTTTGAGAAAAAAAGGCAGCCAAAGACCATGTGGAGAAAGAAGGAGAAACAACTCTTCAAGTAGTGAAGAGCATCCCCTCCTGCAGTTCATGATTACTTCCTACATATTTATAAGTGGAATGCATAATTCATGAGAGGTGTGTTTAGTCAATTTAACGTCTTAAATTGCTCTACATAAATTATCAATCCGGGTATCGTAAACTGATGAAGTGTGGTGCACTATATGTGCTTAGTTAACCTTTCTCTTACTTCGTTGTTTTATAGTTTATGTTCAACTCTTCCTAAAACTCTGCTTCAAACACATGTGCTGTGTAAAGCACGATTAAGAAGTAGTCAAAAATAAGTCCAAAAAGTAATCAAGCTCTAAGGTGACAAGTAAGAAAAACCACTTTAAAGACCAGTTATAATGTTAAACTCTTCCTAAAACTCTGCTTCAAACACATGTGCTGTGTAAAGCACGATTAAGAAGTAGTTAGAAATAAGTCTAGAAAGTAATCAAACTTTAAACTTGCAAAGAAAGAGCTTGAAAGAAATAACTTGAAATGAAACTGAAAGCAAAGAACTTGAAATGACTTGAAAGTAAATGACCACTTCCAATGGCACTAGACACCATTCATGCTGCTGCAAATAAAAAAAAAGAAAGTCACTTTTAAAACCAAAGATAAAGATTATCTCTCTCTAACTCGATGCTTCTAAGCACATGTACTGTGTAAAGCACGGATAGAAAGTAGCTTAAGTTGAATTAGAAAAGTGAGAAAAATCTGCTTTAAAGACTAATGATAATATTTTGCTCTTTCTAATTCTCTACTTCAGCCATATGTACTATGCAAAGTATGATTAGAAAGTAGTGAAAGATTAGTCTAAGAAGCACTTAAAACCAAAAATCTACTTTAAAGACTAGTAATAATATTTTACTCTTTCTAACTCTCTACTTCAGCCATATGTACTATGCAAAGTATGGTTAGAAAGTAGTGAAAGAACAGTCTGAAAAGCACTCAAAGCCAGCTGCAAGTTAGTGATATTTTGATCTTAAAATATAACAATTTATGATGAAGATCATTTATGTGTTAGCAGCTCTTTGAGAAATAAAATTAAAAATCAGCTATAAAAACAAAGGCAGCAGCTTGAACCTGTCAACTTCAAATACCATTAGTTTGTAAAGCAAATACATAAACATAAAAACAAATCCCGGGAGAAAATAAAATGCAATAATTCAAACTGTACAAGGCAGGGGCCCCCTTCTACCTATGAAATCAAAGCAAACTTAAAATTGCATGAATGAAAATCTAATCTACCTTACATTCTACAAAGCAATATTTACAAAATGAAATCTAATCTACTTACATCCTAATATGCTCCATGACATCTACTTCACATCTCCTTCCATGTTGAGAACATCAAAGCTTTATTCAATTTCTTCAAAAGTGCAAAGTACAAAAGCTTTCAAAAGCCATGAGACTAACAAGCTAAAAGGACTAAGAAAAGACTAAAGGAAAGACTAAAGAGAGACTAACTAATGAAGGAGAGAGATCTCCTATTTATACAAAAAGATGAGAGCCATCTCATTAATGATAATCCATGAATATCTCCCTCTACCTCTAGAGTCCTAATCAAAATAGGAACTGATAAGACACGTCTTTTAGAGTTACAATACAATTAGGAGATGTGACACATATCCTCATGATCCCATGATTCTTTCCAACCAAATTCGAATTTGGCCTTAGAGTGCCACATAAGGGTCTTCTAGAAGCCTCCTTTCAACCTACACATGTCAACAAACTCAACCTATTTGTTAGGTATAAGCATATGCACATTATTTTCTAATGTTTAACCACAAATTCACTTAAAAGGCTTAGAAATAATAAATATTGGAAAAACATAAAGGTAGCCCAATGATAATGAAAGTGGGATGAATGTGGTGACATAGTAGTGAAATGGAGGTGAAATGGAGGTGATATAATGGACATAATAGCGAAAGTGTAATGCAAATGAATGACATTTTCAAGACTCAACATACCCCCCAACTGAAGCTATTGCATGTCCTCATGCAACATATATTACATTGACTCTTTTGATCCTTGAGCTTTGGCTTAACTTTGCATGATATCATTTGATAACTTCATATTTCTGCAAAGTGTTTTACTTGAATTGCAACATGGTTGGTTCTTGTGTTACAACCATTTTTTTTTTTTGTTGCCTTCTATTTTGATCTTTGAACTTTGCATAATGATATTTTGATTATTGTTGCAAAGTATATCTTTATTGGATTGCATGATGGTTGGTTCTTGTGTGACAACCATGATTTTTTTTTGTATCCAATTTATCCTTTAAGCACTTTTTTTCAAAAGCCATTGTATGCTCATAATAGCAATGTAATAATTAATATATGTTGGAAGTATGTGAGCTCTTGAATATGTTATGGACATGGAAAGATATGAATATGAATGTATTCCCCCCCCAATTGATAGTATTGGCTATTTTATGAAATGAGGAAGAGAAATGTTTTTCCAACAAGTATCATTCTAGCTTTTTATGGAATTCTATGATTAAAAGTTAGAAAATGTCGTACCTTCACTTACCCTTTGGAATGGATGAGTTGTATGTGTGTGGTGGCTGAAAACTTCTGATCACATTCTTCTTCAAGTGGTTGAACAAGAGGAGTCATGGATAGAGAGATAAGATGGCTTTTTATTGCTTCTACTAAAACTTGCTGAATCTGCTCCAAAATGCTGAAAATAATAGTCTTCATGTCTTCAAAACTCATTGGCACAATTCCTACTATGTGAAAAGATGTTCTGATGTCGAACATAGTAGGAAATTGTTGGCTTAGTGGCCATTAATGGATGCCACTAGTCAACACGAGAACTCTCACCATTGATGACAATGAGAGTCAAGATGCCCAAACACATCTTGCTAGGTACGAATGAATTTGCTGATGTCGAGTCACCTAGAAGATCTAACGAACAAGGGACATTAATGTATTCCCATTGTTTGTCAGCATAAAGACTTGCCATTAAGGCATGCAAGTCTCAAGGTGTTTTTACAAAGAACTTAGACTCAAAGGACTATGGACTCAATAATTTGCATTGAAGCAGGGCTTATTTGCGGAATGAAAATGACAAGGAATGGAAAGTGAACATGGAAAATGGCAATGGAGAACAGGATATGACAATGGCAATAAGCATGTGAATGAGCCTTTTGCTTTTATTGGTGGGTTATGAATGGACAAAAATAAATGGAAAGTGTATGTGAATGAAAATGGAAAATATGGAGTGGAATGAGGTGAATGGTTTATTATGAAGTATGGATGTGATGGATGGATGTGATGGAGACAATAGTATCTGAAAGTTTTTCAAGTGTTTGGATCTGATTTTGCATCAGCATATTTCCTCTTTGTTGCTGATCATCCTCTTATGAAACAAATTGGTCTCTTAGAGAGACATCATTCCCTTGTAGTCATTTGTCCTTCCTCCTGGAACCTGCAAAAAAACTAATACTTCTTCTACAATGGAATGTAAGATTATCAAAGGAGAGAGGTGGCCAATCTCTCTAGTTATGATATTTACACACAAAACTAAGAATTTGTATTAATGAAACAAGTTCTCAAAGGAAAAATCAAAGGAATTTATACCTGCTTTGGAATTAGTGCCTCAATTTGATGTTGCTTCCTTTCAGCAATTTATTTCATTATTTTCCATTTCAAACTCTAATGATATATTTCTCATTGTATAGATCTTGTTGAGATCTTTCCAATGGTACTTAAATCATCAAAATCTGATTTTGTATGAGAAAGATAGGCTGATTTGAACAATGAGGTTTTTCTGGCCGCGGAATTGAGGAACAGCTCTGTAGCTAAAAATCTTGAATAAAAAGTTAGCCATTCAATTTTCATTATCAGTCCAAAATTAATCAATACCTTCAGAAAAGTGAGAAAATAACTTGTTCATTTCATTGATTCAAAATTATTGTTTTTTTCTTGACATGCAGCGATTTAGTGTGGCGACTTGGCGACTTTGTGATAACACCCAATTTGACTTCCCTTTGACCGGGGTCTTTTTCAGCAAATTTGACCGAATGAATAGGACACCATCCATGTACTGACATTTCCCTAACTACCCATGTGACCTGTTTTGCCTGATGACACATACAACCTAGAGTTTAACAAAACAGCTGCGGGATCACTAAATGGCTGCGGGATCGCTAAATGGCTGCGGGATTGCAGAGTGTAGAAAGTGCAGTGAAATGGAGTGGCTGTGTGCGAACGAACTAAGCAGTTTCTCCATCTCAAGCATCGGCTGAAAAATGGAACTGTGGAGTTTGAAACAGAGCTGCAGGGTTTAAAACATTATGATCATCAAAGGGGAAGCAAGCAACTATCATATCCTTTGTCTTCACAAGATCAAACATGTATTCACAAATTATAACAGCTACCAAAGTCTCTGATTTCCAGATCATAGAAAGCAATGAATGTACTATTTCAAAAGATTTACACAATACCTTTTTTTTTTTCAAGCAAGAGTGTGTATGAAATAGAGTCCCGCATATAAAGGTCATTAGTTACTCCAAGTTTCGTAGTGGTTCTGCAACCATAAGTTGACATTGTCCCGAAAAGGTTTTATGCTGACAGAAATATAACAGACGATTTCGAATTGCTACAGAAAGCAAAAACAAAACTCTGTAAATCTTCATAGATTCGTGCATGGGTTCATAAATTATAACGGGCACGAGTTCATGATTTTCAGATCGGGGAACGGAATTCACTATCGAAAAATATAATCGAGTAGGTCAACACTAGAAAGAGTTTCACAACATTTCTTTCAAGCAAGAGTGTGGTATGGTTTTGATGTTTCTCATGTACTGGAAACTAATGGAACAACATCATAAATGATGTTTCTCATGCCCCGAGAACTAATGGAACATTCATTAAAGCTTACATACATACCTCTTCACCATTCATTAAGGCTTCCACATCAGCTCTTCCCAACATTTAACCGACAACGATTACTGACAGAGAGTTGTGTTTAATTAAAACACGTCTTCTAAACAGGTGTAAAGTTGTGTGATTTATTGTTTATGCCAGCATGTAATTGATCCCTATTAGAACTCTTTCCCTCAGGCACGCGGAGTTATTCAAACAACCAGTTAATAACCCAATTTTCACGCGCGGCAGTCAAAAACGGGCTCCAAAGAACCGAACATTTCTCCCAGACCACCACGAATCTTCTCAAACTTTTTCTGGGTTTTCTAATTAACCCACCTGGCAACAAAACCCATGTCTTATTTTTGAAATTCGCTACCATTTGGGCAAATCGAGCATGTAAAGTTTGACGTTTTTCTGTTGTTTGCGTTTTTTCTCTGAGTTAATTTTTTCTGTTCTGCACTTTTTGCATTCGTTTTTTCTTATCTGATCTATTGTTTTGCAGGTGTTTAGTAGGTGGAGCGAGGAAGTTTGAGCTTACAGGGCCTTCTCTGCTGAAATATGTACTGATTATGTATAATACATACGTTTTCTTGTACGCCCCCTTTGATAAGGACTCTCACAAATTCCACTTTCTCAAGAATGCAAACAGTCTCGCAGTTGTCCGCATCTTTAGCCCTCTAAGGATAGATGTGACCACTGTGCATTCAGAAGCTTTGACATCAAACGGTTCTCCAAATGGATTACAGGAATTATTGCAGTACTTCAATTTGGTTGAGGGTCTCAGTTGAGAAAATAAAGGATGATTTAGTAAAGCAATGGGAAGTTTCACAACGAGATGCTCAACTATCTCTTCCATATGCTCTTGCCCATCATTAGTAAGTTTAATTCTCTGCTTCTAATTGATAAGGTAGCTATCCAAAGGTGAAATCACTCAGAAATCTGCCACTGAATGATGAATGCCTCCTACAGGAATCAACAAGTCAAAGCTTGAACAGGGAGGCATATTTTTTTTTTTTTTTTTTTTTTTTTTTTTTTTTTATTGAAGCCACAGTGAAAACTAAGAATGGAGATAGCCCTAGATTGTTTTTCTCTCTCTTTTTTTTCTCTTCTCTGAAATTGTAAATTTTTTATAAAAAGGATTAATGATTTTCAATTTCAGGCAGCAAATACTTCAAGAAAAACATGTTAAAAACAAGACTTTGACTAAGGTCCTAGGCTGGTTTTTCATCGATCTGAGCTGGGTGACTAGGATAGGATCCATGTCGGGACAATTCTGGAGATGCCCATGTGGTCGGTTTTTTTATTAGATGCCTGTAACTTGTTAAACCTTGAAACAGCTGCGGGATTGTCAGATAGCTGCGGGATCAGGGCAGTTTCTGCAACTAAGTTGCAAAACCTTATTTGAACAAGATACAGTGTTTTGAAGACCACTACAAAGCATAACCAGACAATTTTGGACAATTTGAACCTATCAAAGCACTTGAGTTTTATTTTTTCATTTTTTTTCATTTTTTTTTTTTTTTTTATTGAATCAATTGAAGTGACGAAGTTTATTTTGTCTCCTATTTTTTTTTTTTTTTTTGTAACAATTCCTTTTCTGATCCTCCAGATCACACAAAGTGCAGGAGGAGAGCATACTCAAGAATTATTGTTTTGTCTTTTTTACTTAACAATCCTTTTTTTGATCCTCCAGATCACACAAAGTGCAAGAGGAGAGCATACTCAAGGATTATTAATTTTTTTTTCCAGATGTAAGAAATAAGGTCTCCTAATTACACTTCCCCGGCAACGGCGCCAAAATGTTTAGTCAATTTAACATCTTAAATTGCTCTACATAAATTATCAATCCGGGTATCGTAAACTGATGAAGTGTGGTGCACTATATGTGCTTAGTTAACCTTTCTCTTACTTCGTTGTTTTATAGTTTATGTTCAACTCTTCCTAAAACTCTGCTTCAAACACATGTGCTGTGTAAAGCACGATTAAGAAGTAGTCAGAAATAAGTCCAAAAAGTAATCAAGCTCTAAGGTGACAAGTAAGAAAAACCACTTTAAAGACCAGTTATAATGTTAAACTCTTCCTAAAACTCTGCTTCAAACACATGTGCTGTGTAAAGCACGATTAAGAAGTAGTTAGAAATAAGTCTAGAAAGTAATCAAACTTTAAACTTGTGAAGAAAGAGCTTGAAAGAAATAACTTGAAATGAAACTGAAAGCAAAGAACTTGAAATGACTTGAAAGTAAATGACCACTTCCAATGGCACTAGACACCATTCATGCTGCTGCAAATAAAAGAAAAGAAAGTCACTTTTAAAACCAAAGATAAATATTATCTCTCTCTAACTCGATGCTTCTAAGCACATGTACTGTGTAAAGCACGGATAGAAAGTAGCTTAAGTTGAATTAGAAAAGTGAGAAAAATCTGCTTTAAAGACTAATGATAATATTTTGCTCTTTTTAATTCTCTACTTCAGCCATATGTACTATGCAAAGTATGATTAGAAAGTAGTGAAAGATTAGTCTAAGAAGCACTTAAAACCAAAAATCTACTTTAAAGACTAGTAATAATATTTTACTCTTTCTAACTCTTTACTTCAGCCATATGTACTATGCAAAGTATGGTTAGAAAGTAGTGAAAGAACAGTCTGAAAAGCACTCAAAGCCAGCTGCAAGTTAGTGATATTTTGATCTTAAAATATAACAATTTATGATGAAGATCATTTATGTGTTAGCAGCTCTTTAAGAAATAAAATTAAAAATCAGCTATAAAAACAAAGGCAGCAACTTGAACCTGTCAACTTCAAATACCATTAGTTTGTAAAGCAAATACATAAACATAAAAACAAATCCCGGGAGAAAATAAAATGCAATAATTCAAACTGTACAAGGCAGGGGCCCCCTTCTACCTATGAAATCAAAGCAAACTTAAAATTGCATGAATGAAAATCTAATCTACCTTACATTCTACAAAGCAATATTTACAAAATGAAATCTAATCTACTTACATCCTAATATGCTCCATGACATCTACTTCACATCTCCTTCCATGTTGAGAACATCAAAGCTTTATTCAATTTCTTCAAAAGTGCAAAGTACAAAAGCTTTCAAAAGCCATGAGACTAACAAGCTAAAAGGACTAAGAAAAGACTAAAGGAAAGACTAAAGAGAGACTAACTAATGAAGGAGAGAGATCTCCTATTTATACAAAAAGATGAGAGCCATCTCATTAATGATAATCCATGAATATCTCCCTCTACCTCTAGAGTCCTAATCAAAATAGGAACTGATAAGACACATGTCTTTTAGAGTTACAATACAATTAGGAGATGTGACACATATCCTCATGATCCCATGATTCTTTCCAACCAAATTCGAATTTGGCCTTAGAGTGCCACATAAGGGTCTTCTAGAAGCCTCCTTTCAACCTACACATGTCAACAAACTCAACCCATTTGTTAGGTATAAGCATATGCACATTATTTTCTAATGTTTAACCACAAATTCACTTAAAAGGCTTAGAAATAATAAATATTGGAAAAACATAAAGGTAGCCCAATGATAATGAAAGTGGGATGAATGTGGTGACATAGTAGTGAAATGGAGGTGAAATGGAGGTGATATAATGGACATAATAGTGAAAGTGTAATGCAAATGAATGACATTTTCAAGACTCAACAAGGTGCATAACCTCAGGGGGAGTGTTTGGTAGCAATGTGATAGCTTGATGAGTACAAGTTGTTATAACAACATATGATGAGCTCACTTCAGCCTCATGCACATTTAGGTCCATAAGATCAACTTGTCTATTGGAGATATACTAAACTCAGGGGGAGCTACACATGGTATGATATTTTCCTATGTTATTTGGCATATTATTTATTGTTTTCACTCAGTTATTTGTAGCTATCTTACATATGTTTTCTGAGTGAAAATAGTACATTTTTTAGCCATATATATGTTTTTGTTTTCACTAACAAGTTGATTGAAAATATGGTACAACCAGGCATAGAAGGAGTTCATTGGCACATGGTGTATTAAGATGACATGAGACATGCACCAACAATGTGTACGCTTTTATATGTAGTTTGTTAGAACCATGTATTTATAATTGTTTTATCATTTCACATTGGTATTGGGTCCAATCATTAGTGAGTTGAGTCATCATGGTGATAGGCATGTATGGAAGAGTCTTATGGAGTTATTTTGTAGCCATATCTATGGGATAATGTTTATGTAACAATCATGATATATCCATGTAAAATGTCGATGATGCCATGTGTTAGGTTCCTATACCAATAGGAGTCATAATTTTAAATGACTAAGGTTAAGCCTTGTAATATTGTACATACCTTTTCTTTCTGCAAATGTTTTCCATATTAAAATTAAAAAATGTAAAGAGGGTATGTCCTAAAATAATAATCAAAGGACAAACAAGAATAAGGTAAAAAAAATGAAAATATATGAACCCCAAAAACAAAAGAGACCATGAAAGTGTGCAAGTCAAAAGGCCACTAATATTTACTTTTATGCATAATAATGATTGTGTGCAGCTTGTTATTCATGCCACAATCCATGGAAATCAAACTGTTTAATCTTGATTATACCATGCTTTGAACTTTATGTTTATAGTTAGAGAATAAAATCTGACCAAACAGTTTAATCTTGGCAAATCATTATAAGGTAGAGAAAATAAAAGGAGCTCATCAGTTCAATTTGAGCCCTTGGATGATATAAGGTTAGAATTAGATAGTCTACTTTGTAAAAGAAAAGGATTTATAAGGGTTTTCTAGCCTAAATGCACCCAAATAAAATGAAGAAAAAATGGTAGGGTAAGTAAATGGGTAAGTAGAAGAAAGGTTGCGTAAATATCAAGTGATTACAGAAAAGCATTTATGTCATGCTTAAATACATCTTTCAAATGTGCATAAGTAGTAAACAAAGTAAGGACAATTGTTTACAACTTGGTTTATTTAACATCCCCTCAGTCATTTCACCCCTCGACTAACAAATTTCCCATAAATAAGTTCCAAGTACTTAAATACTTTAAGTCAAAGAGGCTCAGATCATTTCTCTGACTTTTGGAGGGACTGGACCCTCGGTTTAATGACTAATGGACACAAGTGCTAGAATCCCTGTCATGCGGAAAGAGTTGATAGTGTGGACACAACTGACCTCCCTAGAAGCAAAGGCTTTCTAGTGACAAACAAGACAAATAAACACTACCTTTCTCTAAACATGCATTGAAAATACAAGTAATCAGGTGATTTTAACATACCTTTAGTCCAACGCTTTGTAGTAGTCCAGCCTCGCCGATCCGGATGAGCTCCTCCTTCTCTTCGAAACCTGCATTCACTAACAAGCCAAAAGATTAAATAGCACCTGATAAACTCATGAAACAATACATATCCATCATACAGACCAAGGAGTATATGAAACAAATCATGAATAACAATCTGTTGAGAAAAATGAGTTCATTTGTATTAAGTGGAAACAAAAGAAACCATTACAACCTGAGCCTTGGTGTTGTGCAGGTCCCTCCTAGGGTCCAGCAAGAGTTTTCCTTTACTTTGATCAGCTCACCCACTCTCAAATAAGGCTAGGAAAGGATGGGAATCTCTCCTCTCAAGCTTTACAAGGGAGTCCTAATTCCAGCAGCATCTACCCTTAGGAATGTTCAGCTTTCAACCTCTCCTCCCTCTGGCCCAATGCATGTATTTATAGTGCTCTAGAGGAAGTTATTCAGGTCCACCATCAATGGGATAAGCCCCTCTTTGGATGGGATGGCTCCCCTCTTGATGGGATAAGTTCCTCTTTGATAGGGATACATGAACCATCTGGAGGCACTCCATACATGTCAAACAAGCTTCTAGAATGCTCTAGAAATGACCACAAGTAACATTTTTGGAGTGAAACTTGTGCCTTTTGACCTTTACAGGAGTACACACCCATTGCTTTACATACAGAGCGTACAAGTACGCAGGTATTGTGAACTTGGGGTGTGTACACGCAGGTAAGGCTAAGAGAAACTGCGTACCCAGAGATATATAGATTTTTAATGACTTTCTCTCTTTCTTGGAGTTTGACATGGAGAGCAGAGGTATGAGGCTTGCCAAGGAAGACAGTATGACAGTTGATGGAGCCATACTAACTGCAAATAGTCATGGTGACAAATTTTAGTGTAACAGATTGCCCCGTAAAGTGCGAAGCCTGTAGTAGATAAGGGTTTCATATCATCTAGGAAGGGTGAAGTACTTTATCAATTCAAGGATTATCTTGTGGAGAGCCCAGTCGAAACCTGCAAGTATTTAACACAAAATACATATATAAGATCATATCATCGCTGAGGTAGGCATTCCCATACTCAGATTGAAAACTTTAACTAATTGACTATCTACTGCTCTGATACAGGAATGATTTTGCAGTACATCATAATCATAGACTTTTTGTAGACACAGTATGGACGCAGCCATCTGTTTATAGTTGGTCTACTATATAATGAATACAAAACTCCTCGCAGCCTGGATGGTGGAAACTAGATCCAGGGTCTTCATTTCTACTTCCCGAACAGGTACGATTCTATCCATGCGAATAAATGAGTTGATGTCGAACATGGTAGAAACCACTTGATTACCAGTCAATGATGTAAACTGTTAACAAGTGTGAGAGAGACCACCAGTGATGTCAATGGTTCTCAAAGTACCCAGTACAATCCATGAGATGTGAATGAATGAGTTGATGTCGAACATTTCACGGAATCCTTCGATCGAAAGTCAATGATGTAAACTGTCGTCAAAGGCGAGAAACCTGCCATTGATGCATGCAGACTTCAAGGTACTGACGATTCCTAGGTCATCTTTCTAGATAATGTGCTGATGTCGATAGAAAGCGACCCGTTGCAGGCAAGCCCACAACACGAAATCATAGATCAAGTTGAAGAAATGTAGCTGTAAGGACTGACTCAGGGATGATCAAGATGGATGACGGGTATTTTGCAGATGAATGGTTTATATGCAGAGACCTCTTGAACACATAACAACACGACAGATGGCTTGGTGACATTTGACCCAAAGTTAATACCCGGCTGAAGACTTTCACTGTGGTTTGATCAACTGTGAGGCAAAGGATTTCCCAACTCAAGTGAATGCAAAGTGTCGTGTTCAAGAGTGGTAATAAGGCTTCTTCTGAGACAAAGGATGACAAATAGGCTCATATTTCTCTCTTTTCCCCCACCATTTCTGGCGAGTACCTCTTTATTTTTTACAAGCTTGAGGAGGATAACATATGCTTGATTATAAGCTCATCCTTCGGATGAGTCCAATGTAGTTTTGATTCGAACCCTAAGAAGGAGTGGTCCGTTCCTGTTTATAATCAAACAGGTCCTTTACTGTGAAATTTTAACGAGTCCAGTATAGGAGAAACTCGGCGTTTTTCATTTTTAGAGAGTTTGAAAAAACTTAAGAAGACTCCAGGTTGAACTTTTTCGTAAAGTTGTGTCTCCCAAGCCCGAAAAAGTATAAAATAATACTTGAGAGAACCGCTTGATCTTGTGACCAAGGAGTAATTTCATGATTAGTGCCTCTGACCTGAAAAGTAAAAAGCGATCAAGGACACGTCGTTTTATTTCCAGCATCGAGTTTGAAACGACAAAAACCCGACAATCTTTTCCTGTTCTTACGGTCAGAAAAGGGCTATAAGGGGACCGTCTTTTAATTCCGTTTTAACGAGTGTAAAAGAAATGCTCGGCAATCTTTTCATGTTTTAGGAGTCAGAAAAGGGCTTAAAAGATGACTCTGATGTTTTGGTTTGTGAAAAATAATAATTTTCCTTGAAAGTCCTTTTGTCCTGCACAAAAACGACACATTACTCATACCTGTTTAAGATAGGTAAAAATACATTGAAAAATATCCTTCCATGGTGAAAAATAAACAAACTTAGCATTCATTTATCCAAAAAACCTATAAAAAGACCTTTTACCATGTCATTTTTACCATTTTACTGTTGAGGAAGAGAAAAGGGCTTTTGGCAAGAAACTTCCCATGGACTTTGCGGAGAATCTGACCGTCGGAATCGAGCGCCGTCTCTTTCAGGTACTTCAAAACATCCTCCTCTTTGTTTTTATCCATTTAGAATTTCATTTTAGGCCCTAGTTTGATTTTTTGGGGGCTTTAGGGTTTCAAGATCCGCTTTTCGGGGTACGCAGGTCCCTCATGGGTGACCTGCGTACCCCGACATTTCCTCCATTGGGAAAATGGCGGGTGTACGCAGCCTACCTTCAGAGCAGTTGCGTACCCACGCTCTGTTTCTGAAGGCGGGGTGCGTACTCCGCGCAAAGCATTTTTAAACCCCCAAATCTCAAAATTGAACCATTAATTTTTGATTTAGTGAATTCTAATGGATGTTTTCTGGTGTGTAGATTGCCCACCATGCTTGATTGGCGCGAAATAGAACACGAATATGTCGATTTGGCCGCAATAGATCATGAACCTTCCATTGATGCTTTGAAGGCATGCAGTTTCTACAAATACTGGGCCATACCTGGCATGAGGGCCCAGGTGCGATTCTTAGAGTGGCTGGTTGAAAGGTGGAACGTTCAGGATCAATGCTTTTACATTGGAGGGCACCAGCTCGAGATAGAGCCCTCAGACACATACTTTCTCACTGGTTTTCCTAATAGGGGCGAGCAACTATCTCTGTTTGGGACTAGGCCGGGTGGCCAATCCCTTGCTAGTCTCCGGCTAGAGTGGTGCAATAATCAACACCAGGAGAAGGGGATAGAAATCAAATACATATCCCGACCTAAACTTATGGTAATTGCCTTTACAGTTACCAGACTCTGCGGCGTAGCCGCTTTGCACATTGCCACCGGGTCCCAAATGCGGATGGCGATTGATTGCTTCCGAGGCACCATTTTCAACTGGTGCGATGCTGTGTTGGCCAATATGAAGGGCCAACTGACTAGGGCAAAGAACGGGCAATTAAAGACCTTTGGGTATGGGCCTCTAGTTGTGAGCTTTTCCCTATAGAGGGTTCCGATGCTGATCCCGCAGCATCTCACTGTTGCAGTTGGGCCTCCTCGGGAGCTAAAGTTGATGCGATGGGTTGCGGTGATGGCCCGGCATCCTGATGAGGGAGCGGGAGTTGTCCGATTTCCTGCGGGTTAATTTCACTAGTTAGAGGACCAGGTCTTTGCTATCTAGGATTTTCCTTATGCCGGAGTGGATTTTCGCGGTGATTCGGACATGGTTCTTCCACAGGGAGAACAATGGGACGACAAAGGTACTTCATTTTTCATAAGTTTTTAAATTATTTACTTTTTTTTTGTTTTTTATATCGTCTCAAAACTGACAGTGACAATTTTCAAAATGCAGATGTAGGTCCACAGTGTCCGGCCAATCTCCGGCCATTCGAGAGAAGAGTACCAGTTGCACCAGCACCGGCCCCACAGGATGCGGCCGCAGAGACCTTAGCCGAGTTGGAACAGGACCTAGAGTGTATCACGGCGGACATACCAGAGACGACTATAGACGATATTCCTATCCGACTTCAGCGCTATGTGGTCGCAGTCCCAGGACCTTTCAGGAGGTTCCTGTGTAGGGTAGCGCGGGTAGTGGTGTCGTATAGAGAGCACCACCAGTGATTGGCTAGTCACTTTTTGTAGACACATGTGACATTTTGGTTTTTTGTACTTATCATTTTTGCCAATCATAAGGTGTGTTTCAACCTATGATCGAAGACGATGTATATTTTGACACACTCCTATCTATATATATCATTATTACCGGCTTATCTTGTTAAACATGTATGATGAAATATTTTTAAATTTACTAGTATGATTATCGCAAATGTCTGTCTAACATTCGAGAAGAAATTGCATCTGCTAATGTATTTAATGACCTTGGAATATGCTGGTATTCAATGTAATCAAATTCACGTTCCAAGAGGCGCACTCTCAAAAATAACCTTAATAACACTGGATTTCTAATGGCATAAACTCTATTAAGCTGTAATACAACGAGTTCAGAATCTAACCTCACTATCAAACTCTGAATCCCAAACGAAATAGATTTAGATAATAACTCAATCACTGCACTGTATTCTGCAATGTTGTTTGTTGTTTGACCGAGGCTCACCCCATGCATAGAAACTAACTCATCAGAGGGCGAATAGATAACCCAAGCTACGGAAGAGATATTCCGTGTACTACGACAAGCACCATCAGCGAATCCAATGTACGTTTGGAGAGGCGTCGACATCTGCAATATCAAGAGTAAAACCAAGATAAGCCAGAATAACGACGAAAAACGCACTCTCTAAGCTAAGCACACTGTCTATACTAACAAACACACCAGCTAGAAAGAAGAACTAACCTAACTAAATCTCCATACCCATCATTTAAGCATAATACCTCTTCAGGTAAAGTCCATTTCTAGGCTTACGCAAAGAGACCCATCAAAATCTACCGGCTCATAGGCCCCTTTTGCTAGCTTTCGCTTGACAATGTAGGGCCCATGCCACATAGGAATGAATTTTCCAGCACCTAATTTATCATTATCCTGATCATATAATAGCACTAGGTCACCTTCCGAAAAATTACGAGGGGTCACGTTGCGATCATACTGAGCTTTCATCCGTTTTGCGTGAGTCTCGATTGCCAAAGCAGCGTCACGTCGAGTCTCATCTAATTGAGCTAAGTATAATAGACGCTTCTCCTCTTCGGAAGTAGCTGGAAGTAATTTGACAGCCATTTGAAGTGACGAGATTTCGCATTCAATGGGCAGCACTGCTTCCAAACCATAAACTAGTTGGAAAGGAGTGAACCTTGTTGATGTTTTAACTGAGGTTCGGTACGCCCAAAGCGCGGAAAATAACATGTTGTGCCAATTCGACCGATGAATACCAATGATTCGTCGGATCATGATAACTAAAACTTTGTTAATAGACTCAACCAGGCCATTGGCTTGTGGATAATAAGGAGCTGAGGTATCGTGACGCAAACCAAGCTGGCCTGTAAGTTCTGTCATCATAATGTTTCGAAAATGGCACCCATGGTTAGTGATTATTGCTTGTGGGACACCAAACCTAGCAATAATGTGATTGAATATGAAAATCGCAGTTGTCTTGCCGTCTGCCTCGAATGTAGGCATTGCCTTGGCCCACTTAGTAAAATAGTCAACCGCAAGGATGATATACGCATGCCCCCCGGCCGAGTGAGGGTTACATGTAATAAAAGAGATACCCCATTTAGCAAAAGGACCAACGGCAATTATAGGGTGGAGAGGAGCAGGTGGTGCGCGCATCTTACGATCAAACACTTGACAGTTGTGGCATTTTCGGACCGCAATGATACAATCTTTAAACATGGACGACCAGAAGTAGCTAGCACGCAACACCTTCTGGGTTGTGGCATACCCAGACATATGACCGCCACACGCTCCAGAATTACAGTCATTCATAACCCTTTCTGCCTCTTCGTGAGTCAAGCAACGACGAAAAACCAAGTCCGCCCCACGACGATAAAGAGTATCTCCAATAATTTTGTACTGTTGGGACTGGAATCGAATTTTTCGACGTTCCGACTTTGAAAGTTCGGGCCGAAAGGATTGGGTTTGGAGATAGACAATTATATCCCCATACCACGGATCTAAAGTGCTGATGAGAAACAGATATTCGTCTGCAATTGGTTCCTCTGCCACAGTTTCCGCGTCAGCATGTGGGAAATCACACATCAATTCCGCAAAAACTAAAGATTTCTTAGACTTAGACTTTTCAAACTCCAAGTCGAACTCCTGCAGGATAACAATCCATTTAGAGTACTTGCCCCCTAGCAGTTGTTTAGTCAAAATGTAGATCATAGAGTTGCAATCTGAAATGACTGTAGTTTTACAGAGAAGAATGTAGTGACGAAAATGCTAGACAGCTTGAACGGCTGCCAAGGCCAATTTCTCCACATGTGAATATTTGAGCTCAGTGGGATTTAACGTCCGACTAAGGTAATAGATCACATGTTCCGTTCCGAATTCATCTTCCTGGACTAAGACCATTCCAATGGTGGAATGAGCGGCGGCGAGGTACAAAAAGTAATCCTGGTTGTAGTTGGGAGGATGCAGCAACGGTGCATGGGTCAACGCGTGCTTTAGTGCATCAAAAGATTTCTGAGCTATCTCATCCCAAGAGAATTGAGCATTTTGTTTCAACAACCAGGTAAAACCTTTGGTAATCTCGGCGTAGTTAGGAATGAATCGGCGTAAAAAATTTTCTTTCCCCTGCAAACTTTGGAGTTGGCGCAGACTCGAAGGAGGAGGCAATTTGATGATAGCTTCTACCTTCGAGGGATCGATGCGAATACCGGCTTTTGAAACTACAAACCCCAACAATCGTCCCACTTCTATGCAGAAGACACATTTTTGTGGGTTCAACCGTATACGATAATGCCTACACCTCATAAAAATTGCTCGTAAATGGACAAGGTGATCAGCTCGATGTAAGGAGTGAGCGGGCAAATCTTCGAGATACGATTGCACAATGTGCTTGATGTCATGAAATGCATAAGACATCGCCCTTTGAAAAGTGGCTCCGGCATTCTTAAGCCCAAAAGGTAATTTGCAATAAGCAAATGTCCCCCATGGACAAATGAAAGCCGTTTTTGGTTGATCGGCAGGTAGAAAATTGATTTGGTTGTAGCCGGAAAAAACCGTCCACAAAGGAAAATATTTCACTGCCGGCACAATCATCAATTATTTGATCGATATAGGGTGTTGGATAGTTGTCCTTGGGACAAGCACGATTGATATCCCTATAGTCGATACATATTCTTATTGTTCCCTGTTTTTTGTTAACCGGAACAATATTCGATACCCAATCCGTTAACGGGATCGGATAAATGAAACCTGCTTTCAACAGCTTCTCAACTTCTGCTTTAATCGCAGCCGCTTTTCGTGGGTGAATCTGACACAGACGTCGCCGGACAGGTTTAGCATCCGGGTAAGTCTTGATTTCATGGACAACAATGGCGGGATCAATTCCTGGCATTTCTTCGTAAGAGCAGGCAAACACGTCGCAGAATTCTTGAAATAGGGCCTTGTATGTTTGAATTTCGTCATCTGAACACGAGGCACCTATATGAATGTGTTCAACAATTCCAGGCTTTACTGAAATGTCAATGGGAATAGTGCGAGAAATGTTTCCCAAATTCAGCTCTGAATCAGGATGTTTCATTGGACTCTGAGCGTCTTTGACATATTCAGCTGTAAAGATTGATGAGAAATCGTTTTCAAAACGATCATCCTCGGGTAAAAACGAAGATCTATGATGGAGATCTTCCCATGGTAAATCGTCTACACATAGGACTTCACAAAGTTGTTCGTTAGATGACACAACTTCGGGAAACGTTATTAATTCTGAGGTTGACGCGAAAAGGAATTCCTCATGGACCACATTCATTTGGTCGATTTTGGTTGAACATGGGTCGGTAAAAGACTGCACTGCTTCATAGGCTATTTCATATGGACTCAAAGGCATTGCATCACCGAATGAGTCTATCTCAGATTCAGAAGGAACGATCCAAGGATCGTCATAAATAATAGTGTCTGAAATAATCATATGAATAGATGCAAACGAAGACACGGCGTTGATTGGAGGAAAAGGAAAAGTTCCCAGTAAACCGACATCTTTAACTAATCCTACGCCAACATCCTTGTAAGGGATAGTCGTTTTACCGACATGCTGGATACTCTCTGAAGAGGCTGGGTGTTGGAAATAATACTGAGAGGGGGGGGGGGTGAATCAGTATTATCAGATCAATAAAACTTTTTTCATTTCATACTTAGAAACATATACGCTACTTCAGTTAAGTGAACCCGCGTGTACACGCTACTGTGTTTATTGCAACTAGCGTATATCAAGAGATCTTATGATTCAGTTAGCTTATCTTCAGTAAATTCATCAGAACATTATTAACCATATTAACAGTAAATAGGTGCAGTATAACAGAACAGATCATCACACAAAAGCCACACACATGAACACCATGATATAAGGTGGAAACCCAATGTGGGTGAAAACCACCTGCTGCAATTCGTCTCTTTCTTCTTTAATAAGAAACTTCTTTTACAATGTACTGGTGCAGTCCTTTACCAGCACGCAGGCTACAACCTGTAGAGGGCTACAAACCTCTTAGCTCTTGTACTAGCCGATCCATTTACTAGTACGTAGGTGCCTACCTACAGAATGCTCCAACCTTTACTCCCCTTGCTCTTGTACTGGCTGATATGTTTACCAGTACGTAGGTGCCGGCCTACGATCTACCCGGGACCACGTTTCATACATTTTCATACTGGATCCATAAGACAATCACCTTGTAGTACAACCTGCATCATTAATCACTGAAACACTGAAACACTGAAACTCTGTCAACAACACAGTCACCAGAACACAGAGCAGACACAGAACTATTCAATAACCATCAGACCCATTTGCAACTTCAAATATCAAGCTTTACAATGTACACACTACTTGGCTGAACCCAACCTGCGTGTATATGCCCTTTTTCCAAGGCCAACCTGCGTACAGATCTAAAAATATTTCCTTATAACTTTGCAGCTGTACCAGACATCAATCATACTATAACACTTATAAAACATTATTTGCATCAGTATGCAGATTTAGAATAAGCATAATCAACCATATAAAGATAGTTCATTTCAAACCATTTGATCTCGATCTCTCCTTAGATCTTGTTCTCCATCAACCGGTGAGATCTCTCCTTAGCTCAGATCAAGCAATGCATCATCAACCCATAACCTGCATACTGGATCTAATACTTCATCAGATATTCAAGACATTTCAGATGCTTTTGCCTAATGATCTTCTTCTCCTTATATAGCCTTAGGCCTTGCTCAATACCACGGGCCAAAACCATAGAAATCCAATACCATCAACTTCAAAACTAGGGATCAACACGTCCGTCGAGACACCATGGTCCAAAACCATAGACACAACTTCCAAGGAATAACCGCCACGGACCAAAGATAAGTTTTCCACATACACGCTCTTTTACTGAAGCCAACCTGCGTGTACACGCGACTTGGTATATAGCGAACCTGCGTATACGCGACTTGGTATATAGTGAACCTGCTTGTATACGCGACTTGGTATATAGTGAACCAACGTGTATATATTTTCTCTTCATACTTGTAGTCTGATCATCAATTCCTTGCTGCTATCCTTCTGCACTATGATTAATCATCAGTGTGATTTGCCATCAAGGACAACACTTGTCTCATAATGCCAACAATCTCCCCCTTTGGACTTGATGGCAAAGCTAACTTGTTACACTTAGAACTATCATCTGATTCCTTTGAGCTGTCCTCCATCAGTCACATCTGACATCTCTTCTGAAGATTCATCCAGTTATACATAAGTGAGATGTTCTTCTATGAGAGGGTTGCCATCAAGTACAACACATGCATCATAATGCCAACAATCTCCCCCTTTGGACTTGATGGCAACAACACCAACTCACTCTCCCCCTTTGACATCAAGGGAAAAGGGTGGACCAAGATATTCTCTTCCTTTGCTGAATCATTCCACTGTCCATACTCCCCCTGAGTACCTGCTGAACTCTCTGAATAATCTCCCCCTTTGTATATGCCAAGGTGTACCAATCTGTCCATGCTCCCTCTGAGTACATACTGAATCTCTGTTCTTGCTGAAGTGTGCTGATCATGCTCTTCCTGACTGTAGGCAAGATCTGCAAAAGATGTTCTTCAAGAAGAACATGAATCTATACATCATAAAAGACCTTCCTATCACCAAAGACTCATACATACATCCACTTCCCAACCACGTGGGGATATATTAGAATTGACTCATCCACCCAACCAAGTGGGGATACATCAAAAGTTTACACATGATAAGGCAAGAGCATTACATTTTCATCCCAGGCATAGTGGGGAACCAACATAGGCCGTTACATGACCTTGACACCATAAAAGAGATATCACAAAAGAGATACATGACAACAAATCTAGACCAAGACTTATGAAAGTCACCAGCAGCATCTGATAAACATCTTTTAGATCAGCAACCAAGGTTTCTTTCTGAGCTCCTTCTCCTGAAACCAACAACAGTTGTGAACTAGAACCAAAAAGCATCTAAATGCCAACAATGCTTTATGAGACTTTAAGCTGCTCCCCCTGAACCTGTGCCTGCTGCACCCCTTGAAACTGTGCCTGAAGAATTCTGGCATTCCCATCTCAGACCTTCTCCAACCAGAATCTGCCCTTGCTGTTCAGAACTCCATATACGCGACTTAACCTGCATAAATCAGCGTATGTACGCGGATATGCTTTCTACAACACGCGTACGTCATACACGCGACTTTCCCAGCACAACTCGGCGTATATACGCGGATATCCCTTACGTAACTTGCGTATACCAACTTTTCTGTAGAACAGACAAGCTTCAACAATAGGATGAAGCATCAACTACTCCCAGCTTTTGTCTGAGATATTCAAAAGTTTCCCTGGGCAGTGGTTTTGTGAGAATATCAGCAACTTGTTCCTTAGAAGGAACATACTCCAGCTTGACCTTCTGCTCAAGCACTTGTTCCCGAAGAAAATGGTACTTGATTGGTATGTGCTTGGTCTTTGAGTACATGACTGGATTCTTTGAAATGCTGATTGCACTTGTATTATCACATAAGATAGAGACTGGTGGAGTGCAAGTGATTTGAAAATCCTGCAAGGTCTGCATCATCCAAAGAAGTTGTGTGCAACAAGATGTCGCAGCCACATATTCTGCTTCAGCTGTAGATAAGGCAATCGAACTCTGTTTCTTGCTGAACCAAGATACTAATCTGGAACCCATGAAGAAAGCACCACCACTTGTGCTTTTCCTATCATCCACACTTCCGGCCCAATCTGCATCTGTGTAAGCATGAAGAGTGAGATCTGTATCTCTAGGATACCATAAGCCATAGTTTTGGGTCCCTTGAAAATACTTGAAGATTCTTTTGACTGCCTGAAGATGAGTTTCCTTTGGGTTGGCTTGAAATCTTCCAACAATTCCTACTGCATGCATAATATCTGGTTGGGTACCTGTTTTTCAATAGCTTGGAGTAGATCTTTATTCTGCTTCTTTGATTCTTCAAGATCTTTCTTTAGCGAGAGGATCGTGGCTTCAAGACTTTCATAGTAACTGGATCTATCTCTGAGTTTCTTGATAGTTGTGCTTCTTTCATTGGCTTCATCTCTTAATGATGTCACTTCACCCTGCAACTTTTGACATTGATTTTCCTTGTCCTTGAGTAACTTTCTTACCTTGTTTCCTTCCTCTGATTGAGCTTTTAGTTTGGTAACTTCTTCTTTGAAAGCACATTCCCTTTTGTTCAATAGATCTTGTTGATCTTTAACTTTGTCTGTAAGCCTTCTAAATACTGCCTCTATTTGATACTTTTCTTGCTCACCCATAAAAGCATGTTCAGTAGTTTCACTATCACTTCCATCTCTTTCACAAGGAAATATAGCTGGAACATCAGAGGATAACATATTCATACCTGATAATGATTCTGAATCTGATTCTGAATCTGAAGAGCTTCTTATACCTAATCCCCAATCGATTCTCCCACTGTCATAGTCCTTCTGAGATGTCTTCTTCTTCTTATGAGCTTTCTTCTTAAGCTTCTTTCCCATTGTTCCACGGATCTCCTTCAAGCGATCAAGCTTCTATCAAAGAACCTGGCTCTGATACCAATTGTTGGAAATAATACTAAGAGGGGGGGGTGAATCAGTATTATCAGATCAATAAAACTTTTTTCATTTCATACTTAGAAACATATACGCTACTTCAGTTAAGTGAACCCGCGTGTACACGCTACTGTGTTTATTGCAACTAGCGTATATCAAGAGATCTTATGATTCAGTTAGCTTATCTGCAGTAAATTCATCAAAACATTATTAACCATATTAACAGTAAACAGGTGCAGTATAACAGAACAGATCATCACACAAAAGTCACACACATGAACACCATGATATAAGGTGGAAACCCAATGTGGGTGAAAACCACCTGCTGCAATTCGTCTCTTTCTTCTTTAATAAGAAACTTCTTTTACAATGTACTGGTGCAGTCCTTTACCAGCACGCAGGCTACAACCTGTAGAGGGCTACAAACCTCTTAGCTCTTGTACTAGCCGATCCATTTACTAGTACGTAGGTGCCTACCTACAGAATGCTCCAACCTTTACTCCCCTTGCTCTTGTACTGGCTGATATGTTTACCAGTACATAGGTGCCGGCCTACGATCTACCCGGGACCACGTTTCATACATTTTCATACTGGATCCATAAGACAATCACCTTGTAGTACAATCTGCATCATTAATCACTGAAACACTGAAACATTGAAACTCTATCAACAACACAGTCACCAGAACACAGAGCAGACACAGAACTCTGCAATAACCATCAGACCCATCTGCAACTTCAAATATCAAGCTTTACAATGTACACACTACTTGGATGAACCCAACCTACGTGTATACAACCTTTTTCCAAGGCCAACCCGCGTACAGATCTAAAAATATTTCCTTATAACTTTGCAGCTGTACCAAACATCAATCATACTATAACACTTATAGAACATTATTTGCGTCAGTATGCAGATCTAGAATAAGCATAATCAACCATATAAAGATAGTTCATTTCAAACCATTTGATCTCGATCTCTCCTTAGATCTTGTTCTCCATCAACCGGTGAGATCTCTCCTTAGCTCAGATCAAGCAATGCATCATCAACCCATAACCTGCATACTGGATCTAATACTTCATCAGATATTCAAGACATTTCAGATGCTTTTGCCTAATGATCTTCTTCTCCTTATATAGCCTTAGGCCTTGCTCAATACCACGGGCCAAAACCATAGAAATCCAATACCATCAACTTCAAAACTAGGGATCAACACGTCCGTCGAGACACCATGGTCCAAAACCATAGGCACAACTTCCAAGGAATAACCACCACGGACCAAAGATAAGTTTTCCACATACACGCTATTTTACTGAAGCCAACCTGCGTGTACACGCGACTTGGTATATAGTGAACCTGCGTATACGCGACTTGGTATATAGTGAACCTGCTTGTATACGCGACTTGGTATATAGTGAACCAGCGTGTATATATTTTCTCTTCATACTTGTAGTCTGATCATCAATTTCTTGCTGCTATCCTTCTGCACTATGATTAGTCATCAGTGTGATTTGCCATCAAGGACAACACTTGTCTCATAATGCCAACACTGGGTCGGATGAAAAATAAGCCAGCTGGTCTATAGTTACGATCTTGCCATTGTGTGGAAACTTTATTACTCTGAAGATCGATGAAACGACCGCTGTCATAGCGTAAGACCAACTTCAACCCAAAAGAAGGTTGTAGTCTAGAGGGGCATCAACCACCTCCACATCTAGACTAACGGTTTTTCCTTCAACCCCTATAGGCAAATCCTGTAGAATGCCAAACGGATGGAACCCACGGCCATTAAAGGCCTTAAGAATTGTCGGGGATTGGTTTAGTGAAGGATAACCAAGCGATCTCCAACACTGTATCGACATAATACACATGGAAGCTCCCTCATCAATTACAGTCCGATGAATAGGCCTATTTTTGACTATCACTGGGATCTGGAAAGCCATCTGATGAGGTAAACGCGGTGTACTTTTTTCTTGATCAAAGATTATGAGGTTCGGGTCCTGAACGTCAACAGCTCCTATAGCCGACAAAAGTAATTTTCGTTGTGCTGGGCATGATTGCAGCACTTCTAAAGCCAACATTGCTGAGGGTGAAACAGCTAAATCCTCAACAATGTTGTAATTCTGGGCCGCTCTCGCATGTGGATTGAAAGCAGACCTTCGAAGTACACCCTTGGCGGGCGGTTTTATTACTAAGTCAGGGTTAGGTTTCTCGATCTGTAGTGGATCGGAATCGGGAGCTGAGGTTGATGGATTTGAATGAGAATATTCTGCTTCTTTCGATCCATCAACAATACTTTTACTACCATAATCTTGCGATCGAGTCGCAATCCTTACATGAGACATCATCAATATGGGTTCTTCAGTGGCACCCGAGGAAGAACCTATCATCTTACTCTCCTGCTTTGGAAATGGATCTTTCAAAACAGTAGGAGTTGAGGAACCTTTGACGATTTTCACAACCTTGGCCCGATGGGGGCAATCTCTTGTAAAATGATCTTCTTCACAAATAAGACAAGCATATCGAGGTTTGCGCTTTTCGTCATTGGTTTCCAACTTTTCTGTTTTCTCCTTTGGAGTCTTGTCTGCTTTACTCTTCTTCTTACCTTTCTTCTTCCCACCGTTTTTTGATTTAGCCGTAGATGACTCTACAACGTGAATATCAGTGGAAATTTCAGGAGAAGACTCTCCTGTCGGGGAATCTGGTAAGGTTATAATGGGCGAAGAATTCTTTGAAGATTTCTTCTTGCTTTAGTATTTACCGTACCAATCATGCCATCAGCAGCATGAGATCCCGAAGGAGCAGCAACGATTTGATTTGACTTTGGAAGATCTGGGATCTTTTCATGTAACGTACCTGACTGAGTATAAACTAAGTCAAGGTATTGTGCTTGAGCAATCACTTGCTCCTCAGTAACTACTCCGGCCTTAGCTACGTCTTCAGTAATCTTCGGTAATAATGATTTAACAAACCATTCAACTAAGATTTGGTCCGGGATAAAAACTTTCACTAATCGTCGTCGACGTCTCCATTCATGTATATGATCGGAAATATAAGTGGACGTCGACTGTTTTAATGAAGTTAGTAGCTCCGTGCCATTATCATATCTGACCGGCAAATGAAAATGAGTTAGGAACGAGGTAGCTAACTGACTAAAATTGTAAAAAGAGGCCTGTGGTAACTCAATGTACCACTTGGCCGCAAGACCAATGAGCGTACGCTGGAAAAAACGTAAGCGGATCGAATCATCCGAGATGGAATTTGAAGCACACCAGAGGTGGTAAGTCATCACATGATTGGACGGATCCTCTCCAGTCTTACCTTCGAACTTGGGTATATCGCTGGGCAACTTACTTGGCATTAGTGGCCAGAACGAAAGATAATTTATTTGATCGTTCGTTAGGCATGACAAGTCTGGTAAATCCAAAGTTGCGATAAACGGTAATTGCCGATTAGGATCCCTAAAAATCTGGGTCACAAGACCAGTCCCAGGAGGAGGATATCCAGGATAAATTGGATTAGGTATCGCATTCGGGATATTGTATCCTCTTGGAAAGCCAGGATTAACCAGACCGTACTCGGGTTGTTGAGGTTGTTGATAAGTGTACCCAGGATACGGTTGATACTGGTAAACCGGCTGTTAGACAGCAGGCCCGTATTGGTACTGTCCCTGGTACGGTTGATAAGCGAATTGTGGTTGACTAGTGACAACCGTACTTAAACCAGGTTGTCCTACAGGCATCTGAACCGTAGTTTGAATCGTAGATCCAGACAATGGTAAAGATGTCTGAGGAGTAGTTGCAAAGACAGTAGAAACCGGAGTTGTCGATACTCCAGAAGCAAGTGTGGTGGAAGGAACAGATGTTGCGGTAGTTGCAGCAGTCGTTTGAGATGGAGTACTAGGTGCAATTGGCGACTGAGTAACTACCGAGGGTACAAAAGTTTGAACATTAGACTGGACTGGTTGCTGGGATGGACCAGCAACTAAGGGTTTTCCAGCTTGAGATGACAACTGTACGCTTGGCTGCAATACCTGTTGAACTTGCGATGGATCCCACACTATGTTCATTCCGGGGTATTGACCCATGACAGGTTGAGGATATTGAGATCCATAACCAGATTGAGGGTAGGATTGATAATTGAAAGGTACATTTCCCGTACCTTGAACATAAGATTGACCTTGAGGTGGTTGATAAACTTGACTCGAGTATTGACCTTGAGGTTGATAACCTTGAGGTAAATACTGATACTGGGGTTGACCTTGACCTTGAGGTTGATACCCTTGAGGTAAATGCTGATACTGAGGTTGACCCTGGGGTACATATTGAGGCTGGGGTTGACCTTGAGGAATGTATTATACTATGGGTACATATTGTCCTTGAGGTTGCCCCCCAGACACAACTTGTGTACATTGAGGTTGCCCCCCCGGCGTTAATTGAGGCTGCCCACCAGGCGGTAATTGGCCACCTTGAGGTTGAGAACCGGGAATTGAACCTGACATCATGTAAATGTCCCCTACACCCAACGGTTTGTTACCATTGTTTCCAGCTAATAACCCATGTTCAATGGGTTGAGGAGATGCTCCCGCAAAAGTACCAGAAAGTGACTGATACCTGGAGGGAACAGAAGGACCGCCGTACAAGAAAGATTCAGGAGATTGAGTGAACACGGACCATTAACCAGACATATTTACAGGAGTATAAATACCTCCAGGTGGAAAAGGAGTACGAGCTGGAGAAAAACTTATCCCTGAGTTTTCTAAATAATTGGTTAACGAAAGGTACCAAGTAGTACTTCTAGGAGGTCTGTAAAAGATGGATTCACGCTCCCTTAGATCAATAGTAGGTTGATCTTCAAGGATAGATATGCCAAATTCTTCCTCTGGAGAAATTTCTTCAATCGCTATCAAACCAGCAGGAAGATTTTCAGTGATGACTCTTTCTACCCTAGGTGAATCAGGTGCACTAGAAGTTGGAGTAACAGGTTCAGATATTTCAGGTTCTTCGCCTTTATCACTAGTAGATGAAAAACTACTAGCAAGCTCGGAAACTGCAACAGCTTCGGGATTATAACCTGTTTCTAGACCTTGGTAATCTGGATGGACTACCAATGACAATTCTCCTTCTTCAGGTGAACCTACTTTACTGCCACTAAAAGTTACAAGGACTTTCAAACCTTCATAATGACCCAGAACCTCTTCAGGAGGTTCGCCCCGAAGTCTACGGGACTTCCTCAACAAATCGGCCACGGTAACAATCTTAGGAGACTTGCCCCGAAGTCTACGGGACTGTCTCGGTAATTCAGCCACAGCTAAAAACTTCTAACTACTACACATGCAAACAAAGTAAAATCTCAAAGCAAACCACCTAAAGTCTCTAAAGAACCAAACAAATTTGAATCACACGCCTAAAGAATCTAGGGCGTCAAACCATGCACAAACAATAGCCTTCCGGACCGAAAACACTAGTTGGAGATGAAACCCAACATCGCCGAATTCAGTACAGAAGTGGTGGGCGGAACAGTTACCCCGACAACCTGCTTAATGAATAGACCAACACAATTTCCTCCACTTTAACCATCTCGAGTGAAGTGAACCCCCCGAAAAATCCAAGTGAGTCTAGCCGACGTCTGCTCCAGGTACAGTGGGATCTTCCCTCCACCGTCACCTCGATAGAATCCTAAAGATAATGGTCACTAAGGTTAACAACAGTAACAAATGCACCTGGGGGAACAGTCTACGACTCGATAGCACGCAAGGGCAGAGTAACAAGCTCAATCCCCTTGCCGGCTCCTTGACAATAATCCAAGGTTTACCGACAAGTGACCCCAGGCTCTTTGACAATAATCCAAGGTTTACCATTTGTAGTACGTGCGTATCTGGCGTCTTTCCCAATGAAGGAGGATTGATCCCCTCACTAGTTCGGACACGGTCTCGTGCTTCTCCTTTAAGAGGAGCTTTCCCAGAGTACAAATGAAACAGTTGGATTTATCCTACCACAAGATGAGCTACTTGTTTGGTTTTGCTGTCTTGGAGAGTTAATTACTCTCCTACTCCAAGACACTAGCCTGATCTATATTGGTGTTTCAGAGCCCTAGTAAATAGAAAAGTTACTAAGTTGATTTTACTTTAAGTGTTAATTTTATGGATTTTCTTTAAGACAAAAGGTAGTGGAGATGAAACTGATGGTGTGTAGACTCGACCAAAATCCACTAAAAAGATGCACTTAGGATGATTTATACTATTTTTTCTTTTTCAATGAATTTCCTAGCTAAGAGAGTTGGAGAATGCAAAATTGATATAAAGACAACTTTCTTGGCAACGAAAATCAAAGAAACAAACTATTTATGTTTTCAAAACATACAACACATGACCACTAATCACTTCACAAAAATTCCTTTTTCTTTCAAAGACTCAAATGCTACCAAAGAAAACTTTCCTACAAAAGATATTTTTGTATTTTTCCTGATTAATAAAGCATGTAAAACTTACTTTAACAAAAATCAAAGTTAAAAAAGCTATGGCAATCAAATCAACTCAATTTCACTCAAAAGCAAATCTAGAGAAATGCTCCTAAAAACTAAACCTAGCGAGGCAAAAGCCTAGTAAAGATGATTCCTGGATGTTTTACTCAGTCAAAATGTAACTAAGGACTAGTTAATGCAGAACCAAAAACCAGTCAAAAACAAAAATCAAAATCTTTTGTTCTTTTTCTCAAGAATAAAATTCAAAGTTCGATCAACAAACTTTTTCGAGATTCACAAAGAGAAGACACAAAGGTAGGTTTCTCACAAGGGTGCATTCTATGAAAGGCCCGACTCCTAAGAGGACTGAACAAAACCAGGGAGATCCAAAGTTTGACAACCTCTAATGCCAAAGTCACTACAGGACCAGTGCAAAAATCAAACCCTAAGGCAAAATCTCTATGAATTTCACTAAAACTCTCGACACTGACGAAACAAGCTTAGGTGAAGATTGATGGAAAAAAACCAGTGGATCTGGGCAGAAAAAACAAATTAAAAGAAAAATCTAAAAGGCAAAAAGAAGAAAATTGAAATTTTCTTAATCTTGACAGGTTACGCAGGTGACCTGTTTGCACAGGTGCGGGTACGCTATGTTCACAAAGCGATAGTGCGTACAGGTACGCACTGTGCTCAACGCAGAGGCTGCGTACTTCTAGCAAAACAAAGAAAAACTAAAATCTAATTTAACCCTAAGCTAGCCCACCCAAAAACACAGTCAGACAGCCAAAAACCAGAAAACAAACGACTTTTCTCAGATCAAAATTTCATACAAAGGAAAAATCATTCACATCAATGGATTCCCCAGTGGAGTCGCCATTTTGTCATGCGGAAAGAGTCGATAGTGCGGACACAACCGACCTCCCTAGAAGCAAAGGCTTTCTAGTGACAAACAAGACAAATAAACACTACCTTTCTCTAAACATGCATTGAAAATACAAGTAATCAGGTGATTTTAACATACCTTTAGTCCAACGCTTTGTAGTAGTCCAGCCTCGCTGATCCGGATGAGCTCCTCCTTCTCTTCGAAACCTGCATTCACTAACAATCCAAAAGATTAAATAGCACCTGATAAACTCATGAAACAATACATATCCATCATACAGACCAAGGAGTATATGAAACAAATCATGAATAACAATCTGTTGAGAAAAATGAGTTCATTTGTATTAAGTGGAAACAAAAGAAACCATTACAACCTGAGCCTTGGTGTTGTGTAGGTCCCTCCTAGGGTCCAGCAAGAGTTTTCCTTTACTTTGATCAGCTCACCCACTCTCAAATAAGGCTAGGAAAGGATGGGAATCTCTCCTCTCAAGCTTTACAAGGGAGTCCTAATTCTAGCAGCATCTACCCTTAGGAATGTTCAGCTTTCAACCTCTCCTCCCTCTGGCCCAATGCCTGTATTTATAGTGCTCTAGAGGAAGTTATTCAGGTCCACCATCAATGGGATAAGCCCCTCTTTGGATGGGATGGCTCCCCTCTTGATGGGATAAGTTCCTCTTTGATAGGGATACATGAACCATCTGGAGGCACTCCATACACGTCAAACAAGCTTCTAGAATGCTCTAGAAATGACCACAAGTAACTTTTTTGGAGTGAAACTTGCGCCTTTTGACCTTTACAGGAGTACACACCCATTGCTTTACATACAGAGCGTACAAGTACGCAGGTATTGTGAACTTGGGGTGCGTACACGCAGGTAAGGCTAAGAGAAACTACATACCCAGAGATATATAGATTTTTAATGACTTTCTCTCTTTCTTGGAGTTTGACATGGAGAGCAGAGGTATGAGGCTTGCCAAGGAGGACAGTATGACAGTTGATGGAGCCATACTAACTGCAAATAGTCATGGTGACAAATTTTAGTGTAACAATCCCCTTCATAAAATTCATCTCCATTCATTTCCCCTCATTAGCTTAATAAAACCCCCTTTTCCTATGGTTAAATGCTTTTGCCTAGGAAAAGCAAAAACAACTCCATATAAATCCCTTTTCACCCAAAAAACCCACAAAAAAACTTTTATCCTAAGTATTGAGTAAAGCGCGCAAATATTACATGTTACATTATGCTTAAAGGATATTACTCACTCCACTCATTCACTTCATATTAATTTTAAATTTTTACTATATAATCCCCAAAGTTCCATTATCCTGTATTAATTAATTCCTTTATACCCCTAGTTTGGTTATAAACTATACACCTTACCCCATATCTAGACAAAATTAATTAATCCCAGAATTTAACCTCGCCCAATCACCTAATCCTGTCATTAAGCAACATCCAAACTGCTAAACTGGGATTAATTCCTAAATTAATCCCAAACCGTTGTGATTATAACCCCTGGGCCCCCCCTCAACTCTTGTTTATTTCCTCCGCTCATCTTCTCTGCCTGACTACCGTCAGATCACAAGTGCCCAAATCTAACGACATACAGCCATATCGACCGAACCCGATTGCCAACCTTTACCCACCTGATAAGGCAGTTTTCCACGACCCCTCGAGTGCTACGTGTTGCGCTCTAAGGTAGATTGTGTGACCCCTCCTAAAAACCACCCTTGCCACAAAATCAGTGCGATGGCTAAGCAAAACCACTTCCCTGCTTAACTGAAAAAGCCGCCAACTGTTCATTCATAAATGAACCCACCAAAAATAATTGTTTTCTATAAAAGGCTAAAAATCCCACTTTTTTCCCTTTTCGCTCATTTTTCTCTGAAACTTTGAAAACCTCCGTGACTCCTGCAAACGCCGAACTTGCCAAGAGACCTCCAAATTCGCTCCAGAAGATGCTGCAGACAACCCAACTGACCTCTCAGTCCATACCAGAACCATACAAACCTTTGCAACTACCGTGAACCATCAACTTGAAGCCAATTCGCCCAATTCCAGGTATTTTCGCCATAGAATACCACTCCCATTCAAAATTGGAAACGTTCAGCCTGTCAAGTATTCTCATTAAGTAAAATTAATTGAAAAATAACTTAAATTTAAAAAACCTACAGCCAAACCCTCTGATAAGTTTCTAGTTTCCATTTTAAACCTTCGAATAAACCCCCAAAGCCTAATTCAAATCCACAAGAACTGAATAATGGATGTCGCTATTGCCTTGGACGTTAGACCTATCACAACTCCCCATTTGGACCTCGACCACCTTCCCTTGGCTGATAGGGATTTCCAAATCAAAGATACAGTTACCCAGGGCCACTTGCTTAAAATCCATTATTTAAGTAGGGACAGATACCTCAACCATGCTGATGATATTATCCTTTGGGAGTCAAATTTTCCAAAATATCAGTTCCCCCAAGTACATATCTTCCCAGAAATTGTCCATATGTGCCATGAATGCTACATCCCTAGTCATAGAACTATAATGTCTCATGACCAAAAGGTATTGTTTACTATCATAGCTGAATCCATCAATGAAATGTTATAACTCCAATTAGGACCAAACCTGAATCCACTCTTAATTGGAGATTTGTTAGACCAATATTCCAAATTAAGTCCCTCTAGACTAGCCCAATTGTTCCAAGATTTCATTGTTGAGGAGCAGTACATTCCTAAAAAGCCCACCCATATCTTTATTCCATGTTATCTGAAAGGGGCAAACAAATCATCACCATGATATCATGTGTCCTAGGCTGCCCCGCTGATGAATTTGTTGATGAACTTCTCTTGCCTGTCATGTCAATCTATACCCCAGGACAACCTCCTGCTATTGTGTACAATTATGTTGAGTTCATAGCTGAGAGAATGCATAAAAAGTTCACCAGGATGAACAATGAAAGAGTGTTCAAATACTCATCTGTCCTCTACCATATGTTTCTATATTATCAGCTAGACAGATTTCCTTTTCCCCTCCAGAATCTGGATACCAAAGGCCAACCTAGGTCTGTCATTTTTTGGACCCCACTATTCCATAAGTATGACTCACCATATACCTATTTAGATTTCATAGATTCTTTTGTTCATCCAGTCATGACTATGCTGAAAGGAAGCCCTCCTCCCAAGATAAGTCCAGAGATCAAAAGGTTCCTTTAGTTGTCTAAACAAAGCAAAGTGGGAGATTGGTACCTTTGCCAAAACCACATAGAGATAAGGATTTTTGGTTGCCAGCTTGCACCATATAAACAATCTAAATACCTCCCCAAGAGACTATTTTCTCTAGAGTACTATAGGAAAATAATGAACTATGATGAGATAAATTTTGTCTCGGCTAAGAAAAGATCACAATTCAAAGTAAAAAACCAGTTGGGCCTCTTCATCTGCAATTCTAGAGAGGTAGGGAAGGAAGTAGACCAAATTTTACAGCAAATGAAGTTCCAACAGAGTTTCATGTGGAGGCATGAAGCTCAAGAATTTATGACCAGATTGAGAAAGAAGGCCAAGTTGGGACCTTATATTCACCACCCCATACCAGAGATGGAAAGATATGCAAATCAATCTGAGTGGATTGAAAACACTATTGTAGACAGAGAGAGTACAAAGGTAGATGTAGAGAATTCCTTATGTGACTTAGAGAGATAGTTTGATGAGAGCTCATTTCTCCAGGTACTTGAACATCAAGAACTGGCAATGAGTACCCTTCCTATCATGCAGACTCCCCAAAATGAAGAAATAAATCCCAAGAGAAACAAAGAGGGAGCTTCCACTTTAGGCATGGATACATATAATATATAGTATGAGACCATCCGGAGTAAAAGGCAAAAGCTCAATCCTGTTTCTGAACAGAAAGATACAAAAGGATCAGCACAGGTGACCAACATAGGGGGGACAAATGCAGGGCCACAACTCCATCTGGAGACATACAAGAGCCATCCACATTGTAGACTCAGATGTTGGAAAGGCAGCTAAGTGTGGAAGTGTCTTCATTCAGTAGGCATGCTGACAAGAGCCAAGACATAAAGGACAGATATAAAGAAATCAAAATGAGGAATGAAAACCTCAAAGCTTAGACATATGCTCAATATCTAAAATTCACTCCCACCAATCAAACAAGGTTGATGTCAGCTTTTGACATCAAGGAGGGAAATCTTCAAATGTCCTTTATTAATCCTACAACACAACAACCCAAGACATCATCAGACTTCAAGAGGGTTGACTTTGAAGTATTGGCAAGGGATATCCATCCCATAGACCAAATAGAACTACATAGAGAGGATGGAGAGATGATATACTCCACCCTTACAAGTAAGGCCATAACTGCCCATCAACTACAAAATTCATTGAATAATATCTCGGCACAGTTTCAGTTGGAGAAGGCCTCCTCACAGGCCAAGGATACCAGGATTAAGTCTTTGGAAGACTTAGTTATTGAGTTGGGACATGATCCCAAAGATATTAAAGTCACAGAGTAGCTCATAAAGAAGAAAAATGATGACATTGCAGCACTGAAGAAACAATTAAAAATAACCTAGCTGCAACATCCTCAAACACTTGAAGTTTTGGAGACCCAACACAAGCATGAGGAGTTGATGGACTTGGTCCTACAACTGAATGATCAAATAATGGAGACAGTGAAAGAATTGGATAGCTTGATCCAATTAAAACAAACTGACATAGCCACAACTTCCACAAATGACATCCCTATAGTATCTACAACAGTCCCTTTCACACTAGCACCTACAGCTCCACCTGCCATAGCATTGTCAGTCACAACAGAGTCTACATCAGCAATAGGTATGTTAGGAGAAGAGGTAGACAAATTAATCAGAGCCATGAATGAAATGTCTATTCAGGCTACAAAAATGAACAAACTAAGAGGAAATGTGACAAGTTTAGAAACTAACTACAAACTTTCCCAAATTATGCAAAAGGAAGAGCCACAAAAGGCCAGTAGAATGAGTGAAAGAGTCAAAGCAATGGAGAAAGACCTGACATTGGAGAAACCCCTTGGACAAGCCAAAGAACTATTATGGGCCAATATCATTGACTCCATCAAGGATATTTGGCCATCTATTCAAGTTATTTTTTAGCAGACAAAATTTATAAGATAGCTACAGAAGCTATCCCAAAAGTCAAGGAGGAATTGGGAGACATGCCTGAGGATGCCAATAGACTCATCCACTTCCTTAACAGCAAAAACAAGTATGAGCTTCATGAGATGGATATAGAAGACAGAACTGAAACCATTTTGGAAATAAGGAAGGTCCTTTCCAAGAGAAACCTAATGCTAAACTTGGAAGAAAAGTGCCAGAGCATGCAGGTAGCCTAGTCCATTGGTCATTAATGACAAACTTACGAAACAACACGACTATGATAAGAGACTCAGGCAGTTGGAGAAAGAACAAGCTAGCACTTCAGAAATAAAAGCATTGCCAACAGGAAAAGTTTTGTATAATACATTTGAGAATTTTTTTTTTTCTCTAGCATGAGATAAAACACTTGTTCACCAGCAAGCCCAATTTTTCCAAGTATACCGAGGTTGATGAGATATATAGGCAGATGATGAATGTAAAATTACCTGATGCTGATTGATGGGAAAAGATGACTTATTTACTGTAATAAATTTACAGTAAAAAGGTTACTATATAGTAAAAGTAGAACAACTAGGTAAACAGATGAAAACAGGTCAGCATGGTTAAAGAGTATCAGTGTCAAATAGTATCAGGTGAAAGATAAAATTTAAAGAAGGTTCCAGCATAAAATACCACAACAAAAAGCCAGCATAAAGGGCTTAAATCTAACCATAAAAGCTAGCAACACCACAATGAAAGGGACAACATGAAACAATTCAATAACTGTCTCTATCTTCTTGCAAGAAGATATTTTGTATTTGCTAGATTAAATCTCAAGTTTGTTTTCAGATATTTTGTAATAATTTATGTATAAATACTTCATAATTCAAATTATGTAGGGTGGATTCTTAAACATTTCTATAGATTTCTTGATCAAAGACTGTGAAGCTATTGTATCACTGACTGGACCAGCAAGCTGGATTGATGAATAAAGACAAGATATTTCACAGGATTCATGTGTAGATCGAAGTGTAGAAAAGTGTTTTCTCATGTTGTTGTTATCTTTCTTAAAAAAAATTCCACAATCTTTAATGTAATTTTGTATCTGAATGCTATAACAAGGAATGATATCTCAGAATTTTCTTAATTGCACCCTATTTTAACTGTTAGGCATTTAAATGTTTTCTACTAATTATCTAAGTTAAGGAATTCTTAATTGATTTTTAGTTTAGGTTGTCTCTCCGTAATATATAGAAAAGGATTCTTAATTTCCCTTTGTTTCTGGTTATCCTCTGTTCCTCGTCTCATTCCTAGTCTAAGAATTCTTAATTGCTCTCTCACCCTGGTTAAGACCTTTCCACCCCTCTAGCCCAAAGGCTTGCATTGTACTTTTCTAGCTTGCCCTCTGAGCACTCCCTTTAGTTAGTTAATTCCAGTTCTATTGCCATTATATTGATTCCATAGCCCAATGGTCTAGAGACATCATTCTATCCATCTGTTTTAAAGGATTCCACCATCCAATGTTCAATACAAATCAAAAACCCCCTGAACCTTCATAAGTATCCTAAAATCCCAGTGAACAAAGATGAATCATATAGAGAGAGCCCTCTCTGAGCTATAGGTTGGCTAGAGCCTATGCTTAAAATTTGTTTTGTGGTTACCTCAGTCCTTTCCCTCTTCTGAAAACTTCTAGGGAAAAGTTATGAGTGGTAACATAGTGGCGACCATGTTGGGGACATCAAATCCTCAGTCCCAATAAAGCTTTAATAAAATTCTAAATCTTCATTCTAAGCCTCTTAAAGTCATTTTTTAGAAGTTTTCTTGAAAAAATCTCACAAAAACAACTAAAAAATTTGAAATTATGGCTTCCAGGAAGACTCATTTTACTAGGGCTAATCCAGATCCAAACCCTGCCCCAGTAATTGATAATCCCAACCTAATTTCAAGAAAATCCAAAAAAGTAGAAAGTTCAGTTAGCCAGATACCATTAGTTAAAGCTAATTCATGTCCTAATGAGTGGTTATTTTTAGAAGAACTTCCCTTTGATGTGCTCTTTGATCTTTCATTATTTAGAACAAAATCCGAAAATGCACTTAGTGAAACTGTTCTAGATCTTGATTTCATTGCAGACCTTGAAGTTCAACATGGCAACAAATCCATTGATGAATACATTATGAAATCTCTACAAGCATCCATTAATACAACCCCTGAGATTTCTGAGCAATCATCTGTTACTTTGAGTTCACCATTGTTCCCTTCAACTTCATCAATAATACCTTCTAAAGTCCATTCTTCACCACCATTTATACATACTCTCCCTCACCAACCTATCATTACCCATTCATCACCTACTAGTCTTGGTTCTTCATCCACCACTGCATCATCTTCGAGTACCTCAACCCCACATCTTAGCCCCTCCTAGCTTAAAGCCATGGCAAATAGATATGCTCCTCTTTTTTTACCTACCCAACTTGTTGCTATGCCAACATACTACCAAAGTAAAATTGTTCAATTTGATGGCACAAGACATTACACTGCTTAGCAACATGTCAACAAGGTAAAAAATTACTTTCAGTTGCATGAAATTGACATAGATAATGCTCAAATGAGACTCTTTACCTAGACTTTAGCTGGTGATGTTAGGAAATGGTTTAGAGCATTTCTTGTTAATAGTATTGATAGTTTAGATGCATTTCATCAGCAATTTTTGAATAGATGGGAAAATAAAAATTATCCCCTACAAATCCTTTCAGAATATGAGAATATTAGAAGGGGACCTAATGAGACTGTTCAAGATTACTGCACTAGATTCAATAGTATATATAACACCATCCCAGTTAACCTTAGACCCCACCTAACTTAGCATTAATAAAGTTCCCTGATGGTTTTGACACAGATATGGCATACCAAATTCGGGAAAGAAACCCCCCAATATTAGAAAAAATGCAAAGTGTATCTGTCAGTGTTGAAGCTAATTTGTTAGCTAAGAGGGCTAGAGTTAGAAATGAAAGAAGAGGAACTGCAAAGGATGAAGCTTCACCCTCTGAAATTAAAATAGATAGCTTAGCCAAAAGTATGGAAAAACTAATGGATAGAATAGATAATATGGAGAGGAAACCCCAATGGGATAACCAACAATCACCTCTAGCTAGAAACCCAAATTTTAGAAAAAACCAAAACCAAAACATTGGGAAAAATGGACCGGATCAAAACATTAGGCCTCCTTTTCAAGAAAAATATGTAGATACATCCCATCTTGAAGATCTTGAACAAGATACACAAATTAACCTAATGGGAATAAATGATCAGGACATTGTTTTCTAACCCAAGATGAGCATGAACTGCATATGTTGGAGCAATTATAGATACAGACTGGAGAATCATTTGATTATAAACAAGGATATGATTTTTCCATCTTTGAAGTACATAAACAATATAATCTAAGAAGTAAAAAGAATGCTGATGTCCCTAACCAAACCAAGAAAACGGCACAAAGTCAACCCAAGAAAATAAAAGAAGCCCCTGTTTCAAAAATCCTCCAAATTCTCCCTAGGTAGAACCCAAATCCTTCTGGCCCCACCATTGTAGATATAACCTCAGATCAACCTTCTGTTGATCAACCATCCTCTTCAATTCCACCTAAGGAACCAGTGGACAAAGCTCAAAACATAAGATCTAAAAATCCACATAAGGAGATCCCCAATAAAGGAAAAGAAGAGAAGTATACTCAAATCCCTACTTCAAAAATTCAAAACCTTCAAAAAAAAAAAGTTTCCTTGCCATTCAATCTGGGAGCAGAGATAGCAAAGCTAAAGATTTCAATTCCTTTAACAAAACTAATCAAGAATGAAACTTACAAGTCACAGATAAACCAGACCCTAAACATCGCTGAAAATGAGGATTCTGTCAACTTATTTGATGACCAACCAGAGCTCATATTTGGTCCAGATGTTAATGGCAAACCATTAGAAGGAGGAGTTCCACCTTTTTACATTAGCCTTAGTATCCATGATAAAATTCTACAAAATGCAATTTTGGATTCTGGGGCCTCTCACAACTTAATGCCAAAATCAGTAATGGAGAAATTTAGCCTAGACATTACAAGGCCTTACAAAGACTTATTTTCATTTGACTCCAATCAAGTAAAGTGTTTAGGACTGATCAAAGACCTGTGTGTCACTTTAGTTCAATATCCTACCAAAAGCATCCTTATGGATATTGTAGCTTCTGACATCCCACCAAAGTATGGCATGCTGTTATCCAGATCATGGGGAGCCAAACTTCAGGGATCTTACAACTTGATATGTCATATGCAACCATTTATATTTTTGAACAACCTAAGAAACTATACCATAGGACCTTAATGAAATATATGGTAAATAGCCAGGATAGGCCTCAAAACTTTCCCATCTACTCCATACACTCAGATATCGATTATTTTATCCTGTATAACGTTGATCAAACACAAGAAGAAATTTCAGACAGTACTAATATAGAACCAAAATAAATTGCAGTTTCTACACAAAATGAAACTAACCAAACTACAGAACTTTTCAATGAACAAGATGGTCAAACTACTATAAAGGATGAAAAGTTTGTTGTACCAGATAGTGAAAATTATGAGCATGAGATATTATGGCATCTAGAATTTGATGGGTTATTCAATAAGTTAGGAGCAGGAGCAGGAGTGTGGATATATAATTTAGAATATAATCACTCAGAAGGGCATGCATATAGATTGAATTTTAAATGTACTAATAATATGGCCGAGTATGAAGCATTAATTTTAGGCCTTAAGTTAGTTAGGAATCTAGGAGCCAAAAGAATTTCTGTCATGGGAGACTTTGAACTAATTATAAAACAGATTGATGTTGTATATATGACAAAGGACCCTAGATTAATTTTTTATAGAGGAACTTGTAGAAATACTTAACACTTTCCTAGAAACAAAGCTTGCAGTAATCCCTAGAAAACACAATATGAAAGCCCATAGTTTAACAATGTTTTCCAGCACTTGCAAATTACCCTTCCAACCTAACCATCAATACACTACTTAAGTTAGGCACAAACATGCAATTCCAGATAATTTGAAGAATTGGCAAATATTTTCTAATGACAAACAGATAAATAACTTTTTAATTTCAGAAGAAGAGTTTGTAAATAACAATATAGACACTGATACCTCCATAGATCCTGACACTAAGGATGAGATATAAATAAATGAGATAGAAGGTGACAAACTAGATATAATCAACCCAACTAAATTTACTAAATCAGATATAGATAACCTAGAGCAAATTGAGATTGATGAAATAATCAATGAAGAAACCAAAGTAATTAATCTCAAGGATAACTTCTTACCAAAGGGATTAACCCCTCTGGAAGATTTATTCGATTCAAATTATGTTCCTAGGAAACCTAAGATGGAACCATTAAGGTCTGATATAGAGGAATGTAATATAGGCACCGATGAACATTCTAAACTGATTAAACTTTCAAAATCATTACCTCCAACTGAAAAAGTAAAATACATTGAATTGTTGAAAGAGTTTCAAGTTGTCTTTTCTTGGAGTTATGAGGACCTTAAATCCTATGACACCAACATCATCCAACATAAAATTCCTATTAAATAAATCAAAATACTTTCAAACAAAAACTTAGAAGGATCAATCCTGTCTTACTACCTGCAATTGAAAAAGAAATTCAGAGGATGTATGATGCCAAAATAATTGCACAAATCAAATTCTTTGATTGGGTCTCAAACTTGGTGCCAACTAGAAAGAAAACTCGTGAGATTAGACTCTGTGTGGATCTAAGGAACCTCAACAAAGTGTCACTAAAAGAAAATTACCCTCTCCCCAAAATGGATCACATTTGACAGAGGGTAGTTGGATCAACCAAAATCTCATTGTTGGATGGGTTTTCTGGTTACAATCAAATCTTGGTTCATCCTGATGACCAAGCCAAAACTACCTTTACTACTCCTTAGGGCACATTTATGTATGTGAAAATGCCTTTGGGCTAATGAATGCAGGAGCCACTTTCCAGAGGGCTATGGATATAGCCTTTGCAAAAGAAATTCATGATTTCCTTGTGATATATCTAGATGATATTACTATATTTTCAAAATCTGACAATCAACATTTGGATCATCTAAGACAAGTTTTTATTAAATGCAGGAAATTTGGAATCTCCTTGAACCCCAAAAAGTCTTTGTTTGGGTTAGAAGAAGGAAAGTTGTTAGGTCACATAATTTCAAAAGATGGTATAAGAATAGACCCTGTGAGAATAGAAGCCATCTTGCAAATACAACACCCAAGGAACATCAGAGAGTTACAAGCTTTTTTAGGAAACATTAACTTTCTTAGAAGATTTATATCTAATATAGCAGAATTAATTAGATCACTAAACAACATGCTGAAAAAAGGTTTGACCATAAAATGGATTATTGAGGCTAAAAAATACTTTGAAGACATTAAACTGGCCTTAACTAAAACACCTGTGTTAATCAGTCCTAAATTTGATAGAGATTTCATCTTGTTTTCTTTTGCTTCTGAGCACAGAATAGCTGCAGTTCTATTGCAGAAAAATGACCAGGGCTATGAACAACCCATTGCTTTCTTTAGCAAATCCTTGAGAGATGCCCCCTTGTAATACAATATAATGGAAAAACAAGCATTGGCTTTAGTCAAAGCCATTAAGGACTTCAGGGTATACATCTTATATTCTCATATAGTAGCCTACGTTCCAAATTCAATAGTCAAAGACATCGTAACTTAGGATGGTCCTGATGGAAAGAGGGGAAAGTGGATTGCTACTATTTTAGAGTATGATATAGAAATAAAACCTACTAAGTTAATCAAGGGCCAAGGTTTAGGCAAGCTCATGGCTGAATCGAACTGTCAAGCCTTGGATATAAACTTTATCGCAGAAATCGATAATGAAGATTAGATGGCGACTCCACTAATCAGCCAGGCATTTATTGAATCACCTTGGTATGCCGATATCATTTATGTTTTACAGAACTTACAAGCTCCTCCTGAATTATCTAGGACTAAAAGCACATTTTTAAAGATGAAATCCTTGAAATTTTATATATTAGACAATGCTCTGTTTTGGAGAGATCATGAAGGTATTCTTCTTAATTTCTTATTAAAAGATGAATTTGACAAATTTTTGCAAGAATTTCATGCAGGTGATTGTGGAGGACACCTTTACTGGAAGACCACTGCAGATAAAATCCTTAGAGATGGTTTCTACTAGCCTACCTTGTTTGTTGATGTCAAAAAATATGTGACCTCCTGTCACAAATGTCAAATTTTTTAGGGGAAGAAAAATATTTTACCTTTACCCCTCAAGCCAATCTCTGCTGAAATACCTTTTCAACAATGGGGTTTAGACTTCATTGGTCAAATTCACCCACCCTCCTCTACCCAGCACAAATGGATCCTCACAGCCACAAACTACTTCACAAAATGTATAGAGGCCATACCTTTAAGGCAAGCCACAGAAACTATTATCATAACCTTCCTTGAAACCAATATTCTATCAAGATTTGGATGTCCAACTAAGCTCATTACTGCTAATGTAGCAACTTTTAAATCCAAAAGAATGATAGATTTCTGCAATAAATATCATATCACCCTGAGCCATTCTACAACCTATTACCCTCAGGGAAATGGACTCATAGAATCCTCAAACAAAAGTCTGGTAAACATCATCAAGAAGTTACTAGAGGACAACAAGAAAACTTGGAATAAAAGGCTAGTCAATGCCTTATGGGTAGACATATTGACTACTAAGAAATCAATTGGTACTTCTCCCTATCAACTAGTTTATGGGATGGAAGTTGTCTTTCCATCCTCTTTGGGAGTACCAGTAATGAAGATAATTCAAGAATTGCAGGTTGAACCAAATAGCATCTAGAGAAGAATCAATCAAACTATTAATCTACAACAAACCAGAGAAGAGGTCTATATTAGGTCTCAAGTTGTGCAGGAAAGGGTTAAAAATATTTTTGATAAGAGAACCAAGGCTGAAGATTTCTACCTTGGTGACAAGGTGCTCAAGTTGGATTCGAGGAGGGAAGACAGAGGTAAACATGGGAAATTTGATTTGCTATGGAAAGGTCCCTATGTCATTTATGCTTTTAGAGGAAATAATGGTTTCATTCTAAGAGAAATTGATGGTACAGAAGCAAAAGGTGGGCCAGTGAATGGTCGAATGGTAAAACACTACTTTGAACCTAGTTACTAATTTTCATTTCCCATTTGTACATATTCTATTTTCAAAATTCTAGTTTGGTTTGGATGGTGATTTTTGAAGTTGAAGCCCAAAGAGAAGGCCCTAAGCTTTGAAAGATTCACTCTCATAAGTATCAATAATGCAGATGTATACAAGAACACTTTACAAAGTAACATCAACAACAATTCAAAGGCCATTGATCTTTCAAGTTCTTGACATTTCACTAGAAAATGCCATCCCCAAGTGGAGCCACTATTAGGTTCCTAGACCAATAGGAGTCATAATTTTGAATAACTAAGGTTAAGCCTTGTAATATTGTACATACCTTTGCTTATAGCAAATGTTTTCCATATTAAAATTAAAAAATGTAAAGAGGGTATGTCCTAAAAGAATAATCAAAGGACAAAAAAGAATAAGAAAAGGTAAAAAAAATGAAATTATATGAACCCCAAAAACAAAAGAGACCATGAAACTGTGCAAGTCAAAATGCCACTAATATTTACTTTGATGCATAATAATGATTGTGTGCAGCTTGTTATTCATGCCACAATCCATGGAAATCAAACTGTTCAATCTTGATTATACCATGCTTTGAATTTTATGTTTATAGTTAGAGAATAAAATCTGACCAAACAGTTTAATCTTGGCAAATCATTAGATAGGTAGAGAAAATAAAAGGAGCTCATCAATTTAATATGAGCCCTTGGATGATATAAGGTTAGAATTAGATAGTCTACTTTGTAAAAGAGAAGGATTGATAAGGGTTTGCTAGCCTAAATGCACCCAAATAAAATGAAGAAAAAATGGTAGGGTAAGTAAATGGGTAAGTAGAAGAAAGGTTGCAGAAATATCAAGTGATTACACAAAAGCACTTATGTCACGTTTAAATACATGTTTCAAATGTACATAAGCAATAAACAAAGCAAGCACAATGATTTACAACTTGGTTTATTTAACATCCCCTCAGTCATTTCACCCCTCTACTTACTAATTTCCCATAAATAAGTTCTAAGTACTTAAATCCTTTAAGTCAAAGAGGCTAAGAGAATTTCTCTGACTTTTGGAGGGACCAAACCCTTGGCTTAATGACTAATGGACACAAGTGCTAGAATCCCCTTCATAAAATTCATCTCCATTCATTTCCCCTCATTAGCTTAATAAAACACCCTTTTCCTATGGTTAAACTCTTTTGCCTAGGAAAAGAAAAAGCAACTCCGTATAAATCTCTTTTCACCCAAAAAACCCACAAAAAACCATTTATCCTAAGCATTGAGTAAAGTGCACAAATATTACATGTTACATTATGATTAAAGGATATTAGTCACTCCGCTCATTGACTTCATATTAATTTTTAATTTTTATTATATAATCCCCAAAGTTCCATTATCCTGTATTAATTAATTCCTTTATATAAATAACCCAACTCCTAGTTTGGTTATAAACTATACACTTTATGCCATATCCTGACAAAATTAATTAATCTCGGCATTTAATCCTGCTCGATCGCCTAATCTTGTCATTAAGCAGCATCTAATCTACTAACCCAGGATTAATTCCTAAATTAATCCCAACCGTTGTGATTAGAAACCTTGGGACCCCCTCAACTCTCGTTTATTTCCTCCACGCATCTTCTCCTCCTGACTATCATCAGATCACAAGCACCCAAATCTAATGGCCTACAGGCATATCGGCCAAACTTGATTTCCGACCTTTACCCGCTTGATAAGGTGATTTTCCCTGACCCCCTTAATGCTACATGTCACGCTCTAAGGTAGATCGGGTGACCCCTCCTAAAAATCTCCCTCGCCACAAAAGCAGTGCGATGGCCAAGCAAAACCACTTCCCCACTTAACCGAAAAAATCGCCAACTATTCATTCATAAATGAACCTGCCAAAATTAATTATTTTTCTATAAAAGGCCGTGAAGCCCTCTTTTCACCCTTTTTGCTCATTTTTCTCTATAAACTCTAAAAACCTCTGTGACTCCTTGTTATGAAACCAGCTCAAGAAAAGATAGAAAAGATAGATCAACGCCTTAGAATTCAGCCTCTTCGAGGGGGCAACCTCCTTTACATTACATAAATGAACAATTCTTGGATGATACAAATGAAAAGACCTCCTTTCTATATATAGGAGTCTAAGGGGCTATAACATAATCAGAGTCGACATAACAATAATAATGTAAGGGCATAATAATAACAATAGTGGGCTTCTATGGGGCACAATAGTAACAATATGGGCACTACATGGGTACATCAATATAATAAGTGGGCTATACTAATAACAATAAGGGGTTACACTAGTAGTATAGGGGCCTAACATGCCCCTCTCCTTCAAAAAGCGTTGTCCTCAATGCTTGAGTAGTTCTTGATGCTTCTATATAAAATTCTTGTCCTCCCATGTGGAATATTCAGCGGGTAATTTCTTCCACTTGATGAGATACTCTAAAATTGATTGATTTCGTAGCTGTCAGGTTCTTGTTTCTGTGACTGCTCTAGGTTCCAATATGATTTTTCCTTCCTCTTCAATTTCTGGCAATATTGCTTGAATTGGGATCTTTTGCAACTTTTGAATAAGTGGCCATACTTCTTCGTTCTTCTTCCATTCATCCGTTGCTTCGTTTATCCAATTTGGTTGGATAATATAAATAGCACAAAACAATGCTTCCACATCCTCATCCTTGAAGTGTCTTCCCATTCGTTAAGGTTGCCATTTTTTAAGTGCATGTAGTATTGCCAACATTTCCTTCTCATAAATAGCTTGCTTGAGATATAGCAGTAAAAATACCAAATAACTTACATCAAAACATTTTTCACTACGATGTTGATCTACCTGTTGTTTCATTTGATTTTGCACCGAAGTGGCGTTATCCTTTAAAAGTTGGAGAACTTGCTGTTGATGCTCGAACCTTTTTCTTCTTGATATGTCCTTCTATCTTTTGAGGAGTGGTAATTTCTTCCAATCCTTTACAAGATATGGTCGGATTCATTTCTTGATGCTCGATGTGATCTTTCACTTCTTGAACATTTTTCTTCTTGATGTGTCCTTCTATCTTGATAGTTTGAGGAGTGGTAATTTCATCCATTGAATTACAAGATATGGTTGGATTCATTTCTTCTTTCTCGATGTGATCTTTCACTTCTTGCACCTTTTTCTTCTTGATATGTCCTTCTATCTTGAGAGTTTGAGGAGTGGTAATTCTTGCCAATGCTTTACAAGATATGGTCTGATTCATTTCTTCTTTCTCTGGGGTGGTGTCCTCACGTATATCCTCTTCTTTTGATGTTTCTTGATCCTTTTCTTCCTCCTCTTCATATTCTATGTAAAATAATTTCTTCTCAGCACACCTATGACCTTTAGTGCATTTGCTATCACAATTGTAACAAAGCCCTTTTTCTCTTTTTTCTTCCAATTGTTGTGGTGTAACCCTTGTAGGTTGTGGAAGGCTGGGACAAACAACACTTCCATCTTTATAGTTGTGAGGGGTATGCTTCCTGGTTTCCATAATTTTGCTTTCCATTATGTCACAAAGCCCTTTTATTGTTTCCAATTGTTGTGGTGTTGCTCTAAAGAAGGTGTTGCTCTTTGTATCCTCATAATGTGCTATCATTTCCTCCGTGAAAATTGACCACGTAACAAGTTTTTTACGAGAACAAAGCCCTTTGTACCATAAAAATTGATCTGGTTCTAAATATGAAGATGCAATACATACCTTTTGTAACAGTTTTACACCATGTATATCAAAATATTGCTCCATCTGAAGTATCCAATTTACCGGATCCTTGCCATCAAACTTCCTCATCTTGCTTTTTCTTGATTTTAGGATCTCTACATTGAAACGACTGTAACTCTGTACTTTCAGATCTTTAAGTTCTGAAATTGTGATTTGTAGTAGCCCTCTGTGTCCTCTTTCCAATGCCACAAGTCTGATCCAAATTGGATTCTCCAAGAAAGCGTTATGCACAATCTCCCACAGTGACCTAATTATAGACTAGTTCAGTAGAGCGAACTTGTATGAAGTGCCACGTGTCACTGTTTCAACCTTTGACTCTGAAAAATATATAAACCGAAAATACAGTCCGTCCTCTTTCTGTACCTTCTTACGAAATTTCAATCTGATGCTTAGAAAGAAAGTTATGACGATTTTCCCCAGGTCACTTTTTTTGAGTGTAATTCAGGAGTCTGCAAAAAGACCAACTTCCTCAGATCATATCTCCGAAAATATCGCGTACAAATCTCTGAAATTCGGACCCAAGGTTCAGTGTCCATTCTTCTCAAATGGGTTTTCGTTTTGACTTCTGAAACGTCACAGACAAAAAGTTATAGCGAAAATGCCACGATGACTTGTTTGGAGCAGCGAAACCCTAGAATCCAAAGCTTTGATACCAAATGTTATGAAACTAGCTCAAGAAAAGATAGAAAACAAAGATCAATGCTTAGAATTCAGCCTCTTCGAGGGGGAAACCTCCTTTACATTACATAAATGAACAATTCTTGGATGATACAAATGAAAAGACCTCCTTTCTATATATAGGAGTCTAAGGGGCTATAACATAATCAGAGCCGACATAACAATAATAATGTAAGGGCATAATAATAACAATAGTGGGCTTCTATGGGGCAAAATAGTAGCAATATGGGCACTACATGGGTACATCAATATAATAAGTGGGTTATACTAATAACAATAAGGGTTTACACTAGTAGTATAGGGGTATAACACTCCTGCAAACGCTGAACTTGTCAACATACCTCCAAATTCGCTCCAGAAGACGCTGCAGACAATCCAACTGACCTCTCAGTCCATATCAGAATTGTACAAACCTCTGCAGCTGCCGTGAACCATCAACTTGAAGCCAGTTCACCCAATTCTAGGTATTTTCGCCATAGAATACCACTTCCCGTTCAAAATTGGAAACGTTTAGCCTGTCAATTATTCTCATTAAGTAAAATTAATTGAAAAATAGCTTAAATTTCAAAAACCTGTGGCCAAACCCTTTGATAAGTTTCCAATTTTCATTTTAAACCTTCTAATAAACCCCCAACGCCTAATTCAAATCCACAAGAACTGAATAATGGCTTTCCCTATTGCCTTGGATGTTAGACCTATCACAACTCCCCATTTGGACCTCGACCACCTTCCCTTGGCTGACAGGGATTTCCAAATCAAAGATACATCTACGCAGGGCCACCTACTTAAAATCCATTGTTTATGTAGGGATAGGTACCTAAACCATGCTGATGATATTATCCTTTGGGAGTCAAATTTGCAAAAATATCAGTTCCCCCAAGTACATATCTTCCCAGAAATTGTTCATATGTGCCATGCATGCTACATCCCTAGTCATAGAACCATAATGTCTCATGACCAAAAGGTGTTGTTTACTATCACAACTGAATCCATCAATGAAATGTTACAACTCCAACTAGGACCAAACTTTGACTCCACTTTCAATTAGAGATTTGTTAGACCAATATTCCAAATTAAGTCCCTCTAGACTGGCCCAATTGTTCCAAGATTTCATTTTTGAGGAGCAGTACATTCCTAAAAATCCCCCCCATATCTTTATGCCATGTTCTCTGAAAGGGGCAAACAAATCATCACCATGATATCATGTGTCCTAGGCTACTCCGCTGATGAACTTGTCTTGGTTGTCATGTCAATCTATACCCCAAGACAACCTCCTACTATTGTGTACAATTATGCTTAGTTCACAGCTGAGAGAATGCATGAACAGTTCACCAGGATGAACAATGAAAGAGTGTTCAAATAATCATCTGTCCTCTACCATATGATTCTATATTATTAGCCAAACAAATTTCCTTTTCCCCTCCAGAAGCTGGATACCAAAGGCCAACCCAGGTCTGTCATTTTTTGGACCCCACTATTCCATAAGTATGACTCACCATATACCTATTTAGATTTCATAGATTCTTTTGTTCATCCAGTCATGACTATGCTGAAAGGAAGCCCTCCTCCCAGGATAAGTCGAGAGGTCAAAAGGGTCCTTCAGTTGTCTAAACAAAGCAAAGTGGGAGATTGGTACCTTTACCAAACCACACAGAGATAAGGATTTACAGTTGTCAGCTTGCACCATATAAACTACCCAAATACCTCCCCATGAGGCTATTTTCTCTAGAGTACTATAGGAAAATAATGAACTATGATGAGATAAATTTTGTCTCGGCCAAGAAAAGATCACAATTCAAAGTAAAATACCAGTTGGGCCCCTTCATCTGCAATTCTAGAGAGGTAGGGAAGGAAGTAGACCAAATTTTGCAGCAAATGAAGTTCCAATAGAGTTTCATGTGGAGGTATGACCCTCAAGAATTTATGACCAGATTGAGAAAGAAGGCCAAGTTAGGACCTTATATTCACCACCCCATACCAAAGATAGAAATATATGCAAATCAATTTGAGTGGATGGAAAACACTCTTGTAGACAGAGACAGTACAAAGGTAGATGTAGAGAATGCCTTATGTGACTTAGAAAGATAGTTTGGTGAGAGCTCGTTTCTACACGGACCTGAATAGCAAGAATTGGCCATGAGTACCTTTCCTATCATGCAGACTCCCCAAAATTAAGAAAGAAATCCCAAGAGAAATAGAGAGGGAGATTCCACTTCAGGCATGGATACATCTAATATAAAATATGAGACCAGTCAGTGCAAAAGGCAAAGGCTGAATCCTGTTTTTGAACAAGAAGATACAAAAGGATTAGCACAGGTGACTGTTAGTGTCGGTATCTTCATCCCTCCATCAGTGATCAAAATTCTCTTGTTGAATTTCATTTTAGGTGTCTCGTCTGATCATCTACATTCCATTAGGGTCATGGATCATCTAATGGTAATGGAATTTATCAATTTTCCCTCATGGTCTTTACCTGCTGACATATTTTCACAAATTCAGGTCATTTACAATCATTTTTTGTCTTTACACTTGTAAAAGCCATTTTTAGGGTTTTAGGTCTCATTAGGTTTAGGGTTTGTCCTCAAAGTCTTCCAAAAGCTCAATAATGGTCAGCAGGCACATGACGAGGTCAAATAAAGTCTCAGCATCAAAAATTTCAATAATCACATGCTCAATGATTGATTTTTCCTCAAAACCCTGTCTTGAGGAAAAATAGAGTTTTATTGTTTTATGTATAAAATTTCATGTAATTTTATTCTTCCTATATGTGATAAGTTTGGAAATGCAGCCCTGGTCACCTTGCCAAGCTCCTGCACTCTAGCTCCTGCAAAAGAGTCAGAGATTCAAAGCATTAGTCCATCAATTTTCAAAAAGCAAGTCAAACTGCCAAAACAGAGTTTTAAAAGACAAAGTGAAAAAAAAACATTAGAAAGTGGGTTATTTTTAAGTGAAAAATTAAAGTCATGGGTATATAAAGTGTTTTTCATGTTGAAGAATTCATTTGTGCCTAAAGAAGTGAAAGAAACCAGAGCAAATCGCGATTTGAGGCCGAGGGAGAAAAATTATAGCTAAACTATTCAAAGCCTCCTTGTGTGGCACACCTGGGTTGAGGCACGACGCACCTAGTTGGTGCGGCGCACAGAGCGCAGGAAACACACTAGAAATTACAAAGGCGTGGCACGACGCACCTGTCCTTCAAGCCCAAACTTCACTCAAATCAACTTGCTAAGCTCCAAAACCTTGCCATCTTTATTCCACAAGTAAGTGAAACATTCCTAAGTGCCATTGCAAGGGTTTTTATCATCTTTGATGATGTTAATAGGTGAAAATCAAAATCCTAGTTTGCTGCACATTTACACTGAAAAAACTGTCTAGGATTTGCAAATTTGTCATTTTTGTTGTCTTATTCCCCTGTATCATTTTCACATCCCCTTCACTAGATTTCACTAATTTCATTTCCCATTCCCCCTCTCATTTCCACTCATCCTACTCCCCTATCCCCAAAACCCTAAAACCCTAATACAAATTCCCACTATTCCTAGACCCTATCACTTCCCAAAAACCCTACAACTAGCATCACAATCCCTCATTCCCTATCCCCCTCATCAATCCCATTCATTAAACAGCAAACGCCTATTCTTCATCTAAAATATCTTCATACTCATCATTGAAAACCAAATAGTGGGAAATATGGAAACAGATTCACCTTATGAAAGGGATGAGGAAATAGTGAGTGATTCCTCCCAAGAAATTCATGCACCAAGAAAACCACACAAGGGAGGAAAACACATACAGGAGGAGCCCACTACACTTACAGAGCTATTGGCTTGTCCTCTTGCAGTAGCATGTTTCAAACATCAGTCTTGCCATGAGTTTTGTTGGGCCTCAGTTTTGATCTCATTTTGCTTTGAGAAACTTACCTAACTATCCATTTATCCTTCATTTTCACTTCATCCATTTCATTTTAATGAATATTTGATGTCTAATCAGGTATTTAGCTTTAATTTGTCAATTTCTAAAGTTTTTATGAAAGTTTGATTTGAAGTGCAATTTTGGCAATATCAGAAATTCCCGTAATCACTTCATGGTTGATATGGATGCAGGCCACTTCAGCACGAATGGGATGCATGAATGGAAAGCTTGGTAACTAGGACCAAGCCACCTATGCTTGGTTCCAACAGAACGAGCTTTATTATACCTTTTTGGAGCTAGTCAATCATGACTAGTCATCCAGAAATCCCATCTAAAAAGGGCTGTTTTGGGATTCCAAGATATTAGTCATATTTCTTGGGATGAGGGAGATGGATTCGACTTGGATAGGTGGATTAGAGTAGATATGTTTGTTAGAGTGATTTTAGATCAGTTGGTTTCATGAACTCCTTATTTAAGAGCCACACTTTGATGGCTCAACACAATTGACATATGATACTTTTATGCTGTAATATTTTTGGTTTGAAGACTTAAGTTGGAGACTTGTGTTACTCTCATTTTTCTGATCAATACATGGATGTGTAACTGATATAAAGCTTCTGATATCATCTTCAAAAGTGTGCAAGGCAAGGGTGGAGGGCCCCCACTCCAAGCTAAGTACACTTCCAAGTTAAACTAGTTTTATTTCATTGCAAATCTGGTTGATTGTAGCTTTAATTTTTCAAAGTCTTATTTCAGATTGCCTTATGGTTATTCATAGTGATTGATTTCATTTGTTAATGGTTTATTCATCATCTAATTGAGTGGGAAAACAAGTGTTCAAGTTGGGCATTCCCTCTATGAAATGGTGAATCAGAACTAGTCTCTTTTGTTTACATGCAAATAGTTTGTTTCCATTTAGTTTTATATCTTGAGATGAATGAGTTATGATGGAAAACTTTAAGTGTCTCTTAAGTTAAGAGCCTCTTTCATGTATAATTTATGCATCTTGAGTTTTTGGTTACAATCTCTAATTCATTAAGTAATAACTGAGGTGGAAGTGGACTTCTTGAGTTCAAGAACCCTTTCAATGCTTTCTCTTTTAAGCTAATTGAATTGGAGTGATGAGATGTATTTTCTTTAGCTTTTAATCATTTATCTTTCAAGACTTGTTAGATCTTCATACATAGTGAATTTGCCTCCAAGAATAAACAAACCCGGATTGATAGTAAATAATTGTGTTAATTTAGTAACATAAATTAGCTCAACATTTTGGCGCCGTTGCCGGGGAGGCAAATATCGGCATAGTCAATAGAGAGATAAAATCCAAAATACACAAAAAAATTAGTTACATTTCATTTCTTTAATTATGTTTCTTTATGCCTAGAGTTAGAGATCCTTAAAGTAGATTTATCAAAAACCCCCCCAACAAAAACATAAAATCAAAAAAATAACTACAAAATCCATTTTCAACAACAAGATCTAAAAGATGATGTTAAAGAATAGGCTACGACACTACTCCATTCTTGAACATTCTTTCTCATCAAATCTTTATGATCAAATAAATTTTCATGTCCAAAATTTCATTAAAGTATACTTTTCAAATTTGGATATGAGTTTACTTATGATCTTGTTACGAAAATGGATGCACTGGAAATTCTCTTATACTTGAGAGAATGGATTAGTTTTCTAAAATAGAATAGGATAGAATAGAATCAATAAACAAGTAGAATGAACTCACAATAAGACATCCATAATAAATTTGTTTCAAACAATTTCTTCAAATCATTGTTCAATATTCATTTGAAAGGACTACATGGCAAAATGCAGTAAGACCAAGCCTATTTTGGGTAACCATATAGGATCATTTTGAAATCATGGTTTATTTTACATATCTCTTGAAATCTAGTTTTGGAATCCATTTTGAAGTTTTCAATTTATATTACAATAAAAATGTGATCAAAATCAAAACCAGGTCTCAAGTGACATGTTAAGGACAGAGTTAGTACAACCTATATTTGAAGTGTCTAATGGAAACATTTTTATCTGAAATTCATAGGGAAGATAGCCCTTGGAATCTAGTTTCCAAATCAATTTGAATCACTTCAATCAGGTATCATATGAAAAAGTTATTCTTGAAATACTAACTGCTTGTCGAAAAATCTGCATGGTGACAATCCTAGGTCTTGACTGTTCATTGGCATATTTGACATACCAAATCATCTTCTTTTCAAAATCTGTTTATATGGGAGATATATCTTCAAGTCTAGTTTAAGACACAATTTGAATCATCCCATTTGGAGGTGAAATGAAAAAAGTTATGCCACATTTAGTGACTGCATGTCTTCAAACCAGCATAGTAAAACTCTGCCTCCTAGGCCTGTTCATCACCAATTTTGTGATATCAGGCCTAAGAATTTTTAAAACCTGTTTCTACTGGAAATACAAAAATGAATCTACTTTAATCTCCAAGTGGAATCACATTAATCTGATCTTTATCGAAGAAGTTACGCTTCAAACAGTGATTGCTGGTAGCCATCTGAATTCACTTTAACTTGGCTTTGGAATCACTCTAATTGGATATAAAACAAATATTTTGTAAACAAAATACCGATAGGAGGTCTAGGCTGGCCACCATTCCTCAAAGCGGTAAATAAATGCATTTTGTTTGTATATCATATTTGGACTTGTTTTCTAAGCAATGCTTGTAATGATTTACATATATATTGGAAGAAGAGAGACTGTACAACTCTCTTCCTCCATCATCTAATGTTGTATTGCAGGCAAGTGCTATGTTTTTGCAGGTCATAGGAAGAATGAAGGAGTGAACTCCATGGATGAAGTAATTTTCTAAATCAAATTCATATTTCAGAATATGAATACAAATGTTCAAGTCAAAGAAAAGTGAAAATTCACCTGATGTTGAGTTCTCCTAGATGCTGACCACCAACACCACCAAACCCTACAACATGATCAAGATCAAGGCAAAAAGACATGAAGACAATCATTAGAAGAAGCAGTCAAGTTCAGTACCATGTCAAGTCACATCAATCTTTAAAGAAGTCTTTCATATTGAATTCATATTGTTCATGATTTGATCCTCATCATTTGTCCATGATTTCATCCATCATCCATACTGTATGTTAAGCTCCATGACCAAGCATGTTGAAGTCCAGACTTACTACTACATCACGACTTCAAAATAACCTATTTTCATAAGCTTTCATACTTCCCTACTCCATTACACCCCACCTCATTTGTTGTAAATGGTCATAGGCTGAAAGTTTATCATCAGCCTATTAGCAAAGAGACATTCATGAAACAACTGGTAGAAGAATTAGGACTGGAAATTATGGCTCTGCCATCTTCCAGTTCGGAAAAAAAAAAAAAAAGGAGAAAAACATATATGAAAAAAAAAAACAAACATAAAAAATAATTGGTTTGCTGGTGAAAACCAGGCAACTGGCACCATGCAAACTTGAATTCATAGGGGAAAACCAGGGAAACCTGGACTCTATGAATTCTATATTCTTGTTTTACTATTCTCACACAATTTCAATGCAGGACCTTTCCACAATTGACTTGAGGACAAGTCAAACATTCAGCAAGGGAGAGTCTTGTAGCAAGCTTTTAGCTGCCATAGCTAAAGGATTGTGTTGTCCACTTTGGACCTGAAGCAAATTTGTTGCAGCAGAACCTAAAGGGACCTGAGCTGAAACATTATTACAGAAGGGACCTGAAGCAAATTTAGTTGCAGCAGATCAAATCATTCCAGAAGCATTGCAGAGGGACCTGATATGAAATAGTATTACAGTGGGACCTGAAGCAAACTTAGTTGCAGCAGAACCAGATCAAAGCCGACACAATATACCAGAAGCATTGCAGAGGGACCTGAAAGGAAAACATTATTAAAAGGGACCTGAACAATTCAAGAAATGGAGCATAGTGAACAAAGAGCAGTAATAAAAGTCTACTTTTCATCTATCCATAACATTTTGGATTCCATTCCACCTATACAAACAGCATTCAACATTCCATCTGTACAAACAACATTCAAAATTCCGCCTGTACAAACAACAGCAAGGGAGTATATTCATAGCCATTTTGTGCTTGAAATTCAATTTTTTTTTAGAAACTTCTAGTTTTGATCTAATTGAAGTTAGTATCTGCAAATATTCATTGATATTCATTCCCAATATATACCCCACATTCCCTATTCATATTCCATTTCATTCACATAAATTTCCCTAGGTATTTTCCTTAAACGCAAAAGGATTAAACTGGGACCACTCTTTTCACCTGCACATAAACTCAGAGCATTAGCAATGGTCATAATTTTAAAAATGACCCCAATGGTCATTTTAAAATTATAAAATTATGTTATAAAGATTATGCGCTATATGGAATTCAAAAATCATTAAGTTTATGATATATGTTAATGATATATATCATAAGTTTATAAATGCGCTAACATATATGTTACAAAGGGAATATATGTTACAAAGGGAATATAACATACGCATATATCATTAACATATATGTTACAAAAGGGAATATAAAATGCGCATATCAAAAAGGAAAATATATAAATCAAATGCGTATATAAAAAGGGATATAACATAGTTATAAAGGGCCAAATGCGCATATCAAAAGGAATATCATATAGTTGCAAAGGGCCGAGGGTTCCCAAATGTGCATAAACTACAGAAATCAAATGCGCATATAATATTACAAAGGGCCGAGAGTTATTATAACAAAGAATATGGGTTGCAAAGAAATGATATATGGTGGAGGCCGTAAGCATTAGTGGGAGAATGGTATTCAAACAAAAATCATTGCAACCAACGATCATTACACCGTAAGCGGAGAATGGTTATACGATGGGTATAATCACAACGCAATTGCAATGAGCCAAAACGGTCATGAACTGACCGAGCCATTGGACCGATTAAAACAACAATCCCACCATTGTTTAAACCACAAATCCTCATTGCCATAGCTCAGAAAAATCATGTTTGAAGTCGCAACATAGTAAAAGGGGAAAGGAGTGTGTTGAGTGAGAATTTAAAGGCAAAATCTGAGTCGTGTGAGTGGAGAAAGCCGAGTTTTGCGAGCAAACAAGGTAAGACGTGATTTTATTTCGCTCGGCGACTGTAGATAGATATGAGTTTCGCCATTAATCACTTCATGGTTGATATGGATGCAGGCCACTTCAGCACGAATGGGATGCATGAATGGAAAGCTTGGGAACTAGGACCAAGCCACCTATGCTTGGTTCCAACAGAACGAGCTTTATTATGCCTTTTTGGAGCTAGTCAATCATGACTAGTCATCCAGAAATCCCATCTAAAAAGGGCTGTTTTGGGATTCCAAGATATTAGTCATATTTCTTGGGATGAGGGAGATGGATTCGACTTGGATAGGTGGATTAGAGTAGATATGTTTGTTAGAGTGATTTTAGATCAGTTGGTTTCATGAACTCCTTATTTAAGAGCCACACTTTGATGGCTCAACACAATTGACCTATGATACTTTTATGCTGTAATATTTTTGGTTTGAAGACTTAAGTTGGAGACTTGTGTTACTCTCATTTTGCTGATCAATACATGGATGTGTAACTGATATAAAGCTTCTGATATTATCTTCAAAAGTGTGCAAGGCAAGGGTGGAGGGCCCCCACTCCAAGCTAAGTACACTTCCAAGTTAAACTAGTTTTATTTCATTGCAAATCTGGTTGATTGTAGCTTTAATTTTTCAAAGTCTTATTTCAGATTGCCTTATGTTTATTCATAGTGATTGATTTCATTTGTTAATGGTTTATTCATCATCTAATTGAGTGGGAAAACAAGTGTTCAAGTTGGGCATTCCCTCTATGAAATGGTGAATCAGAACTAGTCTCTTTTGTTTACATGCAAATAGTTTGTTTCCATTTAGATTTATATCTTGAGATGAATGAGTTATGATGGAAAACTTTAAGTGTCTCTTAAGTTAAGAGCCTCTTTCATGTATAATTTATGCATCTTGAGTTTTTTGTTACAATCTCTAATTCATTAAGTAATAACTGAGGTGGAAGTGGACTTCTTGAGTTCAAGAACCCTTTCAATGCTTTCTCTTTTAAGCTAATTGAATTGGAGTGATGAGATGTATTTTCTTTAGCTTTTAATCATTTATCTTTCAAGACTTGTTAGATATTCATACATAGTGAATTTGCCTCCAAGAATAAACAAACCCGGATTGATAGTAAATAATTGTGTTAATTTAGTAACATAAATTAGCTCAACAAGTTTTTTGAGATGGTGGAAAGAGTGAAATACCACCATGAGCTTGCTAGATTATTTTTCCTTCATCTTCACAATAGTCAGGTCAACTTGGTAGGTGTTACATTCACTTTGACACCTGAAACTATAGCTGAAGCAACAGGTATTTTGAATGTGGGTGAACATTGGAACAAAGTACAGCTGGTGGACAAAGAACATTATGAGCCTTATATCAAGGCTGGCTATCAGAAGAAAATCAGTAGGGTCTTCCCTTTCAGATACCTACAGGACACATATGCTCCACTCATGAAGCTTATTGTCAAATACTTCAGCTGTGAAGGGAGATTTTCTCGCTTGTACACTTATCATGTTAGACTATTGATGCATTTCACTAGAGTGAGGATGATGAACATCCCTTATTTTATATGTAGAAACATTGAGAAAATGACCACATTGGTGCAAAGGAAACCTCCTCATCAACCGTACAACAACATTTATCACTTTGCATTGATCAAGATTGTGGTTTTACATCAGCCGAGTTTTTTGAATGTTTCATGGGATGATTTCATTTCACATGAGGATTTCAAAAGCCCTCAAGTGACCCCATCAATATTTCATGAGGCAGGAGGGTCTTCACATCAGCAAAAAGTGCATGAGACTCAAACCACTAGTGTGCCAGTATTTGTCACTTACCGAAAGGGCACAAGGAGATTATTTGTCACAACCAAATGAGTACTATCTCCACCCGCAGTGGAAGGGGTCTCGTTTCCATCATCAGATCATAGAAAAATGCTATCTTCACCTGGGGTGAAAGAGGCTTTGCCTTCTTCTTCAGCAAAGCAAGTACAAGACAAAGGAAAACAACTAGTGCATGATGAGGGGCCTTCTGAGGGTCAAGAGAGAGATTTCATTTTGATTCAAGATGAGGACACTGATTTGGGCTCCCAAATCTCAAAACTCAAGGAGATCATCAAAGAACAAGAAGCTGACATTCATGACTTATCTCTTAACCTTGAAAGAGCTAAGTGGAGCATAAAATACCTTGAGCAAATAAGGAAGCAATTAGAAGACCAGTAGATTATCATGGAGCTGCAAAACATAAGAGAAAATAGGCAAGCAACCAAGAGGAAGAAAATCAAATTCAAACCACTTGAGCAAGAGATTGAAACTGATCGGGAATCTTGGCTTGAGAGGGAAAATATGCACTTGGAGAGGCTACTTGAGAAAGCAAATAAGGAGAAAAATATGTTGAGGCACATGGCCTTTCATTATTTGACAAGAAACAAGATTTGCAAAGCGAGGATAATGACCTTAAAGGCCAAGTTGAGGAAAACTTTGAGGAGGAAGAAAGAGAAAGATAAGCTCAAGATCTTGGCTGAAGCTTCCTTGGCCCAACATAGTACTTGATGCAGGTCACTCAACCCAAATGTCAAGAAATTTGGCACACTTTTTGGCAATTTTGAAATTTTGAAGGAAAAAACAGGTTTTTCTACCGTGTGCGTAGCGCCACCCAGTGCTTGCTTTTGCTAGGGACCTCTTTGGGAGGAAAAATCTACATTTTTGTATTCCTCATGAAAAATTATGAATACCCAGAAATTACTAGAAATTTTTGTCAAGTTTTGGGCCTCCAAAAGGGTCAAAAACACCTCAAAAATTCCCTCTCTACCCCTTTTTGGCCACACAGGAAGCAGTGTTGGGAGAACTCACTTTTGGAGGGGAAAATGGACACCAAATTCAGAAATTCGACCTGTTCTGGAAGATAGATAGATATACCTTTCCAAAAAGCCCACTTGGAGCAAATTTGGTGCGTGAAGGCTTGCAAAATCAGCTTCAAAAAGGCACTACGCATAGGGAAAGAGGCGCGACACACAGGATGGAAAATTACCATTTTTGCCAAAACAACTCTGTTTTTTGCCTAGTTTTTTCTCAGTTTGACTTTTTTCTCTCTCATGGTAAAAATCTTGATATAAATTAATGTAACTTGATGGAATTTTATGTAAAAATGTTAAAAAGTCACTCATGGAGGTAGATATATCATGTATAGGTGGTTTTGAACTGAATGAATGAGTTTCCTAGGTTTTAGAGGCAAACTGTTCCACTGCCTACTTTTTAGTTCTTAGTTTAGATCTTGTTGAAACAACTCCTAAACTCATCAATTCGACCCCTAAAGCCTAGCATGAGTGGTTTGTTTCCTATATCTAGTACTTTTCAGTCATTTGTAAAGGTTGGACTCTTGTGAATGCTTTGAGCATTATTGTACATTAATCTTTACAGTTTGGCAAAGGAATAGACCAGGGTTTGCAGCATTTTGTGGTATTCTTGTGGCAATTTTATTTGGTATTGTTTTTTCTTCTGTAATTCAATTTTACGTGTGTTTATGTATGCCATTATATCTCTCTTTTCAGCTGAACTAAATGAATCAAGGATAAAGGTAGAAATCATTGATGTTGTAGCGCTTTACCTAGGGTTTGTTTAGTTTTTCATGTTTTCAACTATTTGAAGAGGATTCCTGAGACTCTCATGCCCTCTCCAACTCCTCACTAGTCTTAAGACTCTCCATCTCACTTATTTCAAAGTACTAAACCATTTGCCTACCTCACCCCACAGAAACCTCTGCAAGACTGAGTCCATTCCCCAAACCCAATTCTGCCTTTCACATTTGAGCCAGCAAACCAACATTAAATTCAATCAAACTCCTCTGAGCATATACATAGCCTAAAATTAGTCTTTACAACAGTCATCTCAAGCCTCACTTGCTATATTTTCCTGAGATTGACAAGGAGAGAACCCTCTCCCGACCTGGTAGGGCTAGCTACCAGGTTAATCGTGGTTTGATGTTACCCTAGATCCCGCCTTTCTCAGCCTGAGGTAGATTTAGGCCCTAACAGTGACCAACAAAGGAGGGGACAGAAGCAGGGCCACAACTCCATCTAGAGACATACAAGAGCCATCCACATCAGAAACTCAGATGTTAGAAAGGAAGCTAAATGTCGAAGTGCCTTTATTCAATAGGCTTGCTGACAAGGGCCAAGACATAAAGGACAGATATAAATAAATCAAAATGAGGAATGAGAAGCTCAGAGCTCAGACATATGCTCAATATCTAAAAATCACTCCCACCAATCAAACAAGGCTGATGTCAGCTTTTGACATCAAGAAGGGAAAGCTTCAAATGTCCTTTATTAAACCTACAACACAATAGCCCAAGACATCATCAGACTTCAAGAGGGTTGACTTTGAAGTATTGGCAAGGGATATTCATCCAATAGACCAAATAGGACTGCATAAAAAGGCTGGAGAGATGATATACTCCACCCTTACAAGTAAGGCCATAGCTGCCCATCAACTAAAAAATTCATTGAATAATATCTCGACACAGTTTCAATTAGAGAAGGCCTCCTCACAGGCCAAGGATACTAGGATTAAGTCATTGGAAGACTTAGTTATTGAGTTGGGACATGATCCCAAAGATATTAAAGCCACAGAGCAGTTCATAAAGAAGAAAAATGATGACATTACAGCACTGAAGAAACAATTAAAAATACCCCAGCTGCAAAATCCTCAAACACTTGAAGTTTTGGAGATCCAACACAAGCATGAGGAGTTGATGGACTTGGTCCTACAACTCAATGATGAACTAAGGGAGACAGAGAAAGAATTGGATAGCTTGATCCAATCAAAACAAACTGACATAGCCACAACTTCCACAAATGTCATCCCTACAGTATCTGCAATAGTCCCTTCCACACTAGCACCTACAGCTCCACCTGCCACAACATTTCCAGTCACAGCAGAGTCTACATTAGCAGTAGGTATGTCAAGAGAAGAGGAATACAAATTAATAAGAGCCATGAATGAAATGTCTATTCAGCCTACAGAAATGAACAACTAAGAGAAAAGGTGGCAAGTATAGAAACTAACTACAAACTTGCCCAAATTATGCAAAAGGAAGAGGCACAAAAGGCCAGTAGAGTGAGTGAAAGAGTCAAAGCTATGGAAAAAGACCTAACATTGGAGAAAACCTTTAGACAAGCCAAGGAAATATTATGGGCCAATATCATTGACTCTATCAGGTATATTTGGTCATTTATTCAAGCTATTTTTGAGTAGACAAAGTTGATAAAGATAGCTACAGAAGTTATCCAAACATTCAAGGAGGAATTGGGAGACATGGTTGAGGATGTCAATAGACTCATCCACTTCCTTAACAGCAAAAATAGGTATGAGCTTCATGAGCTGGATATAGAAGACAGAACTGAAACCATTTTGGAAATAATGAAGGTCCTTTCCAAGAGAACCCTAATGCTAAACTTGGAAGAAAAGTACCAGAACATGCAGGTAGCCATTGATAGATTCATGGCTAAATTCCAATTTCGAGGGAGAAAGGATTGCCTAGTCCGTTGGTCATTAATGACAAACTTATGACACAACAGGACTATGATAAGAGACTCAGGAAATTGGCAAAAGAATGAGCTAGCACTTCAGCAATAAAAGCACTGCCAATAGGCAAAGTTTTGTATAATACATTTGAGAACTTGTTTTTTCTCCAACATGAGATAAAACACTTGTTCATCACCAAGCCCAATTTTTCCAAGTATACCGAGGCTGATGAGATATATAAGCATATGATGAATTTCAAATTACCTAATGCTAAATGGTGGGAAAATATGACTGATTCACTGTAAGAAATTTATAGTAAAAAAGTTACTGTACAGTAAAAGTAGAACAACCGGGTAAACAGATGAAAACAGGTCAGCATGGTTAAATAGTATCAGTGTCAAAGAGTATCAGGTGAAAGATAAAAGTTAAAGAAGATTCCAGCGTAAAAGACCACAATAATAAACCAACATAAAGGGCTTAAATCCAACCATAAAATACAACAACACCACAATAAAAGGGACAACATGAAACAATTCAATAGTTGTCTCTATCTTCTTGCAAGAAGATATTTTGTATTTCCTAGATTAAATCTCAAGTTTGTTTTGAGATATTTTGTAATAATTTATGTATAAATACTTCATAATTCGAATTATGTAGGGTGGATTCTTAGACATTTCTATAGATTTCTTGATCAAATACTGTGAAGCTATTGTATCACTAACTAGACCAGCAAGCTGGATTGATGAATAAAATCAAGATATTTCACAGGATTCATGTGTAGAGCGTAGTGCAGACAAGTATTTTATCATGTTGTTGTTATCTTTCTTAAAAAAATTTCCACAATCTTTAATGTAATTCTGTATCTGTATGCTATAACAAGGAATGATATATCAGAATTTGCTTAATTGCACCTTATTTTAACTGTTAGGCATTTAAATGTTTTCTACTGATTATCTAAGTTAAGGAATTCTTAATTTCTCCTTAGTTTAGGTTGTCTCTCTATAATCCATAGCAAAGGATTCTTAATCGTCCTTTGTTTCTGGTTATCCTATGTTCCTTGTCTTAATCTCGGTCTGATAATTCTTAATTGCTCTCTCACCCTGGTTAAAACCTTTCCACCCCTCTGGCCCAAAGACCTGCATTGTACTCTGCTAGCTTTCACTTTGAACACTCCCTTTAGTGAGTTAATTCTAGTTCTGTTTCCCTTCTGTTGACTCAATATCCCAATGGTCTAAAGACATCATTCTATCCATCTGTTTTAAAGGATTCCACCATCCAATCTTCAATACAAATCAAAAACCCCCTGAACCTTTAGAACTAGTGTAAAATCTCAGTGAACAAAGCTAAATCATATAGAGAAAGCCCTCTTTTAGCTATAGGTTGGCTATATCCTATGCTTAAAATTTGGTTTGTGGTTACCTTGGTCCTTTCCTTCTTCTGAAAACTTCTAGGGAAACATTCTGAGTGATAACACCATGTACTTGTATTGTATGTATCATTAGGTCATCTAGTCATGATTCGTGAGGTCTGTTATGGTCATATGAGAGTATGTATGAGGTCATATGTCACTGCTACAACCATGTGTGTACAATGTTATATGTCATTCAGTAATGATTACGTGGAGTATTGGTCCATTTGGTGCTTATTTTTGTCAAAAGGAAGTATTGTTTGCAGCAGAAGCGGTCACTACAGCTTGGAGATGACACAAGTTCAAGGGGAGCATCTTATTTGATCTTGTTTACATCAGCCATCCATTATTGGCATTATGGTTCTCTTGGAGGTGTTCATGATATGCCTCATGTTATGCTTCAAATGTTGGGGTTCTTGACCTCATTATATGAGAAGAGAGGTTGATGATGGCCATTGATTTTGCTGCTATGTGGTTGCTATGTGGATGAGTGTTGGTTGGTGCCTCATGTGCCTATTGTTGGATATACTTGATGTTGCTCATAGTTGCTATTATGATGATGTTCATAGATACTTGTGTGTTGCCTCATGTGCATATTGTTGCATGCTGGTAGAGGTTTTTGGTTGGACATGCTGCTTTGAATGATGATTGGTTTATTATGTTGTTTGTTGTTACTAATATGAGAGTCATAGATGATTGTCGATGTACATTATTTTTCAGCCATATGGAGGTATGATGCTTCAGTGGTTATGTTTCACTTTTTGATGCCTTATCAGATGGACTTCACCTTTTGCTATTGATGTCAAAGGGGGAGTGATAAAGGAGATTGGTCTGGAGTTTGTGTGTGGTTTCCATTAATGCTAAAGGGGGATATTGTTAACATTATTGTGTGCATGGTTCCACCTAGATGATGTTGGAATTGGTTCATTATGGTAGCTAGCTCATGTTGGCATTGATGTAAACCCTATGTAACCTAACTAATGTGTGGATGCCTTCCTTGTATCATGGTTACATCTAGTTGACATCTAGTTGAGTTGACATTGAGTTGGTTATGTTGGCATTGATGTCAACCCTTGATGTCAGTTTTTGATGATGTAGCTTGATGGTAGCATGGTGTTCATGGAGGTCTTGGCTTGTGTTGGATTGTTATAACATGATTAGAGGCATTGGCTCAAGTGATCTATGTTTTTGAGTTGGCCCACTTGATAAGTGATAGGTATTCCTCTAGGTCTTCATGCTGGAGATGACATGTTGCAATGTTGTGTTGGCTTGATGATGATGTTGCAAAAGTATTACCATGGTACAAGTATTATTGGTATTGGCATTACCATGGTATTGGCATGTGTATGTGGAGTAGGTTGGCACGTGATATTACCTCATTGTAGATAGTCTTGGTATTGACATAACCATGGTATTTTCCCATGGTATTTTTTTGGAGATTACCATGGTACAAGATTCCTTGGTATTGACATAACCATGGTATTTTCCTGTGGTATTTGCTTAGAGAATACCATGGTATAAGTGTCCTTGGTATTGACATAACCAAGGTATTTTCTCATGGTAATGTTTTTGAGATTACCATGGTACAAGAGTCCTTGGTATTTCCATAACCATGGCATTTTCCCATGGTATTGGTTTGGAGATTAACATGGTACAAGTGTCCTTGGTATTGACATAACCAAGGTATTTTCCCGTGGTATTAGTTTTGAGATTACCATGGTACACGTGTCCTTGGTATTGACATAACCAAGGTATTTTCCCATGGTATTGGTTTGGAGATTACCATGGTACAAGCATCCTGGGTATTGACTTAACCATGGTATTTCCCTGTCGTATTCACTTAGAGAATTGTTGAAGATATTTTTTATTTTACTTATGTGGAAAAAAATAGTGTTGTTGGTTGGTTGGATGAGTTTATAGTGTGATTAGAAAGTGAATCATTGTGTGAGTATGCTTTAGACATATTGGTCAACAAGATTTCTTCATTGTATACATTCTAATGGTAGTAGAATGAGCAGATCTATTTGTTGAAGCAGTGTATTGATTCAGAATTTTAGATAGCAGATAAGAGAAGTAGAGAGTTGTAGAAAATTGTGTTGGTAGAGATGAAGATGTTGGTATAACTCCATATTTGAGACTCTCAATTTTGTTTTGTAGGTTCTTCTAGAGAATTTGGCACATAGCCATTGTGTTGTATGTTGCTAATTGTATTATGCATAAATTATAGTTTGGAGTGAGGGTTTAATATTATGGCTGAGTGTGAGATTCATTTTAGCTATTCGTGATTTGTTTTAAGATTTGATAGATGCATTGTGACCACTATTTTTCTTATGTGGAGAGCATACTTGTTGTGGTATTTTTATTTGTTGAATGTGTCTTGTTGTTGGAGATCGTATTGTAGACTTGAACCAGTTTGAGCATAAATTCTTTGGATCCAGTATGAAAATAGATTAAAAAAGGTCTGCATAGAGAAGAGGAGTAGTGACTTCATGGTTTTGGAGCAGTGATTTTGATGCTTTAGCAAAAGGAATAATTTATGAATCCAATGGTAGTTGGAGAGTCCAATCAGAGTTGGGTGACAATCATTAATTGTGGTGGATTTCAATAGATGGTAGTCTATAGATTCACGTGAGAACATAGGACCTTTTGAGATGATCATTAGAATCGAGTCTCCTGACTAATTGGTGTCAGCCTACTATATATGAGGTTGAGTCTCCTAGCTAATGGGAGTCAACAAATCTATGTAAAAGACATATTTTTCTTAATAGAATATTCATAGTAGTGCAACAACAACAAGGGTGGTTCTTTGCCCAGTGAAGGGTTCTCCACCAGATATCTTGTGTCTCATATGTTGATGTTTTCTTGTGTTCTTGATTATCGTTATGTTTCTCATATGGTTTATTTACTGCTTATGATTTATGCATAGGGGAGGCAAGACAACCCATGCAATGAATCAATACTTCTTGAAAGACTGAGACCTTTCACTTAAGGGTGAAACCTGAGCAGAGAGGCTGAAGTTCTACCAGTTTGTCACCAAGTGTTGTCGTTGTAACAAACAACCTCCAAAAATTTTCTTACACTTAAATTTTTTAGCCTACTTGTGATCTGAGGATTTTTTGTTCCTTGATTTTTCATATTTTCTTCATGGTCGGTTGGTGTTCCCTCATATTCTAAGTTTCAAAGTCACTTTCTTATGCATGCTTAGTTCTTGAAGAATTCACAAGTGTACTTCTCTTTATGCAAGCTTACATAGATGTTGCAATGCCCTTGGAAGTAAGGCTCACACAGTCAATAGCAATATTGATTGTACAATTCATAATCACAATTTGTAATACATATCTAGAGTTAGTGCACACTCTCCATTGACAATCTACCTTACTTCGATTGCAATTGCACTTTCATTTCAATGAGTTTTCTCAACTGTCTCTCTAACACACCTTTATTTTCTCAAGTGTTTCTTTCACATTCAAAACTATTTTTTTCTTTCATTCACTTTTATAAGTGTATTTTTCATGTTATATTCACTTTGGTATGTGTTGCCTCCACTTTCTTTAATCTTTTCCAAGTTTTATTTGCACTTTTCACTTATTTTCGCAAGTGCCATCTTTTGGAATGGGAATTGTCGCACATAAAAAAAGGTGGAGTTATGGTTCATTTTAAGGGGAAAATTTGGTTTCAATTGGGTTTTTTTACCATGTATACATGTATTGGATCTATTACCAAATTTCCAATCATTGTCGTACTAGTGTCGTCACTATCATCACAAAGTAATGTCACATCTAGTCGAAGGGAGTCAATTGTACGTTCTTAAAGGGAAGATCTAATGCATTCTCCTCCACTAATGTGTCTTATTCATCATAAATAAATTAATTATACATATTCCCCAAGTTTTTAGCACTGTCATACAAGTTTTGTCACTCTCATCACAAAGTGTGCCCTAAGTGTCACACTTGGAGGAGAGTATTGTTTCACCATTGCATTAAGTGGATCATGTTGTTTCTGAAGTGATGAGTGTTCTTTGTTGTGTCATTTATTTTTTTTGAGTGTGTGATGATTTTCAATTCTTACCTTGTTGATGAGCGCTAGTATTGCAATAAGAATGTTGTAACTCCCAAGGCTACCAAATTCAATTATCAACCCGAGATTTGTACAAAATAAAGAGGGGTTGACATTGTATGTGTAGTAGAAACCTTCCTCTTCCTAGTATCATCCCCTTTCATGAAAGTGAAATAAGGTAATAAAGAAACTTCAATTGAGAAAATATCTAGGTAAGTCTCCAATCCTAAGTTAAATAACAATAAGAAAACCTATTCTACTTTTGCTAGAAAGTAAATGACAGAAAGGACATTGATTCTATTTGCAAAAATGTAAATCGTAATGACAAATTAAGAAAATATAACATATATAAATGGAAAGTAATCTTTTCTATTTTGTAGGAAAGTAAATTCCTATATTATTCTTGCAAGAAGGAAATAACACTTTGCATGAAGTAAATTGTGGGATGGAAATATAAACTAATTGCATAAATCAACATTCAAGATGAAAGCGATCTAAGATGTAAATGGTGACCTAACAAAGCCTTAGCTCAACCAAAGTGGCCTCATAAAATTCATAGGATATAAATATAATTCTACCATGAATTTGGAGTGAATTTGGGCAAGGAAGATCTCGAAACAATATACTACATGACTGCTACAAGACTACTACATGACTGCTACTCCTCGAGATAACTTGTTGAATTCCCAAGAAAATAAAATGAAAATGATATGGGAACAATTTTATTGTTAATTAGTATGTACTATGACTCCATTACAAGTGGAAAAACTCAAAAATACCCCTATTAACATGTGTTAAAAAATAGCAGAAAATTACTACTCTAAAAACCGAAAATTCTAGAACTAGTGAGCTAGTTAACCTACCAAATGCCTAAGCTAATCAAGTGAAAATGATATGGGGTGAATTTTGTTATTAAATTGGATGTTATTATGACTCAAATTAATATCATCAAAACTTTATAAAAAATAACATAAATTACTACTATTTTGCTACAAGAGAGTTCTAGAAATTCTAGATTTGTGAGCTAGTAAACCAATCCAAGTAGCTCAATGATGAATATGAGTTTACAAAGTTTTAATAATGATGAATAATTCTTGTGATTTTGTAAATACCCTGAAAAAAATTACTCCAATCATTTAACCAATATAACCTACAACAAACGAAGCATGAATAGTGAATGCAAAAATAAGAGATGCAAGTGAAAAAGACATTCAAAGAAGATAAATAAATTGTATTAGAGGGATATGAGGCTCATGGGATGGCCAAGACAAAGAATAATCATAGTAATATAAAGGAAACCAAGCTTTAGAAGATAAAAATGGCACCAAACTTCATTATTTGAGTCAATCCAAGTACATCCCTGCTAGAAATGAAAGTGGAGCTGCTAACTAACAAGTTTTCTACACAAGAAGACTAAGAAATACATTCCTATAGAGGTAAATTCGAATTTGTACTTATACAAAGTGATGAGGAAGAAGGAGGCAGATTTCCCCTCCAAAATCCCTCAAAAAGTGGATCTAGTTCCCAACACTAGGAATTTTCATTAAATGAAAGGGAACACATTCCTAGATTTTCTCAATCAGTGGAGCTCCATAATTTGTCAATAATTTCATGATGTTTTTTTCATTTATTATCAAATATTGATCCTTGTGTAGTAGGGAGCAAGTCTCTATATTATCTCATCCTCCAAGTCTTCATAATTTTCCCAATATTCTCACAATATTCTACATAAATAAATAAATAAATTAGGCACATAATATCAATTATCTCTAAACATTCTTACGAAGATATTAAAGCTAGAAAGAAATTATTAAGTGTAGAAGGAGAGATTTAATATAGCCTTCATGTTCCTAGTAAAGGTTAGATAGGCCTTAATTTGTGTCTAATTTGGAGGCCCATCACTTGGTTTCATATTTTCTTCACTAATCTCACACTTAGTCAAATTTTGGAAGATCCTTTGCCCAATCAACTTGACCTCATTTAGCTTCCTTGAACTATGCATTACGCAATAGAAAATCTCAATTTGATCACTTCCCTCCTCAAACTACAAAATGCACAGTTCCTACCTCCAAGGACTACGAATTGCACAATCAGAGTGCTCAAGGATTGCCTCCTTGTCCTCAGAAACCGCACAATCCTTCCTCCCATCCAGTCTCTTCTTGCGTATTACATAGTATTAGTCATCAAACTATCTCCCTAAGACCTTGAACTATGCAAATGCGTAATCCACTAACTAGTAACCCTCTAGAAATGCACATTGCATAGTCTCAAGGCTCAAGCATGCCTCACTAAGACGCTCAACTGCACATTCTTCTTTGATAGGCCTCCAGAATTGTGCATCGTGTAGTCACAAGCTTTAGTCCTCAATTCCTGGCCTTTGGAACTGCACATTATGCAATCCTTGAGTCTTCCTCCCTATCCAGTACCCAGTTCTAGATTAGTCAACAATTATAATGATGGAAGTTATATTAGGAGGTTTTCAAACTGATGTTGTCTTGTCATGAGTGAATTTCACTTGCAAGTATTACCTCTTGACATGAAAGGATGATGCTCAGAGAAGAGGGGAAGGAGACTGTGCTAGAAGACACTTGGCAATTTGTGAAGACAAGATGATCATTGAGCGAGAAGATGAATGGATGCCAGTTTATGACAAAAGACTAAATATCAAGACCACATGAAGACTCCATACAGTTTAGCCCCTTAGAGAATCATGAAGAATAAAGCAAATATTACATGAAGATGAGGTACTTAACAAACCTCTCATGAATATTGAAGGAAAAGCAACAAGAGGATCAACTTGGCATCACCACTTCATCATGGAGTCCATGTCATCATTGTCAAGTTTTGACTTGTACCGTACCATCACAATGTCATGTGTGTCCATGTGTCTTTCCACATCATTTGTGGATGTAATGATGTAGTTATAAAAAGGGAAAGACAAAATGTAATGTGTGGAATTCTAAGTGTCATATGTGGAATATGAAAAGCCGAATAGTCATATATGGACAAAATAGTTTTTAGGAAAAGCCCAAAAGTCATATAGAAGTCCAAAGGTCACAATAGACATCTAAGAGTCATGAGGATATGAAACGTCATTCCTCATGTTATAAATACACCCTCATAACTCAAGAAAATGGATTTTGGAGTATTAGCCTTTAGAGAGCTAGCCCTGGCTTCTCTAGCTTAGCATAAGAGAATATCATTCTTTGGAGAAGTAAGAAGTGACTTAATGTTCCACTGTTGGAGCTAGCGGCTTGCTATTGTAACTATGTACTTGGATCTTTCACTTAATAATTAGAAGCTCGATTAGCCAACACATTTTCATGCATGTATTGTGAATGTAGTAAGACTATTATTTATATGTTTGTAGCATGAATTTTGTTCAGATGTACTAAGGAAATTGAACTATTTTGGTGGCTTTGGTACTTATCTTGTTTATCGCGTGCTATATTTTATTTAATGATCATTATGTCTATGTGAAATACTTTGCTAGATAATTAACGAATCTTTTCATGCTCTTGTGTCTCTCTCTTAGGTTGGTACTATTACTTCCTCCTAGAGACTCACTCCTCTCTTTCCCTTAGTGAAAGCCTCCTTTTACACATAAAAATTGGTGTTTCACAGTGTCAATGTTTTTTCTTATTTCAAAGGTTATGTTCATAATCTCTTATGTTATTCATTGTAGCTAAGGAAAACCTTAAGTTATGATGGTTGGGTTGATACTTCGGATGGTTCTCCTACTCCAAATGGTGTGAGGTCTAATTGGGACCTCACATTAGGGAGACTCCCTTGGTTGACGAATTTCCAACACCATCAATAGCTATGTGCGTTATTGTATCTTCCATGTTTCGTGTTCTTTTCTTTCCCCGTGAAGGAAATATTGTCACGATTAATAATCTCAATTATTGTATACTGTCAACTAAACTAGTAGCTACGGGTAATATTATACAATTTGATGGTTATAACCTCATATTTATCAGAGTGTTGGGGTGGGATTTTTTAAACATTCCTCTCTCTTGGGAGTCTTTCCTTTACCCCTACCCAATATTCATTCTTCATCTACCATTGCTCCCATGCATATGATGTCTTCTTGCACCTATGGACCCTATGTCTCTAATGATCCTTGGGTGGTTCCTTCTGATTCTAAACTTGATCTAGGTATTTCACTTCGAAGATGCATACATAATTTCATAATAAAGTGCATGTAACCATGAAATCATATCACATAAAAGAAGCAGAAATAAAATGAAACCATGAGAAAAAAATGCCCAAAACAACTTGATAATGAATTTCACCCGGTGTGGGTTACGTCTCTGGGCCTTGCTCAAAGTGGGGAGGCCTCGTTCATTAATATTCAGTAAAATCAAATTACATGCATGTATAAAAGACACCTTATACCTCCACATATAGGGATGGCTTGAAAATTCACACCTTTGCTAAATAAATGGGCTGCATCGTTGAATTCTTGGTGAAAAATTGTGAAAAATGACTATAAACTCGACCCGTTTCCGAAACCGTCAAAATTTAGATCCTCGGGAATATCAAAGATTCCCCAAAGATTATTTCTCGCCAGTTGACTATAATTATATTACTCAAATGATAAATATGACTTGACAACTGTGCTCCTTGTGAAAACATGAGTAAAATGAGTATAAACTTGGTCTGGTTCTAAAACTGTCAAAACTTGGCCCTTAGGGAATCTTTTGGATTCCTCATGATTCCAAAAATATTCCTCTCTGCAATTTGACTGAAATTCTACCACTCATATCAGAAAATTGATCATGCCATCAAACTCCTAGTGAAATTCTGGTTCTTTTGAGTATAAACATCACATGAATTTGAAACTGTTATATTTTGACTCAAAAATGAATCTAAAAATTCCTCACTAATTCTGCATAAGAATATTCCTTGGTAGAATATTCCTGCCTCAAAAAACATGCCCCTCCTAGGCTAGGTTTTGTGTGCTCTTTTCTTCCCTCTTGGGCGAACAATGGATCTGAGTTTAAATAATGTTATGGGTGGAGTTTACAATGTTCTGCCCATTTGGGCAATTGGTTGGGTCGTTTGGCTTGGAGGGTGGAGGTCTTGGGGTCAAGACTATGGGTTTCCCCATATAGAGTTTGATTGGTGCATTTTTAAATTTTGTGGGCGGTTGGTTATTGTGGGGCCGCTTGAGTGGTGGGATGTCGGGCAAGTTCAGACCCCACTGACCCTGGTGGTCTGCTGTATGTGGCAAGGCCCACATCTTTATTTGGTGGTAGTTCGGGTGGCGGGGATGGTAGCTATTACCGTTCAAATTTTGCCACCGGATTTTTAAGGGTCACTAAAAAAACTAAGTAGGTGACAATTTCGCCAGTTCCACCACCAAAAACCATCATTGCAAAGTTCCAAATTGTTGCCTCTTTAATTTCTTCCAAATTTAGTGCCTCTGCCAAATTTATCCAAGCTCCAAATTTAGTTGGCACTTTGCTAACTTTAGCCAAGGGGATTAGTCAACCAAAACTTTGATTGGCCATAACTTTTGCATACGATGTAAGATTGAGGTGTAGTTTGTACCATTGGAAATATTATGACGATATATTTGATCTGAATCTAGTTTAATTTTAATCCAAGAAATTTTATTTTTCAGCGTTTCCTAAGCCCTCTTTTAACATTGAGTGTTTCTGGAGCCACTTGGATCATTCCTCCCCACTGAGGATCTTTTGGTCCTGTAAAATCATGAACATAATTTGGAATCTGTTATCTTCCCTTGTCTTTACAACAAGTGTCCTGATAGGACACAATTCCTTCTCCTTCAACTTTGCTCTTCAGAGTCATAAGTGATGAGGTGACACGTGCATCCTCTGCAAACATATCATACAATATTTGAAAAATACATGTTCAATTACATGACCAATCATGATCCAATCATCCCCATACTTGCTAAAAGTTTATAAGACACATTCTTTGGTAAAGTTTACATCATAATAGAAGCCAATACCCCAACCATCAATAAAAAGAGGCCAAGACATCATTATGTTGCTTTCATAAGTGATGGAAGATATGTCATCACTTTTACAATAATTTCGTAACATATGATTTACAATAATATGGCCACGACAAGCTACTATAACTAATAAAACCATATCTTGCTCAACAAAGTGAATGGGCCATCTTCCCGCTGTTGATTTGCTTGTTGAATATCTTTATTAGTTGGTTCCTTTATAGGTGCTTTCTAGGCATGGAGTATTTGACACGTGGATCTCTGGTGTCCACCCTTGTCACAATGACTAAAATGATCCTTCTCCTCCAAATTTTTTGGATCATATTGGAATGCTTGTTCTTGGTGCTCTCCTAATAAGAGCCTATGGAATCCTCACTATCACTATAATGTGATGAGGTTCTCCTTGTTAGCACTCCTCAGTGTGCCAAGGCTGAGAAAGGAGATGGACAGAGGTAACCTCAAACCGATCTTTAGATTTGGTAGCTAGCCCTACCAAATCAGGGAGGGCTCTCTCAAGAATATCACAACAAATAAAATGACTAGTAAGGAAAATAGATCTTAGGCTAGATATTCAACTTAATAGGGTTTGAATTTAGAGTTTGTTGGACAAGGGTCATAAGTCTGGGAACTAGGTCAGGGTTTCTAAAGATTAGTTGCAGAGATGCAATGGGGTAAGGTAGGTATGATCAGTGACAGATTGGAGTTGTAATTTTGGTATAGGGTTGGAATAGGGTAGGATCAAAATGAGCATAAACTTATGAATTCATTTATCAGAAGAGAGAACACATAACATGAAAATCTCATCAAAACATAGCATAAGACTTATGAATTATGTTAAACCTCTATGAGATGATCACAAGAAAGCATAGATATGGTAATAAGGAAAAATATATATTCAATTTGATAGTAAAACATAGGAAAAACACCGTCACAAATGCATACCACAAGAATCCCAACATAATAGCTGCAACTGCTTGTATTATTCCCATAAAGTGTACACTAGCTCCAAGCCTCTCACTCTCAAATGTCCATCCCCTGATTTCACTTGAAACCAGCTACATATAGATGAAAAACTACTTTTCCCCTCTTAGGGGTCGAATCCATCATCATAGAAATTGTTTACATCAAAATCTCTAACCATACCTAAAACTAGGGAGGTTAGAAACCAACTCCTTATTTAGAGTTAACTACCTATTTTGACTTTACAAGCATTAATGACTATGAAATTTACATGGATTTGACTTTAAACATAATTATTACATTCAATTATATCATGAAAACACCTTGGAGGTAAAATTACACCATCAATAGTTGACTTTGACTCAAAAAACTCGAAATTCGGCCTCTTCCACAGAAGCACAATGTACTTGTTGTGAAGCTATTTTGGATCATTTTTATGTATCTTCAAGCTAATATAATGGTTGGTGTAGATAGCCCTAGATGTCTAATAGGACTAGAACCTTTAAACAAGAAAAAATTCTCCTCCAAGCCACCTTAAAATTCATTCTCCCAAAATTACTCCTAGAAGCGCAACGCCTGCCTAAGAATAGTGGCAGAAGTGTGGAAAAGGACATGTTTTTTGAATTTTCCTCCAGAAATGAGAGTTGACATGGAAAACCAAGTACATATATGTGTTCTAGGGGTCAAGATCCATCCAACCATGTAAGCCACTTGTCATTTGGATTCCCTGAGGAAAAGCACAGTGTCAGCGCGTTGTGTCTATGTACAACTAAAATTGCCAGAATTGACCAAAATTCAAAATTGACAAAAATTTCTCAAAATTTGATGAAACTTTATTATTAGCATCTCTCAATGATGGCATAGAAAAATAGAGATGCATAAGAAAGAAAATCTAGGTTATCTCTCTTCTTTAGCTTGATTAGGGTTTTCTTAAGTCCCTTTTTCATTTTCCTATCCTTAATTTTGCAAGTTAAGTTCCTGGTGAAGTAGTGTCTAGTGATGTCTCTTTGAAGGTTTATAGCTTTATTTTCCTTCCTTAGGAACTTCTTCAAGCTCTCATTGACCTTCCCAAGAAAATATTCCCTATCCTTACCAATGCTTGCAGCTATAGGGTCAACAGGGTCTTTTTGTACATATGAGGGAAATGGCTCCTTGTCCTCAAACTGCTCTCCTAAACCAATCACTATTTTACCTTTGTCCTTTGATTTGATGGATGATGGAAGGTATTGTGAGGTACTATGTGTTGAAAATAGCAACAAGAAATGCTAAAAATAGAAGTTCTAAAAATATCACTGCTATAAATAGCAGTTTGGGTACCAGTGCTGGATTGAACAACAGGGAATGAAAAATGGAAGTGTTAAAAATAGCATTTCTATTTTTAGCAGTTCAGGATGGATTCCTATTTCAGTGAGTCCTTGGACTAGAAATAGGAAGTAAAATTCGAATTTGAACTTAACAGTTGTTTGAAAATAAATTAATTAATTCTCCATGAGTTAATTAGTTGTGAAAAATCAAACATGAAGTCTATGTGAGGACATGCAACAATTTATCTATTAATTGAGGAATTTATCCATCAATTAAAGAGATAAGGATGAGTTCTAATTTGAGTAGTAATTAGTTGGCTCGGTTAACTGAGTCAAGTCAGTTATATTTGATTTAAATAGTTTGTTTAAATTAATGTGAGTTCAGTTAGTTAATGCATGTTTGCATATAACTGCTGCACTTCAGATAACTGAAGATTCTCTCATGAATAACTCATGCATGTCAGTTCAGAAAGAGACCCAGTTGAGATCAGAGAAGGGACAATGTACTATCAGTTGGATTAATATTTTTCCTATAAAGGAATCTCATCCATGATGAATATTTATCTCCTTCAAGGCTGCGTAGTTGGATCAGAGGTTAGTGAGTGTGTGAAGAGGCCAATTCACACTAGTGGCTGCACTGGACCCCAATCAGAATTGCGCAAAGAAATAGGAGGCTTGGAAGGTAGAACAAAGGTTAGATAAAGGCCTTTGATTGTCTATGAGTAGTAGAGGTATTGCAGAGAGAGCAGGATATATTTTGAGCTGATTCTTTTTGTAATACTGGCTATATTTCCGCTTGTATGATAATACAGAGTTGGGGTTTTAGGCTGAGGCTTTCTCTGGGTTATATTTTCTGTGTTATGTGTGATTGATTCCTTCTTATTAGTTATATGTGTTCTTATTGATGTTGTTCATGTTCAATTAAGCTTTCGCTAAATTGGTTGTAGAAGTAGATCAAGTATTTTGCTTTAGTCTATTGCATTATTAGGTGATCTACAGGTGGGAATTTCTACATAGTATCAGAGCACAAGTGATCAAGGAAGAACAATATACAAGAAGGGAGAAGTTGAAGTTTGTGATTCTTGAATATAGAAATCAAGTTCTTATCACATCTCTATTTCACCTATGGCATTCTATGGTTTGAGACTCGAATATGCCCTTGATTGCAGTTTGAATTATATAGCCTAGAAGGATCACATGGAAGCAGTACTAGAGGATAACGGTCTAAAGGACTTCATTGATCAAAAAGTCCTCAAGCCGACTGGTGCTGCTGAATTGGCTGAATGGAAGGAATGTGTGGCTAGAGCAAGGATAATCCTTCTGGAGGGAGTTCGAGATCACATAGTCTCGAGTCTTCATGGGAAGGAGACACCATTTTCAATGTGGAAAACATTAAAATATCTATATCAGAATAGCAGTGATTATAAGAAGCTGGCATTGAAAGACAAGCTTCGGAAGATCAAGTGTGAAAAGGGCGACATGATCTCTATGTATCCGAACAAGGTCACCACATGCAGGGATGAGCTTGGAAGTGTATGGATCGCGACGGCTGATGATGACATGGTGAGTCTTACACTCCTCAGTCTTCCTAAGAGCTGGCATAGATACTAGGACTCGGTTAATGGAAGAGAGAAACTACCAGATGGGGAATGACTTTGGTTGGATTTGATGTAGGAGGAGATAAGAAGAAGCACTAGAGATGGTTCTTCATCCGTGGAGGATGAGGAAAACTGTGCCTTAGCGAGTAAGGCGAAGAAGGGTAAGGAGAAGGATTCTCTTTCCAATTATAGTTCTTCCCATGGTGGGAAGAAGTTTGACAAATTGAAAGTGAAATGCTTTCGTTGTCATGAGGTGGGCCATTTTGCTACAAATTTTCCACTGAGGAAATCCAAGAAGGGATCTATGGAAGGATCAGAAGGTGAGGCACTTGCTTCACAGTTCGAGTTGGATTTCACACTCTTCGCATGCATGGTTTCATCTATGGTGGAAAGTGGTTGGTTTCTTAATGGTGGTGCTTCTTTCCTCATGACCGGTGACAAGAGTTTGTTTAGTACTTTGGAGGAGAAAGATCTCCAGATACTTATAGCGATGGGTAATGATGAAAAGTATAGTGTCTCAGGTGTAGGCACGGTTATTTTTCAGAGGGAGCATGGAGTTCACCTTACCTTGATCGATGTCAAGTATGTACTAGGACTGAAGATAAACTTGGTGTCAACCGCGATGCTGGAAGAGAGAGGCTATGATGTAGTATTCAGTAAGGGAAAGGTTTTCCTTAGACACATCATCACTAGACAGGTGAAGCAGATTGGTTCACGGGTCAAGAACTTGTATGCTCTTGAGGTTTACGGTGCATGCAAAGCCTGAGCAGCAAGGAAACTAATGGAGACTTAGTGTTTGAGAGGGAGAATATATTACCTCTCAACATGCAATGCCAGAAGAAGTCTTAGACAATTTTGGAGGAGCCACAATTGGTGAAGCAGATTCAGGAGGTTGTGGAGCATCCACAAAAGTCAAAGCTGATAGGAGATTGAGTAGAGACATCTACTCATGTAGAGACCTCCAGTAGGGGGAAACTTCAAGCCAGGTGGGTAGAGGGATCACATGCAGCCATACCTCTAGGTAGGAGGTGGGGTGATGTGGAGTGATCATCCCATGGAGGCTGATATGGGGGTAGGATCGTTGAGGTACCCAACCTCTTTGATTTTACTTTGCTATGGGAGCCCCAATGAGGAGTAGTAGGATTGACTGATTGTGTAGAGACATATGCGGATGGAGCGGCAGAGAGAGCTACAGAGTAGGAGTCCCAAGACAACGCAGAGCTAGCAGGCTGTAACAATGTGAGAGGCACAAGAGTGTTGCACCAGTGCAGGTTGGCACAGAGAGGGGTGCAATAGTGCGAGATGCATGGAGATGTTGCAATAGAGCAGAGGTCAGAGAGGGAGCACTTGTCAGCAGTAGGTAGAGCTTCAACATCAGAGTATGTTTCTAGCCCAACAAAGAGGTCAGTTGGGAGTTTTTTTGTTCCAAGAGTTGCTGGCGCAACCACACTTGGTAGAAGTGTTGCATGCAGAAAATTTCGAAGGTACAGGATCAGGTTCGAGAGGAAGCCTTTCTTGTTGAGAGGGAGTATTGAAAATAGCAACAAGAAATGCTAAAAATAGAAGTGCTAAAAATAGCACTGCTATAAATAGCAGTTTGGGTACCAGTGCTGGATTGAACAACATGGAATGAAAAATGGAAGTGTTAAAAATAGCATTGCTATTTTTAGCAGTTCAGGATGGATTCCTATTTTATTTAGTCCCTGGATTAGAAATAGGAAGCAAAATTCGAATTTGAACTTAATGGCTGTTTGAAAATAAATTAATTAATTCTCCATGAGTTAATTAGTTGTGAAAAATCAAACATGAAGTCTATGTGAGGACATGCAACAATTTATCTATTAATTGAGGAATTTATCCATCAATTAAAGAGATAAGGATGAGTTCTAATTTGAGTAGTAATTAATTGGCTCAGTTAACTGAGTCAAGTCCAGTTATATTTTATTTAAACAATTTTCTTAAATTAATGTGAGTTCAGTTAGTTAATGCATGCTTGCATATAACTGCTGCACTTCAGATAATTGAAGATTCTCTCATGAATAACTCATGCATGTCAGTTCAGACAGAGACCCAGTTGAGATCAGAGAAGGCACAATGTACTGTCAGTTGGATGAATATTTTTCCTATAAAGGAAGCTCATTCATGATGAGGATTTATCTCCTTTAGGACTGCGTAGTTGGATCAGAGGTTAGTGAGTGTGTGAAAAGGCCAATTCACACAAGTGGCTGCATTGGACGCCAATAAGAATTGCATAAAGAAATAAGAGGCTTGGATGGCAGACTAGAGGTTAGAGAGAGGCCTTTGACTATCTATGAGCAAAAGAGGTATTGCAGAGAGAGCAGGATAGCATTTGAGCTAATTCTTTTTGTAATACTGGCTATATTTCCACTTGTATGATAATACAGAGTTGGGGTTTTAGGCTGAGGCTTTCCCTGGGTTGTATCTTCTGTGTTATGTGTGATTGATTCCTTCTTATCAGTTATATGTGTTCTTATTGATGTTTCTCATGTTCGATTAAGCTTCCGCTAAATTGGTTGTAGAAGTAGATCAAGTATTTTGCTTTAGTTTATTGCATTATTAGGTGTTCTACAGGTGGGAATTTCTACACTATGCTGCATAAGGATCACCTTAAAAAGTTTGTTTTCTTGTTTCAAGAAGGCCACCATGTACTTTTCATTGGCAAGATCATCTTTGAGTGCTTGGATTTGTGTTTTTTGTTCCTTGATAATATCTACATTTGACTTCTCTACATGGTCCAAGATTTATTGTTCATGAGGCATCTCCTCCTAATATCGCTACAAGGGTGGCTCATTTACATGCCTAGGTGATTTCTCCATTTTTGCTTGAACTTGCTTAATTGTAGCTTCCTTAGGCAATCTTTTAGCTTGTGATTTAGTCAGAGGTCTAGGTGTAGGCCCATATTTAGTGATCTTAGGGGGAAAAACCAATATTTTCCCCTTCTTGTAGGTCTGTGAGATCTCTTCCCTAGGTGTCTTTCTAACTGAAAACTTTTTGGATGAGCCAACCTCCTGTGGCCTTGATGGTGCTGATGGAGTGCTTTGACTGGTAGGTTGACTAATGGTAGGCATAAAAGGAGTTGATTGGCTGAATGTTTCCCATGATACATTAACCTGTGAAAGATGATGAAGAACAATGATTTTGACCAAACCATGATGAAATAGACTTTCCTGGTGATCTTTCCCTTTTCTTTGTACCTTCTCAGTCATCTTGACTAAGCTTCTGAATAGGTAATGGGGCAAATTCAATGGTTTGATAGAAGTGAAGTGCATTAGCAGCCTCATGTGATATTGATACAGTCTAGAAAACCTCCCTTCACAAGTAAAATACTTCAAGATCACCTTCATCAAAGGAGAATACCTATCCAACAATTCCCTAAAAGGAATGATGTGAGAGCGAGCATCTTTGTAATGTGGTTTTAGGAATGCTATGCAGTTTTCAATGTCTAAATCCACCCCATTAAACCAAATACCTCCTTGGTTAGGGATACTTGTGGCTGAGGCTATGGCATATGCTGATATTATGAAGTCCATCCTTGCTATTATGGCTTTGTCTCCCTTGAAATTTTTAGCAAAGAGGATGTCCAATTTGGCATGGCAACCCACTTCCTGAATTCTTTCACAAAAGCCTAGACAACCTGATGTTTCAAAGCAACTCTTGATGAATTGTGAGGCATTTATCTCCTACATATGAGTTGGATCATATCTAGAGACTTTTCCTCCTTTGTAGTACTTCTTCTTTTCATTGTCCATGGTATGGTTTTTCTTTACTTGGAAACCCTAATTTTGATAGGGAGAGAGGAAAGAAAATAGGGGAAAAAGAAGCGGTAATTTGGGGAAGGCAATAGAGGGGATAGGGATTAGGGAAATTTGTGGAAAATTTTCAGGAGATAGGGATGGGTGTTAAGAGTGATAGGGTGGTGAATTTTTCTAGGATGGGTGAGGGGAAGGGGGTAGGAAATGTAAAACAGAGGGAAAATCTAGAAGCACAGTTCTAGCTTAGTTTCTTTAGGAAAAATGGGAAAATGGAGCAATTAAGGAAATGAAAAGGTTGGGGACGGTGTATTTAGTATTTTCAAGGGTTTTTGTGCAGAAAACTTAGGAGATTTCCCTTAAACATAAGAAAAAACCATAAATTTCTAGAAGCACGGAAAAAGGGTACCGTAGAAACCCTAGGAGATGATTTTGATCATTTGAAGAAGAAATATTGCATGAGAGGGCTATGGAACACTTCACTTACTTATTTGAGAATGATGAAACCTTATTTGGAGAAGGAAAACCTTGAAATGCCTTGATTTTCCCTCCAAAAGCCAAAAACACAGCATTGGCCATAAGTGCAACGTATTAGGAAGCAAAGTGATTTGCTGAGGGAAATGAAGGATCTGATGGCTAAGATGAAGGAGAATGGTGATGAAGAGTTTCTTGGAGAGATGAATGAGTGAATGAATGCTTTGAATGGTCTTTATAGCTTGAAAAGTAAATATTTTGCTTAGGTATGGTATGACATCACATATGCTTTTTTGAGGGATGATGAAATGCAATAGTGTACTACAACTTTTTAACTTTATTATGCAAGGTTACATCTTCATGAGGTGAGAAATGTACCTTAAAAAAATCTTTGAACACTTTTTCCCTAATTACTACTCCCATGACGATGACTGTGGTAATGAGATGGCTCCTATATGACTCATTGATGATATGACCTAATTATGACACCAAATGGATATCTAAGTCCATGATTAAAGACATTTAAAACCTTGTAGTATGCATTCCAATGATATGATGACCTTTAATGATGAACAAGACACTCTTTTGATGACCCATCACAAGGAGTGATGACAAGACCATGACAAAATTTTAGGCCCTTGAGTATGGAGGGAATAGTAATGACCTAGAACTGACAAATGATCAAATTTAATTTGAAAATTTATTTGAAACTATAACAATTTGATCTAGGACCCTATCAATTGAGATTCAAAGAGCAGATTTGATCACTAGTGACTCATAGACACTAACACTCCCGTCATCCATCATTGGTTGGTCACTGGTTCTTTTGGAGCATTTTCCAACCTCTTTAAAGCTGAGGCCCAATCCTTGATACCCCATCTTCTTCAACAATTTTGATCCAATTCTTGTAGTATGTTTTTGAAAAGAAACGAAATCATCATCATAAAAAGAACATGAATTTGAAGAATCACCTTTTACCTCAGGCTTGTTATGTTGCAACTTTTCCAAGGTCTCTTCCTTGGCTTGTAACTGGTGTTTCAACCTTTGTTTCTCCTCCTTTTCTTTTTGTAGGAGTCTCCTTAGTTTTTCATTCTCCACCTAAATGATTTGGTTGATCTCTTCGAGTACTTGGAGCCATAAAACATTTGGTGTCATCCTCATTTTTGCACAAATTTTGTTGAAATATTTGTCTCATCACTTGAATGAAAACCCAAGTCGGTAGGTCCATCTTCTAGAATCCTAAGATATGCAATCTTTACTTCATTTCCTGAGTCTAATCCTAGGTCAATTGGTCCAACACTTGCATATCCTACAACTATGATCTTCTCATCATCCTTTGATTCAGATTCTTGGTCTTGTTGCTTAGTTGCAACTGCCTTTTGCTTCTCTTTTGAAATTTTAGGTCTCAATTTTGGATGTAATTTCCGGCAATGCTCCTCACCATTCCATTCTTTCTCATAATGAGTAAAAGAGGGATTTTATTATCTTCTCTTAGCTATTGCTTCCGTTTTTGGGCAGTCATCTTGATTATGATTCCCCCTTCTTTCAAGATGTACAACCTTCACACTAGATTCATCAAGGGTTTTAGGTTCAAATAATAACAATGAATGACACAAATAACCATGCAATGAGCCAATGTATTTCATCAACGTTTCTAGAGAATCTAATGGAACATTCAATGCTAATGCTTGTTTCCTAAAATCATCTATAAAATTTTGAACCTTTGACCTTTACTTTGTTTCAGATGTTTCTATTCCATCATGGCTTTCTGTTGGTAACCCAATGGGTAAAACTGTCCTCTTAAAGAAGAAACAAAATCAGACCAAGATGAAAGATATTTATGACTATTATTACCACCCTTTTATAGCTTTCCTTCCCACCAAATGAGAGAAGTGTCACTCAATCGAAGGCATGCTAGTTGAATCTTGGCTTCGTCCTCTTTGATTCATTGTATGCAGAAATATTCTTCAACATGTCTGATCCAGTTATCTAGCTTTTCTACATTAAATTCTCCACTAAACATATGCAAATCAAACTTGACATCTAACTTGAAAAAGGGCTTTTTATGAGTTTTTCTACCTCTATAATGATGAGAAGAGAAAGAAGAAGAACTTTCACTGGAAGATGGAGAGGGAGGTTCATAAGGCTCTTCTCCTCCTCCTTTATGATTCACCGAGGCATGATCATATGTTCCTTCATTCTTCTCTAATTTCGCCATTGTCTTATCATACTTTTCAAAAAATTTGTCCTCTCTTTTTGTTATGGCATAGAAATTCGTGCGATAACTTCGCTCAGTTTATTTTGCTCTTCCTCAAACTGAGCATCTTCATCTACCATTTTCCTTCTTCGCATTATTTCCTTGATTCTGGATCAAAGGACCTAAGTTTTCCTTCACCTCTTTGGAGCTTTTCCCTAGTTATGATACACTTACAATTCACATTAAGAGAAGACCTTTTCTGATACCAAACTCGATCCAGATCTTTTCACCTCAAAGATGCATATAGAAGTGCACAATAAAGATCATGTAACCATGAAATCATATCACATAAAAGGAGTGAAAATAAAATGCAACCATGAGAAAATAAAGGCACAAACAAAATTGATAATGGAGTTCACCTAGTGTGGGTTACATGTCCAAGCCCTACTTAGAGTGGGGAGACCTCGTTCATTAATCTTCAGTAAAATCAAATTACATGCATGTACAAAAGACACCTTATACCTCCACTTCTAGGGATGACTTGAAAATGCACACCTTTGCTGAAGAAATGGGTTGCACCATTGAATTCTTGGTGAAAAATCATGAGAAATGATTGTAAAATCAACCCCTTTCATACACCATGAAAATCTGGACCCTTAGGAATCTCAAATATTCCCCAAATATTCCTTCTAGATGGTTGACTGCAATTCTACTGCTCATATGACAAATTTTACTTCACCATTGCGCTCTGTTACACTAAAATTTATCACCATGACTATTTGCAGTCAGTATGGCTCCATCAATTCTCATACTATCCTCCTTGGAAAGTCTTATACCTCTGCTCCTCATGTCAAACTCCAAGAAAGAGAGAAAGTCCTTAAAAGTCAATAAAACTCTGGTAATATACGTACCCATATTTTTTCGCCACGACGGGCATAACGATTAATCGTTCTTCGTCCGGCTTCTATCTGCCCAGATGTGATCCAAGCGGGTTCAAGTGCTTGAAGAGCGAATCTACCGAAACAAATGCGCAGTTTCTCTTACCCTTACCTGCGTGTACGCACCTCAAGTTCATAATACCTGCGTACTTGTACGCTCTGTCTGTAAAGGGGTAGGTGCGTACTCCTGTAAAGGTCAAAAGGCGCAAGTTTTACTTCAAAAAAGTTACTTGTGGTCGAATCTAGAGCATTCTAGAAGATGGTTTGACGTGGATTGAGTGCCTCCAGATGGTTCATGCATCCCAAAGAAAGAGGAACTTATCCCATCAAGAGGGGAGCTATCCCATTGAAAGAGGGGCTTATCCCATTGATGGTGGACCTGATTAACTTCCTCCAAAGCATTATAAATACAGACATTGGGCCAGAGGGAGGGGAGGTTGAAAGCTGAACATTCCTAAGGGTAGATGTTGCTGAAATTAGGACTCCCTTATAGAGTTTGAGAGGAGAGATTCCCATCCTTTCTTAGCTTCATTTGGAAGTGGGTGAGCTGATCAAAGTAAAGGAGAACTCTTGCTGGACCCTGGGAGGGACCTACACAACACCAAGGCACTGGTTGTAATGGTTTCTTTTGTTTCCAATTAATACAATTAAGTTCATTTTTCTCAACAAGTTGTTATATATAATTTGTTTCATAAACTCCTTGGTCTTTATGATGAATATGTTTTATTATATGAGTTATTCAGGTGCTATGTAATCGTTTGCTTGTTAGTGAATGCAGATTTCAAAGAGAAGGAGGAGCTCATCTGGATCAGAGAGGTTTGGCTGCTACAAACAGTGTTGGACTAAAGGTATGCTTTAAACACCTGGTTGCTTTTATTTTAAATGCATATTTAGGGAAAGATAGTGCTTGATTGTCTTGTTTGTCACTAGAAAGCCTTAGCTTCTAGGGAGGTCAGTTTTGTCCACAAAATTGACTCTTTCCGCATGACAAAAATCGTGAGAAATGATTGTAAAATGCTTATGCTTGGAAACAACTCCCTCGAGTCTTTCCAAGATTTCGAAAGTGAACCTTCATTTCATCCACCTGGTTGAATGTAATGAAGCTTGGGGGGCATGTACCTCGCTTTGCATCATTATGCTGGGGGCATGTGAACTTCTTGAGCATAGTTCCTTGTCTTGTGTCAAGCTCGTTAAAAAATGAAACAAGGATAGATTATATAGGTAGAATGTAGAGAGTAGTCATGATCATAGTTCCTTGTCTTGTGTCAAGCTCGTTAAAAAATGAATCAAGGATTTTAGAGCATAGTTCCTTATCTTGTGTCAAGCTCGTTAAAAAATGAATCAAGGTTTTTTAGAGCATAGTTCCTTGTCTTGTGTCAAGCTCGTTAAAAAAATGAATCAAGGTTTACTTTCAAGATTTAACTTGAAAAGGGAGTTGAACTATCGTGATGTATACCAAGCTGGCCTGTAAGTTCTGTCATCATAATGTTTCGAAAATGGTGCCCATGGTCAGTGATTATCGCTTGTGGGACACCAAACCTAGCAATTGTGCCATTTTACAACATATGGAAAGTAAATTTTCAAAAACCAAGGAGGTTTTTGTTAAGCACGAGCCATATAACAAAAACCTCTTTCATTTTATTCACAGGTGTCGTGAATTTGGATATGTGACTAGATCTTTACAGTTCATTTCACATATTTAAATTTTTAATTATTTTCTGTTTTAGAGATGATTTTGTGGCACAGATTGTGAGCAACTGGAAACAAATGTCCCAAATTTAAGAGATTTTTTTCTCCAAGATGGCCTTATCTACAAAAACCTCTTTCAGTTTTGTAAAAAGTGCTATGGTTTAGAAGATATGAGTTCATCTTCAACACCTATTTTCAGAAATTCAGTCCAAGTTTAATGTAACTGATTCTATTTTGAAGAAGATGGTTGAACTCAATTCCCTTAATACAGGGATGAGCTAAATGTATAAATTTTATGAATTTCATAGTGTAGGGGTTGGACGTTGGCAGAAGGTTGGACTCTTGTGAATGCTTTGAGCATAATTTTACATTCATCTCTACAGTTTGGCAAAGGAATAGACCAGGGTTTGCAGCACTTTGTGGGATTCTTGTGGCATCTTGATTTGGTATTGTTTTTCCTTTTGTAATGAAAGTTTACATGTGTTTATGTATGAAATCATCTCTTTCTATTCATATTAACTAAATGAATCAAGGATAAAGGTAGAATTCATTGATGTTGTAGTGCTCTACCTAGGGTTTGTTTAGTTATTTATGTTTTCAGCTGTTTGAAGAGGATCCCTAAGACTTTCATGACCTCTCCAACTCCTCACCAGTATTAAGACTCTCCATTTCACTTATTTCAAAGTACTAAACCATTTTCCTACCTCGCCCCGTAGAGATCTCTGCAAGACTGTGTCTATTCCTTGGACCCAAATCTGCCTTTCACATTTGAGCCAGCAAACCAACATCAGTTCAATCAAACTCTTCTGAGCATATACCTAGCCTAAAATTAGTCTTTACATCAGTCATCCCAAGCCTTATTGATCATATTTTCCTGATATTGACAAGGAGAGAGCCCTCTCCCGACCTGGTAGGGTTAGCTACTAGGTTAAGTGTGGTTTGATGTTACCCTAGATTCTGCCTTTCTCAGCCTGAGGTAGATTTAGGCCCTAACAAAAGGGTTACAGGAACTCATCAACAGATGCACTGGGATGGCACCGGGAGAACCGTGCATAGTCCATAAGATTGGAAAACATAAGACAAGAACAAGATGAGAAATGAGACTAATTGCATAGATCAGAGAATATGAGATGGATCAAGTCATTTTGGAATTGGGATTGGATGCAAATGTTCTGCCGAAATAGACATGGGAGTGAATGGGGAGACTTGTGTTGCAATGGTCTCCAATTTAACTAAGAATGGTGAATCAGAATAAAATAATACCCATGGGGTGATTGTAGGGAATAACTATGGATATTGAGGGAGCGAGCGCGCTGGAAGAATTTGAAGTGATATAGATTATTGATGATAGCAATCCCTACCCCGCACTCTTGGGAATTGATTTGGCTACTAACATGAATGGGGTAATTAATATGAAGAAGCAAAAAATGATCTTTGAGAAGAAGTCACTGCGCGTAATAATACACCTGGACCTTACTGAAGGATCACGCTATACGAAGCTGGTCCAAGATTATGAAAGTGATGATGATGTGGACTGTATCTATAAGATAACAGCGTGAGACCAAGACTAAGAGAATCGCACCATGGATGGGTGAATTACATGGGAGTGTGAGAGATCCTGCACTTTTGATTTTGATGAAGAAATAGAGCGCTGGCAGAATCGGTTACATGAGGTAATTACACTAAATTTCAATATGATGACCAGGTCATTGCACTGCGTGTTGATAGAAGTAAGAGATGTGCCTATTTATGATGGTATAAATGAGGTAGATACTTTCTTGGATGAATTTGAAAGGGAGGTGTCGGAAAAATAATGCTTCAGGGCCTTGGACTGGGTACTGTGCACTACACCCACGAGATGGTGGGGTACGCACAAAGGGAGTTTTGATGATTGGCGCAAATGTAGGAGAATGATGAGAGCACGCTTTGGAAAGCCTAATATGTGACTGACAGACAAGTACAATGGATAGGATGACCCGTGCACACATCTGGCCAAGTGGACACAGGCCTATGGAGAATAGCCCCAACCTACGCAGTTGCACATGTACTCCACGCTGAAATACCTGGTCAATAAGCATGTGTTGGGGGGGGGGCGAACTTACAGATGGCTCTTAATGTTGGGAAGACACTATGTAGGTGTTGGCATTATGTTTTCTGGTATGACTTTATGTTACAGATGTTGTACTTGATGGCAACTCCAGTGGTAAGGCTCTCAGTTTGTTGAAAATTAAGAAGGACGCAGGCAATCGGTTCAGAAAGTGCGTCCCCGCTGGTATACCATGCAGAAACCGCGTCCAGGGACGCCGGCCGGCCGTTCAGGGGGTGCATCCACCCAGTGCACACATTTCAAGGCAGAGAAAAGCACGTGGGGGTTTCTTGTGTGGTATCTAGCCGACGGTTTTGTGTTTCTATGGTGTCGGCTCGTGGTATTGTTCCATGTTTTGGGGAGGAGCTTGCCTATATAAAGCAAAGGAGTTCATTTGGATTGTGCAATTGTCTTGAGTTGAATATCCTATTTGGTGAGATCTAGTCCAGATCTATGAGGGCGAATCTTCTAATGGACTGTGATCTCTATGGCGCATGATCAGATCTGTAGATCTGACTGTTTGGGTCTGTCCTGAAGTCTTCATATCATTTATATCTGAAGGGTCGCAGGTTCAGTGAAGGGAAAGTGCGCCGGGACGCAGGTACTGTAAAGGGCAAGTGCGCCGAGACGCAGTACAGTAGAAAGAGACCTGCGTGGGGACGCAGGGCGATCAAGGTTCAGGTGCGTCTCTGAAGCAGAAGGACGCGGCGTGATAGTGTTTTCAGGTGCGTCTCTGTAGCGAAAGACGCGGCGTGATAGTATCTTTGGGTGCGTCCCTGAAGCAACAGAACGCAGAGCAATCAAAGGAACAGTGCGTGGGCACGCAGTGGAGCAGAAGGATATCTGCGTGTGGACGCAGAGTAGCAGAAGGTTAACGGCGTCTGGTCGCAGGCCATAGAAAGAAAAAACTGCGTCTCTGTTTTAAGATGTTCTGTTGATTGAATTTCTCTATTGATAAGGTGTTCTGGGTTAATTCTGTTATTGCTGATCTGATATCTGTAGTGATCTATATCTGTTATGTACTTGTTGATCATCTGATGCTTTATGAAAAGAAGTAGGGGGTTGTAGCTCCCTTCCAGGAGTAGACTGGAAAAGAGAGAGAGAGAGAGAGTTGTAGCTCTCTGCAGGTTGTAGCCTGCGTACTGGTAAAGGACTGCACCAGTACAAAATCATTGTAAAAGAAGTTTCTAAATTGAAAGAAGATAGAGACATATTGCAGCAGGTGGTTTTCACCCACATTGGGTTTCCATCTTACATCTTGTGTTCTTTGGTGTGACTATCTGTTTTTCATGCTCATTATTTTATGGTACTGACATGCTAAAATAATTCAAAGATCAAATAAGGAAGATTTATCAAATTGCTAGATAATACTGATTCACCCCCCCTCTCAGTATTATTTCCAACAATTGGTATCAGAGCAGGTCCTTCAGAGAAGCTTGATCGCTTGAAGGCAGATCGTTCATCATGAGCAACTACGAGAGAGAAGCATCAATCAGGCCACCAATTTTTGATGGGACAAACTTCAATTATTGGAAGGTAAGAGTTACTGCATATCTTCAATCTCTTGGTACAGAAGTTTGGGACATTGTAGAAACAGGCTATGCTTTTCCTTCAGCTACTCCTACAGATCCAGCTGAGAAAAAGAAGTATGAAACAAATGCAAAAGCAGTCAGTAGTCTATTAGGAAGTATATCCCAAACAGAATTCATGAAGGTAATGCATTTCAAATCAGCAAAAGAGATATGGGACAAAATGGTCACGAGCTATGAAGGAGATGAACAAGTAAAACAAGCTAAACTTCAAACTCTCAGGATTCAATATGAGACTCTCAAGATGTATAATGATGAAAGTGTGGCTAATTATTTTCTTCGGGTAGATGAGATTGTTAATTGTATGAAAAATTTGGGTGAAGAAATAAAAGAGGCTATAGTAGTTCAAAAGATTCTAAGATCATTATCCCCCAAGTTTGAATCTAAAGTATCTGCAATAGAAGAAAAGGAAAATCTCCATGTTCTCACTATGTCTCAGCTACATGGAATTCTAACTGCTTATGAAATGAGAAAGGGAGGTCCATCAGACAGAAGGGAAGCTGCTTTTAAGGCATCAGGCAAAGAAGATTACTATGAAGCAAGCCATGTTCCAGAAGAAGAGGAAGAAGAATCAAATTTTGTCAGAAATCTTCAAAGGGGCTCTGGAAGGTTCAGAGGTAAGCTACCTTTCAAATGCTTTGCTTGTGGAAGAGTAGGTCATTATGCTGCAAAATGTCCTTATAAGGATAAAGGAAAGGAACCTGCTAGATGGAACAAGAAACAAAGTGCAAATAAGAAAAGCTACTACACCCATGAAGATAGTGATGGCTTATCAAACAGTGATGAAGATGAACAAAGTAATAAATATAAGCTGTTAATGGCATTTGAAGATGATGATTATGAGGATGCTGTAGATGTGGATAATCTCTATGATGAAATTACTAGACTCAAGAGATGTATAGAAGAAAAGAATGTGATCATTGATACTCTGCAATTTCAAATTGATGAAAAGGAAAAACATCTTGAAAAACTAGAAGGTGAAATTGTTGGTCTCAGAAAAGAAATTGAGAAAACAAAGGCTATTAATCTTAAGTTTGTCAAAGGATCTGAAACCTTGGATGAGATTATCAATGTGCAGCGGTCTCCTCTAAACAAGACAGGTTTGGGCTATAATGGAGAAATCTCTCAAGCATCTACCTCAAAAAGTTATCTTGATGCAGCAAGAAGAAATGAGCAGAAGAACAATGAAGATAATCAGGTAAAGCAGGGACGAATTACAAATAGAAACTATCAGGGACAATCCATCTTAAGGGTGAACAAAAGCTACAACCAGCCACAGGTAAAATCTTCTCAGTTTGGTCCAAGAATAGATGAAAATAGAAATTACAATCAGTTGGCTGGTAGATTCAATAACCGCAGAAGCTTCTTCAATGGACAATGCTTTTCTTGCCATAACTTTGGTCACAAAGCAGCTCAATGTGTTGCATATAAAACAATCATGACTAGGGAAGCTCAAAAACAAAGAAGTATGACAGGGATTACAAAAAGGACCTATAACAACTTTTCGGCTCTTGAAAATGAAGTTGAATGTTCTATTTGCAATAATTTTGGTCATGAAGATTCTGAATGCAGGAGCAGGTTTCAGGAGAAAAAGGAACAAGAAAGGAAAAAGGAACAAGCCACAAGCACCAAAACATGGAGAATAAAGGAACCTCAAACAGAAAGATGTGGGATAGCATTTTATGCAGAAGGACAGGAAAATCTATGGTACATTGACAGTGGATGTTCGAAACATATGACAGGTGACAAAGAAATACTTGAATCTTATTCTACTTTAGAAAAGGGAAAGAAAGTTTCTTTTGGAAATGATACTCCTGCAACTATAAAAGGAAAAGGTATTGCTCCTTTAAAAGAAAAGGTCAAGGCTGGAAATGTTTTGTATGTTGATGGATTGAAGCATAATCTACTAAGTGTCAGCCAGATGTGTGATCAAAGAACCGAGGTTATTTTCAGATCGAATGGATGTCTTGTTCGTGATCTTGATACAGGTAAAACAGTTCTCAAAGGCAAAAGAACTCCAAATAATCTGTACATATTTGAAGAAGGACAACAACAATGCTATCTAAGCAAGGATGAAGAGCACTGGTTATGGCATCGAAGGTTGGGACATCTAAGCTTCTCACAAATAAGGAAAGCATGCAAATATCAGGCAGTTCGCGATCTTCCAGATATCAAAATTCCTGACAACACCATATGCAGATCATGTCAGTTTGGAAAACAAACCAGGACTAACTTTCCAGAGAAAGAAGGATCAGCTAGCATGCCTCTTGAGCTAGTACATACAGATACATGTGGTCCATTCAGGAAAAGAACACCCAGAGGAGAGGAATACTTGATATTATTTATTGACGATTTCTCCAGGTTTGTCTGGTTAGGACTTATGAAGCACAAAGATGAAGCATTCGAAAAATTCAAATCCTTCAAAGCCTTGGTTGAAAATGAATCAGGTCACAAAATTAAGTGCCTCAGATCCGACAGAGGTGGGGAATTTACTTCAAATGAATTTTTCGATTTCTGTGATGAACATGGGATAAGGAGAGAATTCTCTACAGCTAGAACTCCTCAGAAAAATGGAGTTTTTGAAAGAATGAACAGAACAATCCAACAAATGGCTCGTGCTATGCTTGATGAATCAGGAACTCCCGCAATTTTCTGGGGTGAAGCTGCACATGCTGCGGTTATTATTCTCAACAAGACAAATGTCCGGGTGAACAACACTCAAACTCCTCATGAGCTCTGGAGTGGTAAAACTCCTTCGGTAAAGCACTTCAAAATCTTTGGAAGCAAATGCTATATCAAGAATACTGATGAGCAGCTTGGAAAACTTGAACCTAGAGCAGATGAAGGCATTCTTCTTGGTTATTCTCCACATAGCAAAGCATACAAATGCTACAATAAAAGACTTGGCAGAATTGTTGACAGCATTGATGTAGTGGTTGATGAGAAGGGATATATTCCTAGGCAAGTACATCATGAAGATATAGAAGAAGATGAAGGCTACCCTCAAAGACAGAATAATGAAGAAGAAGAACCCCAAGGAGAACTTCAAGAAGAACCAGAGGAGCAGACAAGAATAGAAGAGAAAACTCCATCCAGATATGTTCAGAAGAATCATCCAGAATCTCAGATTGTGGGGCAGAAAGAAGCAGGTGTACAAACAAGAAGAAAAGTTGTAGAAGCCTCAAGCTATTTGGCATTACTCTCCTCTACTGAACCACAAAATGTGAAAGAAGCATGCAAAGATGAATGTTGGGTGAAAGCAATGGATGAAGAACTTGAGCAAATCAAAAAGAACAACACTTGGGAGCTGGTTCCTAGACCAAAGGATAAGAATTTTATCGGAACAAAATGGGTCTTCAAAAATAAATTGAATGAAAATGGAGAAGTAATTAGAAACAAAGCCAGACTTGTTTGTAAAGGGTATGCGCAGCAAGAAGGAATAGACTTTGAAGAAACTTTTGCTCCTGTTGCAAGACTTGAGGCCATCCGAATGTTCCTTGCTCTCTCAAGTTTTCAAAACTTCAAAGTATTCCAAATGGATGTGAAATCAGCCTTTCTGAATGGAGACTTGGAAGAAGAAGTGTACATTGAACAGCCAGATGGGTTCATTCTTGGAAATGATCCAAATCTTGTATGCCGATTGAAAAAGGCTCTCTATGGTCTCAAACAAGCTCCAAGGGCTTGGTACTACCGGTTGGACAAATATCTTCATCAACAAGGTTTCTCAAAAGGTTCAGCAGATAGCAATCTGTATATAAAAGTTGAAAATGACAAATTGCTAATACTTGTTGTGTATGTAGATGACATTATTTTTGGCAGCAATGAAGAAGCTATGAGTCAAAGATTTGCCTCGGTCATGCAGAAAGAATTTGAAATGTCCTTTCTAGGAGAACTGACATATTTCCTTGGTTTGCAAATCCAACAAAAGGAAGGAGGAATCTTTTTATCTCAAACCAAGTATCTCAAGCAGATTTTGAAGAAATATGGCATGGAAGACGCAAAACCAGTATGTACACCCATGGTCACAGGATGTAGTCTCAGTACAAATGATGAATCTGCAGCAGTACATCAACCAACCTACAGATCTATGATTGGAAGTTTACTATATTTGACAGGTACCCGACCGGACATCATGCATGCAGTTGGAATAGTTGGAAGATTTCAGGCAAATCCGAAGGAGACTCATCTTCAGGCAGTAAAAAGAATTTTCAAATATCTTCAAGGGACTCAAAATTATGGCTTATGGTATCCTAGAGATACAGATCTTACTCTTCATGCTTATACAGATGCAGATTGGGCCGGAAGCGTGGATGACAGGAAAAGCACAAGTGGTGGTGCGTTCTTTATGGGTTCCAGACTGGTATCTTGGTTCAGCAAGAAACAGAGTTCGATTGCCTTGTCTGCAGCCGAAGCAGAATATGTTGCTGCTGCATCTTGTTGCACTCAACTCCTTTGGATGATGCAGACTTTGTAGGATTTTCAAATCACTTGTACATCACCTATCCCCATCTTATGTGATAACACAAGTGCAATCAGCATCTCAAAGAATCCGGTCATGCATTCAAAAACCAAGCACATACCAATCAAGTACCATTTTCTCCGGGAACAAGTGCTTGAACAGAAAGTCAAGTTGGAGTATGTTCCTTCCAAGGAACAAGTTGCTGATATTCTTACCAAACCATTGCCCAGGGACACGTTTGAATGCCTCAGGCAAAAGCTGGGGGTTGTTGATGCATCATCTTGTTGAACCTCTTCTTATTGGTGGTACAGGCTCAGGGGGAGCACATAATGTATTGTTGGCATTATGGAGAAGGAGATCTTGGAAATAGCTGCAATATGTCTCTATCTCTTTCATGGTGCTGCGTTGCTGCAGATCTGGTTCATATTCAGGGGGAGCATGAGCTTAGGGGAAGCATACCCTTTGCTCTTGATGTCAAAGGGGGAGAATGAAGCTGAAGTTTGTGAGGTTGCCATCAAGTCCAAAGGGGGAGATTGTTGGCATTATGTTTTCTGGTATGACTGTATGTTACAGATGTTGTACTTGATGGAAACTCCAGTGGTAAGGCTCTCAGTTTGTTGAAAATTAAGAAGGACACAGGCAATCGGTTCAGAAAGTGCGTCCCCGCTGGTATACCATGCAGAAACCGCGTCCAGGGACGCCGGCCGGCCGTTCAGGGGGTGCGTCCACCCAGTGCACACATTTCAAGGTAGAGAAAAGCACGTGGGGGTTTCTTGTGTGGTATCTAGCCGACGGCTTTGTGTTTCTATGGTGTCGGCTCGTGGTATTGTTCCATGTTTTGGGGAGGAGCTTGCCTATATAAAGCAAAGGAGTTCATTTGGATTGTGCAATTGTCTTGAGTTGAATATCTTATTTGGTGAGATCTAGTCCAGATCTAAGAGGGCAAATCTTCTAATGGACTGTGATCTCTATGGCGCATGATCAGATCTGTAGATCTGACTGTTTGGGTCTGTCCTGAAGTCTTCATATCATTTATATCTGAAGGGTCGCAGGTTCAGTGAAGGGAAAGTGCGCCGGGACGCAGGTACTGTAAAGGGCAAGTGCGCCGAGACGCAGTACAGTAGAAAGAGACCTGCGTGGGGACGCAGGGCAATCAAGGTTCAGGTGCGTCTCTGAAGCAGAAGGACGCGGCGCGATAGTGTTTTCAGGTGCGTTTCTGTAGCGAAAGACGCGGCGTGATAGTATCTTTGGGTGCATCCCTGAAGCAACAGAATGCAGAGCAGTCAAAGGAACAGTGCGTGGGCACGCAGCGGAGCAGAAGGATATCTGCGTGTGGACGCAGAGTAGCAGAAGGTTAACGGCGTCTGGTCGCAGGCCATAGAAAGAAAAAACTGCGTCTCTGTTTTAAGATGTTCTGTTGATTGAATTTCTCTGTTGATAAGGTGTTCTGGGTTAATTCTGTTATTGCTGATCTGATATCTGTAGTGATCTATATCTGTTATGTACTTGTTGATCATCTGATGCTTTATGAAAAGAAGTAGGGGGTTGTAGCTCCCTTCCAGGAGTAGACTGGAAAAGAGAGAGAGAGAGAGAGTTGTAGCTCTCTGCAGGTTGCAGCCTGCGTACTGGTAAAGGACTGCACCAGTACAAAATCATTGTAAAAGAAGTTTCTAAATTGAAAGAAGATAGAGACATATTGCAACAGGTGGTTTTCACCCACATTGGGTTTCCACCTTACATCTTGTGTTCTTTGGTGTGACTATCTGTTTTTCATGCTCATTATTTTATGGTACTGACATACTAAAATAATTCAAAGATCAAATAAGGAAGATTTATTAAATTGCTAGATAATACTGATTCACCCCCCCTCTCAGTATTATTTCCAACAGTAGGAAGAGCAATCGGACAAAATATTCTACGCGTAGAAGCGTTCAACAAGGTATGCAACGTGCTGACCAAGGCATGCAATGTGCATGAAGTGATTGGGACCTACACGTACCTACAGTGTTAAGGGCTTATCGAATGACATGCAAGAAACTAGCGGGACAGACACCTTTTCGACTTATCTATGGAGTGGAAGCCATAATGCCTATGCAATACATCGTGCCTAGTCTATGCATAGTAGTGCTCATAGGTATGAAGGATCATGGAACCCTGGAGGAGAGGCTCACACATCTGGATGAGCTCGAAGAAGAACGATTTTTGGCTGGATCTCCCAAACAGGTCCAAAAGCAACGCAAAAAGGCATGGCATGATCGACATATTAAGTTGCGCACCTTTAAGGTGAATGATTTGGTGCTGTTGTATGATAGTAAGTTTGATAAATTTCTAGGGAAGCTCATAATGCACTAGTTAGGGCCATATGTCATTAAGGATATTATCGATGGTGGCACGGTATAATTGGTAAAGTTAAATGGAGAACCCTTCCCTAGAAAAGTGAATGGCAGTCATTTGAGGCCATACACAGGTGGCCCAACCATCTGACTAGCTTACAGAAGCATAGTCTTAGCGCTCCAGGTAGCTGAAAGGAGGCGTGGGACTATAAACTACTCTATCGGGGAACTGCGCGATGTTAGGACTGTGCGCAGTAGCGAAGTGTCATAGGGTCCGCGACAACGCGAGGACAGCTACGCTACTGCGCAGGTTGGCCAGAAAGTGACCATTCTAGTCACTATTCACGATGTGATGCTTGGTTTGAGGCCAAATGGAGTGGGTAGCAGGCATTTAAGGCGACCTTTATGGGCTAGATTCTTGAAAATATGTCGCCAATTTAGCATTAATGGACCGAATGTGGGGGGAACAATCGAATTCAAAATCAAAAGGCACTATAAATTAGAAATGACTGTCCACTTGACAATTTGAGAACTGAGTTGTTGCGTGCTCAGATATTCATCAACCGAGACTTATTCAATATTTTGAAAGCAAATTCGTTGCTCGAGAAATTTCTAGAGACACTGAGAGAACTGTGGAATCGCATTATGGCAGCACCAGAAGAAGTCATGGATACTGGAGCAATGACCGCCGAGGAAGCCGTGTAGGCAATTGCGGAAGGAGAGGCCCTAGAGAACGTCGGGATAGTTGTTGAAATCGCTAAATCACCGTGCATGCTGAGACCCAAGAAAGAAAAGCAAGCCATGGTACCGGTGCGTGTCTTGCCTCGAAATCCACTGAGGACCAAGCTCACATTAGAGGAAAAGGGGAAGCCCATCAACTTGGAGGCTGATGAGGAGGAAGATTTTGAAGAAATCCTAGTGGAGGAGGAGGATGTAGAGACGGAAGTCAAAACCCAAGGTGCAAACCCTCTCACCAGGCTACCTACATATTTTCCTCCGTGAAATGGTAAAGACAAGGTGCCCAAGGATATAGATTAGAGCAAGAGCTCTCTACAAACTTCGCTGCTCCCAGATGAGATTTTGTTTGAAGGAGCGCACTTGGGATGGGTGCCCGTGATGAAATTTGAAGATTGGGACCTCGCGAACCATGAGAAGTTCCCACATTTAGTGACCGCATAGCTAATGCACCAGAAGAAAGACGTGCCGACTGGAATGACAGAGTTGGATCCGTGCAAATGGCTAAGAGTTGTTCAGAAAGCAGGGTTGCTAAACGTTCTCTCAATGCCGCATTACCACCGTGCCCCAGTGACCATTTTCGTCATTAGGTAGCTGCTTTGCTTGGTGCATGATAGGTGCTTGTGGCTGGAGGAGCCCATCCCCATCACAGACCATATGATTCACAGGATCACATGGCTTCCTTGTGCAGGGGAGGACCTGGTGAACATTTTAGAAGGAAAGGTGATAAATTGGTCATCACAGAGGCCATGAAGAAGAAATTTAAGTTGGAGAAAAAGAACCGAGGGTACACCATCTCTAGCGTCAACAACCCTGCAGTCAAGGTCGCAACACAGATATTGGTAGGGAAGGTGATGCAAAAGTGTTGCACGGATGAGGTGCCCGCACCAGTGGTTGCACTAGTAGTGCAATGCGCAGAAGGGGTCCAATTCAACTGGGAAAACTATCTATGCGATGAGTTCCTTGAGAACTGCTGTGAGGTACAAGAGTGGGGAAAAACATTTCATTATGCATGGCTCATGTTGTGGGAAACCAGAGATGCACAAAGGATAAGGGTGAGCAATATCTTTTGGGTGCTCATGGAGATGAACATCAGGATGGGAATTAATCACAAGCCATGGTTATTTCCCATGGTCTACAATAGTCTGCAGAGCTTCATGAAGTTCAAAGCAGACTTCCACCATGTCTTCATAAGGGCACGAAAGGACCCCGCGAAGACGTGGCATGAGCTACCATATTTTGTGACTGACGATGTGATATTCACAACCCTTGAGTCTTGACCATTGGAGTGGCATGCTCCAGCTGTTTTTGCGGTGGAAGTAGAGAAGTCCACCGCACAATGGAAAAAGGAAGGGAAAAAACTACGGATGGCATAGTTGATGGAAAAGCACAGGAAGGAAGAAGCAGTTGCTAAGGCCTAGGCAGCGCACGACAGTGCATATTTGGTAGAACAATAGAAGAAGAGCATGAAGGATAGAAGTCGCCTTTGCCCAAGCCAGAGATCGATACAGAATAAGGTGGTGTGAACCTGCAGATAACGTTCACCCAGCTAAAGCATCCATGACCACGAGAGCAGGTAGGGTCGCGAAAGAAGACAAAGGCCTTAAAAACATCTTTCAACCCTATCACCCTTACTGAAGGAGACTTGCACAATATTGGAGAAATGGTGAGGGAAATCACTACGAAGGCCCTAAAGTAGTTTGAGGATAACCACCAGATGGTATTGGGGGCTCTCTGGATGTAGATACAGGAGTTGCAGGTGTGCACTCCGCAGGCTGGCACAGTGTCAACCAGCCTTGCAGTCGACACTTCTGCGGCCAAGGAAATGCTGTGCATCAAGATGACCAACACAATAGTGCTGCAAAGTGGAGCACTTATTATAGAAAATGAGGCTGATAGGCCTATGGTTAGCAGCTTGAAAGGAATTAGGTTAAACATGGTTGCGCTCCCTCGAGAGATGTTCTATATTTTGCAGGATGGAGTCACTACAAAACTACAGGCCAGGGAGAGTCGCGCGCTACAGGTAATGACCAAGAAACGCCTCAACATTGAGCAGTTGAGCCTACAATGCAATGAGGCAGTGGCTCAATTGAGTCCTGGAGTTGGCTGTCCAAGTAGAGGAACTAGTTGAGGCGTGCGTACGTAAGTTAGTAGCAGGGGTGTGCGATGGCAGAGCAGAAATGGCCAAGGTTCAGTTGGAGTTGAACCTTTAGATGCAGAACTGTAGTCAAAGGCATAGACTTCAACTCCGCCAGAGGTTAAGGAACAACGCACCACCGCGATCACAACAATAATGGTGGTGGTTAATAGTGCAATGACAGACTACATGAAGTTGTTCAAGCAGTCGTTCGAGGTCCTCACCACCCTGCAGGAGGACCCAAACATAGAGCGCCTAGAGATAGAGGTGTGTGAGTTGCAACATAGATACGGTGAAGTAAAATGGATTGTGCAGATAGCTGCCCTTACACAGAGGCTTGTAAGGATGCATCAGACTAAGGTGCTCAAGGAGCAACTAGATGCCACTCGGCATAAAGAGTCAGTATTGAAAGTGTGCCTACAGCCATGGATTAATGAGGCTTATAACATTACAGCCTCCATTGAAGCAAAGCTCACGCAGCTACAAGCAACTCAGGAAAGGATTCAGGGCAGCAGTTCAATGACAATAGTCACCAAACATCACATAGAGGAAGTTTAGTAGGCGGCCGCTCAGTGCGCTGCCGACCTTGTAGCGATCAAATCGGAGTTGGGAGGTCTTCACTCAAAGATTTCCGCACCTACAGAGTGACTCGAGGGCAAGTCATGATATTTGTGTTGGGGGCCTGTTGGGTGCGGGATCCCCCAAGGGAAATTTTGGGGCTTAGAGCCTAGATTTTGGTGAAAGTTTGTAATTCCAATGTAAAGACTCTGCATTTTGTGGGCGTGGAGCATGTAGTTTGTTAAAGAGTCATAGGGTTTTCCACCCTTAATTTTGATAATGTAATGTTAGTTCTAGAAGATCTACCCATGGTTCGGGGACCATGGAATTGTATAAATAGAGCGAGGCTATAAGTAGTTAAGGAATCACAGAATTTCTAAGGAATATTGATGTATGCGAGATAGATATAAAGTGTAAAGTCTAGTTTTGGGTTGTAGCATAGCTAGAGGCTCTGCAGCTGAGTGCACAGAGGCCTAATAGTCCACAGCTGAGTGCGCAGACCCCTGCAGCTGAGTGCGTAGGGTGAGTCGAAGTCTGTAATCATTTTGAAGAAATAATAAAGAGAAGTTTCTATCATTTTTGTGTATTTATTTCTTGTTTTATGCATCTGTTACATTGGGTATGAATTTCACTTTTAGTTCTTATATGATGCGCGAATGTGTATAGTTGGGTTGATTAAGTGAACGCAAGTTGTAATATTTGTTTACACGAAGTTAATTAAGTTCAGTCAATAAGATAAGTAAGATACTTGGCGTAGTTTAGGAGATATCGCAGTAGTTGCCTTAGCAAAGCAAAAGGACTTCAGCCCCTAATTAGGGCTGCGTGAAAGTCGATTCTAATAGATCACGGAGATACTAAAGGTTAGAACAAAGCAGGAAGTGACCTACATGAAGGCAGGTCTAGTTGGACTAAATCGACATCACAAACATCTCAAGTGTGCAGAAACTTGGCTCCAGCATCCCCCCATACTGCTTCGGGTGAGACTTCAGTCCTTGCTCCACGGGCTGAAGCTGAAAGGGCTAGTACTATAGGGATTTGTTTGGCTAAATAATTATGACCCTGGGTCAGGCCCCCATAAGCCAACATGTGGGTTTGTGGATGACCCATAACCATGATGAATGAAGATCCGAGGATAGTGATACCCTGTAATGCTTATGACCAACTGTGATACTGACAGTGTGTGGCCTAGCAAATGGACTTCGATGAAGTGTGGGTTTGTGGATGAGCCATAACCATGAAAAACAAAGATCTGAGGATAGAGATACCATTTAATGCTTGTGACCAACTGTGATGCTAATAGTGTGCAGCCTAGCAACTGGACTTAGATGACAAGGATTTTGTGCAGTTGACCCAAAACTGTGATGTTGGTTGTTGACGAAGTAGCAGGTGCCTACATAGCCTAAGGTGGGAGGGCACGTCTCCAAAGAACCCAAGCCGAATGCTGCTATGATGAAACTAATGAATGTGAAGTAGGTGCCTACTAAACCGGGGTGGGAGGACACATCTCCAAAGGGAACCTGCTCCAAATGCCGCTCTAGAATTAAAAAGGACATAACTCAGTCAATTTAACTTAGAATATTTATTATAACCTATTTTTGGAAACATAAGGATCATTTTGCAGCTTCCCATCTGTTGGAAATCCTTATCTAGACACTTTGAAATCTCATATCTGTGATGCAACTGTTTTGCCGTCACAAAAGTTCTGAAAAAATAGCTGATTTTAAATCAATGATATCTCCCACATCCAAACTCCAATTCAACCCATTTTTTTTTTGAAATTGGTTGTTTTTTCAAGAGGAGATCAGATCTGCAATAATTGTTTTTAAATTATGCAAAGAAACTAAAAAATATTATAGGAGGTTCTCCGTCCACTAGTTGTTGTCATAAAAAAATCTACAACATAGCTGATTTTAAATCAACAATATCTCCCTCATCGAGACTCTGATTCAGCCAATTTGTGTTTTGAATTTTGTTATTTTTTCACAAGGAATCTAGATATGGTAATTTTTTTGTAAATTTTGCACCAAATGTTTTAGATCTGATCTAAAATCTCACCACCCAAAAAAAATTCTTGCAAAAAAATGAAAAATGAAAAATTCTTCCTACTTGTCCCAAGAAAGTTCTCTGTGGAGGTCACAACACGTGCCTAAAGTTTGTTGAATATTTCTGAAAAAATTTGAAACTGAAATATGCATTAAACCCTCATTCCCATGGAATAATAACCTGGCTTTGATACCACTGATCCAGATCTTGCGGGGAGGCCCCCAAGATTTAAAAGATTGAAATGGATTTTTGGAGAGAGGCCCCAAAGATCTGAAAAATTGAAATAGTAGAAGAAAAAGAGGAGAATTCCCAAAGAACAAAACCACAAAGAATTTTTTTGTTAAAAAAGAGAATAAATTTAAAAGTTACATTGTGGCAGACCAACTATCCTTTTACAAAATGCGACTTGTTACTTATAGTATTTTTCAGTTACAATACCATGGGTGAATGAATACCATGGGTGGATGTCACAATACCATGGGTGGATGTCACTTACAATACCATGGGTGGATGCCACTTACAATACCATGGGGAAATTCCATGGGTGGATGAATACCATGGGTTGATGCCATTTTCCATTAAGATCAAGAAAGCAGGGTCTTCCTTATTGGATTCTTCTTATACCAAAATCCCTTCAGTAACTGACTCATGACAAGTACTAGTGCCATCAAGGGCAATCTCACATTGTGTTTCAAGACTTTGAGGAATAGTACCGTCGGCCTGATCCATTGTTGGCTCCTTTCCTACACTTGCACTATATATATGATATGTTTTCCTTTTCTTTACTTTCTTAATTAAGGTTACATGAGGAGTGTTATTCTCCTCTTCCACACAACCTGCACTAAACATAGAATGGAGTATGACATCTGCTAGGAGAGAGAGAGTATATTTGATTGGTGATTTAGACTGGGGGTGATCTGTAGATGGGGGATATTCCTCTGAATCATCAATTTTTATTGGAGAAGTTGATACAATGTGGCCTCCTTTTGAGAATGCAATTCTTTCCTTCACAGATCTCATAGATAGTCTCCTTGAAGGGCCAGGGGTTTTATTTATACGTTCCTGCTCTTTCTCAAACACTAGCTTCTTGGATTGGATTTTCTTTACTTTAGTCTTCGAGGCCTTACTAGTCTGCAAGTTTAATGACTTCCTTTCTTAGTCAGGCTTCCCCATAGTAACTTTGCAATTTTTCCCCAACTTCTTCATTGTACCATATCCTTGAAATAATTTCATAAAATTTTCCCAAGTCATCTCCTTTGCCTCCAACTCTTTTTAATTAAAATTGCAATTGAACCGTAATGACACAATTTAAATCCAACTTGACTTTCTCGACTCTTATGAACAATTTTTGACATTTTCTCTAAACATTTCAACAAGAAATAGGGGAAGTTGATAAGCTAACCCGATTCAAAGTGAAGTAACAACCAAATATGGTACAGGAAGGTCAATGAATACCTGCCCTCACAGGTGAGGAATTTCTTCAAGATGTACAATGGATGCTTCCACTTTTCTACCATCTCATTCCTTTTCAAACCAACCTTCTAGTCCACCTTTTAATCCTTGTCGGACACAAATGGTGTCAGGCTCCTTCCTCGATCTTTTCCTTTATAAACCATTTCTCCCCTATAGCTATTAACCCCATAGCTTGTGAAATAGTCTGTTCTATCACCTCGAATTCTAAGGGCCCTACTCTAGATGTGCTTCCATTGAAAGTGCGAGAAAATTTGAGCGTGACAACTGAGTCAAAACCATTGAATTTGAGTAGGGAGGGGAGAAATCCCGATTCATGTAACAAAGGTAAAATTTCCTTGTACTCGACTGTCCGCTCAAACTCCTTTACGGAACAAGGCTCTATTCAAACAGGTGCCATAACTGCTCAAAACTACACTGGTTCTTTCACAACTTTGAAGAGTACCAAACACGAAAATTCTCAATATGCCTGAGGGATTCCATGATCAACTGCACGCCCCTATATCGACACTCCTCAATGGTTAAGCCTTAATTATTAGAAATTCAATCTTGAAAAGGTTGCAAATGCGGGCAAGCTCCCAACGTATATAGGATAATGATGAATGGTAAAGGTGGCAGTCATGGGAAGGGTTTTGTTATCAAAACAACACAAGGTATCATATGGTATTCAATTGATCATTAATTATTGATAGGCTACGGGATGAATGTTATATCATGAAAATATTTCGCACATATCCCCAATCAGATCATGATTTCGCATAGGGTATATACAACACTTGGATTAAAGTAAGATTTAATATCTAAAATTCCTTTGTACTTAAAAAATGTCTTTCCTATTAAGTAATGATAAAACAAAAGTCTAATCGAATGTAAAAATTTCATTGCATGTTATGGTTCAAACTAATGCACCCATTTATTCCTGCAACAAGGTTCCTATACTAAACATAATCCTTGTTCCTGGAATATCTCTCATTTTGAGCATGCATTCCTGTACTGAGTGTCGGAAATACTGAGAGAGGGGATGAATCAGTATTTCTTTTCCTGACTATTGTTGTAACAGTTAAAACATTTATATTCAGAACACAAGATGAACAACAAGAATAAATGATTTTATTAATATAATCTCTTCAGTAAAATAGATACAATATATAAGTGGTTGCAATCAGTTGCCAAGCACCAACTTGGACTTTTGTGAGGCTCCAACCTCTAGAGCTCCAACTCTATTATGCCAAGGCACCAATCTTGGACTTAGGAGCACCAACTCCCAAGGACTTCAATCCTTCCAGTTCCTGAGACACCAGTTCCAAAGACACCAATTCTTCTTACTTCTAAAGCACAAATCCAAAGGACTCCAATCCTTCTTACTTCTGAGGCACCAGCCCCAAGGACTCCAATCCTACTCGCTTATGAGGCACCAGCCCCAAGGGTTCTGACCCAATATTGTCAAGGCACATTTGATAGTAATGTTCTACTCTCAGAACTCTTCATTACTGAGTTCTGTCTGTATACAACTTCACTATAGTCTCCATGCTACAGCATCAATGACAACCAATCTTCCTATGAAGGATTCTTTACAACTCTTTATACTGTCCACACAGAGTCTCCAATAGCCTTCATGCTCTCTGATAATATCTTCACACAGCTTTAGTTAGTCTACTGTTAGCTGCACTAAGCTCTGCATAAAGAACAACTTTCTATTCAAGCATCTGTTCTAATGTCACAGTGAATGCTTCAGCTTGACTGCCTCTCTGCTAGCTACTTCTCCCTTCAAACAATGCTAGACAAAACTTTATTCACTACATCACAGAGTTATTTTTCACACTCCAGTGTATACCTGATTAATTCATCATAGGTTTGAGTCTTTCATAGGGTGATACGATCAGCAGAGACGCTCATCCTTCTAGTGCCTCCTGTCTTGTTGGTCCTTCGACCCTTTTTTCTATTGTGTTGGACCCTCTGCTACTACCTCTGTTTCCTCTAACTGTTTCAACAACACAACAAATACATTCAACATGCCTTGTTTTCTGTTTTTGTTGTTTTGTACATTCTAGATGCTTCTAACTATCAGTTTCCTCTTTCCGCTGGCTCTTTGGCTTCCTCAACACTTGCTTCAACTCCCTCTGCGCTGGCTTACCCTTTGAATTCCTAGCTTCTTGGTCGATGTAGCTTCCTCTATCTCTTCGTGCTCATAGAACACATTCATTCATAAGAGAGGACCAAATACATAGAGAAAAACTACTGCATGTTCAAACTGTAACAGAGCCCCATTTTTTGAATGATAATAGCATACACAAAGACAAGTTTTTTTAATGGACATGCCACATCCCAATCACAATCGCAATCGCCATGATTCAGCCTACTGAACTATCGTTTAGGCCTCCTAAACTATCGAGTGTGTTTTATATGCATATTTTTCCTTAAAAGCCCATGCGATACATTTTTTGAAATATACAGGAATATACGAGAAAAATGACTGAAACGCTAAAGAGCAGACTTCAAGAATTATTACACCTGCATCTATACTATATCGGGTCTGCAGTGTAATCACAATCGGTGCTTGTAGGAGGACAGCCCTTTGTGTATCATTGCGATGGGCGGATGCAATACATTATTAACCCATAACACAATGTTGCAGTAGGTCCGCGTATATATATGTATTGCAATCATGGGTTTGTTAAGGGAAAAATTCCCCTAGGGTCTTGGGTTGATACCCTAGCATATCAGAGGTTATTTATAGAGAGAAACACACATTCCATATAGCCATGATACTAATATAAACAAACTACACGAAGAGGGGTGCACCTGGGGGTCTGTCGTTTGAGAAGATCCAGTTAGGGTCCAAACCCTCTTGGAGTTCCTTTTAGTCCTTCAACCTGCAAGAAAAACAATTCCAGAAAGTACAACAGTATATTGACCAAGCATCATAAAGAAATACTCTTCATAACATAATGAAAGGTAGTTAGTTATACAATTAAAAACAACCATTCATATATGAATCATAACATTGATATCATAAACATGAAGAAGATTTATATTAGGAACAAGACAAGTGATTTTTACTATTATAAATAACTAAATTACAGAAAGGAATAATTTCACCTGAGTCTTCCTTTCGCAGGCTCCAAGTGGAACCATCCTCCGGATTTGTCTAGTCTCAAGCCTTCAACAAACTCCTTCCATGACTTACTCCAAGATATCTCAAGTAGTGGAAAGACATCATAACACAAGGAAACAAGGGTTTCTTGTAAATAGGGGAAGTGCTGGAAGCACAAGGATCTTCAGACCTGGTTAGGGAAAATCTCAGCAGAGTAATCTTTCTCTCTCTTCTCTCCTCCCTTAGGCCTTCCCATTGAAGCCTTTTATACTTCTCCCAAAGTAGTTTTTTGGTTGGAAATTTGTTGGGAACAGTTGGGCCACGGGCACTAATAGGTAATCAGCAGGTAAAACCCGCGATCTCCGCCCGAAATTAAGGAGTTTTAATTTTTTTAAGTGTTTTAAGAAATATACGTGGGTTGGGTATACACAGACTCGCGTACACACACATTTATCTCAGGGTAATGTCACGTATAGGGAGTAAAAAACTGTTTTTTGAATATTTGGACCAAGTCTAGAAAGAGGGGTTGCCCTAGGCCATGAGTGCAGTATCACAAACATCAAGAGTGAGATTTGGAGCTATAACAGATGCCCCCTAATATATGAGGTCAAAAGGGGTACATGATGGCCGAAATGTATTAAGCAAGTACATGGAAAGGAAATCTGCCAAAAAATTGAGAAGGACTTCACTAGAGTTCAGCCTGCCAAGCCACAAAAGGAGATAAAAAAGAAACACTGTCTGAGGCGGGCATACCCATGCTCAGAGAAAGTAAAGCATGTCCGCATATCAAGTACAAGTAGATCCACTAAGTATACAAGTATAAAGAACTGGAAAATACATAATGGATCATCTAATCACGATCGAAAAAGTACATGTCTATATATCACATATAAGAATGTCAATGATGTTGAAGAATGAACCGGATCACTGATATCAAAGACTGATACCAAAAGGTACCAAATGAACATGATGGAGTAAGATGGTACTACATTGCAAACTTAGGTGCTAGCATATAGAATGTCACCATGAATGACTGCAACATATGAGGTAGAGTGGTATCAACTAGCAGCAACAGGAACAACTGTCAAGTGACCCAAAGAATGTTGATGCAACCTGAGGTCTTCACCGACCACCGTGGTGCATTTCTACACCATGGGAATAGATGATCTGGAGTCGACCATGTGAGAAATCGTTTGATTACTGGTCATTGATGTATACTGTTAACAAACACGAGACTACTCACCGATAATGATAATGAGCGTCAAGGTACCCAGTACAATCTAACAAGTGTGAATAGATGAGCTGGAGTGGAACACCTGTAAGAATCTATCAATCAGGAGACAATGATGGTTTCCCACTGTCGATAGCGAATGATCTACCACTAATGACTGCAAACCCCAAGGTACTGCCAAATGGACTCTAGATCTTTGCCCCAGAGAAATGAGTTGTAGTCGATAGGGAAAGATCCACTAGAAGGAAGGCATTAAGGCATCCTTCATCAATCTAGTGCAAGTGTAACCCGTAGGCCAATAATGTGGAAGGAATCCGATGAAAAAAGATGTAGTAACCCGACCGAAGTACGTTTCCGGTGTACACAAGATGTGGCTAGCGCACGATAGAAACCCTCTGAACCAACCAATATTGAAAGCTGGTACAAAGGCAAGGTATCCACCAATAGGGTCAAATGGAAACCAAGGTACTGCACGAATCCCAATGTGTGATAATGTAAGCTGATGTCAAACATAAGGGAAACCACTCATTCAAAGACCCATGATACTGATCGATGCTGAGCACAAGGTGACCTATCAATAATGAAAATAGGGCCAGGGTGCAGCTCTAGGCCTGTCCTTAGAGCAAGATGTTTTCATCGATAAGGACAAGACCCACCAACAAGAAGTTGATGGGGACCTTCTCAAACCGGCACAAGTAAAGGACCAATATAGCTGATGTGATGATAGATAAGACACTGACAACCAGGGATGGCCGACTTAAAAATGAGTCAAGAGACACTGCAGAGAGGACAACTCAAGTTAACTTCCCTTGAACAAAAGCACGACTCAATGTGACTATGTGGTAGCCTATGATGACTCTGTCTAAGTTCGCCATGCAGGAGGCACGAATGAACCCTCCATATGATTGGAAGAGATAACCAATCGGGGGAGAACTGATTCAATAACAAGGTTAAGGCATACCTAAGTCAAACTAAATCCTGCCCAAATAGAGGAGACTTTGTTTTGAGTGCTTTGTTCAAGGGAAACATAACTGAATCTAGCTGCCAACAATAAGTGGAAATATTGTCCCGTTCCTGCTCTTTTTTTTTAAATATATAATTTTTTTTTTGTCTTTTTCTTTAAGCTAGAAAAAGAATAAAAGAATGCTATAGTACAGTGGAAAGAACGAGTTTCGGTGAAGCAGATGATCTAGTTCCTGGGATTGGAATGTTCCTATGCTCAATGCAGGGAGGTGAAAACTGGTCAAAGACACTCAAAGGTGTGTTCCTTCCACAGATCAAGGTGTGTCAAGTTGCAGAAGGCAAGGGCATGCAAGTTTAATTTCACAGTAGTCATGGTCAAAAGTTGGCTTAAACATGAGTCTGAGTGAAGCCAGCTTAAGGCCAAAATGGTGCAAATGGTCAAAAATGCAATGCAGTAATACAACTCAACACAAAAGGAGCCTGTAGGGTATAAGGCCAGAACGAAGCGAAGAAGCAAATATGAATGAGTCTTCATCACATAAGTCATGGCAGGACTACAAAGGACTCCTGAGCCTACTTAGATCGAAGTAGCATGGGCAACAAATGCCAGTGAGGTGCTAACTATGATGCCCATGAAAAGGATGGCTCTACCATCATGTCATGATTTTAAAAAATTGGCGAGTGAAGGTGGTTTACTAACCATAACACGATGGGATTGACCCTATGGCAGGTGTAGCGATGGATGGAGGCTAGTATGCATAATGCAACGGAAAAATGGCTTCCCTAACCTATATGCCAGTGGGAAAACGATACCTGCCATGACGGGTTTGCAGTCATGGAACCATCTCGAAATTGTCGAAAAAGCATCCAAAATGTCCTAAAAATCAAACCATTCTCGACATTCCACGGCCAGGTCTCGAGGCAGTCTCTCAATTGAGGACTACATTCATATCTATTTCCCAGGACATCCTAAAAAGGTTGGAAGTCAAATTCCAATCAAACATGTGGAGAGTCTATCGTTGAGGATAATCCTGTGCACCATAGCTAGAGTGAACGGATTAGCTTCTTTGCATCAGGCATCACGGCTAGCCATGAGCTTGGCAGTCAACTATCTCACCACCATATTCGATTGGTGTACTCCTCTTCTCACCAACCTAAAGAGCCAGCTTACTTCTATTAAGAAGGGAAATACCAAAAACTTTGGATACAGAACTATCTTGTGCTCTTCCTTCTTTGAGAGGGTCCCAACACTTTGTCCTAGAGTGCCAGCTTCGATCAGCACCCCATGAGATACACGAATGGGTAGGTGGGCTCACTTGATGAAATGTATAGGAGGTGGGGACGTCCCACGAACTGCATTTGACGATGACTTCTTCCCCTGGTGGGAGCAGCAGATCATTGCCATAGATGACTACCCTTATGCTAGGTTGGATTTACAAGGAGATCCCGATCTAGTATTACCACTAACCGCAGCATGGGGCAACATAGGTAAGTGATTTTTATTTTATTTTATGATTTTTTGTGATTTTTCAAATATAATAATAAATTTTGAAAAAACATTTTTTAGAGGATTAAAATGATTAATGTGATGATCATGTTCTAGATATTGGGCCGATACGACCAGATGGGTTCCCACGGCATGGATGTCACGACCGAGGGGCCGAAGAGGTAGCTGCAGATACATAGCGACTTCTACACATAGTTCAATGACACTTGGTGAGACTAACTCACTGAGTACCAATGGCGGCCATAGAGGACCTCCCTGTGGATATGCAGCGTCATGTTGTTGGCATGCCACGAGACTGGGTTCGCACTCTTAGGCGTGTGGCCAATGCGATAGTTGCTTACTTAGCCAGTCATCCTGAGCCAGGGCGTTAGATGTATTGGATATGATTATGGGAATTTAAGTCCCAATTTTGTATATTATTTTGGACACACTTATGTACACTCAAGATGTTTTATGATATATATATACAATTGACTTTTTGATGTTTACTTTTATTTTGATGAATGATTGATGTGCCAGTCTAATGCTTGATTAGCGATAGAATCAGCTAACTAATTATGAGATCTTGGAATGTTAAAATAATTAATGTAAATAAATGATCTTTGCAACAACCTCACCCTTAAATACTGACGATATAAACATGGATACCTTACCTGATAAATGTTATTCAATTGTGACACTATCAATTGTGAATCAAGATAGACTACCAACAAATCGATTTCATAAGAAATGTCTTCGGATAGTAAATTAATGATGGAAGTATACTCAACCATATTATTTGAAGCGAGACCAATGCATACTCCCCTTGACACCATCAATTGACCAGTTGAATAGTAGAGTACCCAAGCTGCGGAAGCGAGGTTCTGAGTGTGCCGACTAGCACCATTGGCGAATCCAAAATAAGCCAAGTCATCCATCAAAACCTGCCACAGCAGAACAAAAAGTGTCGATATCAAAAACTCTTGATGAGATATGTACAAATATACAAAATGTACAAAGAAGCCATTGCCTAGTTACTACTTAAGCAAAGTACTTCTTGAGGTAGAGCCCGTTTCAAGGCTCTGCCAACTTGTTTCCTTCAAAATCAATTAACTCATACACCCCTTTTTCTAAAACCCGTTTAATTATGAAGGGACCGTACCACATAGGCTTGAACTTGCCTACCCGCAAGGTGTCCTTATCTTGGTCATGGACCAAGAAAAGGTCACCTTCAGAAAAGACTCGAGGATGGACAACTTTATCATATTGCGTTTTAATCCTTTTCTTATGAGCCTCATTGATTGTGGCGGCATCTTGACGCTACTTATCGAGATGTTCCAAATGAAGGAGGCGCTCTTCGAGACTAGAAGTCTCTGGAACGAGTTCAATAACTAACTTAAGAGATGGAATTTCACATTCAATAGTAAAGATAGATTCCATCCTGTAAACTAATTGAAAAGGTGTAAAACAAGTAGCAGTCTTTACGGAGGTTTGGTATGCCCAAAGAGCCAGATACAACATAAGATGCCAATTGGATCTATTTTTGTCGATTTCCCTTTGCAGGATCTTCTTAAGAGTTATGTTGACTGCCTTGACTTGTCCATTGGCCTGAGGATAATAAGGAGACGAATTTTCTTGCCGGAAACCCAATTTAAGAGCCAGTTCAGACATTAGTTGATTCTAGAAATGACTGCCATGGTCAGTGAAAATCTCTCTCGGGATACTGAATCTTGAGATAATTTGATTAAAAAGGAACAATGCCACCATTTCACTATTGTTTTTATAAGTGGGCATGACTTTGGCCCACTTTGTAAACTAGTCTATGGCCATGATAATGTACTTGTGATTCACTGCTGAAGGTGGATTACAAGTTGTAAACTCAATACCCCACTTAGTAAAAGGACCGATAGTGACAACGGGAAAAAGAGGAGCTAGATGTGCGCGCAACTTCCAAGCATAGATTTGACAGGGGTGACAGTGTTTGACCGCTTCAACACAATATTTGAAGAGTGAAGGCCAAAAATAGCCAGCACGTAAGATACATTGGGCTGTAGCAAGCCCTGAAAGGTGACCACCACAAGCTCCACTATGGTAGTCATTGAGCACTGACTCTGCTTCCTTTAGGGTTAAACAACACCGAAGGATTGAATCAACCCCTCGATGGTATAATGTATCACCAATGATAACATAATTCTTGGCCAGGTGACGTAATTTTTGGTGTTCATCCTTAGTGAAAGTAGTGGGAAACTTCGAAGTTTGGAGATAGACAATGATATCTCCATACCAAGGGTCGAGTGAAGAGATGAGGAATAAATATTCATCAGAAAAACTTTCCTCATGAATAGTATCCTCTCCACAAGGCAGCTCGGAGATTAAATCAGCAAAAACCATGGATTTCTTAAACTTAGCGGACAAGAACTTGAGATCAAATTCTTGTAAAATGACTATCCATCGATTATATTTGCCCCCAATCACTCACCTACTGAGGACAAATTGAAATGGATTGACTGCTGCTAAGACAAAAGTTTTGCGTAGCAAGATATAATGACGGAGCCGTTGGACAACATGAACAACTGCCAAAGCCAACTTCTCAACAGTAGAATAGCGAAGTTCAAGACCTATCAAACCTCAGCTCAAAAAATAAATCACATGCTCTGTGAGAGCATCATCTTCCTGACCGAGAACCATACCTATGGTTGATTCTGCTATAGCGAGATATAAAAGGAAGTCCGTATCATAATCTGGTGGACTCAAAAGCAGGGCAGAGACTAATGCCTTTTTCAAGGCATCAAATGACTGCTGTGCAAAGTTTTCCCATACAAATGGAACTCCTTTACGTAGCAAACACATAAATCCTTGAGTGATCTCGGCATAGTTCGCTATAAACCTTCTTAAGAAATTAGATTTCCCTTGAAGACTTTGAAGTTGTCGAATTGAGGACGGGGGAGGCAACTAAATTATTGCCTCAACCTTGAAGGGATCAACCCAAATCCCTTCATTTGACATGATGAACCCTAATAACCAACCAGATGTAACCGCAAAAACGCACTTATTGGGATTCAACCAAATCTTGTAAAAACGACATCGCTCAAAAACCAATCGAAGATGACTAGGATGATCAGTTCTCTTTCGAGAACGAGCAGCTAGATTGTCCAAGTATGCCTCGATGATATGTTTGATGTCATGGAAAGCATATGACATGGCCCGCTGGAAAGTAGCTCCAGCATTTTTAAGACCAAAAGGCATCTTTCTGTATGCAAAGGTACCCCAGGGACATATAAAAGTTGTCTTATGCTGATCTTCAGGACGGATAGAGATCTAATTATAACCAGAGAAACCATCCATGAAAGAGAAAACCCTATTGCCTGCACACTCATCAATAATCTGATATATAAATGGTGTGGGGTAATTATATTTGGGACAAGCTTTATTCAGGTCCCTAAAGTCAATGAATACTTGGATTGTTCATTGCTTCTTATCCACAGGCACTGGATTAGAAACCCAATCGGTAAGAGGAATAGGGTATATGAAACCCGCCTTGAGCAACTTCTCTACTTCAGCTTTAATGGCTGCTGCCTTCCTAGGATTAACTAGTCGAAGCCTTTGATGAATTGGCTTGGCGTTTTCATACGTCTTGATCTCATGTTGAACTATGGATGGATCAATGCTAGGCATTTCTTCATAAGACCAAGCGAATACATCTCGAAATTCTTTAAACAGGTCGGTGTAAATTTTAATTTCCTCAGGGGAACACTCGGCTCCGATGAAGAGATTCTTGATCACACTAGGGTTCGTAGAGATGTTTATAGATATCATTTTTGAAATCACTGACATATTACCTTCGGCACGAAAGTGTGCTAGAGCCAAAGGATTTGATACCGTACAAAAAACACTAGTAAAGAGCTTGGAGAACCTAGATTCTACTTCCTGCAATGGAGGAAGAAAATATGAATGATGGTGTAAGTCTTCCCAAGCTCGATCTACACCCATCATTACTTCTAGGATTGCTTCTTCGGATGGTAAAATCGTATCTAAGCAGTCCATAGTGGAGGTAGAATCAAGGGTCCAGGCCGGGGCCACATCACCATCTAACTCCTCCTCTGAGAAAGGAGTAGCATGGCTATCTGCAGAGTTGATGATAGACTGATATCTAAGCTCTGCTGCAGACATAGGATATGCCATTCCACCGACTTGTCCTTCAGCTAATGTGGTCGTAGGTGAAGGCAAGGTCCAAGGATCGGAAAAATAATGAGTTCAAAAGAACCCTTCTCATGAGGACTCCTTGGTTGATGAAACAACATTGATTCTAGCGATGGGAGAGGGAAGATCAAAGGTACCCATCAATGACGAATACATCCCAACTCCTAGATTCTCAGTAGGCGGACAAGGGTTATCCACTAAAGAAACATTAGAGTTCGAAGTGGCTCATAGCTAAACTGCCGATTAACATATCGCCAATATATATATATATATATATATATATATATATATATATATATATATATATATATATATATCTATGTCGCTGTCGGGGGTTTGGGGTGATGGCACATAGCTGAACCGCTGATTTCACTGTCGTTGATATATATATATATATATAGATATATATATATATATATATATATATATATATATATATAGATATATATATATATATATATATATATATATATATATATATGTATATATATATATATATATATATATATATATATATATATCTATATATATATATATATATATATATATATATATATATATATATATATATATATATATATATATATATATATAGATGTAGATATAGATATATATGGCTCCTCCTACTCCCATGTGGCTCCTCTTGCTCTAATGTCTTCCTTTGGCTTTGCAATGTCTTTCAATTTCCTCCTCTTGATACCTTCATACCTTGATGGTTTTTTTCCTTTTCCGACATGCCTCTCTTGCTCTGTTATTCTGCAATAGCTTTGCTATGCCTCCTTTGTTAACTCCTCCGTTAACAAACTCTTGCGTATGGCTTGGCTATCCTGATGGCCTTGCTCCTGATACCATGGCCTTACTCTTGTCTCTTCATGGATCTGCTTTGCTTCCCCTTGGCTTCATATCATCATCTAGTATCTAGAATATTTCCATATTGACATCAATGACAACCTAGGTCAACAATCTCCCCCTTTGTTATTGATGGCAATATTCTTCTTCTCTTCCCCTTTGACATCAATGACAAAGGAGTTCTCTGGGACTCCCCCTATAAAACTATTTATGTTCTTCATGAATGGTAGATTTTCATGGGGCTGTGACTCCCCCTATCATAGTGCTCTTCTTCTTTTTGCTCAAGATAGAAGGATTGAAGCTTTATCATCAATTTGCACATTATTCCCTCTTCATGTCTCAGAGTTACTTAACCATGGCTTCAACAATGCTGAGAGATGCTCTACTTCAATGCTTTCAATCAGATTTCAAATAGCCATACACTAAGTGTCCAAGTCCAATTTTTTATGCTTCAAGCGATGTTTTCATCTCCATAGTCAGAATTGAGAGGCCTTCATAGTCCGAATCAAGAGAAAATGGCACTGAAATTTTCTTTCTTGTTATCTTTCTTCAGATCCGAGTTCCTTTGTGTCTCTGTGCTTCTCCTTGAGTCACTGCCATCTAGTATTCAACGTCACTACATTTGGATGAAATGGTGAGGGGTTGTGCCTTACTGTTGCTATATTTTTCTAAGTGATCTGTATCAGCTTAAGTTATATTTTACTGCACAACATTCTCCTTTCTATGAGCCATTTTTTCTTTGTGTTTTTGTACATATCTCTGCATGTTATTTTTTCTAGTAGATTTAGATATCCAATCTGTGACTGTCTTTTAAAAGCAATCTACTGATTTGCATCTTTTTGCAATGCTTCAGTTTGTTATATGCTACTAGTTTCTATTACTTCAAACTCCATTCCAGATGTATCTGTTTGTTTGAAGATTTCCTCTATTAGTGTCCATAATTTATCTGTTCTCACATTAAATCCCTAAGTCAAGACATTTATCATTTGTAATATCAGCACCATAGTTATTTTCCCTATTTCCCTAGCATTAGATGACTTTCTCTTAGTGATTAAGTGGAAAGCATCTTTAACAACAGTCCAAAGAATGGCTACAGGATCATATTCTTCAATGGAGTACCCCTGAGAAATGATCTTTATCAAAGAATGATTGTTAATATAGCTCAACAAGGATTTCATAGGGACCCTTTCACTAATAGCTTCTGCAATAATGATCAAGGATCACAGGCTCCCCCTAATTGTATGCATCATCTCCTTTTGGTGGAGTCTTCCCATCAAATGCTTAGATTGTCAAAATTCAGGCCAATGACATATGTCGTTGGCCAGAGAGCTCAAGGGACTTTCAGATTGTATTTGCTTCCTTCTCCGTACATGTGTAACTTTCTTCTTTTGCATGGTTCTAGCTTTTGTAAGAGCCAAATTTAAGTTACAATCACGTGTCATATGACCAATGCTATGACACTTGAAGCATTCTACATTTTTCATGAATAAGAATTCATGATTTCTTCCTGCAAAATTGTTTCTTGGAGATTGTTGGGGACTATAATATCTATCTTCATGATATGCTTTACAGTGTTTTGCCATGTGACCAAAGTTTGTACAAGAATAAAAATAACCAAACAATGAACTTTGGTACCTGGGAGATGGAGATTTCCTTGATGTACTTCTGAAGCCTTTCTGACTTGAGATCCTTTGATGATAATCATTACCTCTCACATCTTTGACATCATCTACATTTCTTCTTGGAGTAGGATTTCTTCTTGGAGCAGGATTTCTTCTTGCAGCAGGATTTCTTCTTGGAGAAGAATTTCTTCTTAGAGAAAGATTTCTTATATTGTAGCCTTGATTTTTCTCCTTTCCTTCGCTGGAACTAGGAGCATCATCATTTCTTTTGGCTTCTTCACATCCCTTTTGTTTAAAGCATTTTCATTCTTGTTTGAGGATTCACCTGCATACACGAGCCCTGATTTATCAAATGGACATCTGTGATAGCTGAGCATGTCATCCAAGGCTTGACAGCTCTTAAAGATTTTGTTCATCCCTTCAACATTCATTCTGAGGAAGAAAATCTCTTCTTCCAATCTTTCACACTCATTATTCTTCTTAGCAAGTTGTTTCTCAGTTTCTTCCTTGATACGAGTAGCTTCATCTGCTTCTATTTTAAGGGAGATGATATCTGACTTCATTTTGAAGATTTCTTCATTCTTTACTTGACTTCTCTCCTTTTCTTCCGCTATCCTTGTAGCTTTACATGTTTCAGCCTTGAGAAGCTTGATGTTAGATTTTAATGTGAAGATTTCTTCATCCTTTTCTTTCAATTGATAGATCATGGTGTTTCTTTTCTTTCCTGCTTCATCAACCCGTCCTTCTATGACTTCCAATGCTTCCATTGTCTTGTCAGCTCCTTGTGCTTGTTTCCTGGCTTCTTGTAGTTGATATTTGAGAGGGGAGACCTCTACCTTGTACTGACCAATCTCTTCTTCAAGTTTGTTCAAGCTCTTGTGCCTTTGTTCAAGTTGACTAGACAAGGTATCTTCTTGATTCTTTGCTTTATTCAATTGATTTGTCATGGATATGACTTCTTCATGATGCTTTCTTTTGCTTTGATGAAATTCCTTCTTAAGCTTGGCAAGCTCTTCATCCCTTTCTTGTACTTGAAGCTTGACAAGGTCAACTTTCTCCCTTGTTTGATCTTGGTCACCAGCTAGTGCTATCTTCTTAAGTTCCTTATTTTCATTTTTCAGATTGTTAATCTCTTCCATGGTAGCCATAAGTTGAGCGAGGATATCTTCTACAAAATATTTTTCATTCTCTTCATCTTCTAGGTCTGCTTTAGCCTTGATGTCATCATTCTCATTTTCAGCTTCTATGATGGGTTCTGGATTTCCTTCTTGATTTCCATCATCTTCTTGACTGATGGTCATGGTCAATGCTCCTTTTGAGTGAAGGTCATGAATTTTGACCCATATACCCTTTTCTGATGAATATTTTCCTAGATTGTTGTTTACAAAATTAGGTAGCCCATTCAAGATTTCCTTCATTGCTTTTGCATTGTACTCCTTGGATTCTCCATCCATCCTGCTATCAACAATCACTGATTTCTAGATTTCAATCCCTTGAGTCTGTAAAAAATTTCTCATTCTTGCTTCCCATATATTAAAGTTCCCATTGAGCCTTGGAGACTCCTCAAATTGATTGTCTTCTGTTTTAGTAGTAGAGGGAGACACATCCTTAGGAGAATTGGAGACTTTCTTCCTTGAATTCACCATTTGTGTTCTAAAGATCAACCTTCAAGATGTCAGGCTTTGAATGAAGGTACTGGCTTTGATACCAATTGTTGGAAATACTGGGGGGGTGAATCAATATTTCTTTTTCCAACTATTGTTTTACTAATTAAAACATTTATATTCAGAACAAAAGATGAGCAACAAGAATAAAAGATTTTATTAATATAATCTTTGCAGTAAAATAGATACAATATATAAGTGGTTGCAATCAGTTGCCAAGCACCAACTTGGACTTTTGTGAGGCTCCAACCTCCAGAGCTCCAACTATATTATGCCAAGGCACCAATCTTGGACTTAGGAGCACCAACACCCAAGGACTTCAATCCTTCCAGTTCCTAAGAAAGTAGTTCCAAAGACACCAATCCTTCTTACTTCTAAAGCACCAATCCAAAAGACTCGAATCCTTCTTACTTCTGAGGCACCAGCCCCAAGGACTCCAATCCTACTCACTTCTGAGGCACCAGCCCCGAGGGTTCTAACCCAATCTTGTCAAGGTGCATTTGATAGTAATGTTCTGCTCTCAGAACTCTTCATTACTGAGTTCTGTCTATATACAGATCCATTGTAGTCTGCATGCTACAACATCAATGAAAACCAATCTTCCTATGAAGGAGTCTTTACAACACTTCATACTATCCACACAGAGTCTCTAATGGCCTTCATGCTCTATGATAATGTCTTCACACATCTTTAGCCAGTCTACTATTAGCCGCACTAAGTTCTACATAAAGAACAACTTTCTGTTCAAGCATCTGTTCTAATGTCATAGTTAATGCTTCAGCTTGACTACTTCTCTGTTGGCTACTTCTCCCTTCAAACAGTGTTAGACAAAACTTTATTCACTACATTACAGAGTTATTCTTCACACTCCATTGTATACCTAATTAATTCATCATAGGTTTGAGTCTTTCACAGGGTGATACAATCAGCATAAATGCTCATCCTTTTAGTGCCTCTTGTTCTGTTGGTCCTTTAACCCTTTTTTCTATTCTGTTGGACCCTCTGCTACCACCTCTATTTCCTCCAACTGTTTCAACAACACAAAAACTACCTTTAACACACCTTGTATTCTGTTTTTGTTGTTTTTCACATTCCAGATGCTTCTAACTATCAGTTTCCTCTTTCCGCTAGCTCTTTGGCTTCCTCAACACTCACTTCAGCTCCCTCTGCGCTCGCTTACCCTTCAGCTTCCTAGCTTCTCGACCGTTGTAGGTTCCTCTGTCTTTTCGTGCTCACAGAACACATTTATTCATAAGAGAGGACCAAATACATAGAGCAAAATTGCTGCCTGTTCAAACTATAATAGAGCCCTATTTTTTCAATGATAATAGGCATACACAAAGACAATTTTGTTTAACGGACATGCCACATCCCAATCGCCATCGCAATTGCCATGATTCAGCCTACTAAACTATCATTCAGGCGTCCTGAACTATCAGGTGAGTTTTATATGCATCTTTGGCCTTAAAACCCCACACAATACATTTTTTGAAATACACAGGAATACACAAGAAAAACAACTGAAACGCTAAAGAGTGGACTTCAACAAGTATTACACCCACATCTATACTGTATCGGGTCCACAGTGTAATCGCAATATGCACTTGTAGGAGGACAACCTTTATGTATCATTGTGATGGGTGGATGCGATACATTATTAACCCATAGCACAATGTTGCAGCGGGTTCACGTATATATATGTATCGCAATCGGGGGTTTGGGGTGATGGCTCATAGTGAACTGCCGATTAACATATCGTCGATATATATATATATATATATATATATATATATATATATATATATATATATATATATATATATATATATATATATATATATATATATATATATATATATATATATATATATATATATATATATATATATATATATATATATATATGCCCTCTCCGATAGTGTATTCCAATGCAACTGTGATTTCTACCTTCGATAGTGTATTCTGCGCACACATATATAAACTATGCCTTTCCACTCCGATATCGTATTTTCTCTCTACTTCCTTTGACAACTCTGTTTGCTCCGTTTGATCCTCTGTTTGCTCTGTTGTTATTTGGCATATATATATATATATATATATATATATATATATATATATATATATATATATATATATAGATATATATATATCCCCGGATGCGGGTGTCATCGAGATGGACAAGGGTGAGCCACATGCCGGGCATGGGCTGCCACGTGAGAAAGCATGGGCCTTTAATGCCTCAAGCCGTCGAAACATCAAGAAGGGAAAGGCATCAGGGCATCCTTCATGTAGCCGCTGGAGGGGATGGCAAGCCTGCAATGCGCATTCAATGCAGGTCATTTCAACAGAAATGTTATTGGGCTTAAGTATGAGGATTGGATGGAGAAGGGAGCTCAACGCGTTAAGGGGTATACATAGAACGCTGAGTGTCGATGCCGCGAGCTGGTGGTTGAGAGTTGGGGCGAGGTTTGCTTCATACCTGCGTTTCCTGGACTGTGTCTACACTCATTTAAGCTCTGTTCAATCCCAAGTTGGGGGCAGCAAGCTGTGGGAAGGGATCGTAACCACTGTCGGCCCTCCTCTTTTCGGGAACAGAATAAGGAGCTGGTGGTTATCATGGTGCGTGAAAGGATGCCTTGTAGAAGAGGCCCCGGGCGTGGAGAATCCTCTCGTCCCCCTGCAGCGGACGTTCATCATCATTGCTGCTGCTGCTACTGTTATAGAAGAATGGGTGCCACCCCTATCCCGGCCTGTCAAGTTATGGAAGTTGGTAGCTCTAGTGAGGGGGAGCCCATGCTCCCAGCATTTGGCTCAGTCATCTTCACACTGGGTAGCTCCAGGGATAATGCAGGAATTAATGCACATATCTCTGTGCTTTTCACCAAAATCCCAGAGGAGAATGAAGAAGGGTCGTCACTGGTCCTTGCTGAGGATAGCACAGCGAGCGGCAAGGGGAAGCTCCCAATGGGGGAGCCGTCAATTGCAGCGGATAGCTCAGCGAGCGGCAAGGGGAAGCTCCCAATGGGGGAGCCGGCAATTGCTGCGGGCAATTCTGGAAGAGAGCATCCTCAACCCCCCTCCCAACTTCGAGTTCCCGAGCAGCCAGTCCCTGCGCAGAATCCTATGGCTATGGTTCTAGAAGAAGAACCAGAGGAGTAGCTCCCAGTGGCGCTCTTTTGCTTTTGCCTCCTTCTCTCAGGTCGGGTTCAGGAGTATGGACAATTTCAATTTTCTGTTCTACATGGTGGTCTGTGTTCTTCATGTTGCTAAGTCCTGCTCGCGGCCACCACAGTCGCAGTGGGTGCGGAGTCTACTGTTGGGTACAAGTTTTATGTCGTTGCCTGTTTTTTGTCTGTTCATGGTTATGCTTTCAGTTTCTACAATTTGTTTGGGTTACATGTCTTTTTGGAAGTGCCCCTGTGTGGGTCGTTATGGTGCTACTATGGAAACTCTCAGCGTCCTGCATTTTGATCTATCTGGAAATATCGCCCTGCGAGGCAAAAATATAAGTCTGATAATGCCACCCATGGAGCCATAGTTGGCCCTGGGCAGCCAGCTTCTTTGGATGTAAAGTTTTTCTGTACATATTAATATAAAAGTAGTTAGTATTGCCGAGAAAAAAAAAAAAAAATAATATATATATATATATATATATATATATATATATATATATATATATATATATATATATATATATATCTATATATATATATATATATATATATATATATATATATATATATATATATATATATATATATATATATATATATATATATATATATATATATATATATATATATATATATATATATATATATATATATATATATATATATATATATATGGCTCCTCTTGCTCTAATGTCTTCCTTTGGCTTTGCAATGTCTTTCAATGACCTCCTCTTGATACCTTCATACCTTGATGGCTTCTACCTTTTCCGACATGCCTCTCTTGCTCTTATATTCTGCAATAGCTTTGTTATGCCTCCTTTGTTAACTCCTCTGTTAATAGACTCTTGCTTATGGCTTGGCTATCTTGATGGCCTTGCTCCTGATACCATGGCCTTACTCCTGTCTCTTCATGGATCTGCTCTACTTCCCCTTGGCTTCATATCATCATCTAGTATCTAGAATATTGCCACAATGACATCAATGACAACCTAGGTCAACATTGAGCATGCATTCCTGGACTGCAGCACGCGTTCTTGTACAAAGGAGTCTTGTGATTCCTGCACTAAAAGACTCACTCCTACACTCAGGAATATCGATTTTCCTATATTGAAATATATATCTTGTACCCAAAAGTGCACAACATCACGTATTCCTGCACCAAGAATTTTAAGTTCCCTGTACTGAGATACACATTCTTGCACTAGGGAACATTGTTGTTCCTACACTCAAAAAGTGTTTCGGTATATTTGGAAAAAGGGTCTCTAATAAAAATTTAATATGCAGGCTAAATCTTAAAAATTTGTAGAGTTTCAAAGGAATTTTATTCGCCAACTCTTGGTATTATCATGCTCTCTCCGATCTAATCCATGCATTCTTTAATAGATCCTGCAATCTTGTCCATGAGGGAAGAAAGAAGCGGGCAGGGGTAAATTTTCAGAATGGGAAGGAAATCATTAGGGATTTCAAGAGTGATACCAAACCAAGGGGGACATAAGGAGAAGGGATATGGAAAAAAAAATCAGGGAAAAAGAGAATAATTGCAGAGGGAAATTTAAGAAAGGGATGGTCAATATCAATAGGACAAAAAGAGAATAATTGTAGATGGAAATTTGCGAAAAAGGAATGAGAAACCTCAAATTATGCCAGGTAGTGCTGAACAAAAATAGCTACAGTGAGAATTGAGTGTTGCTTGCATAAGATTTTCCCTGTTAGCTGGCCCAAACTTGGATAAGGGCTTGGTTTCTAATCACCCTTCTACATAAAGAAACTAAAAACCTACTTCTTCTCTGTGATAGTCAACATATATGAAGATCAAGAAACATTCCCATTTTATTAAAGATTGGTCCTCTTGCCAGCATGTTGGTTTTCAGGCTGATCCTTTCGTGATCATGTCAGTAAACTGATTTTCACAGCCACAGGAATTTTTTTTTTTTCCTTTTTAATTTTTTGTCATTTTTTTAGATTTTATTTTTATTTTATGTTATTTCTGGAAAAGGAAGAATCATATTTGCAATAGATTGGCACAACCACCTACCATCTTTAATTCAAATTGTTGCTGTACTTGCTGCATAAAATCTTCCTTTGTGAGGGGCTGAAAATACACTTTAATTCTATGCCCATTCACAAGGAATACTAGTTATCACCCATCAAGTGTTTTAACTTTTATCGCCCCATTTTCATAAAATTTAATCATTTCATAAGGTCCCATCCAACGTGTATGGAATTTTCCTTTAAAATGTTTAAATTTAGAGTCATAAAGGAGTACCCAATCACCTGGTTGGAACTACTTCTTTCTGATCAACTTGTCATGCCACTTCCTGCATTGTTGTTGCACTAACACATTATGTTGACCATCATCTCTTTGGAATTCATCTAACTCGTTTGACTACAACAAACATTGTTGCTGTGCTTCTGAGAGGTCTAACCCCAATTGGACTACAGTTCGAAATTTGTTTATCTGGAACTCAATCAGCAAAAGAACATGTTTTCCATATACCAGCTCATATGGTGTATGCCTCATATTTTTCCTACAGGTAGTTTTATAAGACCATAATGCTTTAGGCCACCTAGTAGCCCAATCCTTTCTATGCATATTTCCTGTTTTGGTAAGGATGGATTTGATCACCTTGTTGGTAGACTCCAACTGGTCATTTGCTTGTGGGTGATACGGTGTAGATTTCCTGTGCCAAATTTTGTATTGATCCATAACACCCTGAACCAGATTAGATACAAAGTATGGTCCATTATCAGTAAAAGTCTCTCTAGGCACACCAAATCTAATAAAAATTTCATTAAAAAAAATTCAACAACAATTTTTTTCAGTAGCAAAAGAAACAACTCTAGCCTCTACCCATTTTGTAACAAAATCTGTACAAACCAAAATATTCTTTTTATTCAAAGATGTTGGATTTATAGGTCCTACCAGATCAATAACCCATTTTTGAAAGGGCTCAACCATAACCTTAGGACATAAAGGAATTTCATTGGCTTGGTAGGGCTGACCCATTCGTTGATAGCTATCACATCGCTTGACATATTATTTGGCACCCTTAAACAAGGAAGGCCAAAAATAGCCAACTTGTAGAATCTTATGTGTAGTTCTCTTGTTAGAAAAATGACCCCCACAAGGTTGATCATGGACAGATTTCAGAATGTAAAACACTTCTTCCTCCCTTACACATCTACAAATAATGAAATATGGTCCAGTGTAAAAGAGGTCTCCTTAGATCCAAGAATATGAAGCACTTTTCTTTATGATATTTTGCTTTTCACGAGTAGATAAGTGAAGCGATATTTTTCTGGTGACTAAATAATTATCTATGTCAGCAAACCATAGGGATTTTGTTGACAAAGGAAAAATATGTTCATTAGGGAAATCATCATCAACAGGAATTACTTCACGAGGATTATTCAATGTAGATAGATAATTAGCTACAACATTACATTTTCCTGGCCTATTAATAATAGTAACATTAAATTCCTGTAACAAAAATAACCATCTAGTCACTCTACCTCTAGTCAATGGTTTATTCATTAAATATTTTACAGTAGAATGATCAGTATGTACAAAACCTTCATATCCTATAATATAGTGTCTAAATTTATTAATAGAAAAAATTACAGTTGGAAACACCTTCTCAGTTACTATGTAATTTAACTCAGCAGGTGACAAGTTTCTACTGATGAAGTAAATAGCATAGGACTACTGATTCTCTTATTTTCCTAAAGTTGCACCAATAGTAGTATTTGAGGCATCAGAGGAAATATGAAATGGAAGGGACCAGTTAGGCCCTCTCAAAATTGGTGCATGTACTAACTTTTCCTTTAATGTCTCAAAAGATTGTTGGCAAGTTGTGGACCAAGAGAACTCACTATCCTTAGCTAATAATCAGAAAAGGGGGGTAGCTATCCTAGAAAAGTTCTCAATGAATCTTCAGTAATAGCCCACATGTCCCAGGAATCCTCTCACTTCCCTTTGTGTTTTGGGTGCAGGAAGACGCAAAATAACTTCTATTTTAGCCAGGTCTACCTAGATACCTTTGTCAGAAATCAAATGACCAAGAACTACCCTTGCTTTGCACATCAATCTGCATTTTTTACCACTCAAAGCAAGGTGGGATTCTTGGAAATAAATAAAAAAAAAACCTTTTTTCTAATTTTTTGAGGGCTTCTTGGAATGAGTTACCAAATACCAAAAAATCCTCCATGTAAATCTCTACACAGTCAAGGTCAACAAAAATAGCCAACATTTCCCTTTGAAAGGTAGCTGGGGCATTACACAACCAAAAGGGAAGCACTCGGTAGGTGAATGTCCCCCATGGCCATGTGAAGGTGGTCATATCTTGATGCTCTGGTGTGATTTGGATTTGGTTATGTCTACTAAATCCATTTAAAACTGAAAAGTACTTTTTACTAGCGAGCGTATCTAGCACTTGATCGATAAAAGGAAGGGGAAAATAGTCCTTGAGAGTGGCTTTATTCAATTCTCTGTAATCAATGCAAATGCGCCATCTCCCATATTTTTTCTAAAATATCACTGATGGAGAGACCCATGGGCTATTAGACATAGGATAAATGAAATTAGTGTCTGAGATTTTTTGTAATTCTTCTTTCATAACTTCTCTTAGCGCAAGGTTCATATGCCTTTGGGGTTGTCAAATAGGTTGGGCTCCCTCCTGAATGTAAATATGATGAGTGCAAGTTTCAGGAGGTATGCCTTTCATGTCCTCATAACTCCATGCAAAGGCATCAAGATGGTCCCGTAACAAACTATCAAGCTACACTTTTTGGGATGAACCGATGTCTAGGCTAATGTATAAGGATTTGCCTGGACTAATCTCAACAAGAGTGGTCTCGGGCTCAAGAGTACAGGGAGATGCTGCTAGAGTCTGTGATGAGGGAGGTTGAGAACTGTAACTTTCTTGAAAATCTAGATTAAAGATTTGATGAAGCATGTCAAAATTTAGCATTGTGTCTCGATTGTTCAAGAAGTCCCGTAACTCATCTTCTTGGGTAGACGTAGTATGATGATGGATCAAAGACAAATCGAGTCTCCTCATCACTACGGTCATAATATAGCCATAAGGTATCTCTGAGCTCCTGAATGGATATAGCAGGTGGATACAAGGTGACTTTATTCCTATTGTATCCATGCGAAAAATACATATCACCATAGCAACACCCAATATAAGCATCAACTGTGGCAAGCCATGGTCACCCAAAAATCAAGGGATGTACACCAACATGATTTCTTGGCTGAAGCATAATAAAATATGCAGGGTATTCCCAAGAATCAATTGAAACAACCACATCATCCAAGACACCTTTTGGTTTGATTTTGAATCTATCTACAATTTCAAGAACAATAGGGGTAGGACGAATATGGGTCAACCTAAGTTGATCCATGGTTTTCCTGGTAATAAAATTAATGGCTACCCCCAAGTCTATTAACACATTGGGGACAATGATATCATCTATCTGGACAGAAACAACCAGGTTTCCAGGATCAATATATTTCTCCATATGTGTGCATCCTATCATCAACTCAGCTGCTCTGCCAACAAATTGAATGGCCTTGGGTTCTACTCTCTTCTTTCTTGGCTTCTTAAGACAAAGTTCCCTAATGCTTCTTTTACAAATGGGGATCTCTTTAATATATTGTAGCAAAGGGACCTCTATGAAAATATTCCTAAGCTCGAAAGCTAGATTAGACTTGGGAGTGGGGTCATCTTTCTCCATAACCAGCCTCTCTAGATAGGGAGGTTGTTTTGAAGAAGATGACAACTCCAAATGTGTGGGAATGGGTCGAACGGTGATATCTTCCTCTGAATGACAAGGATTTTCCTCCTCATTTCTCTCCTTGATAATCACCATGGACTGCTTTTTTTTTTTTTGGCTTTACTACCCTTTTTTATCTCAATTGAAGCTCATGGATCCAAACCAGCAAGGTTTGATAAATGGGAGAAGGGAGCAATCTAATGGAATGAATCAATTGTACCACCTTATTATTAGGATTCAGTTCCAGTTGAGCAGGTAGTTGGGGTGGTTGAAAGGGTGATGGTAAAGGTAATGATGCCATTGGTTGAATTTACTGAGGTAAGGAGGGTAAAGATGGTTGTGACATGGGATAATGTGTATATGAAGTAGGATATGATTGCATAGTTGCAGGATAGGAATAGTGAGAATGATTTGATCCCATCCATCCTTGTTGCCAATGTTGAGGAGGTTGTCCATATTGAAAGTGGTTCCCATGCTACCAAGGTTGAGAGTGATTTGCATTATGATAGGAATATGGTGCTGCATTATAACCATAAAAATGTGGTGGAAGTTCAGGAACCATACCTGCACCTACTTGAGGCTAATTTATCCATGCTCCCATGGCATGCAATGGATCAAGTTCAGATTTCTCTCCTTGGAATGCTACTTTCAATCCCGGTATAGAAGGGAACTCCTCAGTAGCATGATTTCTGACACAAACCACACATTTATTAGTGCCTTTAACATCAGCAGGACATTCTCTTAAAAGATGCTTTCTATGCACTTTGGACAATAAATAGACAATGACTCTTGTTCTTCTACCAATTTCTGCTGAAATTTCAAAGAGTCTATTTGTTTGCCAATGGTATTCATAATTTTGATTTTCATGTTGTCCATTTTTTTTCCAAGCCATTGATCATAGAATTTGTAGATCCATGTGTATTATTTCTACCTCAAATTCCTCCATCGGATCTAGATTGATTCCACAAGAGCTTCTTGCACAAGTCACAAATTTGATCAAAAGCTTTTTGAGCAATATCCCCTTATCCTAACACATTCAAATCATGTCTAGAATCTTCAGTAAGCTCGCGTAAGAACAAGGTTCTAGTACTTATGTCAAATTTATCTTTTGACATTTGGATGATGTATAGAAACCTCTCTAAATAATCTTCCAATGTCTCATCATCACCTTACACAATAGTGAAGATCTCATTTTGCATTTCTCTAGTTTTAAAATATTCATGATATTTGGTCAAAAAGACTCTTCATTTGGTCCTGAGAATTTATAGTATCTCCTCCTAATCCCATGAGCCAGCATAAAGCAGAATCCTTGAGAGTTGTAGGAAATAACTTTAATTTCTAGGCCTATGTAGAGTAATCATAGCTTCTACATAATATATCAAATTCAAATAGAAAATAATCTTGATCCTCATGTATCTTACCATGGAAATGAGGAAGAGATGATGGTGGAATATTCTTCATTTGTACAGTTGTTCCTGAATTCACGATTGGAAACCCAAAGGTGTATTGTTCCTCATTTACTTGATTCTCGCTAGGTCCTTCAACATTGTCCTCATTTTTTGCCATTTTCGTACCTCCAATCGAACCACTCCTAACATAATTAGAAGGTTGAATATGGTTTAAATTAGTCTTTTGATCACCACTAATTTCCTTCTTCCCCTTTTTTGGTTGTGTGACACTCGAGCTACTGTTTTCATAATCCAAGTGGACAGTTCCTGCATGGTGGGTCTGTGTATGTTTGGACTTTCTACTTGCAAAACAAGGCCCAAAATGAGAAAAATATTCAGATTTATTAGTGTTTCTTTGGCCCTTATTGGGCTTCAGACCCCTACCCTTTTTAGGCATTCATCTTAAAATAATTAACAAAAAGAATGAGAACAATTTTAAAATTACAGGAAAGAAGAAAATATCTCAAAAATGCTGGGAAATAAAAAGATCAGCACTAAGAAATCCTTAAAACAATAGAATCACATTGTAGAAAAAATAATAGCAGACTTACCCCTACTCCAAAAAAAATAAGAAATTTCTTACCAATCTTAAACACCTCCCCAGCAATTGCACCAAAATGTTGGGTGTGGGAGTTGTAGTTCGGAAATCTCCTTAAACACTTAATTGTCAACCCGGGGCTACGTAAGCTTAGAGGTGTAGCACAAGAAATTCCAATATTAATGGTATACAATTTCACCAAATATGTTCCTAACTCCCCTAATTACACTTGCAGAATCAAATAATTACAAAGAAAATAATACCAAAATAATTTTGGTGTCGGAATAAAAAAGGAAAGTACATTGAAAAAACTCAATGAAAGGGACTTCAAATCAGAATAAACAATCATGATCACTAAAATATGGAAAAGCAAATATCTGAGACTAAAAATCAGTACAGTCAGAAGACAGAGAAATAATTATGCTATGAAGTGCATTTGTCTTTGTTACAGGTTTTCCTTCTTTCTGAACCATCATTCCTCCACTGCAACAACGTTCCTATACTAGAATAGAGTTCGTGCACTTGAACGATGTTACTGTACTAAAATGATGTTCCTGTACCAGAAGTATATTCTGGTCATGCACTGAGTATTTTGGCTTTCATACAAGAATTTTGGGTTCTTATACCAGAGTACTCTGTTCCTGTACCAGGGTATCGATTCTTGTACCAAAACAGAGATTTTTGTACTAAGAAGTTTGTATTCTTGTACTAAGATTCCAAACCACTTGCATGAAATGTAAAGTGTGCTAACTAGAAATAAACTTGCAAAGCAAACCAGAGTAGAGAAATAAATGCATGTAATCGAAAGATTCCTTATCTAATCATTCATTCGAAAGTGAAAAGTACTTTGAAAGCCAAAGGAAATCATTACTGCAACAAAAACTTCTTCATGTGAAAGTGATCATTTACTCTAAATACAAAGCATCCCTTCTTTCTTAGATGACTTTCATGAAATTAACCAGATCTGCACTTTTATTGAATAGAGGTTTCAGTCGAAAGGTCCCTTCACCAAATTCTAGTCTTAGACTAAACTATTCCCACAAGATATGAAGCATAAACACATATCCTTATTATCTAGAAAACATTTCATTAACACTTAGAAAGATGCAAGTAAATTGACCCTAAGTTAAAGGAAACATACTTTCATAAACCAAATTTACATACTAAGGAATGAAACACATTTGCATAAGGAAAATAAATCCACTTGTAGAAATAAACACAAAGTAATCCTCACTTGCAGAAATAAAGCACATTGGTGCAAGCAAACTGAAACACACTTTTTGCATAAAGGAAACCACTCATCAAAGAAAACAAATGCTATTCAATCTTCAGTAAATGAACACACCCACACCTTCACACGTCGGATCCGAGTCACACAATTTATGAAGAAAGCGAAGATTTGTTAGCTACATAAAAGAAATGAAGTATTTCTTGCTCAAAACTTGCATACAAAAATATGTCTAGCACGCCTACAAAAGAGGGAGAATGATTTGGTTTGGCTGGGCCCTAGCCAACCTACTCGTTTTCCTGTTACAAAATCTGGAAAATTAGCTGCTCAAATAATGCATCACATAAAGTATTGGAACAGGAAATGAATAACTAGCATAGCTACTTGTATTAAACTTAGTAACTACAAATGTACATCGTGAATATCCCGATGCAGCCCAGAAATATGGTTATACAAAAATTTACAGTATAAACCAAAATTTCAACAACTTATCACTACCTAGTTCTAATAGAAACCTGTATTAAATACATATCATTCGGCTCATGGCTGCAAATAAATCAAAACAAAAGTATAATCTTGAGTTTCAGTATTTTTGACAAAAGACTAAATCAGGGGTATTCGGTCAAAACCCTCACCCCCATATCCTGTATTTTCCTCATGCTTCAAGCCCAACAAAATGTTTCTAATATTTTGGCGAGGAATGTGTACGAATTGCCAAACTGAAATGACCATTGGCAGTGAACCATGTTGATGCTGCTAGCTGCCATGAGTACAAGAACGTGGATGGTACAAGAATAATCTTGCACCAAACCATCTTAAACATTGATTAATACTTCTACTTTATCAAAATACTTTAGGAAAGGAAACATGTGATTTGCAAAGGTAAATAGACTATTTAATTTTTTTAATTAATAATTAAGCTCATATAATCCTTAATAGCAAAAATCATGAAGGCAATGCAAGAATAAGTGCAAGGGTTAGAATAAATGTGGGATAAATGGGTTCCAAGGGTAAAACAGAGGGATTACGTAGTGTTTCTAGGTAAACTGGAGGTTAAAAATAGGGCAATTTTGACGACCAACATTTCCCAATAACTTAGATAGAGTTCCAAGATAAACTCCCCTTAGTAATACCATTAGTCCTTAAACCATCCTATAGGTTTCCTTTCCAAAAATTACTTTTACAGTTGCAATGTCGATACTACTTATAGAATTCAAATTTCTAGCCAAAATTGGGATGCAAAAAATAACAAGGATTTTTCTAATCCTTCCATCCCTGATCATAAACTTAACTTTTTCTCATCCTGTGACTCTAGTTGTCTAGTCACCTCCTAGGAAAACATCACCACCTTCATACATTTCATACCTAAAAGCCACTCCTTATGAGGTGTCAAATTAAAATATGTACCTAAGTTGACCAACCATGTCCCATAATTTGTATGTGTTCCTAAACAAGCCAATAATGTTTAGGTAAATAGGATATTCCATGCGGGATGAATACCTTCAATAACCACTCACAAAGGAAAATCAAAGATCACAACACCAATGTTTTTACGTGGTTAAAACCCTCTAATAGGGAAGTAGTTAATGGCCGCAACGAATGTAACCACTTGAGGCAATTTTATTAATTAAAAATAAAACACTATACGTAAGAGAGTCCTCATAATCAATAATCAGCCATGACTCTCCATGCCTATTAAATAGAGATCATGGACTATTCAAGCACTAAACCATATATCAATAGTCGTTAGTATCAAGGATAATATGGGATTTTAGGTCACTTTGTTTCTAGAACATATTATGACCACTAGATTACACTACAGAAGAAACACACTAATAAACATACTTTTACTTAATAGGCACATTAGAACAAGTTGAGCTTAACTAACTCCTAAGTGTCTAAATATCGCAATACCCCCTTAATAACAACTTGGGATATGATTGGATGATTCACAAAGGTGACACAATAGGAGAAGGAAGTAGGCATTAGATCCTACACCCCACCCCCTTAATGACAACTTCTTGAACTCCTAATATAGATCAAAATTTATGAAACCTTGCGTCTATAAGATAATTTATGAAAATGTATACAAACAAATCATATATAGGGAAAATTAGCACTTCAATAACTTGAGCATGAATGATTTTTCTAATGAAGTGAATTTGTATTTCAATGTGTTTTATAATATGACACTTAATTCAATCTTTGGGGAGCTCGATCACACTTTAATTGTCACATCAAAGTGTGATTGATGCTACTACTGGAATCCAAACTCTAAAATGATTGTTGAAGCCAAAAGACATCTTAAATTGCTTTAAGCACCAATTGGTACTTTATGTCTACTAAATAAAGAGAAATACCTACTACATTTTAGAAGCCCAAGTAGCCAGTCTCAAACCAAGACTAAAAACATAGCCTATAGTTCATTTATAGTAATTAGGGTCACCAAGCCAATCTAAACCAATGAAAGCAGACAAAAAAGGAGTCCCACCTAAACTGTAAGGTATCCCAAACTAAAGTGTATCCAAAATATATCAAAGAATATTTTTTGTTGTTTTCTAATGGATTTCATGTGGTGTTTTCATATACTAGGAAACAAGACCAACAAAAAAGGAAATATCAAGATGGGTATGAGCCAAATATAAGAGGTTACCAACTAACTACAAACACAAAGGGGCATCAATTTTGGGTTAAGTGAAATTGGTATTAATTTTAATCCAAAATTAAAGGGAGAAGGGGAGGGTTTATAATCATCCATGTGAAAGAAATGAAGAAGTCCAAACACATACTTAGATTGAGAAAGAGAAATTCCTTCCTTAGTTATAAATACTTGGAGGATAAGGAAATAATGAAAATATCATAATTCTATCATTTAAAACTTCTTCTTAAGGTTTAAATTCGAATGAGTTAAAAATCTAGGGTCACTACAAGTGAGGATAAGGTCATCAACATAAAAATAATAATAAAATTATCCTATGGAATTATGTTTTCTGGGTGTCAACAATGGGGTCAAAACAACATTCAGATAATTCATTGTTAAGAACAAATCCATCCATTTTTTCTTACCAAGCTTGAGGATCTTGTTTAAGTTGGTAGAGAGATTTCTTAAGGTGGAAAACAAGGCTAGAGACATTTTGAACATAACCAAGAGGTTTTTCCATGTATATATCTTCTTGTAGATCCCCATGTAATAAGATAAATTTAAAATCCATTTAACGTTCCTACCATCCATGTGAAGCAGTAAGGGCTAGAACAAGGAAGATATAATTCATCTTGATGACAGGGGAAAATGAATCATTATAATCAATTCCGTCAATTTGACAGGAGCCTTTAGCAACTAACTCGGCCTTATGTCTTTGAACACTTTCATCTAGGAATACTTAGTTATGTATTCCCATTTACATATAACAAGTTTTCTTCCTATTTTCAATCAAATGTCTCTTCCTTTTAGAAGAGTCATAAGTTCCCGAGAATTTTTCACCATCAAGGAATGATATTCTTCATTCATTGTTATTTTCCAATGAGGTTGGTCTGATTCTTCTGCAAATGTTTTTGAATCACGACCCTCTGAAACTTGAGCCAAAAAAATTATTCTTGCTAGAACTATGAATGAGTATGACATTGATTTGTAGGATCACCAACAAGGTGACCACCTACGTCACATGTGTGACATACCCATTTGGGAAGCAATGGCGTTGGTGTACGTTCATATTCAATGTATTGATATGGGTGAATGTGAGTAGGAGGAGGTGGATTTTCATCGTTACTATCATAATTTGAATAAGAAACCAAAACAAGAAGAGAAGGTGGCACAAACATCAAAGATGGCTTATAAGCCAAAGAGGGAAAAACCACCAAATTAGGCTCATACTACATGATATTTTCATCAAATTTAACATCTCTTCTAATTATTATTTCATTCGAGTGAGGTTGAAGAAGTATAAAACCTTTTACATCTTCATAATATCCAGAAAAAATTCACTTCTCACTTTTAGGCTATAAATCTTTCCCTTTTTCATTAGAAATGTGAGTCCATTCGACACTACCAAAGATACATAAGTTACCCACATGTAGCTTAATGTTAGTCCATGCTTCTTCCAGTGTTATATTTCTTAAAGCCTTTGTGGGAGTGAAATTTTATATATAATTTTCACATTTGATTGCTTCCTCCCAATAATGAAGATTTAATCCCTTAGATTGAATCATACAATTAGTTGTTTCCTTAATGTACAATTATTTCTTTCAATAACACCATTTTGTTGTCATGTATAGGAATAGTAAGATGCATTTGAATTCCCCAAGAAATTCATTACTTTGTGAATTTATTATTGACATATCCATCTCCTTTATTTGTTGTTAAAATTTGTAGTTGATGTCTAGATTTTTTTCTACAAGAGCCTTGTAGGCCAAGAACAACTCAAGAACCTCATTATTATGTTTTAAAAAATAAACCCAAGTGTTTCTATAGAAATCATCAATGAAACTTAAAAAATACTTGAACCAAAAGAAATAAGGAAAAGAAAGTGGACTACACAAATCACTATGGTTAAGCTACAAAGAGGTTGAGATGCTCCAAGAGGCACAATTTTCAAAACTGTCCCAATGATGTTTGCTAAGAACAAAATTATCACAAACATCATCTCCACAAGAAATGAGAAGAATACCAATAACCATATTCTGATTATATAGTTGTTGAAATGAATGATACTTTTGATCGCCGAATCTCTCATGCCAAAGTCTACTCAAGTTATTACTATGAGAAATACAAACTAAGCAAAAATTTGATGACCTAAGTTGTCAAACTTGAATAATTGGGTAATATCATAAGCTATTCTAGTGGAAAAGACATTATTAGGATATTTTAACCCTAAATTGAAACTTGGTGAGGTGAAAAATGTATCATTTCAGCTTCACCTAAAAGAGTGATCTGATATAATAATAGAAGGTTGCAAGAAAGAATTAGAACACATAATGCATAATTTAAATGACCATTATCTACTTGAATTGTACCATACCCTACAAAACTAAGAGATCTATCATCGCCGACTTTTATTTTGGTTTTACAACCATTAAGAGAAGAAAAAATTGCTTTAGCCATAACCACATGATAAGATGCTATAGAATCAATAAATCACTCATCAAAAGAAGAAGTAAATGTTGCATTGAAGGAGAAACTATAATAAGAAAGTAGATGTTATGTTAGATGCATTAAGATAGGGTAGGTGCATACAATAATGGATGTGTGTATATAAAGACTTAAAGTAGTCTATTTTCATAACATGATTCCGATGACTAATACTAGTTAATAGTGAACATGTAACCGAGAACAGGTTCACAACATGATTGGGAAGCTAGTGAAGGTGCTACATGTAGTCTTGTGGAATCAAGGCTAGAGGATAAAGTTTTTATGAGAGAATGGTACAAGTGGCACCTATGCATGCTATGATAGTGTTGTGAGTTCACTTATCCTTGGGTTTCCTTGTGGAAGGCTAGAGCCATGGAGGGAGGAGTGTAGGGACAAGTTTTTTATGTAGGGTCTAGAGAGTACATGGAGCCCCAAAGGTATATGAAACTCCTATAAGCCACAGAGCTCTGAGACATCCTTGGCCAACTCAAGATGGAGACCTTGGAAGGATAGTGGCACAAATCTAGGAACTTTTTTAATTAGAGAAGGAGGCACACTACCTTGGGTCAAGTGGGATGATGGGGGGATGTGATACTATTTTTTGGAGGCTACCAGGGATGGTATCTTGACCTAGTTTTTGTACAATATTGGTTATGTATCATACTTGGCTCTTGGTAAGCCAATGTACTTATGAAGTCATGACCCAACCTCAGAATGGCACATGTTGAACAAAACAAGGGCAACAAATCCTATGGATAAGAGAAAATAAGAGGTTTTTTTCCAATCAATGGTTTTCTCCAAATAAGTGTTCTAAGAATTATTTATTATGACTCTTGAATTTTATGCACACTTAAATCATTGTTTGAATGCTTGATTAAGTGCATGATATGAGTATATTCTTGTGATATTTCATGAAGGAATGATCATATTCTAAGACAATTTTACTGATATAATGTGTGTTGAGATAACTAAAATGAACAAGAGTGCAAGGGGTAGGGACCCCATAGTTGTTGTAAGGAAGAAGTTTTGATTAGATGCATTAGTGGATAGATGTCGATAAAGGATCAATCAAGGAGGGCTTGACTAGGTCAATATGAATTTATGAACCAGATGGACAATGGAGTCCTATCTATGAAAATGACTTGTTGGGATAGGGTCCCCTCGGGTCAATTTTGTAAAAAAATTTGTTATTATTGTAAAGTCTCTGTATTTTGAGGAGCGGAGTGCACAAGTCGATATGAGTCAAAGGGGCTTTAAGAAAATAAAAGCCCATTAGTTTGTGTGGAATTAAGTTGTTTTGTGACCACCCATGGTTCACGGACCATGATATTGTACTAGAGAATGATGTAAAAAGGAGTCATAGAGAGTCATGAATGATAACGATTGATCTATCAGTGAATCATATAAGTAAGAGAAGATTGTTTTCTATACTTAGGCAAAGGGGAAGGATCCTACAGCTGTGTGTGCAGAGACCTTGGTAAGTCTGCAATTGAGTGGATGGGCCCCTGCAGCTGTGTGCGCAGGATTGAAAGAGTTTGTAACAAAAGATCTAAGCATAATAAAGTCTATTTTGGAGCATTATCTGTGTATCTTTGTATTATTAATTACTTATGAAATTATTGTATGTTCGGTCTGTTTACTGCATTTACCATTAAAAGTACTTAATAGATGCATGAAAGTGGGTAGAACTATTTAATTACATGATGTTATGAATGTTTAGAACAATCGGCACAGAGTTTGGATATGTTATTTATTAGTTATTCTAATTTCCGAGTTTTAAGGGTTATGGTTCACGAAGGTAAATAAAGCCCTAAGGGTAGCATAAACACATCACATAATCATTTAGATGCAGAAACCTAATTGTAGCATCCCCAATTACTGCCTTGGGTGAGACTACAACCTGTGCAACATAGGTTGTTTCCAAAAGGGCCGGTAGTGTAGGGTTTTCTTGGTTAGCGCAACTAACTTTGAACCTGGGTCTAGACCCCCTCAAGAAAACAAATGGATTTATTTCCATGACTAAGATCTCTTTAAGGAATGTTTGATGTTGCATAAATGGTTCCAAACTAAGAAGGAAATCAAAAAGTGGATAGATCAGAAGCTGCAACGAATTTATAGTCCAGGAAAATAGGAATCCATGCCTGTGAAAGGAAGAGTGGTTGAATGGATACCTGTGTACAGAATAACAAAAAATTTTCTTCTGATCTTTGCCATGTGAATTATATGAATGGTTGGCTAAATTAGAAAATGATCAATGTACGTGGAAGTTGGATGACCATATTGTGTGGACTACAGAACTAGTGAGGTGCTTGGAAGGTTCAGAAAACAAAATCGCGAAGGCTTTTGATTATTGGATCGATAACATTTTGGGTGGATCCATTACTGAGTTTGTGATCAACACATTTGTCAATTATATCAAAGCTGAACGCTAATTTTTCAAAGGACCGAGAGGTAAGTATCTAAAGTCCCTAGAAACTTGGATTAAGATGTTATTGTGTGAGAAATGGGTTATGCCATTAAATTGATGTTTGGAACTACGCGAAGTGGAAATCCATTCAGAATAGGTCTAGATTCAGGTGCTGAGTATAATCCTTTATTGGGAGTATCTGATAGTGATGAAGAAAGTAGTAGTCTGAAGACACCGCAAGGTGTGCCATAGACGGTAAGTCAAGGTATTATGGGAATACCACATCCATCCACTCCACCTCTGCCTTCACCTACACCTCACACACCTACACCTCTACCTCCATATCCACCTCCAATTCCACTATTCAATATGGTGAATGCTTTGAAGATGCTCATATTCAAGGGTCTAGGGACAAAAGACCCTAAACAATTCTAGTTCATAGTATTGTTGTGTGGAATTCACAATAGATAATGGACGATGACATGAAGAAAGCGCAACTAGTCACAGCATTACAAGATAGGGTGCTAAGCTAGTATATTAAGTTTAGTATGACTCATCCAACTGCAACACTGAAAGATACGAAGGACATACTAAATAATGATTTAAAAAGCCTAAATCTCAAGCTCAGTCTGTAATGGAGGTCAAAGAAATCAAGTAGAGGGTAAATGAATCTGCATGGGATTTTGATCAAAGATTTAAATGTCTACTACAACAAGCTAATATGCAGATCACGAATGAACAATACAAGGATTGGTATATTTCTTTTTTATCACCTCATTTGATATTTCCACTGTCACAACAAAATATCGGAATGTAGGTTGAGGCACTATAGATTTCTATGAAGTTGGAAGCCTCACCTATTCAGGATATTAATATGGGAGTGCAATAGATTCAGTTGTAGTTGGCTAGCCTGCATATGGAATTGCAGAGTCTCAAAAAGGGTAAAGAAGTCCATAATGAGACCCAACCAGAAGTATGGTGTTTAAAATGTAAAGACCATGGTCACGAGACATGGATCATTGCCTAGTGTATTAGAATTATCTAGTTAGGGGAGGTCCTGCCCCCCCTGAAGACATGAAATATCGTTGGGATGAGTACAGGTGTAGTACTTTGGTGTGCTATCTTCTAGGTCATAGGAAAACATATGATAGACAATTGTCATTTACTACAAAAGTTTGTGCAGGCTCCCCAAGAACTATTTTGCAATTTATGTAAGTTTGTAGGTCATGATGAGTGCCACTGCCGAAGCTATGAATTAATTATGGACAGAACCCCAACATATAGAGTGCAGATGGAGGCACCTCCTCAAGAGGATCAAGGCACAACTACAACGCATGGGGGATTCTATGGATAAGGAAGACGAGGAGGAGGAGGATATGGAAGAGGTCGTAGCCAAATGATTTGTTACAATTGTGGAGAACCAGGTCACTTTGTGCAAGATTGTCAAAATCCAACGTACCCTTCTTGTAAATATTATTGATAGTTTGATCATGTCATAGAATATTTTCCTATTCTTATCACAAAGATGCAAGAAAAGAAGACCTAGACCCAACAACCTACACAGAACATCCAGATGATGAGATCAGAACTATGCGAAGATGGACCTAGTGTGAATATTGTTACATGAAGCGGTATAGCTACCAGGGAGGATAAAGGGAAACAACTAGAGGAAATGGGTGGGTACACAAGGCTGTTGATAAGGAGGTTGGATTCAATTTGAATAAGGTGAAAGAGACTTTTATGGAGGCGAAGAGGAGCTTTATGAATGCAGGAGATTCCACATCAAGGGCTTAGAATTCACGCATGGAGAACCCTGAAGATGTCAGTACTATGCAGGAAACATATCCTTGATTGTTGGCATCCTTCTTGTAGACCAGCATGAAGCTACTAAGGGATAAAATAACAGTAGAGGGACTGCAAGAGCTGATAGATAACTGCATTGGCAAGAGTAAGCCACTACCTAAACAACGTGTGTTACACAAAGTAGATAAGGACAAGAAAAGGATTGGTCGCAAGATGATACTGACTGCCCAGATCAGAGACTTCAAAATGGACTTGGCAATCGTTGACTTGGGATCTGATGAATTTTTTTTTTCGAAACAAACTAGGGAGAGAATGGGAAAACCAACACTACAATGGTCCCCAATCCAACTACGAATGGCAAATTAACAAACTAATGTTCCTATGGGGCACCTACATGGAGTAATTGTGGATATTGAAGGGACTCGCGCCATAGTTTATTTTGAAGTAATAGAAACAGTGGATGATAATAATCCATACCTAGCACTGATCGATATTGATTGGGCATTTGATATGAATGTAACCATTAATTTGAAGAAATAAAGCATGACATTTGAGAAGAAGGAACTAAGGGTTATTGTTCCATTGGATACGACTGAGGGTGTTCGATATATTGAACCAATCTGAGATTATTATGAGGAAGATGATATTGAGCAAATATATAAGCTTGTTGTGTGAGATGAGGATTGGATCAATGTTACGGTGGATGGGTGGATTACATGGGAAAAGGACAACTCGTGTAATTCAGATTCATATGAGGAGCTAGTACACTGGCATAATAGATTACATGAGGTATCGATGTTGTGATGCAACATGATTACTAAGTCACTCTGATGTATATCGTGTAGGTTTTAACCATTTATAGAAATTAACCGCATACAAATTCTAAAAACATAAAATAAATGATGGCGAGAGCATAAAACATGAAACAGATATACACAGAGATTTTCCCCTGGATCTCAAAATCGGGACTACCAAATTGATTTCTCATTATATTCCTTTAAATGTTACAATACATATATATACATGTTGAAGCATCCATAAACCCCAATCCATTAACCCTGGATTAGAACATAAATTTATTTCCCTTGACTGGATCTACAAAATACTATGGACATAAAACCATCATGCCCAAAACCATGTGCGAAATTCATGCACAAAACCATGGGTAGGTCTGCCCATCTAATATAGGATCCAAAAAATTTCTCAGGGCACTGCCTTGGACCTCGTGTAGGAGGGCTATTGCCCCCCTGCTTACCCTCCGAAAAGGGGGAAAGTTGCCACCCCTATGAGACCCAGCAATGCCCCACACAATGTATAAGGGGGGCTTCCACCCCCCCCCCACATGTGGGGTAGTCATGGAAAGAATATAACACAACCCAACATTCTCCCACTTGTTGTTTTCTTTCCACATGAGGCCATAGGAGAGCTTAGTCATTGATCCAGCCTTGCAATGCCCATTGTCTCTACACCAAGAGAATTTCTTAGTGCTCATAGATTTTGTCAATGCATCTACAATATTCTTCAAAGTGTACACCTTTACCAGCAACACCTTTTTTCCTCAACCATATCCCTCACAAAGTGATACTGAACATCAATCTACTTTGTCTTTGATTGATAAGCAGGGTTCTTTCCCAAGAAAATTGCACTTTGGTTGTCACATTCTATCCTTATAGATCGTTGTACTAACCCCATACTTGAACCCAATATCTACAACCAAACTGCTACCTTCCTTGCATGAGTGGATGCCATGTATTCTACCTCTATAGTTGAAAGTGCCACTACAGACTGTCTCTTACTCATCCAACTGAATACACCTCCAAATAGGATAAACACATACCCACTTGTAGATCTTCTCTAATCCATATCTCTAGCCCAGTTTACATCAACAAAGCCACAGATGTCGAAAACTCTGTCCAATCCTAGTCTTCCTTGGTAGCACAAACCATAATCACTAGTGCCATGCAAATACTTGAAAACCCACTTCACTACTGTCTAATTCTCCTTCCTTGATTTTGACATAAACCTGCTCAATACTCCCACTACATGTTGTTGAGGGCCCGGAAATCGGGTCAACAATAAGGGGGATACCCACTCGGTCCAGAACGTGGTTGGCAGCTCCTTGTCCGTTTGGTATAGCGGGTCCGACTGGGGATAATGGGACCAGTTTCCCAATGTAAGGGGTGTGTGTGTGTGTAGAGTTTGAAGATGCTGATCTAGAAGTTATTTAAGCTAATTTAATTCTAACTTCTGAACTGAATCTATGCTATTGTAATATTTTTTTCCGAGGAAAAAATCAAAACTTTTTATTAAGAACTATAAAAAGTTTTACAAGCAATATTGGTCTTAAGCCATCACTGGTGGCTCAGAAATTTGCTGTTCTGCTCAACATTTAGGAGCTGTTCTGCTGATCGTTGGAGATTGGAACCTGTACAAACTTCCTCCCAATGGAGGCATCGAGTAAACCATGGAGAAAGAAAAAGAAAACATATACTGGGGTCTCCTTCAAACGAAAGGAAAACAACCCCATACATCAAAAAATAATATATGTTTTATAGCCCGGAAAAGAAACCATAGGAAAGTATATGTTTGAGACTGTATGCTGTGGCAAAAAACTGAAAACAAAACTAAGTAAAGTAAAACTGGAAAATACATATATATACAGAACTATATATATCCGCTACAAAACTGTTGTCAAAAAAGATGAAGAAAGACTGTGGTCAAAGAGACTGTGCATAAGGAGCCATATTTGATATGACTGACTACCCCTGTCTGATCTCCTCTATGGTCCAGCTACCCATATCCTGTTGTAAACCAGCCTTAGATAGCTGGTCTGCTTCCTCATTCTTGTCCCTGTAAATGTGGCAGATAGAAAAAACATTAAAAGATGTCTTTAATAAAGAAATTTCTTCAACAAGAGTCCTCAATATCTGATTTTGACAAGATGCCTTTCCATTGACCCAATTTATGACATTAAGAGAATCCCCAAAAATCTGGATAATGTTTATGTTTCTGTGAAGAAGCCAGCATAAGAGGTAGCGCAGAGAAGATAATTCAGCATAGTTATTAGTGCCTGTACCCAGCCCAACAGAAGCTTTCAATGAGTGTTCCGGATTGATATGAATACACAGGCCAGCTCCAGCCCTATTGTTTTGTGAGGCCCCATCAAAGAAGCCACATGGAATGCCTTCCTGAATGTTGATTTGATTTTGTTTTGGTTTAGGATTTTTAGACTCAGGGGGCGGTAATGCAGTGTATATGGCAGCTATATTAATGGCAATGACGGTAGAAGGGGTGTCCTTATCTTGGAAAGTACTTTTATTTCTGGCAAGCCATATTCCCCAGCAAAAAATCAGAGGCAAATTTCTCAAGTTTCCCTCCGGAAAGTCTTGCCACCATTTCCTCCAAGCAGTCTCCAATGAATCATGCCCCCACTGAGCTTTTATCTTGAGCAACACAGTGACCTCCTCCCAAATCTGTCTTGAGACAGCACAAGTTATGAAGAGATGATTAATGGATTCTTCTTCTGACTTGCACAGGGGGCATCTACCAGGCCCAACTAAGAACCTTGCCTATAAAATTTCCCATGTTGGGACCTTCCTTTTTAAGATACACCAGAGAAAAAGCCTGGCCTTTGCTGGGCTTTTGAGTTTCCAAATATTTTTGGCCCACCAATCCGGAACTCCCCAGCCTTTCTTTCCCATTAAGAAGAGATATCCATCTTTTGGTGAGTATTCCCCTGATTTACTCTGAGCCCACATTAAGCAGTCAGGTTCATCTTTTATCCTGACATTTGAGCGTTGTAATTCTTTGATGTATCCCTCCCACTCAGCCTTCCATCTGGCATTTATCCCCAGATCTACATCATCCTTCCAAGCCTGTCCCCATATAGTAGACTGTCCGACCTTCTCCACCTGATTTAATGCTGTAATACCTTTACTATCCAAGTGTCTGAGAAGCCCTGGTGATAAGGCAAAATCCTCATTGCATCCTACCCATGGATCTCTGCCAATCCTGACCAGTCTTCCATCTCCAACTTTCCAAGCTAATCCTTGTTCGATCACAGAGAAGGCTTCCACCGTGGCCTTCCATATGGCTGATATATTTTTTATCTTCTTGTTTTGACTCCGAATCCAGTCTTCCATAGGGATGGGGTCAATGTACTTCCTTTTCACCACTCTAGTCCATAGATTTTCCATAGTTATTAGCCTCCAACCGGATTTTGCAGCTAAAGAGAGGCTAAAATCGGGGAGTCTTTTAATGCCCCATCCTCCCCATTCTTTTGGTCTGGCCACTTTGTCCCAGGCTACCCAAGGTAACACTAAGGACTCCTTTGAACTTGCCCATAAAAATCTACAACATATTCTCCTGATTTTCTCCAGCACACCTTTGGGGATCCAAGTCAGGGCGGCCCAGTAAACCGGAATGGCTAGAAGAACTGATTTAATAAGAGTCAGCCTCCCCGCTCTGGATAACCATCTGAAGCTCCAATGTGATATTCTGGTTTCAATCTTAGCAATGAGACAGTTCCAGTCCTCTTTTTTGTACCCTGCTGGCTTTAACCAGAAACCCAAGTATTTGAAAGGAATATCCAGGGGCTGTATGGGGAAAGGGAATAAATTTGCCAGACTATTCCTTTCTCTTCTTTCAAAATCTGCCACACATGCTTGGGACTTTCTTGAGTTTATCTACATTCCAGTGGCTTTTAAAAAAAGATCAAAAATGCATTTTAACTCCTTTAGTTCATTGGAGGAGCCATTAGTGAAAATCAAAATGTCATCAACAAAAAGAAGGTGATTGATGAAGAGATTGATTGCTACCTCGATACCCTTTACCTGCTCCTCTCTTTTGGCTTTATGAATCAGTCTACTTAGCCCTTCTGCCACAAGAAGAAACAGAAGAGGGGATAGAGGGCAACCTTGCCTGAGTCCTCTCTTACTGTTGAAGAAAGAGGATGCTGCACCGTTTACCAGAACTGCAAAGCTGACATTTGTGATGCACCCCATGATCCAGCTAATAAAGGAGTAGCTGAAGCTTAGTTGTGTCAACAACATCTGCAAATAGAGCCAGCTGATCCGATCATATGCTTTTGATAAGTCAATTTTGAGCACAGCCCCCTTCTTTTTCTTCAATCTGATACTATGTATAACCTCCTGGGCTACACCAATGGCTTCATGAATTTGTCTTCCATCCAGGAAGCCAAATTGTTCCATCGATATATTTTGAGACAGGATTGGAGCTAATCTGAGGGCAATAACCTTTGCAATAATCTTGTAGATGCAGTTACACAAAGATATTGGTCTGAATTCTTCAAAACTTTCCGGATCATCCTTCTTCGGAATAAGAGCAATAAAAGTTGAGTTGAAAGGTCTATAGACTTCACCTTTCTGTCTCGACTCTTGAACTACTTCAGTAATTTCGGTTCCTAATTGATCATAAAAATGGAGAAACAGTTCTATAGTCCAGCCATCTGGGCCTGGGCTCTTATCCTTGCCCATAAGCTTCATAGCTGCTTCAACCTCCTCCTTTGAGACCGGGATTGACAGATCTTCTGCTTCATCAACCTCAATGAACCTAGGAAAGCTTTGCACCGTTTGGAAAACTTCTGCAATAGTAGCCTCCCCCGAATTTGAGAAAATATTCTGAAAATGTATTTTTCCTAACCCAGAAATCTTTGGGAAGGAGTTAACAACCCTCCCTTCTTCGTCTTTAAGTCGCCAGATAGTATTTGCAGCTTTCCTACCTTTTGCAAAGTTATGAAAAAACCTAGTATTCTCATCCCCAGATTTTAACCATATTGCCCTACTTTTTATCCTCCATTCTTCTTCCTTATCCAAAAGAATTTTATTTTGCTGCTTCTCCAAGTGGAGGATTCTGTCTTTGGAGGACTGTGAATAATAACCATCTACCTCCATACTTTCCAACTGCTCCAGTTCCTCCCTAATTTTAACCATCTCCTCATTTTGTTTCAGTTTTCTTTCCTTTGCCCAGGAGATTGTGGCTTTCTTCAGTCTTTTGAGGTTCTCCATGAACAAAAAACCTTTGTCCTCATCTGTATTATGAGCAGGGTGAATCCATGTAGCATTAAACAGATTGCAGTATGAGGGGTCTTGGAGCCAAGCAGGATTGAACTTAAAAGGGGCAGGAGGTTTGGGAGGAGGGAGGGAAAGGTCTAGAAAAACAGGGAAATGGTCCGAGTTTCCTCTTTCCTCAACCCACTGTCTGAGCATGGGAATTTTGGTAAACAAAGACTCAGCTACCAAGAAGCGGTCAAGTCTTTTTGCAATTCGATCTTCACCAATTCTTCTGTTTCTCCAAGAAGGCTTTAGTTTGATCGGAGAAGGATCTGTGAAGTTATTATCCGAGATGAGGTTAAGGAAGAAATCTGAAAGAGGGTCTTCTCTAGCAGATGGTCCCCAAGCTTCAGCTCTGCCTATGGAAAAATTTAAATCACCACCCATAACCAACGATGGGGACTTCATCACAGATTTCGACATCAGATCTTCCCAAAAAGGTTCCCTGCCCTGACAGGGCCCATAGACATTTACTAAAGAGATAGGAAAAGAGAAATCTGGGGAGATAACCTCCATGCCCATAACATTTTTCATCCCCCATTGGTTTATGACTTTTACCCGTCCTTCTTTGATTCCAATAGCAATGCCCCCCGAGTGACCAGTGGAGTCTACAGCAGAAAAGATCCACCCAGGCAGAAGAGCTTTTAGCATGGCTTCAATCTCAAGGGCCCTCCCCAAAGTTTCTTGCAGGAAGATAACATCTAGATTAGAGTTATTTATCCACTCTTTCAAGGCCAGTTTTTTAGGTTTGCTGGCCAAACCTCTGCAATTCCAGGAAGTCAAGATCATTTTATAACACTCTCAGGGGGATGGGCTGCTCTAAGAACCCCCGGAATAGAGTATTGTTTACCATCTGCAACATCAAGCTTAGCTTTAAGTTTAGCTTTGGACATATCCGATTTCCTACCTCTCTTATTTTTAGGGCAACTTTGAGAAGAGGTCTGTCCCAATCCACCTAAAGTCCCTGGGTCACTATGTTTCCCTCCCATAGATCTCAGGTTATAAGGGCAAGATGATCGAGAAGCTGAATGTGAGAGGGGAGGCCAATGATCTTCACAGTTTATATCCAGAGCTGGTAAAGCATCAGCAATAGTGTCTACATTTGGGGATATTGAAATATGGTCAATAATTCCATCAACATTATATTCTTGTACATGACAATTTGGAAACGTAACATGCGGAGGAACAGAAACATGCTCGGGAAAAATTTGAGAAGAGAAAGGGGTCCCTGACATACCCTTTTCTTCGTCTTCGCGTTGATCTTGTTTTGCCGGATCTGCCTTGACGATCTCCTCCGCGACCTCCACTTCTTTGTCAAGTTCCTCCACAGCAACCGCCGGGCAATTGACGATTTCTGGAACTTCCTCATGATTCGGAACAGCTTCACCCGCAGGGTCCTTAACAGTCTCCTCTGCCTCCATATCCTCTGCTCCTTGCATCTCCGGAATTTCATTTTCCATGGGCATCTGAACAGGGGTTTGAACATTTCCTTTGTTCGCTGAAGATCGCCGGAAGTGTCGCCTTCTTCTCAGCTGTGGGAAATCTTTTGCCAAGTGCCCATACTCATGACAGAGATGTCATCTGAACGGCAGATATTCATAGTCTAATATCTGCTCAAAAACGTAATCCTTATACTGGAGATTTATTTTTTGTGCCAAGCCTCTGCTCGAGTTAAGGAGAGCTAGAATACGCGCCATCGTTCTATCCTTTGTTTTCAAAAAAGTCATATCTGCCTCCAAATATACCCCCAGCCTATTACCAATGGATTTAAACACTTCTTCAGTCCACAGGAAGGAAGGTAAGCCCGGGACTCGTACCCACACAGGGAACTCATCTGTTCTCTCCTTGAATGCATCAAACATGGGAGTCCATTTCTTTAACAAAATAGGAATGTTCCCAATATGCCAATTGCGCTGAAAAACCCATTCTGTCGAGTCTTTATCTACAAAACTGAGCTTAAACCAGCCCTTCCCTAGAACTTGGGCTTCAAACTGTATCGGTCTATCCGTCACGAAACAAGACTCACCCCATACTTGCAGAAATTCAGAAGAGTATTTCTTACCTCGAGCTCTGCCGACCAAGGTGCAGTCTGCGACAGCTAGGGTTTCTTCGATAGACACCTCCATCCCAAGGACCAAATTGCCTTCAATCTCCTGAGATCCAATGGGTCTTTGCGGTTTCCTCTTCGCCCCTTTGAATCTTAAATCTTCCACCGGAGAACCATAACCCCCTCGACCATCATTTCTTTCTGTATTTGCCTGCGAGATGCCCCCAATAGTTTCTATCTCCGGCTGCGTCGGGTTCTGACTCGCCAATCCTGCTTCAAAGTTCCCTGAGGGTGAAAAGCCCTTTGCCAGTCCATCAGAGCCTGCCCGCTCCCCAACTGGAAGTTCTCCGAAGCCGTTTGCAGTAGGCCCTTTGAAGGAGAGGGATTCCCTTGGCAGAGAAACCCTAGTAATCGATGGAAGACCCCCAGAGGCCCTTATCAGACTATTACCTGCAGAAAGCCCTAAATTGGATAAATCTTCAAACCCCTTGGAAGGCGGAAAACGCGGTGGTGCTTCTTTACCCTTTGGGTCTATGGGCAACCCTTCCTCTTCTGCTCCTCTGGGAACAAAATCGTTGTCAACCTGCTTGGAAATGGCCGCTATGCCTGTATTAAGGGCCGCATTGCCCGCATCTTTGTCTACTAAACGGAACAAAGGAGTATCAAACTGATTTAACTCCTCCAGCCTAGACAGTTCGAACGCCCCAAAATAATGCTCCACATTCTGAGCGTTGGTATCCTTCCCCCACATGGACAGGATGTCCTCTAATGCTGGGTCCAGGTCTACTAATTTTGCGGGGTTAACCATAGTTACTACCCGTTCCCAGGAAAAGCAACAGTCGGTGGTCAATGGTGGTAGCCTTCACGGTTCTTGTGGAGGAAAACGTAAAAATGCGAGTAATCAGACTGTAAAAAACAGTGTTATGGTAAATCATGAAAAGACAAAAGACCTGGCCCGACACCAGCTTTTACCTCCATCTGCCAGTCATCTAAGAACCCGCGCCGGCAGCTGTTCTTTGACCCACTGACCTGCACTACCTACCCATGGCCCTTGCGTGGTTCCGACCTGCTTCCTGGTTTTGAAACCCTAACCAGCTCCATCGCCCTTTGCTCTCCTGCCTATCCCCATCTTCCAGATCATTCTGCTATAAAATATTTAGCAATTAAGCCTGTCACAAATGGCAGAATAACTAGATGGCTGATTTTATTGCAGGAATTCGATATTACAATCAAGGATCGACCCGGGAAAGAAAACCCGGTAGCTGATTTCCTCTCAAGAGTGCCAAAACCAGTCGATGCAGCAGCAGTTGAAGATCAGTTTCCAGATGAGCATCTCTTTGTTGTTGCTGTTCAAACACCCTGGTATGCGGATGTCGCCAATTACCTAGCAGTAGGTAAGTTACCAAAGCATCTAACCCCTAATGAGCAAAAACAAATTGTCCAACGAAGTCTATGCTATTGTAATCTAACAAAAACAACACATCTAATCTACGCTAACTTGGGGTATATTTCTTCTATTATGCGATCTAAAAAGATTTCGAACAATAACTGGTAATAAAGATCATTCAGCTATCATAAGAATATAAATCAATTAAGATAAACCATTCTGCATAAAACATTAGGCAAAACAGTTGTGAACAGCATATCGCATAATAAGTTATTCATATGTCAAGCACAAATAAATGACTCCACCATACAGAAGTGCCAAATGGTAACCCACACATTCATACATTAGCATTTAAACAACTAAAGCTGCATATCACTCTAAGAATATAAGAAGAAATTGGTCAAGAGATAAAAGTACCATTTATGACTGATTTCACTCACAAACTTCAAGCAATAACGATTTATCTCTACTTGTTCTAACATCTACTAAGAGTACAGAAGTGCAACATCAGTAGCAGACATTAAAAATGCAAACATAAATAAATCTCGATCCATCCATTTATCAAAACCTCCTCTGAGGGTGCAGAAGTGCATGTTCCGAGGACAAGTTTTTGACAAATTTCTGGACCCTTCTCCAATGCAATGAGAAGGGTTAAAATACTACTACCTAATTCTAATAATAGTATTATTACAAAATTTTAGGATGCGGTTTTCAAACGACTGTCCTTTTTCTAATCTAGTTGAAGGAAAAACAAACAACATTCTAAATGAAGTCACTTATGAACTTGGTCCTTAAAGTTGCAAGTATTCAGCATAGGCTTGAGAAGAGTCAGCTGACTGATTTTTGCGCTGAGCTGGGCTGCGAAAACGGCATCTACGAGAGCTGGTGCTACCTTTTTGGATGCGTTTGTAATGCATTTCACCGTCATCCATTGGCTGTGCGGTTTAACCAAGTACGTCCAGTAACATTCCCAATTCAACCTGGCCAATGCTTGGATTGCTTTCCCTTTTGCCTGCGCTTTCTGCCTCCATTATGTTTCTAGTTGCAACTTGTTTGGTAGGTACCCCGGGGTGGTCTCTGCAATTAAATTGGCCCTGTGTAAATTCTCATTTACACAGTCGATAAGAATGCTTGCCTGTGTTGACGTTGTCTCTGGTGCTCGCTCCGCCTGCCTGATTTGATCGTCCCATTTATTAAAGAGCAACTCCTTATGATTTTCATTTATCCTGGGTGCACCTGCCCATTTGCCTTCATCATCATCTTGCCAAGTCAAATATTCTGTCACCTTCTTGTCATTCTGATCATAGTCACTCCGCAAGTCCACCACTTGACTGGTGATGTTGTCGCTCAGTTCACAATAGTGACTCCATTGTGATATTTTACGTCCCAACTCTTCCTGTTGCTGCAGTAGTTGCTCGTTCAAGCCAATAGATTCTGAAATGAATTCTGCCAGCTTGGGCTCATCTTTATGCATTTCTTGTAAAGTCTGCAATTTTTTTTCTTTCTCTTCGAGACTCCTTTGATAGCCTATCTGCGTTTGTTGAAAGTCTTCCTGTAGTTTTTCAAGCTGTCTGGAAGCTTCAGTGTTAGCGTTGGCTTGCTGCAATTGTTGTTGTAGTAGTTGTATATGATTTTCTTATTCCTTCAATAGTTGCTGAACTTCCGAGGCCTTGTCAATAGTTGCAGAAGCATATTCTCCTGCAATCTGAGACAGCTTCGTGAGATTTTCAGTCGGATTATTATTGGGGTCTTTCCATAAGACGTCCAAATGTTCAACATCTTGCGACAGTGTATTCTCTAGTTTTCTTTTCTTTCTCTATCTCCTTACAACTGCTTTGTGTTGGGGACTGTAGAATACATCTAGTGGGGGAATTTCTTCTACGTTAAGTAGAAGCTCTAAAGGTGGGGCGATAGGAAGGTGTTCTGCTTCTGCGGCACTACTGACTATGGTCGAAACCACTTCTTGCACCACCTGTGTATTATTCACAGGTGTTTTCGGGGCTTGCCCTTCAAGATTGATCAATTCATTGAAGGTTTCCCACTCTTTATCTAGCTCCGTTGTGACAAGTGGTGCTTCGATGATAGGAGGGGGAAGATTTCTTGGTGGGGAGGTGATAACTTGCTGTTGAGACATTGCACTTGACTGAGCTGTATCTTTGGTTGTTTCTTTGTTTTTTTTCTTGGTCGTAAACAGACTCTTCAGGATGCTCAGATACTTCTTGCACGACGTTGGACTTAGATCTGGAAGTGCTAGAGTTTTCGCTGAGGCTGATGCTTGGAGTTGGTTCTCTAGCAGGCAGTCGCAGCTTCTCTAGTGGAATACTGGACAGCCTTCTTTCTCTGTATAGCGTGAATTTTTGGAGGTCACCTGAAGACAACCTCGACTGAGCTTCCCACAAAATTTCTTGGAGCGAACTCTTATTCTGAAACAGGTCATCAAACAAAATCTTTCTTTCCAGAGAACACTCTTATCTTGACATTCGTTGTGAATTCTTGGGCCACATCATTTGGGTCGAATGGCCTCGCTGGGAATTTAAATAATTGAAGACACGTAACATTCTCCACTTCGCCAAAAGCGTGTCCTACATCGAACAAAGAGAAGGCCCCACAAGTTACGGGAAATTGAGGCCATATGGCCTTCTTCTTGTCCTTTAGGTCTTTGGTCAGGCCGCCTTCAGAACAGGTTTGATAAGCGATTTCCCGAGCCAAAAGTTTATCAGGGACATATAGGGGTAGGACATGTGGAGGTACAGTGCTTCCAAAAACTCTAATGTAAGTAAACCATTCCTCCCTAAACCATCTCGCGATGGGGATGATGCCAATTTTTGCCTCGGGAGAGCACCTTGGGGGGTCTTTGTCATAGATTATTTTATATAGGGGAAAAATAAGCCCATGGCAAATCTGGTAGAAGTGAGGGGCAAACCGGGAATCCCATAATACCTTATGATAAAAATGGATGGGAAATGGGTCTTGGGTAGTCCATTTCCAACCCATAGCAGGGAATTTAGATACAAGAAAAACAGAATCCATAATATATGCAGACAGATAAAAAGGAGGATAGACCCTTTGAGACAAGGATCTCTTAGACCGGTAATTGATAACAGCTGTGTATAGATTATCAGAAAGAATTTTAGCCCAATCTATAATGTCGGCGTTTGTGGCAGCATCAATTAATGGTAGCCATTCAAATGAAAACTTGTTGATATATGGCATCCCAAATAACATACAGAGCATGGTCGCAGCAAAACAATATGGAGAGGTGAGGGAACCAGTGCTGTACATACCATTTTTATCCTTTTTTAGCGGCTCATCTCTTCTAGACCATTCTTTAGTGGTGTCTGATAGATCTGGATTCTCCGCCACGAACTTCTTAACAAATTGTGCGTTATAGGTCGCTTGCGGTTCTGGAAGATGATACATAAGCTACAAATCTTGCGCAACAAACGATCCGACGAACCCGTATCCTTGAACTTTGAAATGTCTGTTGTTTAAGTCTGCATCATCCAGTATCCACTTGATCATATCCGTATATGGTAGAATTTTAGGTCTTGCCGCTATTCTGTGAAGAAATGAACATGCTAGGTCCTCTAAGGATGCCTCAGAAGAGTGCGGTGCATCCACGACAACAACAACCTTCATTATTCTAGGTTTTTCCTCTTCTAGAAGCCTGTACATGCCTTCCCATGTTGATATCCCTGCGTCTCTGTTACAGGCTGTATCTGTGTACAGAGGCGCCATCTCCTTAGTCTTCTCCTTTGCTTTGGATCTTTGAGCTTTATTTTTCTTTCCCATCTCTCTCTGCGTTTGTGTCTGAGTCGTCTTAGCTCTTCGTTCCTGCAGATTACGAGTGAAATGGAAATGACTGATCCAGAAAGGTGATGGGAGAGTTTTAAATGCAGCAGATAAATCAAATATGCCACCTTACGTGAAGTAAATATCTACCAAGGCACGCGTCTTTAATCCATTTAATAACTGACAACTAATTCATTTACTATCATTAAAAGCGCATGATTTCGGGTCAGATTATGGTAAGTGGCTTTTCTTTGAATGGCATGCCCGGAGGATTCGTACTGAAGTGATTTATGATTTGCTGACGTAACCTTGCATATCGCGTGATCACTAATCGCATCATCGCAAATCACAAGGATGTAGCATCGCAGCGATCGCAACATCGCAGATCACAGAAATTTGATGTTTGCCAAATCTAGCCGACTTATTTCTACGATATGCGATCTAGTGATCGGCGTTATCGCAGATCGATGAGTCTTTAAGCTTTTCCTTATGGGCACTACTTTGTTGCGATGCGATGCTATTGTTAACACGAGGGTCGTGTGCATATTGATTTTTCAAAGAGAAGTGAAGGTATTTCCTATCCTTTTGCAACGCGACTTTAAAGATTTTCTTCTCATCATAAACTTAGGCTTAAAATATCCAAGAGGCTTTTCCTAAGCATATGATTGTAACCTCAAAAAGAAACTCTTGCTTCTCCTAAAAATTAACTAAGGGTCCCCATTCATTTAAGTATCTTGGTTGATACTTAAATGAACTAGGGGGGGTGTTGCTGGCCACAACACATGTGTAAAGTCTAGTCTAGTATAGACAATTTCATACATTAAGCTACCGACTACACTTTCATATGGAACATGAGACATGTCCTCTTCCTCCTCTTGTGTCTTGGAACACTATTCAATAAATAACTTTACACCTACAGCAATAGGAACCTTCATCGGTTTATTATCCTTCATATTAAACCTCTGTAGTATTGTCTCAACATACTTCCTCTGTTTTAACTAGACCTTCCTCTTGGCCTAATCTCATTTAATTTCCATGCCCAAAATATAGTTTGCAGCACCAAGATCTTTCCTGTCGAATTTGGAGGACAATTGGGTCTTCAAATCCTGGATAATTTCTTTGTCATTTCCAACCAGAAACATATCATCCACATACAAGACCAGATAAATAACACTATCACCAATTAATTTAAAATACACATAATGATCTGCTTTACTTCTGGTGAAGCCAAGTCCCCGTATAAATGTATCAAATTTTTTATACCACATCCTTAGTGATTGTTTTAACCCATACAATGACTTTTTTAACTTGCATACCAGTTTTTTCTTACCCTTCACCGCAAAGCCTTCAGGTTACTTCATGTAGATCTCTTCTTCTAGATCCCCGTGAAGAAATGTTGTCTTCACATCCATCTATTCTACATTAAAATCAAAAGCAACAACAATAGATAAAAGTAATCTAATAAAAGCTACCTTGACAACAGGAGAAAAAATATCACCAAAATCAATTCCCACCACCTGGGAATAACCATTTTCTACCAAATGAGCTTTGTATTTCTACATATTTCCTTCTACATTCATCTTCTTCTTAAACAACCATTTTCTACCAATGGGTTTCCTTCTAGCTAACAACTTCACCAGAACCCAAGCCTCATTTTTGTGCAAAGATGTCATTTCATCAACCATGGCCTCTTTCCATAGTTTGGCATCCTCTAAATGTACTGCTTCCCTCACAGTTCTGGGATCATCTTAAGTAATAGATAAAGAAAAATTTGAAGAGAAGGCATATGACTATACCTTTCTATGTTCCTTCTTTCTCGAACTGATCTTCTCATAGCCAGAGTTTGTGGCTCTTCATCTTTTGATTCCTCTTTTATGTAGGGTATGATTCTTCCTCCTTTAGCTCAAACTCTATCTTCTCAGGTTCCTTTGGTAGGACTTCATGTTTAATAACATCTTTCACCTCTCTAAACACCACATATCATCTGTACACAACCTTCCTTGCTTTTTGGTTCCAAAGGTTATAACCTTTTAAACCATCCTTATACCCAATAAAGATGCACTTTTCAGATTTACTATCCAACTTTGTTCTTTTCACCTTTGGAATATGTACATATGCATCACATCTAAATACCCTCAGATGTGAAAGAAAAGGTTTCTTACCAGTCCATACCTCTTGTGGAATCTTATCCTCCAACTCTAATGAAGGTGATCCGTTGACCAGGTAACATGTAGTCTCCATTGCCTATGCCTAGAATTCTCGTCCTAACCCTGCACCATTGACCATGCTTCTTGCCTTTTCCATCAACATCTTGTTCATTCGTTCTACAACTCCATTTTTATGAGTTGTGTATGGAGGAGTCTTATGTCCTTATATAACAGACTTCTTACATAACTCTTCAAATTCCTTCTTGAAAAAATCTCCTCCATTATTGGTCCTTAACACCTTTATCTTCTTCTCTATCTAGTTTCCCCCCAGGGCCTTAAATTCTTTGAACCTATCAAAGACTACATATTTCTTCCTGAGGAAATATATCCATGTATTACTTGAGAAGTCATCTATAAATGATACATAGTACACATACTTACCTAGTGATGGAACTGACATAGGTCCAAACACATCACTATGCACAAGCTCTAATATATGTTTCACCCTTTTAGCACTAGAGGGGAAACTCACCCGATTCTACTTCCCATATACACAATTTTCACAGAAATCAAAATCAACAGAGAAATTAGACATATTGTTGGGTGCTAAAAGGTGTCTTTTTAAAACTCCTAATTGTCTCACATTAATTATCAACCTGGGTAAGTCTTTTTATTCCAAGAGTGTACATAATATGTGAAAGCTATAAATCCAAAGAGTAATGTTTTAAGCTATGCTATGAAATTCAATACAAGAGTAAATGGATGCAATAATAAATCTCAAGCTTGTAACTCTAAAGGAAATAACTCATCTAAACGATACCGCAATTCAATCCTAATCAACCAAATTCAAATGACAATCAACCGAGAGCACCGTAGTATTAATTGAGATCTTTCAGCTATACTTAAACTATTGGGTAAAAGGAAAGCATTTAATCAATCATGCTCTATTCTACAATTAACCAGAAATGATTCTCTAACTGATAACTAATTCAATCCACGACTTGAATTAAATAAAACCAACTATGACTACGCATTAATGAAATAAATACTAGAAATCTTATTCAACGAAAATACATCAACTGAAAAGCTGTAAAGAAAAATAACTTGCAGGAAATGGAAAATGCATAAAATAGGGAACATCAGTAAGTTCCACTAGAGACCGGGCCTTAGCCACCAGCGAACATTGCTTAACGACTTCAGAAGATACGAACGAACAGCAACGCAAGTTGTATATTAATCATCAAAGTCACTTATCATTACAACACAATATTGTTTCTCAAAATAAACCTTCTGTAAACTAAAATTACAATCCAAGTAAAAATATGAGAGATCCCTCTTCAGTCTTCTCTTTTATAATCAAAAGGAAAAGATAAATGTGATCCCTCAAGATCAGGATATCCTGAGGGATTCACAACTAAATGCTATCTTCAGACAATTCTTCTATCTCGCGTTGATCTCCTTGATTTTTTCCTTGGTTCTACTGCACCCGACGCATCTCCTTTTCCTCGATTAGATTTTTCTGTTCCGACTTGGGAACAACAATTGTTCCTTTTGTTGTTTCTCTACATAAAAACTAACGAGAGTCAGTTTAATCAGTCAAATCGTATCAAGAGTTGTTTTATTCATTCCTTATCAAAATCCTATCAAATTTTTATTATATTATGGCATAATATGGATAGGAAAGGAGGAAAAGAGTAATAATCAAGAGTAAATACATACCTATTGCATGGCTCAACATACTCCCCTGCTTACCTTTTTTCATGTCCTCATGACAAATAAATAATTCCTATGTAATGTTGTTAAGGAGTAGGCTAGAAAAAAGGTTTCTTTATCAGGCCTGAAACCGTGATTTTGTGCCAAATTTGGAAAGGTTGTCTGTTCGTGTCCTTCAGGTAACTCGTAGTCAAACCGATACCCTTCAAGGGGATACCACATAATGGGACATCTAAATCGGCATCCCAACCAATAAGGCCCTTCCCTCAAAATAATATTTCTATATGTGATTAATCAGCTTGCAACAGCTTTGAAGTTCCCATAATTAAATGGTTCTCTTTCCTTAACACTGTTAGTTGAGACCATCCATCTCATTTTGGATGCAGTTAGGGACCTTTCTTGGATAGAGAGGAACTATGTTGTTGCTTTTTGTACAATTTCCTTATGTATGGGCCCTAAAATTTGAATCACGCCTTCTTGTGTCATCAGCCTCTTATGTCTAGAAAATAGTTCCAAAGGGTGAGTAGGCTCACTTGTTACCCAGAGATCCAACCCATGTTCATGTCTTTGGAATGAATTATGCGCCTTAAACCACTTAAGTTGATTAACTGCAAAAGAGATAGAAGCCTAGAATTGAATATCTCCAACAAAAGGGCTAGGGTTCTTATCAACTTCTCCTTCTAATATGAAATTATGCAGATAAAATTCACAAAGAAGCCTTTGGGCTTTTTCCCCATGGTCCTTGCAGCAACTTATAAAATCTTCATTTGTCTTTAACTTGATTGGCTTGTCAGCTTTTACGGCTTTAACCTTTGATAATAAGTATTGTTCTAATAAGAACAGGGGATAATTTGTGGCCAGAGATGTACATGTCAAGACATCTGAATATAGTGAGCAAATGGTTTCTATTTGATTCCTGGATCTATCCAGCTTGGTCTTTACCTTCTTCAACTTTTCTTCTTCCTGTCTCAATCTATCAAAGGTCCCATTTTCGGTTATGGTTAATTCCCTAAATTGTTTCTACAATTCTTGATATTTTTGCAAAGGGATTGTCTCTTGTTCACATCATTCTAGAGCAAGCTGGGCTTGCATCATTTCTTCCTATAGCTTTACGAGAATAGGGTCTTTGTTTGACAGGATATCCATGGCCTGTTCTTTTGTCTAAGTGCCTATGCTACGAGAGGATATTCCCTCAGTCTATATTTCCTTGTTGTGGGAGGATGAACCCTCCATCCGAACAACTGCATCCACTAAGTCTGCATGCAAATTTTCCTGGGGGACTATTGTTCGAGTGGGAATGAGTTTGGTTTGGGTCTCTATTGACCTACCCTTACAATTTTCTGTTTGCGTAGCCATAGAGACTACCTTAGGAGTGGTGTTCTAGGCTTTGTCATTTGAAATTCTTTTAAGCTTCCTACGTAGCCTTTTAACAGTCTTTTGAAACTTTTGATATTTGTGTCTCAGCTTTAGTTTTTCTCTGGCTACTCACCTCTTACGAGGAGCATCTTTTATACTAATAGGCTCGTCAATAGCTTCTTCATCTAAAGATTTTTGTTATTTATCATGGTTGTGTTCCAATAGAACTGTGTCATCAAACTGTTTTTCTGATTCCTGAATAACTTTTGTGTTTGCTTCCTTTTCTTGGTCAGAGGGAAGAATTTCTATATGCCCAAAATCTTCTGGGGATTGAGCTTCCATTAAGTTATGATCAAGTGATCCTCCAGGCTGCATGTATGCATTTAGATTTTCCAGGACCTAAGCCATCCCCGTCTCAAAATCCTACAGAATATCATTTTGGAGACTCATGGTTGATGCTTGAGGCAGTTCTTCTTCATTTTTGAGTTCATCATCAAGGTGTTGTGCCCTTTATTGTTCTGAGTCCGGTCTATCCTCTTCCTCAGGTTCTTGTCTTGAATTGGCCTCTTCCTCAGGTTCTAATTTTGGATGACATCCTTCCCCTTGTTCAAATTCTTCCTCTGGTTTTGACTCTGAGTCTTGTGTACTAATTGGCTTGGATGGTTCTATAGGTTGTTTGACGCTATCTACAGACATTCTCTAGACCATATATAACCTTGCAGACTGCCTGTGCTTGTGGGGTTCAATGTTTGAGAGGGTGGACCGTTTCCTTTTCGGAACAGGGCCCTGCTGGCTTATTGCCAAAATTTCAGGACTTTGAATTACAGGGTTTTGGCTAATCTCCAGGGGCTTTATGAGACCAACCCAAGTTAAGATTTGCTAAGCAAGGTTGTGGGTAACAATTAGTCTCATAAATCCATGGTGGCTAACTATGGTTTTTGGGTGCCTAGCCTATCTTATTCTATCGATGGTATCATGCAGCAATAAATTCAAGAAAGATGGTAGATTAACAGTGATCTTTTGTTTCAAAACAGCTAAAAATTTGAGTTTTCATGGTCTTACCACATCTCATCATCCATCACAGGTAATGTACCTCGGGAAAATATTTTCCAACTCATGCCATGGTTCTTCCAGAGAAGATGGTTGTATGCTCTTGCCTTGCTTGATTAATTCCTCGTCTGCATCTCTAAAAATGTCCACCGCATCTTGTAACATTATGTGTTTCTTTGGCCATGTAATTCCTTCCATCGGTAGCCTAGATACTTCAGATATTATAGCATGTAATATTGTAATTCTTCTACCTCTCACCAGGGATTTCCCATTCTACAGATGCTGTAGAAATTCAATAGTGATTTCCTCACTAGTGGGCTGAAATCTTGTGAGGTATGCTATCCACCCTGCATGGACCAAAATTTTTCTGGCTCTGTCGGATATTTCCAGCACTAGAGGTTCTCGATGCATTGACTTACCACCCATAATGCTTGAGTTATTCCTACTATTGTAAAGGATTAGTGCAGAGGAGAAAACGCAACAACAGACATCAACAGAGAGATAGAACAACAAGTAAGTTGTAATAGCTAAGTTTTCCAATTTTAAACAAAAATTCATAAATTCGAGGACTATTATTTTGCCACATGCTGCGTGATCATAGAGTACCATATCAACCTATGAAATTTAATCAAATAGTTATACTGCATGCACAAGTGTGATGAAGGTCCCCTCCCTCCTTCAAGATGAGAGGTCGCCTACGACCGAATGGACGAGTGAATGCTATTCTGATGGCAACGTACAAGGGTGAAATATACGACTTTAATATGGGATAGAGCATGTATATTAATCAGAGGGCTGTAAAAAGGTATGGATATTATGAAAGCAAGGTGTGTAATGATGGTTATTGATAAGAGACAAGATGCTTTGGTTGATGATAGGTTATTTGGTAAGGAAAGAGGACAAAAATATGCAAAAAAGAGATGCTTTGTTGATGATATTCCGGCTGCAAATGATATGATTGACTAAAAACATTAACTCATGCATAAAGGTTCAAGGTAGGGAGAAATTAAGTAAATAATTCTTCTGATAAAAGTAAAAGTAAGAAGAGGGTATTATAATAATTATTGATGTTGAAAATGGAACTTCAATACCATAAGCAAAGCTTTTGTTGCTAGCAGGCATCCATAGCCTCAACAGAGTTTCTTTTTAACCCATATGAGCCAGGATCCTCAATTTATAGTTAGATAATTCTATTGTTGTTTCTACCGAAGAGATCAGTGTGCTAACATGGTAACTAGATGACCACACTGGCATTCACTGGGAAGTAGCAAAAAAATGATTAGGTCAACTCGTGATGAGACCTCCTATTCCAAGGATATTTTAGCCATCCTTTGGATCATAATGCTGGTGTGGTGGCCATAATGGGAATGTCACATTGCTACATCCTTATGAACAATGGTAGGCTGGCTCTTAATGAGACCCCCTATACTCTATCTGTAGGAAAAATTTGCTGTTTTTACTCATTTTTATAATAAATAGAGGGAGGCTTAATAGTCCTTAAGAGCAGGGATGGTGGAAGAAGTTGAACATATCAATACAAATAAATATGCCCATAATCTCACTTATAATAGACAGAGAGGAATATAACCAGGAGAGGTGGAACCAACATGGTAAAGATGATCAATCGATATTATATACAGTAGAAATCAATTCAGTAAAGTAATATATAAATAATTGTGTCCTTCCCCATTCTTTTTAAGAAATTTATCATCAAGAAGTTGTCTTGTTAAATATCATAACGTTAAGGATATTCACCTGCTTTAATAGAATCCATAATTCTCATCCTTATAAAAGTATTGTACTTCATGCCATGAAAGGGAATTAGAAAAATGGGGCTGAGATTAGCTAGGAATAGTCCTAGAGTGTTGTTCAAAAATGCAAGGAAAATGGATGTTGTTTACAAAACATGACTTAAAGAAGCAAAAATACTAGTCCAAAGAAGGAATAGCAACAAATTATAAAAAAAAGTTAGTATCTGAACAACAAACAACAAAAAGTGTTGTTCCAAAGTGGGAATAACAAAAACAAAAGTGTTGTTCCGAAGTGGGAACAACAAAAACAAACGTGTTGTTCCAAAGTGGGAACAACAAAGACAAACGTGTTGTTCCGAAGTGGGAACAACAAAAATCAAACATGATGTTCCGAAGTGGGAACAACAAAGACAAACATGATGTTCCGAAGTGGGAACAACAAAAATTAAACGTGTTGTTCCGAAGTGGGAACAACAAAAATCAAATGTGTTGTTCTGAAGTAGGAATAGCAAAAATCAAACGTGTTGTTCCAAAGTAGGAACATCAAAAATAAAACATGTTGTTTTGAAGTGGGAACAAAAAAAAATCAAACATGCTATTCCGAAGTAGGAACAACAAAAATCAAATGCGTTGTTCTGAAGTAGGAACAACAAAACTCAAACGTGTTGTTCCAAAGTAGGAACAAAAAAAATCAAATGTGTTGTTTCGAAGTGGGAACAACAAAAATAAAAAAAAACACAGAAAATCAAATCAACAATCATATTTACAGTTTTTACAGAAAGGAATAAATTTTTACAATAATGAAGTTTCCAAAGGATTTCCTTCTGTAGCTAAGATTTACACGGTGGAGTCTTCACATATCTGTTGGTAAAAGGATTCTCTTATGAGTGGTTTTTGGTAGAGGCATACCCGATTCCCATTTGCTTTGAAGGAAAAACCAGACCATCAATGGTGGCCAATGTAAGAGTGCCATTGTCATGTACTTCCTTTATTTCATAGGGGCCTAATCATCTAGTTTTCAATTTACGAGGGAAGTCTTGAAACCTAGAATTGTAAGGAAGAGCCTAGTCCCCCTCATGAAATGTATTCTTCTTAATCAGGGAATCATGCCACTTGGCTCTTTATTGATGAATGAGTGCAGTATGTTGTAGAGCCAGTAGCCAAATTTCATATAATTCATTTATTTGTTGTAGTCTCTTGATCTAGGCTTCAGTTAAATCCATTCCCACTTCCTAGGCTATCCTTAGTGTCTGTATCTCAAATTCTATGGGGAAGATGGGTTCCTTACCAAATACTAGCTGATATGGAGAGTATCCAGTTATGTTCCTCCAAGTCGTGTGATATGCCCACAAGGCCTCTGGCAATCGAGTCACCCAGTCCCGTATGTACGATGAGACTGTCTTCGTTATAATAGCTTCAATTACTTTGTTGGTGCTCTCCACCTACCTGTTCACCCGCGGGTGATACGGAGAGGTAATTCTGTGAATAATGTGATGATTCTTCAGAGTAGCAGCAATCTTGTGGCCTACAAATTGTGGCCCCCCATCAATAATTACTTCTCTAGGCAAGCCATATCACACAAAAATTTTTGAAAGAAAATTAATCACTCGTTCCTCTATCGCTCTTGGTAATGCTACTGCCTCCACCCATTTAGTCACGTATTCTATTGCAACTAGTATGTATGATTTCTGATTAGATGGTGGGTTGATCGGCCTGATGAAATCTAACACCCATCGCTCAAAGGGTTCTATCACCAGCTGTGGATGCAAGGGAATCTCATTAGATTGCCTAGGGCAACCCCTCCTTTGGCAATTATCGCATGCCTGGACAAATTTCTTAGCATCCTTAAAAATCATGGGCCAATAGTAGCCCATTTGCAAAATTTTATGTCCAGTTCTGTGGTCTGCAAAATTTCCACCGCAAGGTCCATCGTGGTAGGCTTGTAAGATATCATAAATTTTGTCTCCCCTAATACACCTACGGATGTGCATATCGGCCCCTGTGTGAAAAAGGTATCCTCTAATCTAGGAGAACCGAGTGTTGTGTTGCACTATTAATTTCCTTTCTCTGGGTTTCAAATGTTTGGGCAGTTTTCCTACTGCTAAATAATTCACCACATCTGCGTACCATGGTGTTTTTACGACCACAAAAAATAGGTGTTCATCTGGGAATTGGTCTTCTACCACTATTGCATCATCTATTCTTGGCACTCGGGAGAGGGAATTTGCCACAAGGTTTTCCCTCCCCGGTCGATCCTTTATAGTTATGTCAAATTCCTCCAAAAGTAGTAACCAACGTGTCACTCTTCCATTCGTGATGGGTTTATTAGCTAAATATTTGATAATAGAGTGATCAGTATACAGAACTACAGGGTATCCAGTTATATAGTGTCTAAATTTGTTAATAGCATAAATAATAGCTAAAGGCTCTTTCTCTATTACTGTATAGTTCAACTCAGCAAGAGTTAAATTTTTGCTAATGTAGTATATAGCACAGTGTTTCTTGTCGTCTTCTTAGCCAAGAACTGCTCCAACAGCTGAATTTGACACATCTGATGAAATCTGGAATGGTATTCCCAATTCAGCCCTCATATTACTGGTGTTGTTGACAGTAGCTGTTTCAACTCTATAAAAGCAATGTCACATTTTTTAGTCCATATAAAATCAAAATTTCCTATTAAGGCATATAATGGTGGAACAATCTGTGAGAAGTTCTTTATAAATCTATGATAATATCCTACAAATCCCAGAAAACTATGTACCTATGTTTGAGTCCAGGGAGTAGCTAATAAGAGGATTACCTGTATTTTTTCTAGATCTACCTGAATTCCAGTCGCTGAAATGAAATGACCCAGGATTAGGCCCTCTGTCATCATCATATGGCACTTCTCGTGGCTTAAGCAGAGCTTAGTTGTGATACAACGTTCCAAGACTTTCTCCAATGCCTGTAATTCCTGTTCAAAGTCATCTCCATAGGGTGTGAAATCATCCATGTATACATCCAATCCTTCATTTATCAAGTCTGCAAAAATATTGAGTATGGCTCTTTGGGATGTGACATGTGCATTGCAAAATCCAAAAGGTAATACCCTGTAAGCAAGCATTCCCCACGGGCAGGTAAAAGTAGTTTTATCCTGGTCTTCAGGGGAAATTTGAATTTGGTTGTAGCCACTGAAGCCATCTAGGAAAGAGAAGAATTTCTTCCCTTCCAGCATGTCTAGGACCTGGTCGATGAATGGAAGGGGAAAATGGTATTTTTGCGTTGCTTTGTTGAGTTCTATGTAGTCAATGCATATTCGCCACTTCCCATTCTTTTTAGGGATCACTACTAATGGAGAAACCCATTTACTGACAGATATAGGATAGATAAAATTCACATCTAATAGTTTTTGAAGTTCTTCTTTAACAATATCCTTTAGGTGAGGATTTAATCTATGCTGAGGTTGTCAAATGGGTCTTGCATATTTTTCAGTGTAGATGTGGTGCATACATAGCTGAGGGTCAATCCCTTTCATGTCTGGGTAATCCCAAGCAAAAGCTCCTTTATATTTCCTAAGGACTTGAATAAGTTTTTGTTGCTAGTCATCACTTAGATTACTATTAATGTTTAGGATCTTCCCTAAATCAATTTCAATAGGTTTGCTATTATAGACAGTGGTTATTGGTATTGGTTGGTTATTGATATTTCTCAGGGAATCTTCTTCAATTTCATTATCAAGGAGTTCTTTAATCATGTGACATTTCAAAGTAGATACTGTAGCAGGATGATTGATAAAGGTATTAATGACATCGTCTTCTGTTTAGTTTCTAAATTCAAGGGCATCTTCCACAGTCAATGGTGACCGAATATTTTCTATTAAATATCTTACAAGTTGCTTCCTAGTTTTTATAATGGTTAGGCTTGGTTGAGTAGGAGGGTATAAGGCTAGATTCTTCACATCATTCCCTTTGGTTATGGTCATACTGCCTGTCTGGCAGCTGATATAAGCATCAATAATTTCTAACCAAGGCCTTCCTAAAATTAAAGGATGTCCATCTAGCTGGTTCCTAGGGTTAATAATAAAAAAATCTGCTAGATATTCCCAAGTGTCTATAGAAACCATCACATCTGGTAATGTTCCTTCTGGTCTAATGCCTGAGTGGTCAGCAAGTTCCAGTAAGGTAGTTGTTGGTTCCAAGGCTGTGATGCCAAGTATTTCACAAGTTGTTGTTGTGAGAATGTTAATGGCTGCCCCTAAATCAACTAAAGCATTGGGAAAAGAGCAGCCATTTATCTACACTGTAACAATGGGGTTTCCCGAGTCTTCATATTTTATAGGTGTTTCTTTGCCTAGAAATAAATCAGACAAAGTCCCGACAACATGGACAGTTGGGGATATTTTTGTTTTCCTCGCAGACTTCTTTATACACAATTCTTTAATAGTTTTGGCTTATATTGGAATGTCTTGAATAGCCTGGAGGTTGGGTATTTTAATACAGATATTCTTGAGTTCACCCAAAATATCAAAGTCTGGATGTTCAATTGGGCATGGCACCATCAATCTTTCTAGGAATGGTCGGGAAGTAGTTATGATCTGTTTGGGAGTTTTCTTCCTGACTGTATCTTCCCCTTGTCGACCATTTACAATCAAAGGCTTATTTGGGTGTGGTTCTTCAGGTTGCAGGTTTTTATCCTTGTCTGGAGCGATTATGTGTCCAGATCTTAACTTGAGTTCATTACACTCTCTCAACTTTGCTTCAGGGTCCAAACCTTCAATGATTTGTATTGACTGGATCGGTCTGTTGTTGGGATTTGGGTTGTGTTGGGCTAGGAGTTGTGGTTGTATATTAGATTGAGGATTATTCTACAACATATAAGGTGCTAGTAAAGTAGGTTGAGGCAGAGGAATTTTCCCCATAGGCTGGTTCATGGATCTTTGCCAATTTGATTACCAATTCTAATTTTGTGAGGTGGAAGGGGACCATTGGGATGGATAGGGATTGTTCTGCCAGAATGGTGGAGGGTAATAGGGATTTGACCAATTATTGTTTGGATTTGACTGGGTGGGCCATTGTGGCATAGAAAATGTTTGAGGTGGCCTAGAAGAAAAAGATGGCTTGTACTGCCATGATGCCCCTGAATATTGCTGAGAATTATATTGCGAGGGAGGAAAGAACGAAGATGGATCGGTAGGCATACCTGTCTGATGTGCTTGCCATTGAAGACACTGGTTTAATAGATATACTAGTTCTACTTCTTCTTCTACTTCCTTGAAGACTGCTTTTAATCCTGGGAGTGATGGGCAACTTTCCGTGGCATGCTCTTTGGTACATATGGCACACGCCTGTATCGTATCTAGCAGACATTCTTTGTGGCTGTGTTTTTTCTGTAACGGGGACAAAAAGTAGCCAAGTTCTATTCCACCTCGGCCTGTTTTTATTTAGCTTGCATGATATCCAATTATGTCGTCAGGGTTCCCAGGATATTAGTCTTGAAATCCTCCAATAGATTAATGATTTCAACTCTTGTAATGCTTCCTCCTCAGACTTTTCTGTCTCTGGTGATCGCATCGTGTCCAGCTAGTTTCAACCTTGTACTGCCCCTGGAGCACTTGATGCACAAGTCTATAATATTTTCATAATCTTCTTGATAAATATCACCCTTACCCATTATATTCAGTGTTTCTACCCATTGGTTTTTCATACCTTTAATCATTGTGGTTTTTAGAACATTATCAGGCAGATTTGCATAAGGAGATGTTTGCATATTATATTGGAAACACTCCACATATTCCTCCAGAGTCTCGTTAGGCTTAGCTACAATTTGAAATATTTCATCTTTTAGTTCTCTAGTTCAGCAATAACCTTGGTAGTTTTTAAGGAAGGATGTTTTCATTTTCTCCCAATCATTGATGGTACCTCCACCAAGTCCCATAAACCAACAAAGGGTTGCTCCCTTCAGAGTAGAGGGGAACAGTTTTAGCTTCTGGGGGTCAGTGGTGTAATCATAACCCTTACATAGGACATCGAATTTGAAAAGGAATGCATCAGGGTCTTTTGAAGTTAGCCCATGGAAGGTATGAATATTCTGTAATGGAATATCTTTCATGGGGGCATTGATAGTTGTGTCTACAATAGGGTATTGTAACGTAGATGTCTGGGGTTGTCGCTGATTATTAGCCATTTGGTAAAAAATATGCCAATATTCTTCAGGGATCTCTGGAGCTAGAGAGTTGTTCCTAGGATGTCCAGAAGAGCTTTTAACAATGGTACCTTGATCCAGAACACTAGGTGTCCTTATTCAATCACTACTTCAGGAGATCTAGGTTCTGATGATTTAATTTCAGGATTACCTGTTTCTCCTTCTCCTTCATGGAGGTTGCAAGAATTCCCTTCTTGTGAAGGGCATGGTTGTGAATTTTCAATATCTTGAAAAATCTGTTTAGACCCTTTAGTCTTACTGTGAATCTCAGCGTTAGCTACAGATGGTGATCCTATAGCCTGAAGGGAAACAGTAGGGTGTTTGCTAGCAATAGTTCAAGGTCCTACTGATGACTAAGACTCAACTTTTCTTATGATTTCGTCAATGAAGGTTGATCGTCCAAGGGTCACTGATCCCTTGGATTTTTCAAGTTTAGGGGGAGGTATTATATCTTTTTCTGGTCTTTTCTTCTTAGTCATTCATGCAAAAATATAAACATTCATTTCTATCTTAAATTCCTACACAATTCTTCTAGAAAGTGGGCAGAGGAGCGAGCATTTTACTCGCTCGATACGCAAGTTCTTACCTCCCATTTTTAATACCCAATTCTCTCTCAGCAGACAGACATCACTCTTCATAAAATGGCAACACTCTCCCTAGCAACGATGCCAACGACACTCTTCGTTGTATTATAGTGGTGAGTATTCCCACCTGTCATGCGGGTGACCTGGGTTCAGTTCCCGGCAGTGGCGCCAAAATGTTGGGTGCTAAAAGGTGTATTTTAAAACTCCTAATTGCTTCACATTAATTATCAACCTGGGTAAGTTTTTTTATTCCAAGAGTGTACATAATATGTGCAAGCTATAAATCCAAAGAGTAATGTTTTAAACTAAGCTATGAAATTCAATACAAGAGTAAACAGATGCAATCATAAATATCAAGCTTGTAAATCTAAAGGAAATAACTCATCTAAACAATACCGCAATTCAATCTTAATCAACCAAATTCAAATGACGATCAACCGAGAGAACCGTAGTATTAACTGAGCACTTTCAGCTGTACTTAAACTATTGGGTAAAAGGAAAGAATTTAATCAATCATGCTCAATTCTTCAATTAACCGGAAATGATTCTCTATCCGATAATTAATTCAATCCACGACATGAATTAAATAAAACCAATTATGACTGTGCGTTAATGAATAAATACCAAAAATCTGATTCAATGAAAATACATCAACTCAAAATTTGTAAAGTAGAATAACTTGCAGGAAACAGAAAATGCATAAAACAGGGAACAACAGTAAGTTCCACCAGAGACCAGGCCCTAGAAACCAGCGAACACTGCTTAACGATTTCAGAAGATACAAATGAACAACAACGCGAGTTGTATATTAATCGTCAAAGTCACTTATCATTACAACACGATCTTGTTTCTTAGAATCACCCTTCTGTAAATTAAAATTACAATCCAAGTAAAAAGATGAGAGATCCCTCTTCGGTCTTCTCTTTTATAGTCAAAAGGAAAAGATAAATGTGATCCCTCAGGATCAGGAGATCCTAAGGGATTCACAACTAAATGCTATCTTCAGATAATTCTTCTATCTCACGTTGATCTCCTTGACTTGTTCCTTGGTTTGACCGCACCCGATGCGTATAATTTTGCTCGCTTAGATTTTGTTGTTCCGACTTGGGAACAATAGTTGTTCCTTCTGCTTTTTTTCTACATAAAAAGTAATGAGAGTTAGTTTAGTTGGTCAAATAGTATCAAGAGTTGTTTTATTCATTGCTTATCAAAATCCTATCAGTTTGTTATTATATTATGACATAAGATGGATATGAAAGGAGGAAATGAATAATAATCAAGAGTACATACATACCTATTGCACGCCTCAACACATACCTTCTATCATACCATTACCATGAAGTATTTGAAGGCCTTTCTCTCCAATATGTCCAAGCCTTTGATGCCATAGCATGGTCTTTTCTCCAGAGACCACTAGATTTTCTACTCCACTTTTAGTAACCATAGAACTGTTGAAACCATCAATAACAGTGCTACCTTGAAGCCTATATAGAGTTCCAATCTGATCTCCTTGCATCAATACCAATGCTCCATGAACCATCTTGCAGGTATCTTTCTTGAACACTATCTTTACACCTGCATCGTACAACTTGCTTACAGAAATTAGATTTCTCACCAATGCAGGAATATGTAGAACACCTGTAAGTGTTCTAATCCTTCCACCTTACAACTTCAACTTGGCTTTTCCATGACCAATAATTCTATCCTTCCTATCATCCCATAAGAAGACATCACCACCATCATATTTCTCATACTCACAGAACCACTCTCTATGGGGAGTAAAGTGAAAGGATGCACCTGAGTTTATCAACCATGCCTCATGATCTACATGTGTACTTGAAGAAAAAGCTAAGTACACATTCCCACCTTCCTCTGAGCTGGTTTTTTCCTCTACAGAAGGAGAATTATCAAATCCCTTTCCTTTCTCAGGATCTTTATATTTGCAATACCTTTCAAAGTGCCCTTCCTTTCCGCATTTCCAGCATACCTTTACAGGTTTTCCTACAAATTTCGATCTCCCTCTAGATTCAGATCTCCCACTCGAGGAATTATTTTTGTTTCTATTCTAGGATCGTCCTCATATAGATAATGCATCACCATTCTGGCCCTCCATATTTTTCTATCTCATCTCCTCCAACAGCAAGGATGAGACTATTTCATCAAACTGTAAGACAATTGCATTGCTTTCTATTGCAACAACCAGACTATCCCATGAATCTGGTACAGAACACAACAAACTGATAATATTCATCTAAAATTTTAATATCAACAAATAATAACTGGCTTACCACAATATTAAATGTGTTCATATGCTCTGTCACCAAGTCTCCATCTTTCATCCTCAGGTTATACAACGTTTTTTGTAGGAATAGTTTATTCACCAGAGACTTAGATTGATACAAAGACCCTAACTTGTCCCACAAAGCCTTCATTGAAGCTTCCCCTCATACATTCAACAATACTGAATTTGAGACACATAATCGCATTGTGCTCTTTGCCTTTTGATCCAATTTCACCCAGTCTTCAGCTGACATTGTTGTTGGTTTAGTACTCAGATCTACCGCGATCCACTGATATTTATCCACGAGAAAATCCTCCATCTTGAGTTTCCACAACTCAAAACTCTATCCATTAAATTTCTTAATCTTTATCTTTCCACTTCTTTCCATCTTCTTTCACAACAAGAATCGATCCTACTGAACAGGGTCTACCACAGGCCTGAGAAAAACCCTCAACAGCAAAGGAGTCCCCTTGAAGCCAAAACAACTCTCGTACCAAATGTAGGTTTTAACCCCGTATAGAAATTACATGCATACAGATTCTAAAAACATAAAATAAATGATGGCAAGAGCATAAAACATGAAACAAATTTACACAAAGACTTCTCCTTGGATCCCAAACGGGACTACCAAATTGATTTTTCATTATGTTCCTTTCAATGTTACAATATATATATATATATATATATATATATATATATATATATATATATATATATATATATATATATAGATATATATATGTCGAAGCATCCATAAACCCCAATCCATTAACCTTGGATTAGAACATAACCATAGTTCTCTTGACTGGATCTACAAAATACCATGGACATAAAACCATCATGCCCAAAACCATGCGCGAAATCCATGCACAAAATCATAGGTAGGTCTGCCCACCTAATATAACATCCAAAGTAAATTTCCTGGGGCACTACCCTGGACCCCGTGCAGGGGGGCTACCGCCCCCCTTACATTCCCCCTATGACCCCCTTACAGTTCCCGATGCAACGTACAGAGGGGGATATCGCCCCCCTGTGATAGCCTCGTGCATGGGGTAGTCATGGAAATAATATAACATAACCCAACATATCCAATGGGTACACAAATTACCATATTATGATGGTTTAGAAGATGTAAATTTATTTCTAGATAAATTTGAAAGGGATGTACTGGAGAAACATCAGTTACAAGAATTAGACATCGTGCTGAGAACTACACTTACTAGATGGTGGGGAACACATAAGAATAGCTTTGGAGACTAGAAGGAATATTGATGGATGATGAAGTTGTAGTTTGGGTATGTCAATACCTGCATTACAGAGAAATATATAGGAAAGGATGATACGCATGAGTATCTAGCTCGATGGATGAAAGCATGGGGAGAAGAAACACAACCAGAATGGGTTCACATATTTTGCCACACTTTGGATACTATTCAGATGAACTAGTATCTAGAAACAGAGTTGTGACATGAAACCGTAGAGTGGGATGTTCTGAAGGAAATTTTCTATTAACTTTCAACTTTGAGGATGGATTTGAGTGTTTTGATAAAGTATTAGAGGATATTAAGGCTGCAATATTCAGAATGCCTAAAGAACCTATCGCATGGGTACAACTAGACTGGATTATGTAGTTGTGCCATGCACTAGAATGCTACAATGTGACCACAAAGGAAAGTGAGGAAGATCCTAGGAACATTAGTATTCTTGAGTCAGAAGGACATCACGAAGTCGCAGGGGCCCAAGCAGAAGTCCCTAACATCTCAAAACCATTGAAAACTAAGCAAGTGAACATTGGGTCGGAAGTGCAGCCAAAGTTCACAAATATAGTTGATTATTGGGATGAGGAAACAATGGACAAGGTCGTGGAGCTATTGCGGTAGTATCAGGACTTGTTTCCCATAAATTTCTCCGATCTAAAGGGGATAGTAGGTGATCTGGGTGTCATGAAGATCACTCTAAAGCTAGATGCTTGCCATACCGGTTGAATCCTAAGTACAAGGAACAAGTGCGCAAAGAATTAGATAAGATGCTTGCAGCAGAATTATTGAGCCTATAGAAGAATTAGACTGTTAGGTAAAATTGACTCGATGTTTGAGTCAAGGTTGACCTAGTTAAATAGTAGTAGGTTTGGGCACATGGTATAGTGTACCCATGGTATTATGGTCTATGGCATTACATATATTGGTGCCTATAAAAGACTGGGAATACTTCATTGTAATGTAGGTCTAGAGGTGAGTGGTGAAGGCTCACTTGGCCGGATTGGCCAGGGTTTTGGCCAATGCTAATGAGATCTCATTTGATTGGGTTTTTCCCCAGATTTGGGGTTTTCCTGGATAAATATTATGTGTATAATATTTATGTTTATTGTTGCTAGTTATTTTATTATTCCTCTCTGTAAATCTCGATAAATCTCAGTAATAATTTATCTCTCTGCCATAAATTTCTTAACACAGTCTCGGTTAGTCCTATGGTGGTTCAGGAAAAGAAGATGAAAGTAGAAACTCGAATCTATGTAGATTTAAGAAAGTTGAATGATGCTTATTTCCATGATCCATTCCCTACGCCATTCACACATGAAGTGTTGGAGAATGTTGGAGGTCAAGAAGCTTATCCATTTATTGATGGGTTCTCAAGGTATCATCAGATCAAAATCACACCAGAGGATCATAGTAAGACTACCTTTGCTACTGAATGGGATTGTTTTCAGTATACAGTTATGCCCTTTGGACTTAAGAATGCACCTGCAATCTTTTCTAGGGTAGTAGTTGCAGCTTCCAAAGCATTAATTCATAAGTTCTTGTAGGTTTACTTTGATGATTGGACAGTGTTTGGGTTAGTGAAAAATCATGTTGCAAGTTTCACATCATGCTGGATACCTGTCAAACATATTAGATATCCCTTAAGCTAAAAAAATTCATATTTTGCGTACCATATGGGATACTCTTACGCCATGTTGTCTATAAGTAGGGGTTGATGGTAGACCCTACCAAAATTTCAATAATTATCAATTTGGAACCTCTGAGGAATGTCAAATAGTTGTGTGTGACATTGAGCCATATAGAATATTATAGGAAGTTCATTATAGAATATGCATAGATCACTGTGACCATGGAGAGATTACTGAAAAGGATGCGACATTTTGCTGGGATGATGATTGCCAGAAGAGTTTGGATGTATTAAAGGAAAAAATGGTCGCGACGCCTATTCTAGTGTTCCTCGACTGGAAGAATGAATTTCGTGTACATGTAGATGCATCCTCCATTGCATTATGAGTTGTGCTAACCCAACCAGATGCAGATGATATTGACCACCCAATAGAATTTGTGAGTAGGAAGCTATCTAAGGCAGAAAATAATTATTCAACCATGGAGCGTGAAGGATTGGTGATGATGTATGCACTCCAAAAGTTCGGGCACTATTTGTTGGGTGCACACTTCAAAATGTACAAAAACCATTCCACTTTGAAGTACCTAGTCAACAAGCCTGTGTTGGGGGGGGGGGGGGTGGATTTGTAGGTGATTACTGCTCTTTCAAGAATATGAATTTGAGGTATTCGTGAAGCCAGGGAAATTAAATGTTGGACTAGATCTGATCCGTAAACTATCGCTGATATTCCACTAGACAGTTCGTCACAACATATCTGATAATATGATATTAAAAATCTGAGATTCTACACTATTACAATTTTATTTAATTTCTAGATCTGTAGATCTTGTTGTAATCAGTGCTTACATGTAAAAGTAGATTATGCAGAAAAGAAGAGAATGAAAAAATAAACTCACACACATATAAGACACAAGATATGCTCTTTGGGAAACCCTTTCGGGAGAAAACCCAACTGGAAGGTGAGACTGCTTTGCTCTCTTTCTTTGTCTGGAAATATGGTTGCAGATACAACGAAGTAATGTCTATGGCCCATGGGCTACTACAACACACAAATACTCTCTGTGTGCTCTACCTCCTATCTCTCCTGGCTATCTTTTCTCATCTATGGAACAAATTCTCTCTAAAGAATGGAATGCCTCTTCCTCCTAGTGGCCCAGTTATAACACAGCCTGATAGCCTACTAGTGGTTAAGTTTGTGTCAGGCGGAAAGAGTCGATAGTGCGGACACAACCAACCTCCCTAGGAGCCTAAGACTCTCTAGTGACAAACAAGACAAACAAGAGCAATCCTTCTCTAAACATGCATTTACTATACGAGAAATCAAGTGTTTAGATCCTACCTGTAGTCCAACGCTGTTGTAGCAGTCCAGCCTCGCTGATCCGGATGAGCTCCTCCTTCACTTCGAAACCTGCATTCACTAACAATCAAACGATTAAATAGCACTTGGTAATCTCATAAAATAAAACATATTTAACACATAGACCAAGGAGTACATGAAACAACTCATAAATAACAAGTTATTGAGAAGAATGGACTCATTTGCATTAATAGGAAACAAAAGGAACAATTACAACCTGAGCCTTGGTGTTGTGCAAGTCCCTCCCAGGGTCCATCAAGAGTTCTCCTTTACTTTGACAAAGCTCACCCACTTCCAAATAGAACAAGCAAAGATGGTAATCTCTTCTCACAAGCCTCTAAATGGGAGTCCTAATTCTAGCAGCATCTACCCTTAGAAATGTTTAGCTTCCAACCTCCTCTCCTTCTGGCCCAATGCCTGTATTTATAGTGCTCAAGAGGAAGTTAATCAGGTCCACCATCAATGGGATAATCCCCTCTTTGGATGGGATAGCTCCTCTCTTGATGGGATAAGTTCCTCTTTCATAGGGGTACATGAACCATCTGGAGGCGCTCAATACACGTCGAACAACCTTCTAGAATGCTCTAGAAGTGACCACAAGTAACTTTTTAAAGATGAAGCTCGCGCCTTTTGACCTTTACAGGGGTACGCACCTGCCCCTTTACATACAGAGCGTACAAGTACGCAGTTTTTGTGAACATTAGGTGCGTATACGCAGGTAAGGCCGAGAGAATCTGTGTACCCAGAGATAAACACATTTACAAAGACTTTCTCTCTTTTTGGAGTTTGACATGGAGAGCAGAGGCATAAGACTTGCCCAGGAGGATAGCATGACTGTTGATAGAGCCATACTAACTGTAAATAGCCATGGTGACATTTTTTAGTGTAATAGATTGCCCCCTAAAGTGCGAAGCCTGTAGTAGATTAGGGTTTTGTATTATCTAGGAAGGGTGAAGCGCTTTATCATTTCAAGAATTATCTCGTGGAGAGCCTGGTAAGAACCTGCAATTTTCAACACAAAATACATGTATAAGATTATATCATCGCTGAGGTAGGCATTCCCATACTCAGATCAAAACTTTAACTAACAGACTAACTACTCTGATACAGGAATGATCTTGCAGTACATCATAATCATAGACTTTTGTAGACACAGTATGGGCGCAACCATCTGTTTATGATTAGTCTACTAGATAATGAATACAAAACTCCTTGCAGCCTGGATGGTGGAAACTAGATCCAGGGTCTTCATTTCTACTTCCCGAATTGGTACGATTCTAGCCATGCGAATAAATGAGTTGATGTCGAACATGGTAGAAACCACTTGATTACCAGTCGATGATGTAAACTGTTAACAAGTGTGAGCGAAACCACCAGTAATGTCAATGGTTCTCAAAGTACCCAGTACAATCCATGAGATGTGAATGAATGAGTTGATGTCGAACATTTCACGGAATCCTTCGATCGAAAGTCAATGATGTAAACTGACGTCAAAGGCGAGAAACCTGCCATTGATGCATGCAGACTTCAAGGTACTGACGATTTCTAAGTCATCTCTCTAGATAATGTGCTGATATCGATAGAAAGCGACTCGTTGCAGGCAAGCCCACAACACGAAATCATTGTTCAAGTTGAAGAAATGTTGCTGTAAGGACTGACTCAGGGATGGTCAAATGGACGACAAGTATTTTGCAGATGAAAGTTTATTTGCAGAGACCTCTTGAACACATAACGACATGACAGATGGTTTGGTTACGATTTGACCCAGAGTTAATACCCGGAAACGGTTGAAGACTTTCAAAGTGGTTTGATCAACTTTTAAGGCAAAGGATTTCCCAACCCAGGTGAACGGAAAGTGTCGTGTTCAAGAGCGGTGATAAGGTTCTTCTGTAACAAAGGATAACAAATAGGTTCATTCTTCTCTCTTTTCCCCCACCATTTCTGGCAAGTACCTCTTTATTTTTAACAAGCTCGAGGAGGATAACATATTCTTGATTATAAGCTCATCCTTCGGATGAGTCCAACCTAGTTTTGATTCGAACCCTAGGAAGGAGTGGTTCGTTCCTGTTTGTAATTGAACAGGTCCTTTACTGTGAAATTTTAACGAGCCCAGTATAGGAGAAACTCAGCGTTTTTCAATTTTAGAGAGTCTGAAAAACTTAAGAAGACTCCAGGTTGAACTTTTTCGTAAATTTGTGTCCCCCAAGCCCAAAAAAGTATAAAATAATACCTGGGAGAACCGCTTGATCTTGCGACCAAGGAGTACTTTCATGATTAGTGTCTCTGACCTGAAAAGTAAAAAGCGATCAAGGACACGTCGTTTTATTTCCATATCGAGTTTGAAACGACAAAAACCCGGCAATCTTTTCCTGTTTTTACGGTCAGAAAAGAGCTATAAGGGGACCGTCTTTTAATTCCGTTTTAATGAGTGTAAAAGAAACGCTCGGCAATCTTTTCATATTTTAGGAGTCAGAAAAGAGCTTAAAAGATGACTCTGATGTTTTGGTTCGTGAAAAATGATGATTTTACTCTAAAGTCCTTTTGTCCTGCACAAAAACGACACATTACTCATACCTGTTTAAGATGGGTAAAAATACATTGAAAAATGTCCTTTCATGGTGAAAAATAAACAAACTTAGCATTCATTCATCCAAAAAACCTATAAAAAGACTTTTTACCATGTCATTTTTACCATTTTACTGTTGAGGTTGAGAAAAGGGCTTTTGACAAGAAAACTTCCTGTGGTCATTGCGGAGAATCCGACCGTCAGAATCGAATGCCGTCTCATCAGGTATTCTACAACATCCTTCTCTTGCTTTCCATCCGTTTAAAATTCATTTTTAAGTTGTTATTTGATTTTTTGGGGGTCTTGGGGTTTCAAGATGCGCCCTTCGGGGTACGCAGGTCATGCACTGCTGACCTGTGTACCCCGATATTTTCTCAATGGGGAAAATACTAGGTGTACGCACCCGGCCTTAAGGGAAGCTGCGTCCAGACGCTCTGTTCCTAAAAGCCGGGGTGCGTACCCCGCAAAATGCATTTTGAAACCCTCATTTCTCCAAAATAAACCAAAATTTTAAAAGTTTTTGGACTCTAACAGATGTTTTATGATGTGCAGGGTGCACACCATGCTTGATTGGCGCAAAAGAGAACACGAGGACGTTGATTTGGCCGCAATAGGTCATCAACCTTCCACTGACGCGTTAAAAGCATGCGGACTGTACAAATACTGGGCCATACTTGGCATGAGGGGCCAGGTGCCATTCCTTGAGTGGCTGGTTGAAAGGTGGAACATTCAGGAGCAATGTTTCTACATCGGAGAGCACCAGCTCGAGATAGAGCCCTCCGACATATATTTTCTCACTAGCTTGCCTAACAGGGGCGAGCAACTCTCTCTATTCGGGACTAGGCCGGGTGGCCAATCCCTTGCTAGTCTCCGACTAGAGTGGTGCAACAATCAAAACCAAGAGAAGGGGATAGAAATCAAGTACATATCCTGACCTGAACTTATGGTGATAGCCTTTACTGTTACCAGACTTTGCGGGGCGGCCGCTTTGCACCATGCCACCGGGTCCCAAATGCGGATGGCTATAGATTGCTTCCAAGGCACCATTTTCAACTGGTGCGATGCTGTGTTGGCCAATATGAAGGGCCAACTAACCAGGGCAAAGAGAGGACAACTGAAGACCTTTGGATATGGGCCTTTAGTCGTGAGCTTTGCCCTAGAGAGAGTTCCAATGCTGATCCCCCAGCATCTTACAGTTCCAGTTGGGGCTCCTCGGGAGCCTAAGTTGACGAGATGGGTTGCGGTAATGGCCCGGCATCCTGACGAGGGAGCAGCAGTTGTTCGATTTCCTGATGGTTACTTTCGCTGGCTAGAGAGCCAGGTCTTTGCTATGCAGGACTTTCCTTATGCCGGAATGGATTTTTGGAATGATCCGGACATGGTTCTTCCACAGGGAGAACAGTGGGACGACAGAGGTATTTCATTTTCCACAAGTTTTTAAATTATGTATATATTTTTTTTTGTTTTTATATATCGCCTCAAAACTGACAGCACAAATTTTCAAAATGCAGATGTAGGTCCACGGTGTCCAGCCAACCTCCGGGCTTTTGAGAGGAGAGTACCAGCTGTACCAGCACCAACCCCACAGGATGCGGCCGCAGAGACCTTAGCCGAGCTGGAACAGGATCTAGAGCGTCTGATGGCGGATATACCAGAGACCACCATAGATGACATTCCCATTCGACTTCAGCGCTATGTGGTCGCAGTCCCAGGACCTTTTAGGAGGTTCTTGTGTAGGGTAGCGCAGGCAGTGGTCTCGTATAGAGAGCACCACCAGTGATTGGCTAGTCACTTTTGTAGACACATATGACATTTTTGGTTTTTTGTACTTATCATTTTTGCCGATCATAAGGTGTTTTTCAACCTATGATCGAAGACGACGTATATTTTTGACACACTCCTATCTATATATATATCATCATTACCGGCTCATCTTGTTTAACATATGTGATGAAATGTTTTTAAATTTACTTGCATGATTATCGTAAATGTCTGTCCAACATTCGAGAAGCAATTGCATCTGCTAATGTATTTAAAGACCTTGAATATGCTGATATTCAATGTAATCAAATTCACGTTCCAAGAGGCGCACTCTCAAAAAAACCTTAATAACACAGGATTTCTAATGGCATATACTCTATTAAGCTGTAATACAACGAGTTCAGAATCTAACCTCACTATCAAACGTCGAATTCCAAATGAAATAGATTCAGACAATAATTCAACCACTGCACTGTATTCTGCAATGTTGTTCGTCGTTTGACCGAGGCTCACCCCATGCATAGAAACTAACTTGTCAGAGAGCGAATAGATAACCCAAGCTGCGGAAGAGATATTTCGTGTACTACGACAAGCACCATCGGCAAATCCAATGTACGTTTGGAGAGGCGTCGACATCTGCAATATCAAGAGTAAAACCAAGATAAGCCAGAATAACGACGAAAAACACACTTTCTAAGCTAAGCACACTATCTAAACTAACAAACATACTAGCTAGAAAGAAAACCTAACCTAACTAAAAATTCTCCATACCCACCATTTAAGCATAATACCTCTTTAGGTAAAGTCCATTTCTGGGTTTACCCAAAGAGTCCCCATCAAAATCTACCAGCTCATAGGCCCCTTTTGCTAGCTTTCGCTTTACAATGTAGGGTCCATGCCACATAGGAACGAATTTTCCAGCACCTAGCTTATCGTTAGCTTGATCATATAATAGCACTAGGTCTCCCTCCGAAAAACTTTGAGGGGTCACATTTCTATCATACTGAGCTTTCATTCGCTTCGCGTGAGTCTCGATTGCCAATGCAGCGTCACGTCGAGTCTCATCTAACTGAGCTAAGTATAATAAACGTTTCTCCTCTTCGGAAGTAGCTGGGAGTAATTCAAAAACCATTTGAAGTGATGGGATTTCGCATTCAATGGGTAGCACAGCTTCCAAGCCATAAACTAGCTGGAAAGGAGTGAACCCTGTTGAAGTTTTCATTGAAGTTCGGTATGCCCATAGCGCTGAAAATAACATGTTGTGCCAATTCGACCGATGAATACCAATGATTCGCCGGATCATGATAACCAGAACTTTGTTGATAGACTCAACCAAACCGTTGGCTTGCGGATAATAAGGAGTAGAGCTATCGTGGCGCAAACCAAGCTGGCTTGTAAGCTCAGTCATCATGATGTTTCGAAAATGGCTCCCATGGTCAGTGATGATTGCTTGCGGGACACCAAACCTAGTTATAATGTGATTGAATACGAAAACTGCAGCTGTTTTGCCGCTTGCGTCGAATGTAGGCATCGCCTCGGCCCATTTAGTAAAATAATCAACCGCGAGGATGATATACGCATGCCCCCCGGCCGAGTGAGGGTTACAAGTAATAAAATCGATACCCCATTTGGCGAAAGGACCAACGACAATTATAGGATGGAGAGGAGCAGGTGGTGCGCGCATCTTGTGATCAAACACTTGACGGTTGTGGCACTTTCGGACCGCAATGATACAATCTTTAAACATGGACGGCCAGAAATAGCCAGCGCGCAACACCTTCTGAGCTGTGGCATACCCAGACATATGACCGCCACATGCTCCAGAGTGACAATCATTCAAAACCCTCTCAGCCTCTTCGTGAGTTAAACAACGTCGAAAAACTAAGTCTGCCCCCCGGCGATAAAGTGTATCTCCAATAATTCTGTATTGCTGGGATTGAAACCGAATTTTTCGACGTTTTGACTTTGAAGCTTCAGGCCGAAAGGTTTGGGTTTGGAGATAGATGATTATATCCCCGTACCATGGATCTAAAGTACTGATAAGAAACAAAGATTCGTCCGCAATGGACTCTTCTGCCACAGTTTTTGTGTCAGCACGCGGGAAATCACACATCAATTCCACAAAAACTAAGGATTTCTTAGACTTGGACTTCTCGAACTCCAAGTTGAACTCTTGCAGAATAACGATCCATTTAGAGTACTTGCCCCCTAGCAGTTGTTTAGTCAAAATATAAATCATAGGGTTGCAATCCGAAATAACTGTAGTTTTACGGAGAAGAATGTAGTGACGAAAACGCTGGACAGCTTGAACGGCTGCCAGGGCCAATTTCTCCACATGCGAATATTTTAGCTCAGTGGGGTTTAATGTCCTACTAAGATAATATATCACATGTTCCGTTCCGAATTCATCTTCTTGAACTAACACCATTCCAATAGTGGAATGCGAAGCTGCGAGGTATAAGAAGTAGTCCTGGTTGTAGTTGGGAGGATGCAACAATGGTGCATGGGTCAACACGTGCTTAAGTGCATCAAAAGATTGTTGGGCAATCTCGTCCCAAAAGAATTGAGCGTTCTGTTTCAACAACCGTGTAAAACCTTTAGTGACCTCGGCGTAGTTTGGAATGAATCGGCGTAAAAAGTTTGCTTTCCCTTGCAAACTTTGGAGTTGGCGCAAACTCGAAGGAGGAGGCAATTTGATGATAGCTTCGACCTTTGAGGGATCGACGCGAATGCCGGCCTTTGAAACAACAAATCCCAGCAATCGACCCGTTTCTATACAGAATACACACTTGTGGGGATTCAACCGAATACGATAATACCTATACCTCATAAAGATTGCTCGTAAGTGAATAAGGTGATCAGCTCGATGTAAAGAATGAGCAGGCAAATCATCGAGGTACGGTTGCACAATGTGCTTGATGTCATGAAATGCGTAAGACATCGCCCGTTGAAAAGTGGCTCCGGCATTCTTAAGCCCAAAAGGTAATTTGCAGTAAGCAAATGTCCCCCATGGACAAATGAATGCTGTTTTTGGTTGATCGGCAGGTAGAATATTGATTTGATTATAGCCCGAAAAACCATCCATAAAGGAAAACATTTCACTTCCGGCACAATCATCAATAATTTGATCGATATAAGGCGTAGGATAGTTGTCTTTTGGACAAGCTCGATTTATATCCCTATAGTCGATACAGATTCTTATTGTTCCTTGTTTCTTGTTAACCGGAACAATATTCGATACCCAATCTGTTAACGGGATTGGATAAATGAAACCTGCTTTCAACAGCTTCTCGACTTCTGCTTTAATCGCAGCCACTTTCCGAGGGTGAATCTGACGCAACCGTTGCCGGATGGGTTTAGCGTCCGGGTAGGTCTTTATTTCATGAACAACAATGGCAGGATCGATTCCTGGCATTTCCTCGTAAGACCAGGCAAACACATCACGGAATTCTTGGAATAGGGCCTTGTAAGTTTGAATTTCATCTTCTGTACATGAGGCACCTATATGAATGTTTTCCTCAATTCCGGGCTTCTCTGAAATGTCAATGGGAATAGTGCGAGAAATATTCCCTAAATTCAACTCTGAATCAGAATGTTTCGTTGGATTCTGAGCGTCTTTGACATATTCAGCGGTAAAGATAGATGAAAAATCGTTTTCAAAAGCATCATCCTTAGGTAAAAACGAAGATCTATGATGGAGATCTTCCCATGGTAGATCGTCTACACTTAGGATTTCGCAAAGTTGCTCGTCAGATGACACGACTTCGGGAAACGCTATCCGTTCTGAGGTTGATGTGAAAACTGATTCTTCACTGACCACATTCATTTGGTCGATTTGGGTTGAACGCGAGTCGGTAAAAGACATGACGGCTTCATAAGCAATTTCATATGGACTCAAAGGCATAGCATCATCGAACGAGTCTATCTCAGATTCAGATGGGACAATCCAAGGATCATCGTAAATAATGGTGTCTGATGTAATCATATGAATTGATGCAAATGAAGGGTCTGCGTTGATTGGAGGGAAAGGAAAAGTTCCCAGTAAACCGAAATCTTTAACTAAACCTACACCAACGTCCCTATAAGGGATTGTCGTCTTACCGACATGCTGGATACTCTCTGAAGAGGCTGGGTCGGATGAAAAGTATGTCAGCTGATCAATGGTCACGATCTTACCGTTATGTGGAAACTTTATTACTCTGAAGACCGATGAAACGACCGCTGTCATAGCATATGACCAACTTCGACCCAAAAGAAGGTTGTAGTCTAGAGGGGCATCAACCACCTCCACATCTAGACTAACGGTTTTCCCTTCTACCCCTATAGGCAATTCCTGTAGAATACCAAACGGACGGAACCCACGGCCATTTAGGGCCTTAAGGATGGTCGGGGATTGGTTCAGCGAAGGAGAACCAAGCGATCTCCAACACTGAATCGACATAATACACGTAGAAGCTCCCTCATCAATTACAGTCCGATGAATAGGCCTGTTTTTGACTATCACTGGAATCTGGAAAGCCATTTGATGGGGAAGGTGTGGTGTACTATTTTCTAGATCGAAGATTATCAGATTCGGGTCCTGAACATCAACAGCTCCGATAGCCGACAAAAGTAACTTTCGCTGTGCTGGGCATGATTGCAGCACTTCTAAAGCCGACATTGCTAAGGGTGAAACAACTAAGTCCTCAACGATGTTGTAATTCTGGGCCGCTCTCGCATGTGGATTGAAAGCAGACCTTCGAAGTACACCCTTGGCGGGCGGTTTGATTACTAAGTCCGGGTTAGGTTTTTCAATCTGTAGTGGATCGGAACCAGGAGCTGAGGTTGATGGATTAGAATGAGAAGATTCTGCTTCCTTACCATCAACAGGATTCTTACTACCATAATCTTGCGACCGAGTCGCAATCCTCACATGAGACATCATCAAAATGGGTTCTTCACTGGCAGTCGAGGAAGAACCTATCATCTTACTCTCCTGCTTTGGAAATGGATCTTTCAACACAGCAGGAGTGGGAGAACCTTTGACGATTTTCACAACCTCGACCCGATGAGGGCAATCTCTTGTAAAATGATCTTCTTCACAAATAAGACAAGGATATCGAGGTTTGCGCTTTTCGTCATTGGTTTCCGACTTTTCTGTTTTCTCCTTCGGAGCCTTGTCTGCTTTAGCCTTGTTCTTTCCTTTCTTCTTTCCACCGTTTTTTGATTTGCCCGTAGATGACTCTATAGCGTGAATATCGGCGGAAAGTTCAGGAGAAGACTCTCCTGTCGGGGAATCAAGCAAGGTGATTATAGGAGTAGTAGAATTCTTGAAAGATTTCTTCTTGCTCTTTGTGTTCACCGTACCAATCATACCATCAGCGGCATGAGATCCCGAAGGAGCAGCAGCGATTTGATTCGATTTTGGAAGATCTGGGATCTTCTCGTGTAACGTACCTGACTGAGTATAAACTAAGTCAAGGTACTGCGCCTGAGCAATGACTTGCTCCTCAGTAACTACTCCGGCCTTAGCTACATCTTCAGTAATCTTCGACAATAATGATTTAACAAACCATTCAGCTAAGATTTGGTCCGGAATAAAAACTTTCACTAACCTTCTTCGACGTCTCCACTCATGAATGTGATCAGAAATATACGTGGACGTCGATTGTTTTAGTGAAGTTAATAACTCCGTGCCGTTATCGTATCTGACCGGCAATTGAAAGTGAGTTAAGAATGAGGTAGCTAACTAGCTAAAATTGTAAAAAGAGGCCCGTGGTAACTCAATGTACCACTTGGCCGCGAGACCAATGAGTGTACGCTGGAAAAGACGTAAGCGGATCGAATAATCCGAGATAGAATTTGAAGCACACCAGAGGTGGTAAGTCATCACATGATTGGACGAATCCTCTCCAGACTTACCTTCGAACTTGGGTATATCACTGGGCAACTTATTTGGCATTGGCGGCCAGAACGGAAGATATTGAATTGGATCGTTCGTTAGGCGCGTCAAGTCTGGTAAATCCAAAGTTGCGATAAACGGTAATTGCCGGTTAGGATCTCTAAAACTCTGGGTCACAAGACCGGTCCCAGGAGGAGGATATCCAGGACAACTAGGAATAGGAATCGCATTAGGGATATTATATCCTCCTGGAAAACCAGGATTAACCGGACCGTACTGGGGTTGTTGAGGTTGTTGATAAGTGTACCCAGGATACGGTTGATACTGGTAAATCGGCTGCTGGACGGCTTGCCCATATTGGTACTGTCCCTGGTACGGTTGATGAACAAATTGAGGTTGAGTAGTGACAACCGTACTTATACCAGGCTGACCTATAGGCATCTGGACCGTGGTTTGAATCGTAGATCCAGACAACAGTAAAGATGTCTGAGGAGTGGTTGCAGAGACAGTAGAAACCAGAGCTGTCGATACTCCAGAAGTAAGTGTGGCAGATGTTGCGGTAGTTGCAGCAGCCGTTTGAGATGGAGTACTAGGTGTAATTGGCAGCTGAGTAACTACCGAAGTTACAGAAGTTTTAACATTTGACTGGACAGGCTGCGGTTGCTGGGGTGGACCAGAAACTACGGGTTGTCCAGCTTGAGGTACCAACTGTATACTTGGTTGCAACACCTGTTGACCCTGTGACGGATCCCACACTATCATTCCAGGGTATTGACCCGTAACAGGTTGAGAATACTGAGATCCATAACCGGATTGAGGATAGGATTGATAATTGAAAGGTACAGTTCCCATACCTTGAACATATGACTAACCTTGAGGTGGTTGATAACCTTGACTCGAGTATTGACCTTGAGGTTGTAACCTTGGGGTAAATACTGATATTGGGGTTGACCTTAACCTTGAGGTTGATACCCTTGAGGTTGATACCCTTGGGGTTGATACCCTTGAGGTAAATATTGATACTGAGGTTGACCTTGGGGTACATATTGAGGCTGGGGTTGACCTTGAGGCATGTATTGCACCATAGGTACATACTGACCCTGAGGCTGCCCTCCAGACACAATTTGTGTACCTTGAGGTTGCCCCCCAGGCGTTAATTGAGGCTGCCCCCCAGGCGGTAATTGGCCACCTTGAGGTTGAGAAAAGGGAACTGAACCTGACATCATGTAAATGTCTCCTACACCCAATGGTTTATTACCATTGTTTCCAGCTAATAACCCATGATCAATGGGTTGAGGAGATTGTTGGCATTATGATTCAGGTGTTGTCCTTGATGGCAAACCCATTCAGGTGATAAATCAAGAAGGACGCAGGAAATATGTTCAGCAAGTGCGTCCCCGCAGGTATACCATACAGAACCCGCGTCCAGGGACGCCGGCCAGCCGTTCAGGAGGTGCGTCCGCCCAGTGCACACATTTCAAGGCAGAGAAAAGCACGTGGGGGTTTCTTGCGTGGTATCTAGCCGACGGTTTTGTGTTTCTATGGTGTCGGCTCGTGGTATTGTTCCATGTTTTGGGGAGAAGCTTGCCTATATAAAGCAAAGGAGTTCATTTGGATTAAGCATCATCTTGGTTGAATATCTTTTGGTGAGATCTAGTCCAGATCTATGAGGGCGAATCTTCTAATGGACTGTGATCTCTATGGCGCATGATCAGATCTGTGGATCTGAGTGTTTGGGTTGGTTCTGAAGTCCTCATATCTTTTATATCTGAAGGGACGCAGGTTCAGTGAAGGACAAGTGCGCCGGGACGCAGTACAGTAAAGGCTCAGGGGCGTCTCTGAAGCAAAAGACGCGGCGCGATAGTGTTTCGGGGTGCGCCGGTCGCAGCAAAGCATAGAGGAACAGTGCGTCTGCACGCAGAACAGCGGAGGGTAGACTGCGTCCAGTCGCAGGCCACAGAAAGAAAATATGCGTCCCTGTCTTAAGATGATCTGTTGACTGTATATTTCTGTTCATAAAGTGTTCTGGGTTATTTCTGTAATTACTGATCTGATATCTGTAGTGGACTGTATCTGTTATATACTTGTTGATCATTTGATTCTTCATGAAAAGAAGTAGGGGGTTGTAGCTCCCTTCCAGGAGAAACTGGAAAACGAGAGAGAGTTGTAGCTCTCTGCAGGTTGCAGCCTGCGTGCTGGTAAAGGACTGCACCAGTACAAAATCATTGTAAAAGAATTTCTTGAAAGAAGATAGAGACATATTGCAGCAGGTGGTTTTCTCCCGCATTGGGTTTCCACCTTACATCTTGTGTTCTTTGGTGTGACTGTCTATTTTCTTTATTCAAGCTCATTATTTTATGGTACTGATATGCAAGAATAATTCAAAAGATCAAATAAGGAAGATTTGGTAAATTGCTTAATAATACTGATTCACCCCCCCTCTCAGTATTATTTCCAACAATTGGTATCAGAGCAGGTCCTTCAGAAAAGCTTGATCGCTTGAAGGTAGATCGTTCATCATGAGCAACTACGAGAGAGAAGCATCAATCAGGCCACCAGTTTTTGATGGGACAAACTTCAATTATTGGAAGGTAAGAGTTACTGCATATCTTCAATCTCTTGGTACTGAAGTTTGGGACATTGTAGAAACAGGCTATGCTTTTCCTTCAGCTACTCCTACAGATCCAGCTGAGAAAAAGAAGTATGAAACAAATGCAAAAGCAGTCAGTACTCTATTAGGAAGTATATCCCAAACAGAATTCATGAAGGTAATGCACTTCAAATCAGCAAAAGAAATATGGGACAAAATGATCACAAGCTATGAAGGAGATGAACAGGTAAAACAAGCTAAACTTCAAACTCTTAGGATTCAATATGAGACTCTCAAGATGTATAATGATGAAAGTGTGGCTAATTATTTTCTTCGGGTAGATGAGATTGTAAATTGTATGAAAAATTTGGGTGAAGAAGTAAAGGAGTCCATAGTAGTTCAAAAGATTCTAAGATCATTATCCCCCAAATTTGAATCCAAAGTATCTGCAATAGAAGAAAAAGAAAATCTCCGTGTTCTTACTATGTCTCAGCTACATGGAATTCTAACTGCTTATGAAATGAGAAAGGGAGGACCATCAGACAGAAGGGAGGCTGCTTTTAAAGCATCAGGCAAAGAAGATTACTATGAAGCAAGCCATGATCCAGAAGAAGAGGAAGAAGAATCAAATTTTGTCAGAAATCTTCAAAGAGGTTCTGGAAGGTTCAGAGGTAAGCTACCTTTCAAATGCTTTGCTTGTGGAAGAGTAGGTCATTATGCTGCAAAATGCTCTTATAAGGATAAAGGAAAGGAACCAGTTAGATGGAACAAGAAACAAAGCGCAAATAAGAAAAGCTACTACACCCATGAAGATAGTGATGGCTTATCAAACAGTGATGAAGATGAACAAGGTAATAAATATAGGTTGTTAATGGCATTTGAAGATGATGATTATGAGGATGCTGTAGATGTGGATAACCTTTATGATGAAATTACTAGACTCAAGAGATGCATAGAAGAAAAGAACATGATTATTGATACTCTACAATTCCAAATTGATGAAAAGGAAAAACATCTTGAAAAATTAGAAGGTGAAATTGTTGGTGTTAGAAAAGAAATTGAGAAAACAAAAACTATTAATCTCAAGTTTGTCAAAGGATCTGAAACTTTGGATGAGATTATCAGTGTGCAGCGGTCTCCACTAAATAAGACAGGTTTGGGCTATAATGGAGAAACTTCTCAAGCATCCACTTCAAAAAGTTATCTTGATGCAGCAAGAAGAAATGAGCAAGAGCACAAGGAAGATCATCAGGTAAAGCAGGGACAAATGTCAAACAGAAACTATCAGGGGCAATCCAGCTTAAGGGTGAACAAAAGCCACAACCAACCACAGGTAAAATCTTCTCAATTTGGTTCAAGAATAGATGAAAATAGAAATTACAATCAGTTGGCTGGTAGATCCAATAATCGCAGAAGCTTCTTCAATGGACAATGCTTTTCTTGCCATAACTTTGGTCACAAAGCAGCTCAATGTGTTGCGTATAAAACAATCATGACTAGGGAAGCTCAAAAACAAAGAAGTATGACAGGGATTACAAAAAGGACCTATAACAACTTTTCAGCTCTTGAAAATGAAGTTGAATGTTCTATTTGCAATAATTTTGGACATAAAGACTTTGAATGCAGAAGCAGGTTTCCGGAAAGAAAGGTACAAGAGCAGAAAAAGGAACAAGCCTCAGGCACCAAAACATGGAGAATAAAGGAACCTCAAACAGAAAGATGTGGGATAGCATTTTATGCAGAAGGACAAGAAAATCTATGGTACATTGACAGTGGATGCTCGAAGCATATGACAGGTGATAAAGAAAAACTTGAGTCTTATTCTAATTTAGAAAAGGGAAAGAAAGTCTCTTTTGGAAATGATACTCCTGCAACTATAAAAGGAAAAGGTATTGCTCCTTTAAAAGAAGATGTTAAGGCTGGAAATGTTTTGTTTGTTGATGGATTGAAGCATAATCTACTAAGTGTCAGCCAGATGTGTGATCAAAGAACCGAGGTTATATTCAGATCAAATGGATGCCTTGTTCGTGATCTTGATACAGGTAAAATAGTTCTCAAAGGAAAAAGAACTCCAAATAATCTATACATATTTGATGAAGGACAACAACAATGCTATCTAACCAAGGATGAAGAGCACTGGCTATGGCATCGAAGGTTGGGACATCTAAGCTTCTCACAAATAAGGAAAGCTTGCAAATATCAGGCAGTTCGCGATCTTCCAGATATCAAAATTCCTGACAACACCATATGCAGATCATGTCAATTTGGAAAACAAACCAGAACTAACTTTCCAGAGAAAGAAGGATCAGCCAGCATGCCTCTTGAGCTAGTACATACAGATGTATGTGGACCATTCAGAAAAAGAACACCTAGAGGAGAGGAATACTTGATATTATTTATTGACGATTTCTCCAGGTTTGTTTGGTTAGGACTTATGAAGCACAAAGATGAAGCATTCGAAAAATTCAAATCCTTCAAAGCCTTGGTTGAAAATGAATCAGGTCACAAAATTAAGTGCCTCAGATCTGACAGAGGTGGGGAATTTACTTCAAATGAATTTTTCGATTTCTGTGATGAACATGGGATAAGGAGAGAATTTTCTACAGCTAGAACTCCTCAGCAAAATGGAGTGGTTGAAAGAATGAACAGAACAATCCAGCAAATGGCTCGTGCTATGCTTGATGAATCATGAACCCCTGCAACCTTCTGGGGTGAAGCTGCACATGCGGCGGTTATTATTCTCAACAAGACAAATGTCCGAGTGAACAGCACTCAAACTCCTCATGAGCTCTGGAGTGGTAAAACTCCTTCGGTAAAGCACTTCAAAATCTTTGGGAGCAAATGCTATATCAAGAATACTGAGGAGCAGCTTGGTAAACTTGATCCTAGAGCAGATGAAGGTATTCTTCTTGGCTACTCTCCACATAGCAAAGCATACAAATGCTACAATAAAAGACTTGGCAAAATTGTTGACAGCATTGATGTAGTGGTTGATGAGAAGGGATACATTCCTAGGCAAATACATCGTGAAGACATCGAAGAAGATGAAAGCCACCCTCAAAGACAGAATGATGAAGAAGAAGAACCGCAAGAAGAATCTCAAGAAGAACCTCACGAAGAAGCAGAAGAACGAACAAGAATAGAAGAAAAGACTCCATCCAGATATGTTCAAAAGAACCATCCAGAATCTCAGATCATGGGACAGAAAGAAGCAGGTATACAAACTAGAAGAACAGTTGCAGAAGCTTCAAGTTATTTGGCATTACTCTCCTCTACTGAACCACAAAATGTGAAAGAGGCATGCAAAGATGAATGTTGGGTGAAAGCAATGGATGAAGAACTTGAGCAAATCGAAAAGAACAACACTTGGGAGCTGGTTCCTAGACCAAAGGATAAGAATGTTATCGGAACAAAATGGGTCTTCAAAAATAAATTGAATGAAAATGGAGAAGTAATTAGAAACAAAGCCAGACTTGTTTGTAAAGGATATGCACAGCAAGAAGGAATAGACTTTGAAGAAACTTTTGCTCCTGTTGCAAGACTTGAGGCCATCCGAATGTTCCTTGCTCTCTCAAGTTCTCAGAATTTCAAAGTATTTCAAATGGACGTAAAATCAGCCTTTCTGAATGGAGACTTGGAAGAAGAAGTGTACATTGAACAGCCAGATGGGTTCATTCTTGGAAATGATCCAAATCTTGTATGCCGATTGAAAAAGGCTCTCTATGGTCTCAAACAAGCCCCAAGGGCTTGGTACTACCGGTTGGACAAATATCTTCATCAACAAGGTTTTTCAAAAGGTTCAGCAGATAGCAATCTATATATAAAAATTGAAAATGACAAATTGCTAATACTTGTTGTGTATGTAGATGACATTATTTTTGGCAGCAATGAAGAAGCTATGAGTCAAAGCTTTGCCTCAGTCATGCAGAAAGAATTTGAAATGTCCTTGCTAGGAGAACTGACATACTTTCTTGGTTTGCAAATCCAACAAAAGGAAGGAGGAATCCTTTTATCTCAAACCAAGTATCTCAAGCAGATTTTGAAGAAATATGGCATGGAAGATGCAAAACCAGTATGTACACCCATGGTCACAGGATGCAGTCTCAGTGCAAATGATGAATCTGCAGCAGTACATCAACCAACCTACAGATCTATGATTGGAAGTTTACTATATTTAACAGGTACCCGACCAGACATCATGCATGCAGTTGGAATAGTTGGAAGATTTCAGGCAAATCCGAAGGAGACTCATCTTCAAGCAGTGAAGAGAATTTTCAAATATCTTCAAGGGACTCAAAATTATGGCTTATGGTATCCTAGAAATACAGATCTTACTCTTCATGCCTATACAGATGCAGATTGGGCCGGAAGCGTGGATGACAGGAAAAGCACAAGTGGTGGTGCGTTCTTTATGGGTCCCAGACTGGTCTCTTGGTTCAGCAAGAAACAGAGTTCAATTGCCTTGTCTACAGCTGAAGCAGAATATGTTGCTGCTGCATCTTGTTGCACCCAACTCCTTTGGATGATGCAGACTTTGTAGGATTATCAAATCACTTGTACACCTCCAATCTCTATCTTATGTGACAACACAAGTGCAATCAGCATCTCAAAGAATCCGGTTATGCATTCAAAAACCAAGCACATACCAATCAAGTACCATTTTCTCCGGGAACAAGTACTTGAACAGAAGGTCAAGTTGGAGTATGTTCCTTCTAAGGAACAAGTTGCTGATATTTTCACCAAACCATTGCCCAGGGACACTTTTGAATACCTCAGGCAAAAGCTGGGGGTTGTTGATGCATCATCTTACTGTTGATCATCTTCCTATTGGTGGTATAGGCTCAGGGGGAGCACATAATGCATTGTTGGCATTATGGAGAAGGAGATCTTGGAAATAGCTGCAATATGTCTCTATCTCCTTCATGATGGATTTCTGGTTACAGATCTGGAGACGCATGAGCATAGGGGGAGCATACCCTTTGCTCTTGATGTCAAAGGGGGAGAATGAAGCTGAAGATTATGTGGTTGCCATCAAGTCCAAAGGGGGAGATTGTTGGCATTATGATTCAGGTGTTGTCCTTGATGGCAAACCCATTCAGGTGATAAATCAAGAAGGACGCAGGAAATATGTTCAGCAAGTGCGTCCCCGCAGGTATACCATACAGAACCCGCGTCCAGGGACGTCGGCCAGCCGTTCAGGAGGTGCGTCCGCCCAGTGCACACATTTCAAGGCAGAGAAAAGCACGTGGGGGTTTCTTGCGTGGTATCTAGCCAACGGTTTTGTGTTTCTATGGTGTCGTCTCGTGGTATTGTTCCATGTTTTGGGGAGAAGCTTGCCTATATAAAGCAAAGGAGTTCATTTGGATTAAGCATCATCTTGGTTGAATATCTTTTGGTGAGATCTAGTCCAGATCTATGAGGGCGAATCTTCTAATGGACTGTGATCTCTATGGCGCATGATCAGATCTGTGGATCTGAGTGTTTGGGTTGGTTCTGAAGTCCTCATATCTTTTATATCTGAAGGGACGCAGGTTCAGTGAAGGACAAGTGCGCCGGGACGCAGTACAGTAAAGGCTCAGGGGCGTCTCTGAAGTAAAAGACGCGGCGCGATAGTGTTTCGGGGTGCGCCGGTCGCAGCAAAGCATAGAGGAACAGTGCGTCTGCACGCAGAACAGCGGAGGGTAGACTGCGTCCAGTCGCAGGCCACAGAAAGAAAATATGCGTCCCTGTCTTAAGATGATCTGTTGACTGTATATTTCTGTTCATAAAGTGTTCTGGGTTATTTCTGTAATTACTGATCTGATATCTGTAGTGGACTGTATCTGTTATATACTTGTTGATCATTTGATTCTTCATGAAAAGAAGTAGGGGGTTGTAGCTCCCTTCCAGGAGAAACTGGAAAACGAGAGAGAGTTGTAGCTCTCTGCAGGTTGCAGCCTGCGTGCTGGTAAAGGACTGCACCAGTACAAAATCATTGTAAAAGAATTTCTTGAAAGAAGATAGAGACATATTGCAGCAGGTGGTTTTCTCCCGCATTGGGTTTCCACCTTACATCTTGTGTTCTTTGGTGTGACTGTCTATTTTCTTTATTCAAGCTCATTATTTTATGGTACTGATATGCAAGAATAATTCAAAAGATCAAATAAGGAAGATTTGGTAAATTGCTTAATAATACTGATTCACCCCCCCTCTTAGTATTATTTCCAACAGAGATGCCCCCGCAAAGGTACCAGAAAGTGATTGATACCCGGCGGGAACAGAAGGACCGCCGTGTAAGAAAGATTCAGGAGTTTGAGTAAACACGGACGACTGACCAGACATATTTACAGGAGTATAAATACCTCCAGGTGGAAAAGGAGTACGAGGTGTAGAAAAACCTATCCCTGAGTTGTCTAAATAATTGGTTAACGAAAGGTACCAAGTAGTACTTCTAGGAGGACTGTAAAAGATAGATTCATGCTCCCTGAGCTCAATAGTAAGTTGATCTTCAAGGTTAGAGACGCTTTATTTCTTCCTCTGGAGCAAGTTCTTCAATAGCAATCAAACCAGTAGGAAGATTTTCGGTGATAACTCGTTCTACTCTTGGTGAATCTGGAACACTAGAAGTTGGAGTAACAGGTTCAGATATTTCAGGTTCTTCGCCTATATCACTAGTAGACGAAAAGCTACCAGCAAGCTCAGAAACTGTAATAGCTTCGGGATTATAACCTGTCTCTAGACTTTGGTAATCTGGATGGACTACCAAGGAAGATTCTCCTTCTTCAGGTGAACCTACTCTACTGCCACTAGGAGGAGTTACAAGGACCTTCAATCCTTCGTACTGACCCGGGACGTCTTCAGGAGATCCACCCCATGATCTACGGAGTTTCCTCAAAAAATCAGTTCCGGTAACAATCTCAGGTGACTTGCCCCGAAGTCTACGGGACTGTCTCGGTAATTCCGCCACAGCTAAAAACTTTTAACTACTACACACGAAAACAAAGTAAAATCTCAAATCAAACCACCTAAAGTCGCTAAAGAACCAAACAAATTTGAATCACACGCCTAAAGAATCTAGGGCGTCAAACCAAGCACAAACAGTAGCCTTCCAGACCGAAAACGCTAGTTGGAGATGAAACCCAACATCGCCGGATTCAGTATAGAAGTGGCAGGTGGAACAGTTACCCCGGCAACCTGCTTAATGAATAGACCGGCACAAGTTCCTCCACTTTAACCGTCTCGAGTGAAGTGAACCCCCCGGAAAATCCAAGTGAGTCTAGCTGACGTCTGCTCCAGGTACAGTGGGATCTTCCCTCCACCGTCACCTTGGTAGAATCCTAAAGATAATGGTCACTAAGGTTACCAACCGCAACAAATGCACCTGGGGGAACAATCTACACTCCGACAGCACGCAAGGGTAGAGTATCAAGCTCAATCCCCTTGCCGGTTCCTTGATAATAATCCAAGGTTTACCGACAAGTGACCCCTGGCTCCTCGACAATGGTTAATCCGAGGTTTACCGTTTGTAATATGTGCGTGTCTGGCGTCGTTCCCAACGAGGGAGGATTGATCCCCTCACTGGTTCAGACACGAGCTCGTGCTTCTCCTTTAAGAGGAGCTTTCCCAGAGTACAAATGAGACAATTGGATTTATTCTATCACAAGATAAGCTACTTGTTTGGTTTTGTTGTCTTGGAGAATTAATTACTCTCCTACTCCAAGACACTAGCCTGATCTAAATTGGTGTTTCAGAGCCCTAGTAAATAAAAGTTACTAAGTTGATTTTACTTTAAGCGTTAATTTTATGGTTTTTCTTAAAGACAAAAGGTAGCGGAAATGAAACCAATGGTGTGTAGACTCGACTCAAACCACTACAAAGATGCACCTAAGATGATTTACGCTACTTTTCTCTTTCAATGAAACTCCTAACTAAGAGAGTTGGAAAATGCAAATTTTATAGAAAACAACTTTCTTAGTAAAGACAATCAAAGAAACAATTCTCTTTATCTTTCCAAGCATACAAACATGACCACTCCTTACGTGCACGAAAAATTCTTTTTCTTTCAAAATACCTCAAAGCTACTTGAAACAAAACTTTTCAAAGGAGATGTTTTTGTATTTTCCCTTATTTAATAAAGCATATAAATCTATTTTAACGAAAATCAATCTCAAAATCTATAAAATCTATGAAAAATTGACTCACAAGCAAATCAAAAAGAAATTTACTCTAAAGCAAACCTAACGAGGCAAAAGCCTACAATGATGATTCTAGGTTGTTTTACTTGACCACAATCAAGCCAAGGACCAGCTAATGCAGAATCAAAAGACCAGTCAAAACAAAACTCAAATCTTTTTGTTCTTTTTGTAAAATGGAATTCAATACTCAATCAACAAGCACTTCGAAATTTGCCAAAGAGACAACTCAAAGGTAAGTTGCTCTCACAGGTAGACTTTATGACATGTCCGACTCCTAAGAAGGCTGACAAAACCAGAGAGATCTAAGGCTTGACAACTTCTACTGCCAAAGTCACTACAGGACCTACTCAAAAATCAAACCCTAGGGCTTAAACTTCTATGAAATCCACTAAAACACTCAATGCTATCGAAACAAGTTCAGGTGAAGATCTTTGACAAGAGACTAATGGATCTGGGCAGTAAAAACTAAGAAAAAGCAAAATCTAAGAGGAAAAATGTGAAAAATGGAAATTTCTTAATTTTTAGCAGGGTACGCAGGCAACCTGTTAAGACAGGTGCGGGCCCGCTCTGTGCACACAGCAACAGTGCGTACAGGTACGCTCTGTGCAATACTCAGAGGGTGCGTACTACTGAAAAAACCAAGAAAAATTAAATTCAATCTAACCCTAAGCTAACCCACCCAAATACAAAGTCACAGAGCCAAAAAACAGAAAATAAATGACTTTTCTCAGATCAAAGTTGCATACAAAGGAAAAAACTTTCTCATCAATGGAGTCCCCAGTGGAGTCGCCATTTTGTCAGGCGGAAAGAGTCGATAGTGCGGACACAACCAACCTCCCTAGGAGCCTAAGACTCTCTAGTGACAAACAAGACAAACAAGAGCAATCCTTCTCTAAACATGCATTTACTATACGAGAAATCAAGTGTTTAGATCCTACCTGTAGTCCAATGCTGTTGTAGCAGTCCAGCTTCGCTGATCCGGATGAGCTCCTCCTTCACTTCGAAACCTGCATTCACTAACAATCAAACGATTAAATAGCACTTGATAATCTCATAAAATAAAACATATTTAACACATAGACCAAGGAGTACATGAAACAACTCATAAATAACAAGTTATTGAGAAGAATGGACTCATTTGCATTAATAGGAAACAAAAGGAACAATTACAACCTGAGCCTTGGTGTTCTGCAAGTCCCTCCCAGGGTCCATCAAGAGTTCTCCTTTACTTTGACAAAGCTCACCCACTTCCAAATAGAACAAGCAAAGATGGTAATCTCTCCTCACAAGCCTCTAAATAGGAGTCCTAATTCCAGCAGCATCTACCCTTAGAAATGTTTAGCTTCCAACCTCCTCTCCTTCTGGCCCAATGCCTGTATTTATAGTGCTCAAGAGGAAGTTAATCAGGTCCACCATCAATGGGATAATCCCCTCTTTGGATGGGAGAGCTCCTCTCTTGATGGGATAAATTCCTCTTTCATAGGGGTACATGAACCATCTGGAGGCGCTCAATACACGTCGAACAACCTTCTAGAATGCTCTAGAAGTGACCACAAGTAACTTTTTAAAGATGAAACTCGTGCCTTTTGACCTTTACAGGGGTACGCACCTGCCCCTTTACATACAGAGCATACAAGTACGCAGTTTTTGTGAACATTAGGTGCGTATACGCAGGTAAGGCCGCGAGAATCTGCGTACCCAGAGATAAACACATTTACAAAGACTTTCTCTCTTTTTGGAGTTTGACATGGAGAGCAGAGGCATAAGACTTGCCCAGGAGGATAGCATGACTGTTGATAGAGCCATACTAACTGTAAATAGCCATGGTGACATTTTTTAGTGTAACAGTTTGACTACATGAACTGTTAAATAGAGTTGTAAAATACACTCTTCTAGAGTCATGTACATCACAAACACATGGCTAGAACATTTTCTATGAATAATGGGGGTTGGCTCGGCATCATCCTGAACTATAGGTGTGAAAACAGGAAGGTCAACTTTTGAGTGGCATAAATTTTGCATATGGACTCTAATTGACGTGATTCTTGTGCTGTTGGAAATATTTATGTGTAGAAAAACATGAAAATGTGTTGCAATTAATTAACAATTTTTTACCCCCATAAAATGTCATTTGATGCCTCAAAATGCTCCCAGAAGGTTTCAGACCCCGTTTCGCCAATCTGGGTCCCGTTGGTAAAAAGGGTCTCGTGAGTTAATTCCTCCACTTTTTCCACTCCAAATGCATTGGGATGGATGACAAACAATATACTGATCCAATTCAGCTCATACCTTCCCATTTTGGGAGGCTTTTCGGTCCCCAAAATCTTTTACTTGATGAGGTGAGGAAATTTTTCCTCCACCTTTTCGTTGGTGTACCATTTAGCTTTGCATGGAAGTTGTCCCTTCAACCCAATCTACCAAAGGTCATGTTTTCCATGTCTTGTAGTTTTGGACCTCTTCTATCCAACTATATCTTTTGTTAACTCTGTTTGAGCATCTTGTGCCAAATCCTCCACAGAAGGTAGGACCTGTTCCTCTTCTCGATCTAGCATGGAAGACTCATAGAGTTTCAGATTCTCTACATTTACAACTGAATGAATGTGCATATATGGTGGTAAACTGAGTTGATAGGCATTATCACCCACCTTTTCCAGTATCTCAAAGGGACCATATCTTAGAGCCTTTATTTTCTTACCAGGCCCTTGCAGCCTCTCCTTGTTTAACTGTAGCCATACTCTGTCTCCCACCTTGAATGATTTCTCTATTTTGTGTTGATCATGTCTGGCCTTATACTTCTCTCGTGACTTTTGTAGTGTTTCTTGTACATGTATATGGATCTATCTGGTCTTCTCTATAAATGTTTCTACCCTCAGAGCATCTCCTGTAAGGTCTCTCTTAACTCCTCCTTGTTTCCCATATGAAATATCCAAGGGTGAAGGTGGAAAATATCCAAAAAAAGTTTCAAAGGGGAACTTTCTTGTATACATGTGGACCACTCTGTTATAATAATGTTGTATATATAACAGATTTTCATCCCAGGTCTTCGGATGCTTCTAGTTGTAACCCCTCAAAAGCTGCACCAAAGTCCTGTTAACTACTTCTATCTTCCCATCTGTCTATGGATGGTGGTGTACATCTCTTCAACTTCATGTCCATCTTCTCCTACAATGTAGTCTAGAATGCACTGAGAAATGTTGTATCCCTGTCTAAAATGATGCTCCTTGGTATCCCAAAGTGTACCCATACCTATCCAAAGAATAAGTTTGCTTCTTATCTGCTAATGGTCTTTTTACAGGGCATTAGAACACACATCTTTCTGAACCTGTTGACTACCACGAATAGGTAGTCATGTCCCTTCCTTCTTGTGGGTAAACCTCCCACAAAGTCCATGGAAATTATTTCCCAATGACAAATAGGTACAAGTAAGGGATGATACAGAGCCTATTCCCTGTTGCTAGGATTTTTGGTACAACAAGGCATGCATCCTCTTATGAACCTAGATACTTTCTCTTGCATCTGATACAGGAGAATTTGGCTCAGAAATATCATTGTATTTTAATAGACATAGGGGGTCTTGTGTTTTAAGGAAGTTGGTTTCCTGAGTATTAAGTTAATGTAATTATTAAGGTTTTTGAGTGATTTTAATAAGAGATATTTAGAATAGGAATTAATTAGATATTGTGAGACATATTGTAAATGTTCTCAAATGTTGGAGAACATGAGAGATTTAGACTAGTTAAGATTCCATAGGGATTGAGAGATTTGAAAATCAATTGTAAATCTTAGATTAGGAATTGGTTTCATGATTTGTGTAACTAGAGAGGAACTTTAGGGATTAGTTGAATCAAAAGTGGACATAGAGGATATTCAAGATTTAGTTCAAAATATTAAGGATCTGAACTGAAATGGGTTACAGAACCTTTTGTATAAATGTAAGCCTGAAAGGCATACAGAGAGTTAGAGAGTTAGAGAGTTACTAGTTAGTTAGTTAGAGGGTTTGACTGTAAGCCTATGGGCAAGAAAGGGAAAAGGCTACTGATTAGAAAATTAGGCCATAGAGAGAGAGAGACTCATTATGTAATTATTTTTTTATATATACATAGAGACTTCAATTCCTGAGTGTGTGATGTGTGTTGATTGATGGAATTATAGATTGTGTGTGAATTAGAGTAATTATGCATAGTATATGTATGCAGGTGGAATTAAGAAGAACGTAGAGAAAAAGTGGAGAATGAAGGATCGTGACTAGATTGTTTGAATCTGTTTGAAGGATCAAAGTTGAAGCTCAGGAGTGACCGTGTTTAAGAGTATGTGAAAGTAAGTTCATGAGGAAATTGTGTTGCAGAAAAACCAAAGACCAGAAACCATGGAGAACACCTAATACACAGAAGAATAGAGAGAGGACATTGCACAGAGGAGGAGCACAACAATCGGAAGTGATTGAACAAGTTCAGAAGGGATAAATGCACAAAGGAAAATATAGGCGAGTCGGGTGAATAGACCAAAACACTGTGAAATCGCATAAATACGAAGGAAAGGAAAGGCACAAAGAAATGAAGTAACCATGCACAGGAACCATTGGATCAGTTAGATCAACGGACAAGATTGTGTGCGATGAATGGCATAGATCTTATCGTGAAAAATAAAGTCAAGAAGTGAAGGGATCAGATTAAGCCACGTGTTAGTTGAATAGTGGCGAGGTCTTCATAGACGGTAAGTAGTTTCTCATGCGGGCTCAAGGCTGTAAACGATATTTCTGAATTCTACGCAATTAGCCTTAGGGGTTGACACGTAGCACACGGTGGGAAGAGAAAACCACTTTTCTTGCTTGCTCTCAGTCTAATATCAATCGTGCATGTAATCTACATGAGATTACGCTATCACCATTGGATTGAGTTAGGAGGAATAAATGGTGGAGATTTAATGCGCTAAGGAGTCAGTCTAAAGAAGTGAGTGGACAACGCAATAACCATCAAATCAAGGAGACATATCAACGGTGTGGATTGAACATGATAAAGGGAGCATCACTATACATGCAAAGGTTGGTGGAATGGTGAAAAGGTAAGGTTTAATTTGGTTTATGGAATATTTCTATTATAGGAGAGTTATAATAGAAATGAGCGGAATAATGTATTGTGGGTTAAATTGAGTTTAACCAAAGTATAAAGACCGTGGTATGGTTAATATGCATGGATGAATACCAAAGGGTTAAGTTATAAGGATTAAGAATTAATCAGAGGTCTATTAAAGTTTAAGCCTTTGGATAGTTAATTAAACGTTTCTGCATAGAGTTCAATTAAGAAAATTAAACCCTTGCTATAGAGGGTTTTCACCATGGATCGGGTGATTAATCTTGGGACACAGTGTGACATGCAATTTTATTTGCATATTGTGGGGAAAGATGCAGCTTTGCTGCGTCATTTTTGGTATCAAAGCCGAAAAAGGAAATTCTGTGTGTAAGAATTCTTTGAGAAAACTTAGAACAAAGTTATGTTTTGAAGGTATGTATGCAGGCAAGAGGAGATCAGATTTTAAATCTGACAAACAGTAGGCACGCAAAGATAAAGTGTAGTAGAATTTGTAGATGTAAAGAAATAGAGAGCAATCCATTGAAAGTGTAGGTGAATGGTAGAACAATATAATGCAATGATCTTGAAGGTGATATGATATGTTTTTGTTTTAATTTGGTTTAAAGGTTGTGGTTGCGGAATTCGGTTTAGATGAAAGAAGGTATCTCGGCAAAGAAGCAGTAATGAAGAAAGTTAGTAAGAGTTTCTGAATGAAAGTAGAATGTGGAAGAACCTTGAAGAATTCCAATAGAGGTTGGATAAACAGGACAATTGTGTTCTTAAAAGGTGCATATGAGTTGAAGCCTAGAAGGAGCAGAGAGAAGTGCTCAAAGAGGTTCAAGAGATAGAGAACCAAATGCTTGCCAAAATACCAAGTACAGAGGAAATCTTGGTGAGGTAAGTGGTAGCAAGGATGACTTTTTGTTGTAGAGGCTTTAGTACATCTCATAGTAAGTGAGTGAGGAGCTCATGAAGATGGAGGAGAAAATGACTATTGATAGTCATAGTAAAGGTTCTGAGGAAGACCACAACATAAGAAAGGTGAAGAAAGAGGATGCCAAGGAAAATGGCATACATAGACAATTAAGTGAAGAAGAATATGAGAGGGAGAAGGCTGAGATTGCAATCCATCTTGAGTTATTGATGGAGATGTTGAAGATGAATAAGGATGGCCAGAAGCATGGTTATGTTATGAGGAAGAAAGTAAAGTGGCAAAGGCTACAAGAGAAGAGAAATCAGCAAGTCAATATGCAGTTAGCTAAAGAGCTGAAGAAGCTTGAATAGATAATGAGTGCTCAATTGAGATCCGAAGAACTCAGAGAAGCTGAGTTGAAAATGGAATTTTTCATTTGTGAAGTAGAACAAGGTGAAGTTCCAGGTGAAGATGAAGAGTGGAGATCTATGAAAGATCTTGAGAATTCAAGACAACAAGAAGTTTACTTTGCTGAGGAAGGAATTATTGATGATTTTCTGAACTATTGGACAAATTCAGATCAATAGGAGGATATGAAACCTTGTATATTTGAATATAATAATTTTGATGTGATTACAGGTTTTGCAAAGGATGAGTAGTCTTTTGAAGCTGTCAAAAGTATGGAAGAGTATCTTTCAGAAGATGAATACTTTGAAGTAAAGAAGGATGGAGAATGTCTCTTAAATGGGAAAAACAGTGAATTATGGCAACATACAAAATTTAGTAATACATTGATGTTTGAAGTTGTTACAAGCCAGGAACAATTTCTTGTGAAAGAAGGAGATGGAATTCAGTTTGAAGAACTGATATGTGAAGCAACAGTTGAGGTTGTTGAACCTTGTAATTTTCAAACTGATAAATTGTATATAAATGCAGGAATTATAAGTGATGATGAAATACTTATGAAGTGTCACAAAGAAATTGAATTACTGGAGTATTTGCTGGAAAAATCAGAGTATGAGAGTGTGATTGTAGAAGAAGGAGTTCACTACAGTGGACAAGAGCAGAAAGATGTCATTGAAATAGATGGTGTGGAAGAAAGACTTGCTGACAGTTTCGAGAGTCCTTTGGAGAATTATTTAAAGAGTGGAATCATCATACCGATGTGCTGATAGAGGAGGAAAAATTAGACAAGCATACTGAAATGTTGCCAAAAGAGGAAGTGGCACTGAGGCCTTACGTTTTTTATTTTAATAATTGTTTTGTCAGTGCAGGTTTTGTTGCAGATGCTGGAGAAAATTAGGCACATATGAGCAGCCAAGTAAAGATGGAAGAGGAATATTTTGTGGAAGTATTTAATCCATGGAACATATATATTATGTTGCTGGAAAGAATGCTAGAGAATCAGGATTTGATGCAGAAAGAGATAATCATGAAAGAGGGTAAGGATGAAAGGGTAGCAGTAAGAATCTGACAACTTCAAAGAGAAGATAATGAACAATAGATTGAAGATGGGTGGATAGAGTACAACAACAAATGGAAGAGTATGTACCAACTGAAAGATATGCTGGAGATAGAGATTGAAGAATTATGGCAGCTAATGATGAAGCAATCCAAATGGAGGAGATTGACAACAACATGAAGAGCGATCAATCAGAATTTGAAACTGATTGACAAGGAGAGGAAGATGAAACAAAAGACAACAAACATACATCATCAACAAAGGAACAAAGCATTCAGACAACTACAATCTAAAGTTTGGGACCCTGGAGGTTTTCTATCAACATATGGGAACACAAGATCAGGAGATCATGCATGTTTTCAACCTTAGGAGTCTGATGCAGGAGCATTCGGCTTAGAAATATCATTGTATTTTAGTAAACATAGGGGGTCTTGTGTTTTAAGGAAGTTGGTTTCTTGAGTATTAAATTAATGTGATTATTAAGGTTTTTGAGTGATTTTAATAAGATATATTTAGAGTAGGAATTAATTAGATATTGTGAGACATATTGTAAATGTTCTCGAATGTTGGAGAACATGAGAGATTTAGACTAGTTAAGATTCCATACGGATTGAGAGATTTGAAAATCAATTGTAAATCTTAGATTAGGAATTGGTTTCATGATTTGTGGAACTAGAGAGGATCCTTAGGGATTGGTTAAGTGAAAAGTGGACTTATAGGATATTCAGGATTTAGTTCAAAAGATTAAGGATCTAAACCAAAATGGGTTACAAAACCTTTTGTATAAATGTAAGCCTAAAATGCATAGAGAGAGTTAGCTAGTTAGAGAGTTACTAGTTAGTTAGTTAGAGGCTTTGACTATAAGCCTATGGGCAGGAAAGGGAAAAGGCCAATGATTAGAAAATCAGACCATAGAGAGAGAGAGAGAGAGAGAGAGAGAGAGAGACTCATTATATAATTATTTATTGATATATACACAGAGACTTTGATTCCTGAGTGTGTGATGTGTGTTGATTGATGGAATTATAGATTGTGTGTGAATTAGAGTAATTCTGCATAGTATATGTATGCAGGTGGAATTAATCAGAACGTAGAGAAGAAGTGGAGGATGAAGGATCATGATCTAATCATTTGAATCCATTTGAAGGATCAACATTCAAGCTCAGGAGTGACAATGTTTAAGAGTACGTGGAAGTAAGTTCAAGAGGAAGTTGTGTTGCAAAAAAACCAAAGACCAAAAACCCTAGAGAACACCTAATACACAGAAGAACAAAGAGAGGAAAATGCACAGAGGAGGAGCACAACAATCAGAAGTGATTGAACAAGTTCAGAAGGGATAACTACACAAAGGAAAATATAGGCGAGTTGGTTGAATAGACGAGAACATTGAGAAATCACATAAGGACAAAGGAAAGGAAAGGCATGAATAAATGATGTAACTATGCACAAGAACTGTTGGATCAGTCAGATCAACAGACGAGATTGTGTGAGATGAATGGCAAAGATCTTATCGCCCAAAATAAATTCAAGAAGTGAAGGGATCTGATTAATCCATGTGTTAGTTGAATAGTGGTGCGTTCTTCATAGGCGGTAAGTAGTTTCTCGCGTGGGCTTAAGGCTGTAAACGGTATTTCTGAATTCTATGTGATTAGGCTTAGGGGTTGACACGTAGCACATAGTGGGAAGATAAAACCACTTTTCTCACGTGCTCTCGGTCTAATATCGATCATGCATGTAATCTGCGTGAGATTACACGATCACCATTGGATTGAGGTAGGAGGAATAAATGGTGGAGATTTAATGCCCTAAGGAGTTAGTCTGAAGAAGTGAGTAGATGATGCGATAACCATCAGATCAAGGAGATAGATCAATGGTGCAGATTGAATGCGATAAAGGGAGCATCATTATACGTGAAAAGGTCCATGGAATGGCGAAAAGGTAAAGGTTTAAGTTGGTGTATGGAATATTTATTTCCTACAAGAGTTATAATAGAAATGAGAAGAATAATGTATTATGGGTTAAGTTGAGTTTAACCAAAGTCTAAAGACTGTGGTATGGTTAATATCCGTGGATGATTACCGAAGGGTTAAATTATTAGGATTAAGAATTAATCAGAGGTCTATTAAAGTTTAAGACTTTGGATAGTTAATTAAACGTTTCTACATAGAGTTTGATTAAGAACATTAAACCTTGGTTATAAAGGGTTTTCACCATGGATCAGGTGATTAATCTTGGGACACAGTGTGACATGCAATTTTATTTTCATACTGTGGGGAAAGATGTGGCTTTTTTGCATCAACATCTTGGGCCAATACACATACCTATGCAAGTTAGCCATAGTCTTCCCTACACCAAAGTGTCCTGCAACCTTGTAGGTGTGAGCCTCTCTAATCAACTACAAACACTCATGTTTAGGAACACATAGCTTATCCAACCTATAGAGTAACCCATCCTAGAGATGGGAGTCAATGGTGTTGTCTCCATCATGCACATGACTCTGACTCAGCAACTACTGATACACCTACTTGAAGTCCTCATCTTCTGAATATGCCTCTCTGTGTGCATCATGGGTGAATGGGTCCATGTGCATAAGAATCCCCGAAGCTGTAATCTTTTATGTGGGTGTCCTTGAAAGCATATCGTCCAGCTTGTTTGTGTTTCCCTTCTTATACTTGATCACCAAATGAAACTGCAGTAAAAACTCCATCCACTTGTAATACCTAGTCTATTGTAGCTTATTTTTGGCCTGCAGGCACTATAACGACTGGTGATGTGTGTGGATTATTGTCTCCTTTCCCATCAAATAATGTTTTCACTTCTTCACATCTTGCACCATGGCATGGAGCTATTTATTGTAGGTAGGGTAGTTAAGCACTGCCCCATCAAAAACTTCAAAATGGTAACATACGGGCCTTCCTTCCTACATCAAGACAACTCCCATATGTCCCCACTTCAAAGCGCCGCTGCAAGTTTTGTAATTCCAGAACTAGTGCTTCACTGATATTCTTCTTTAAGTCATCAAAAACCTTATACTGACCTTTTCCCAACTGGAAACTCTTTGTTGAGTAGTGGCGGTCCCACGTAACAGTTTTGGGTCTGATGGCCTAGAAGTTAGAATACAAATATTGTAAACCTCTGAAATATGCAGAGCGCAAAATGTAAAAAGTCGACTCAAAGGGTTGTCCACCCAATATAGAATACTAGGAAGTAAGTCGGTCTGCGGACCATAAGAAGGTATAAATAGAGCGCGGCTCTATGGGGATAGAGAAATTTTTGAGGTATGATCTTGGATCTGAATTATAATGGGTTTTTGAGGAGAAAAATTTGAAAGCATCTGCAAGTCCGAGTCGAGGGAATTGGGGAAGGGATAGAGGCTGTTGGAAATAATACTGAGAGGGGGGGTGAATCAGAATTATTAGGTCAATTATTTCTCATTTCACAATCAAATTTGTACACGCTACTTCAATTAGTGAAAACCGCGTATAACCAACAGACTCGTAATTTAAATTATTCTTCAAATGTTGATCATTAATCTGTGCATCAAACCATATAAACAGTAACCAGACACCAATTCTGAACCTAGAACACTGCAACAATAACAGAAGTAGCTAAAACATATTTCAAGAGACGTACGCTACTTCAATGTGTACCACCTACGTGCATACGCTTCTAAATTAAGGCCAACCTGTGTATACGCTATTTTTAATTACCGAACTAGCATGTATATGCGCCTTTGCTTCGCTGAACCTGCGTACGGATCTATACAAGATAATTTATCCTTTTCACTTATTCAGACATCAGTTATACCCAGATTATCATATTTATAGATCAAGTCAAGCGCTGAATATAATAGATCAAATCACACAAAGATACTATTATTCAAGCCTTAGGATCTTGACCCATTAATAGAACTTATCCTTCTCCTTGTGCTTAGGTTTCTCCTTGATTCAGATCCAACTAGCACCATAACCCAATGACCTGTGTTCTAGATCTTGCCTTTCATAAGATATTCAATGCTTCAGTGAATGCCTTTGCCCAATGATCACCTTCTCCTTTTATAGTCTTAGGCCTTACTCAATACCATGGTCCAAAACCACTTAGAACCAATACTTGGGGCGCAATACCTGGGTTTAATACTTTGGATGAGATACCATGCTCCAAAACCATAGGTCCAAATACCAAGGACCAAATACTATGGACTAAACAAAGTTTTCCCACATGTACGCACTTTTCCGTGCATGAAAGTGCGTGCATAAGCATATGCGACTTTTGACCAGCAATCCCGCACATATACGCAACTTCGTCAAAGGGAACCTGCGTATACTTCTTTTTCTTTCATTCTGAGAGTTTGAACAGTGATCTGCCATCTGAGTGAGTTGCCATTAAGGACAACACTTGTGTCATAGTGCCAAACCAGTGTCATAATGCCAACAATCTCCCCCTTTGGACTTGATGGCAACCCCAAGTCACTCAAATTCATTCTCCCCCTTTGACATCAAGGGCAAAGGATTCTGTTCCCCTTGAATACATACTGAAATCTCTGCTTTCCTGTGCTGTCCATGTTCCCCCTGACTGAAGGCAAGGTCTGCAAGAAAATGTTCTACAAGAAGAAACATGACTTTATACATCATAAATGACCTTCCTATAACCAAAGACTCATACATACATCCATCTCCCAACCAAGTGGGGATAAACCAATATTGACTCATCCACCCAACCAAGTGGGGATACACCAAAAGTTTACACATGATAAAACAAGAACATTACAACATCCATCCCATGCATAGTGGGGAAACCAAAAAGGCCATTACATGACCTTGCTAAAAAAAAAAATACATGACATAGCGACAAAATATCTACAACAAGACTATGATAGTAATCAACAACTATCATCAACAACATTTATCAATCATCATGCAGACCGGTAACCATGATCTTCTTCTGCACCTGTTCCACTTGAACAAAAACAGCTATGAAATTGAACCAAGATCTTCTAAGATAATGCCAAAAATGTATTATTAGAAGTATATGCTCCCCCTGAACCTGTGCCAGAAGGTCTCTATCTGACCCATATCATATTCTTTCCATTCTGAGTCTAGCCCACTAATTTCCTTCAAACCAACATATACGCGACTGTCTCCACAGAAACCGGCGTATATATGCGGATGATCCTCATAAAACTCGCGTACAACCACTTTTCTCTGAAATAGATAAGTTTCAACAGCAAGATGATGCATCAACTACTCCCAGATTTTGTCTGAGGTATTCAAATGTCTCCTTGGGCAGTGGTTTGGTGAGTATATCAACAACTTGTTCTTTGGAGGGGACATACTCCAATTTGACCTTTTGTTCAAGCACTTGTTCCCGGAGAAAATGATATTTGATAGGTATGTGCTTTGTCTTTGAATGCATGAATGGGTTCTTTGAAATACTGATTGCACTTGTATGATCACAAAAAATGGAAATAGGTGGAGTACAAGTGATTTGAATGTCTTGCAATGTTTGCATCATCCAAAGGAGTTGTGTGCAACAAGATGCAGCAACCACATATTCTGCTTCAGCTGTGGATAAAGCAATTGAACTTTGTTTCTTACTGAACCAAGATACTAATTTGGAATCCATAAAGAATGCACCACCACTAGTTCTTTTTCTATCATCTATGCTTCCTACCCAATCTGCATCTGTATAACCATGAAGTGTGAGATCTATATTTCTAGGATACCATAAGCCATAGTTTTGAGTTCCTTGAAGATAGTTGCAAATTCTCTTAATTTCCTGAAGATGAGTTTCCTTTGGATTCGCCTAAAATCTTCCAACTATTCCCACTGCATACATGATGTCTGGTCAGGTACCTGTTAAATAGAGCAGACTTCCAATCATGGATCTATAGGTTGGTTGATGCACTACTGTTGATTCATCATTTGCACTAAGGCTGCATCCTGTTACCATAGGGGTACATACTGGTTTCGAATCCTCCATCCCATATTTCTTCAAGATCTGCTTGAGGTACTTGGTTTGTGATAGAAAAATACCGTCTTTGTTTTGTTGGACTTGTAAACCAAGAAAATATGTGAGCTCACCAAGCATGGACATTTCAAACTCTTTTTGCATCACCAAGGAAAAATTTTGACTCATGTCTTCTTCATTGCTACCAAAGATGATATCATCAACATACAGAACAAGTATTAGCAACTTATCATTGTTAATTTTTATATACAGATTGCTATTTGTTGAACCTTTTGTAAAGCCTTGTTGATGGAGGTACTTATCCAAGCGATAATACCAAGCCCTTAGAGCCTGTTTAAGGCCATAGAGACCCTTTTTGAGTTTTCATACAAGTTTTGGATCATTTCCAAGGATAAACCCATCTGGTTGCTCAATATACACTTCTTCTTCTAAGTCTCCATTTAGAAACGCATATTTCACATATATTTGATATACTTTGAACTTCTGAAAGCTAGAAAGAGCAAGGAACATTCTTATGGCATCAAGTCTAGCAACTGGTGCAAAAGTTTCTTCAAAATCTATACCTTCTTGTTGAGCATACCCTTTGCAAACAAGTCTGGCCTTGTTTCTAATAACATCCCCATTCTCATTTAGCTTGTTTTTGAATATCCATTTTTTCCCTATGACATTCTTATCATTTGGTCTAGGAACCAATTCCCAAGTATTATTCTTTTCAATATGATCAAGTTATTCATTCATGGCCTTGACCCAGCATTCATCTTTGCATGATTCACTTACATTTGTGGTTCAGTGGAGGAAAGCAATGCTAGATAGCTTGAAGCTTCTGAGATAGTTCTTGTTTGTACGCCTGCCACTTTCTGCCCCAAAATTTGAGTTTCTGGATGATTCTTTTGAACTTACCTTGATGGATTCTTTTCTTCTACCCTTATCTATTCTTCTGGTGCCTCATGGGTTTCTTCTTCATCATAAGTCTGATTTGGTGTTGAAGGATAGTCCTCATCATCTTCGAAATCTTTGGATTTTACCTGCCTAGGAATGTTTCCTTCTTCATCAACCACTACATCAATACTTTCAACAATTTTTCCAAGTCTTTTATTGTAACATTTATATCCTTTTTTGTGAGGAGAGTAACCAAGGAGAATGCCTTCATCTACTCTAGGTTCAAACTTGCGAAGGTTTTCATCATTCCTTTGATGTAACATTTGTTTCCAAAAATTTTGAAGTATTTTACCGTAGGAGTCTTACCATACCAAAGTTCATGAGGAGTTTGAGTGTTGTTCACCCGGATGTTTGTCTTGTTGAGAATAGTAACTGTAGCAAATGCAGCTTCACCCCAGAAGGTTGCGGGAGTTCCAAACTCATCCAACATAGCATGAGCCATTTGTTGAACCATTCTGTTCATCCTTTCCACTATTCCATTTTGCTGAGGAGTCGTTGCAGTAGATAATTCCATTCTTATTCCGTGTTATTCACAAAAATTGAAAAATTCATTCGAGGTAAATTCCCATCCTCGATCAGACCTGAGGCATTTGATTCTGTGATCTGATTCGTTTTCAACCAAGGCTTTGAATGCTTTGAATTTTTTGAAGGCTTCGTCTTTATGCTTTAGAAGTTCTATCCAACACATCCTGGAAAAGTCGTCAATGAACAATATGAAGTATTCTTCTCCTCGAGGTGACCTTTTCCTAGATTGACCACATACATTAGTATGGACAAGTTCAAGTGGCTTATGAGCTGATCCTTCCTTCTCAGGGAAATTAGTTTTGGTTTGTTTACCAAACTGACATGATTTTCATATTGTATTGTCTGGAATTCTGATGCCAGGGAGATCACGAACTGCCTAATATTTGCATGCTTTCCTTATCTGAGAGAAGCTTAGATGGCCCAATCTTCTATGCCATAGCTAGTGTTCATCATTCTTGCTTAGATAGGATTCTTGTTGTCCTCCCTTGAGTATGTATAAGTTATTTGGAGTTCTTATGCCTTTGATTATTGTTTCTCCTATATCAAGCTCACGAACAATACAACCATTTGATCGAAATATTACCTCAATTCCTTGATCACACATTTGAATGACACTCAATAGATTATGCTTTAAGCCATCAACATACATAAAATTTCCAGCTTTCACCTTTTCTTTCAAAAGAATAGAACCTTTACCTTTTATGAGTTCAGGGGTGTCATTTCCAAATGAGACATTTCTTTCCTTTTCTAAGGCACTATATGACTGAAGTTTTTCTTTATCACTTGTCATATGCTTCAAGCATCCACTATCAATGTACCACTAATTTTCCTGTCCTTCCACATATAAGGCTATCCCACATCTTTTTAGTTGCAGTTCTTTCTTTCTCCATGTTTTGGGACTCAATGAAGCTTGCTCCTTCTGAGTTGTTTGCCGAAACCTACTCCTGCATTGAAAATCTTCATGACCAAAGTTGTTACAAATAGAACATTCTATTTCATTCTGAAGAGTAGAAAAGTTATTTTAGGTCCTTTTCATGATCCCAGTCATACTCCTTTGTTTTTGAGCTTCTCTAGTCATGATGGTCTTGTAGGCAACACATTGAGCAGCTTTGTGTCCAAAGTTATGACAAGAGAAACATTGGCCATTGAAGAAATTCCTGCGATTATTAAACTTGCCGACCAAATGACTGTAGTTTCCATTGACATCCATTCTTGAGGAAAATTGAGAATGATTTACCTGTGGTTGGTTGTAGCTATTGTTTATCCTTGAAGTAGATTTCTCCTGATTTACTTGGTGATCTCTGTTCATTCTTGAAGTAAATTGTCCCTGATTTACCTGGTGATCTGCATTATGCTTTTGCTATCGATTGTCAACCTGTTCACTTCTCCTTGCTGCATCAAGATAACTTTTGGAGATGGATGGCTTCTGTGCTTGAGATGCTTCTTCAGTATATCCAAGACCTATCTTGATTAGAGGAGAACGCTGCACTTTGATAATCTCATCTAAAGTTCCAGATCCTTTAGCAAATCTAAGATTAAGAGCTTTTTATTTCTCAATATCTTTTCTAAGTCCCACAATTTCACCTTCTAACTTTTCATTGTGTTTTTCCCTTTCAGCAAGTTGGAATGTTAGAGTATCTATAATCATATTCTTTTCTTCTAAACAAATTTTATGTTTAGAAATTTCTTCATAAAGACCTTCTTCATCTATAGCATCCATTAAATCATCATCTTCAAAAGCCATCAAACGTCTATAATCATTACATTGTTCACCTTCATCACTATTTGAAAGTCCATCACTGTCTTCATGTGTATAATAGATCTTCTTACTTTCATTCTGTTTTCTATTCCATCTAACTGGTTCCTTACCTTTGTCAAGATTATCTTTATGAGGACACTTGGCAGCATAGTGACTGACTCTTCCACAAGCAAAATATTTGAAAGGTAGCTTACCTATGAATCTTCCAGAACCTCGTTGAAGGTTCTTGACAAAGTTTGATTATTCCTCTCCTTCTGACATATGTCATGACTCATTGTAATTTCCTTTTCCTGAGGCTTTGAACGCGGCTTCTCTCTTGTCTGATGGTCCCCCTTTTCTCATTTCAAAAGCAGTTAGGATTCGGTGCAGCTGTGACATGGTAATGCTCTGTAGATTCTGCTTTTCTTCTATGGCAGAAACTTTTGATTCAAACTTAGAAGACAAAGATCTTAGAACCTTTTCAACCAAAGTAACTTCTTTTATTTCCTCACCCAAGTTTTTCATACAATTAATAATCTCATCTATACATAAGAAATAGTTAGCCACACTTTCATCATTGTGCATTCTGAGATTTTCATACTGAATTTTGAGAGTTTGTAGTTTTTCCCATTTTACCTGATCATCTCCTTCATAGCTCAAAACAATCTTGTCCCATATTTATTTTGCGGTTTTGAGCTACATAACCTTGACGAATTCTGATTGAGATAGACTCCCGAATAGAGTATTGACCGCCTTTGCAATTGTTTCATACTGCTTCTTACCAACCATATCTGTAGGAGTTGCTAATGGAAATGTGTATCCTGTTTCCACAATATCCCAAACTTCAGTACCAAGAGATTGAAGATAGGATGTGATTCTTACCTTCCAATAGACGAAGTTGCTCCCATAAAAAATTGGTGGCTTGATCGATGCCTCTTTTTCGTAGTTACTCATGATGATAGATCTTCCTTCAAGTGATCAAGCTTCTTCTAAAGGACCTGCTCTGATTCCAATTGTTGGAAATAATACTGAGAGGGTGGGGTGAATCAGTATTATTAGGTCAATCATTTTTCATTTCACAATCAGATTTGTACATGCTACTTCAGTTAGTGAAAACCGAATATATACACAACTACAATTAAGGAAACCAGCGTATAACCAGTAGACTTGTAATTTAAGTTATTCTTTAGATTTTGATCATTAATCTGTGCATCAAACCATATTAACAGTAACCAGACACCAATTTTGAACCCAGAACACTACAGCAATAAACAAAAGTAGCTAAAACATATTTCAAGAGACGTACGCTACTTCAATGTGTACCACCTACGTGCATATGCTTCTGAATTAAGTCTAACCTGCGTATATGCTATTTTGAATTACCGAACCAGCGTGTATACGCGCCTTTTCTTCGCTAAACCTGTGTACAGATCTATAAAATATAATTTATCCTTTTCACTTATTTAGACATCAGTTATACCTAGATTATTAGATTTATAGATCAAGTCAAACGCCGAATATGACAGATCAAAATCACACAAAGATACTATTATTAAGCCTTAGGATCTTGACCCATCAATAGAACTTATCCTTCTCCTTGCGCTTAGGTTCCTCCTTGATTCAGATCTAGCTATGCACCATAACCCAATGACCTGTGTTCTATATCTTTCCTTTCATAAGATATTCAATGCTTCAGTGAATGCCTTTGTCCAATGATCTCCTTCCCCTTTTATAGTCTTAGGCCTTACTCAATACCATGGTCCAAAACCACTTAGAACCAATACTTGGGGCACAATACCTAGGTTTAATACTTTGGATGAGATACCATGGTCCAAAAACATAGGTCAAAATACCAAGGACCAAATACTATGGACTAAAATAAGTTTTCCCACATGTACGTGCTTTTCTGTGCATGAAAGTGCGTGCATACGCATACGCGACTTTTGACCGGTAATCTCGCGCGTTTACGCGACCTCGTCAAAGGGAACCTACATATACTTCTTTTTCTTTCATTCTAAGAGTCTGAATAGTGATATGCCATCTGAGTGAGTTGCCATCAAGGACAACACCTGTGTCATAGTGCCAAACCAGTGTCATAATGCCAACAGAGGCTCTGCAGCTGTGTGCACAGAGGGCTAGAAGAGTCCGTAGCTGTGTGCGCGGACACCTGCAGCTGAGTGCGCAAGGCGGATCTGGATGTATTGGTGATTAAGTGGAAATAAAGATAAGTTACTTCTGTAATTCTGTGTTAAACCTGAATTATCGTGAATCTGGCTTTTTATATGGCTAAAATAATTGTTTGATCTATGCGCATATACTTATGTTACGAATGTATGTGAATTAGAGTCCATTCTAAATGCGCGAACTAGTTAAATCTGACAAATGTTTACTTAAAGACCACAATAAATAGATTGAATACATAAACAACGAAATAATTAGTAAGGATTATTCTGAGTTTGGATCGGCATGAAACAAAGCAGCACAAAGCTGCAGAATGGTGCACGAACCCTCCAGACCACATCTAGACATCCCAATGGTGCGGAAACCTAGTTCCAGCACCCTCCCCTACTACCTCGGGTGAGACCTCAGTCCGCGCTCCATGGACTATTGCCGAAAGGGCCGGTAGCTACGAGATTTGTTTGGTTAAATAATTTTTCTGAACTTGGGTCAGACCCATATAAGCCAACAAATGGTTTCATTTCCGAGACCGGGATCTGCCTAAGGGGTGTCTGATGTGGAACACAGGGAGTCTGTAGGAAAAGAAGTGAAGGATCGAAGGGACTAGAACAGTAGTAGTTCAGAGTACGGTGGCAGAATTGGAAATGACGAGCGCGATCCAGCTATTGATATTCAAAGGAGTAGGAAGCGAAGACCCAGAAAAATTTTGGTTTGTGCTGACCTCAGTATGGAATGCACATAGGATTGCAGATGATAATAACAGAAAGGCTACCTTCGTTAGCACGGTGCAAGACCAGGTGCTGACATGGTACATAAAGTACTCTAGCAATCACCCAACTGCGAGGACAATAGAAATCCAAACTGAACTAAATAAAGAGTTTAGTTGGCCAAAGTCTGAAACGCAATCAATCATAGGGTTTAAAGAGATCACGATGATGCCTAGTGAAATCCTATGGGATTTGGACCATAGATTGAAGAGTACTATTCACGAGGCTAACATGACATTGACAGATGCGCAACACTACGCTTGGTTTATGGCATCCTTAACACCACATCTAAGGACGGCTTTGTCACAACAGAAGATCTCAACCCAAGCTGAAGCATTAGAAACAACGATGAGGTTGCACGAAACTCCATTACAAGACCTGGGGTTGGGAGTTCAGTAAATCCAAGCGTAGATCCAAAATTTGTGTTTGGAAATGAAGAAGTTAAAACAAGAACAGGCGCCATGACCAGAAGTCTGGGAGGAAGTATGGTGTGTAAAGTGCAGGGGCCAAGGGCACGATAAAGATCACTGCCCAGTCTCAGTGAATTATGTGGCAGCAAGGGGACCACTACCATTGTGACCAGAGGCACAGGGAGGGCCAAGCACAACAACCCCTCTCTGGTGCACAATCTGTCAGGTAGGAGCAAAAAACAACATTGATAATTGTTATTTACTGCCAAAATACAACCAAACCCCCCAGTAGCTATTTTGAAACTTTTGCAAATTGGTGGGCCATGAGGAAAGAGACTGTCATAGCTACTAATTATTAATGGACTAGTCACCTGCTTACAAAATTCAAATTGAGGCGCGAGGTCAGGATCTAGCTACAACAATCGCACGCAGTGGGTTCCAAGGCCATGGATGGGGATGGGGCGGAATGGAACCAGGAAGGGGTCGCGGGCAACTAATTTGTTACAACTGTGGTGGTCTAGGACATTACACGCAGGAGTGTACCAACCCAACTATAATTTCATGAAGTTAATGTGAGAAATCAGATCATGAGCTAATAGATTGCCCTACGTTGATAGCACAGATTCATGAAAAAATGGTAGCGCAACCAACCGTGACCCAAAACATGCAGATGATGAGGTCTGAACCCCGTGAGGAATATCCCAAGGTAAACATGGTACTAAGAAGTGGCACAACCATAGGAGCGGATAAAATGAACTTAAGTGAGGAAGACATAGGGGTTGGTAAGGAGACATACCTGGAAGCTAAGGAGAGCTTTGCGGAGGTCTCTACCCTAGGTAGCAGGGATCAGCATGAGCTGGATAGGGATCCCTCGGTGATAACTACCTTTTTAGAGACATGTATAAAATTGCTTCGTGAGAATAGGGCAGTTAAAGGCTTACATGAATTGATAAATAGATGCGCCGAACAGAGTGAACCTCGCGTAGTTCGAAAGTTGGGGAGACATGCGTCATAGACCAGGCGGGAAATGCAACTAACAACACAGATCGACGATTATGAGATGGATCGGGTCATTCTGGATCTGGGCTCAGATGCCAATGTACTGCCTAAACAAACTTGGGAGCACATGGGTAAGCCTATGCTACAATGGTCCCCTATCCAATTGCGGATGGCAAACCAGTAGAAGGTCCTGCCCATGGGAAAGCTACAAGGAATTATGGTAGATATTGATGATGCAAGTACTCGGATGGACTTTGAAGTAATTGAAATCATGGATGAAAGTACACCTTATCCTGCATTGTTAGGAATAGACTAGGCCACCGACATGAAGGGAGTTATTAATTTAAAGAAGTGGACAATGATATTTGAAACAAAGTCACTCTGCATAGTCGTTCTGCTAGATCCAGCTTAAGGACCGCACTATATTGAACCTGTGTGCAACGAAGAGAGTGACGACAGATCAGATGGTATCTACAGAATGGCTACACAAAGGCAAGAAGGGGTCAAGACAACGGAGGATAGAAGAATATCAAGTGGCTATGTAGAATCTTGCACCACCGACTCAGATGAAGAAGATGAGCGGTGGCATAACAAGTTGAGTGGAGTAACCATGCTACATTGCAATATGGTGACAAAATCTTTGTACTGCGTAAGGGTCCAAGATCGTGAACTGCCGACATATGATGGGCTAACAATAATAGATGAATTCCTGACCAAATTTGAAATCACAGTACCAGAGCACCAACGGTTTGATGCGTTGAGGTGGGCATTGCGTGCAACGCCTGTGCGATGGTGGGGCACACATGAAGGGACTTTCTAAGATTGGTGCGACTGCAGGCGCATGATGAAGATCAGATTTGGGAAGCTAGAACTATGCATGATGGATAAATACGCTGGACGTGATGACCCATGCATGCACCTTACCAGATGGATCAAACCCTACGGAGAGGAACCTCAACCAGAATGAGTGCACTTATTTTATCACAACCTGGACGTCATTCCCAGAAACTGATATACTGAAGCAGAGCTCTGGCATGACATAGGCGAATGGGATATCTTGCGCAAAGGGTTTTTGTTCACATTCCTCTTTGAAGATCAATGGATGGATCTTGTGGATGACGCGTTATGGCTGGTAAAGGCTACCATTTTCAAGACGCCACTAGAACCAGAAGAAACTGGGCAACCCGACTAGTCGCGACAACTGAGATAGGATTTCCAATGCTATAATATCTAGGTAGAAAATTATGAGGATGATCCATGAAACATCAATATTCTAGAATCATAGGGGAGTCGTGCGGTGCGCGGGCTCGAAATCAAAGATCCAGACATCACGACACCGTTGAAAACAAAACAAGTCAATATCGGAACAGAAGAAGAACCGAAGTATGCAACTCTTGGGGACTATTAGGATGATGCCATAGTGGAGAAGGTCGTCGAATTGCTTTAGTAATATCGAGATTTAGTCCCAATAAAAATCACGGAGCTTAAAGGGATCCTAGGAGACCTGAGAGTGATGAAGATATCGTTGAAGCCAGACACGAAACCAGTTAAGCAACGACCCTACCGATTGAATCCAAAATATAAAGCAAAGGTCTGTGAAGAACTGGACAAGATGTTGGCAGTCGGAATCATTGAACCAATCGAGGAATCCAACTGGGTAAGTCCGATGGTTGTGTATGAGAAGAAAGAGAAGGGTGAGATTCACCTCTGTGTGGATCTTAGGAAGCTCAATGATGCCTATGTTAACGATCCATTTCCAACGCCGTTTACAGATGAGGTACTGGAAAATGTGGGGGGGCAGGAAGCCTACTCCTTCACAGATGTGTTCTCAGGATACCACCAGATCAAGATCGCACCAGAGGATAGAATTAAAACAATGTTCGCCACTGAATGGGGTTGCTTTTAGTACATGGTGATGCCCTTTGGATTGAAGAATGTGCCAGTGATATTTTCACAAATAGTGGTAGCGGAATTCAAGTAATTTATACACAAGTTATTAGAGGTCTATCTTGATGACTGAACTGTGTTTGGACTGGTTAAGAAACATGTAGCGAGCTTACGGTTAATGTTGGATACTTGCCGCCAACACTAGATTGCGCTAATCTTATAGAAGTGTACTTTCCTTGTCCCATTCGGGAATCTGCTGGGCCATGTCATCTGTAAGTAGGACCTGATGGTGGATCTGGCAAAGATCACTGTCATACTCAATCTGCAAGTGTCGCGAAGTGTCAAACAACTATGTGCCACACTGGGACACATAGGCTATTATAGGAAGTTCATCAAAAGCTACACCTAGATCACAGCTCCAATGGAACAATTGCTGAAGAAGGATGCTACTTATTGCTGGAATGAGGAATGCAACAAAAGTCTGGAGATGCTTAAGGAAAAGATGGCATTTGCCCCTATATTGGTCTTTCTGAAATGGGACGTCGAATTTCATGTGCATGTCGACACATCATGTATCACGTTGGGGGTGGTACTTACTCAACCAGGAGCAGAGGGAATTGACCATCCGATTGCATTCGCAAGTCACCGGTTGTCAAAAGCTGAGAAGAATTACTCCACTACCGAGTGAGAGGGATTAGCGATGGTATATGCACTTCAAAAATTCTGCCACTATCTGCTCGGAGGCCACTTTAAGATGTATACCGACCACTCTACGTTAAAATACCTAGTGAATAAGCCTGTGTTGGGGGGGCGCATTTGTAGATGGTTGCTGCTATTCCAGGAATATGACTTTGAGGTTGTTGTAAAGCTGGGATGTCTAAACGCAGGCCCAGATCACCTATCCCAAATTGAGACTGGCGAAGAGCCCACAAATTTAGAAGATGGACTCTTGGATGCGTAGCTATATTCGGTGCGCATAGGGATGGCCATTTTGAGGATATAATCCATTTCTTAACTACAGGAACCATGTCGCAGGGATCTTCTATTCAGAAAAAGAAGGAATTGGTGATACGCGCAGTAGACTTCACCGTGATTGCAGGACACCTCTACAAAATGGGCAATGATGAAATATTACGTAGGTATGTCCTGAAGTTTGAGCGAGGATAGATCCTGGCCGAAGCACATGGGGGGGTTGCTGGCAGACATTATGCAGGTCGCGCCACAGCCCAGAAGATTCTTCGCGCAGGATTATGGTGGCCCACTCTGCATCAAGATTCGAAATCATATTGCTGAGCTTGCGATGTATGTCAACAGATGGGGAAACCATCACGGAGAGATGAAATGCCGCTCCAGCCACAGATGACGCTACAACCATTCGAGAAGTGGGAAATCAACTTCGTAGGACTTATCGAGCCATGAGGGAAGACAAGCGTGCACTATATCATCAGCGCGATGGAATATTTGACCTGATGGGCAGAGGCACAGCCAATTAAGGACTGCACGGCTACGACCGTTGCAAAGTTTTTGTTTGAGAACGTACTGACAAGGTTTGGATGTCCCAAGATTCTCATAGCGATCAGGGAACACATTTTCTGAATGAAACGATCAACGCACTCACTGAGGAATTCCAAATATATCATTAACAGAGTACGCTATACCACCCACACGCGAATGGGACCGTTGAGGCATTCAACAAAATCATGGAGACCACGTTGACCAAGGTCTATAATGCATAGCGAAATGACTGGGACTTGCGCATCCCTACTGTGCTATGGGCATATCGAACCACGTGCAAGAAGCTGACGAGCCAGACACCTTTTCAGTTAGTCTATGGCAAGGAGGCTGTTATGCCTACGGAATATATTGTGCCTAGTCTGCAAATCGTTGCGATAACAGGAATGGCCGATCGTGGGGCTTTGGAGGAACGACTCGCATAGCTAGAAGAACTAGAGGAGGAATGGTTTTTGGCTGGATTCCATCAGCAAGTGTAGAAACAGTGCAAGAAAGCGTGGCATGATTGCCATATCAAGGTGCGCACCTTCAAGGAGAATGATCTAGTATTGCTATATGACAGTAAGTTCAAGAAATTCCCTGGAAAACTCCGAATGCATTGGTTGGAACCCTATGTCATCAAAGAAGTTACTGATGGAGGTGCGGTTCAGCTTGCCAAACTCAATGGAGACCCCTTCCTGGGCCGAGTGAATGGCAGTTTCCTGAAGCTCTATATGGGCAGACCGCCCGTCTGACTAACCGATCGAGGGATAGTCTCACCACTCCAACCAGTTGAAAGAGAGTGCGGGATGATAAAGAAGTCTAAGGAAAAGAAGCGTGATTGCTAGGATACACGTAGATTTGGCCAAACAAAAAGGCCATGGTAGCATGCAAAGGAGTGTTGCACCGACGAGTGACTCAGGATGAGTCATGATGATTGTGTTGGGGGACTGTTGGGTAGCGGAGGTCCCGCGTAATAGTTTTGGGTGTAATAGCCTAGAAGTTAGGATAAAAATATTGTAAACCTTCGAAATATGCAGAGCGCGAAATGTAAAAAGTCGAGTCAAAGGGTTGTCCACCCAAGAAATAATATAGGATAATAGTAAGTAAGTTAGTCTACAGACCATAGGAAGGTACAAATAGAGCGTGGCTCTATGGGGAGAAAGAAATTCTTTTCTTAGGGATGGTCTTGGATTTGAATAGTAATGGGTTTTTGAGGAGAAACGTTTGAAAGCATCTGTAAGTCCGAGTCAAGGGCATTGGGGAAGAGATAGAGGCTTTGCAGCTATATGCACAGAGGCCTAGAAGAGTCCACAACTGTGTGCGTGGACCCCTATAGCTAAGTGCGCAAGGCAGATCTGGATGTACTAGTGATTAAGTGGAAATAATGATAAGTTACTTCTGTAATTTTGTGTCAAACCTGAATTATCATGAATCTGGATTTTTGTATGGCTAAAATAACTATTTGATCTATGCACATATTCTTATGTTATGAATGTATGTGAATCTGAGTCCATTCTAAATGCGCGAACCTGTTAAATCTGACAATTTTTTTCTTAAATACCATAATAAATAGATTGAATACATAAACAACGGAATAATAAGTAGTAAGGATTATTCTGAGTTCGAATCAGCGCGAAGCAGAGTAGCGCGAAGCTGCAAAATGGCACGTGAGCCCTCCAAACCACATCTAGACACCCCAAGGGTGCGGAAACTTGGTTCCAGCACCCTCCCCTGCTACCTCAGGTGAGACCTTAGTACGTGCTTTGCGGGCTGTTGCCGAAAGGGTCGGTAGCTGCAGGATTTGTTTGGCTAAATAATTTTTCTGAACCTGGGTTAGGCCCATATAAGCCAACACTCTTGCCACTTGCTATTATAGTGTGGAGCAGTGATGGTACTGCTGAAAACAAGGCTATGAATTTCCTCGGGTAATGTGTTGCTCCAATGAATCTCCTAACCTCGATAAAATTAGTAGGCACCGACCATTTGATGATGGCCTCCATATTGTAGGGATCTATCTTCAATTTTCCTTCACCAATCACATATCCCAATTACACCAAAGACTGTTGTGCAAACTTGCACTTCGTGAGATTTGCTAGCAACTGGTGCTTCTTTAATGTTTCCAACACCTACATCAAATGAAAAATATGCTCCTCCCATGTAGCACTATATACCAGTATATCATCCAAATATACAATAACAAATGAATCTATAAAAGGGTGCAATACATAATTCATTAATCTCATAAATGTAGTTGGTGAATTACATAGGCTAAATGGCATAACTAACCACTCATACAAACCTTGCCTAGTTTTGAAGGCGGTCTTCCATGTATCTTCTTCTTTGACTTGAACCTCATGATATCCAGACTTCAAGTCTAACTTGGTGAAATACTGTACTTGTTGTAACTAATATAGCAGATCATCTATCCTAGGCAACGGGTATTTGTTGTTGAGAGTTATTTTATTCAACGCCCTGTAATCTATACACATTCACCAAGTCCCATCCTTCTTCGGCACAATGATGATGGGTGACCCACATGGTGATGTAATTAGTTGAATGACACCCTCCTCCAATAGTTGTTGCAACTGTTTCTTCACCTCACTTGCTTCTATAATAGACTACCTATATAGCCCAATATTTGGCAATGGGGAGTTTGGCAATAGTTGGATCTCGTGCTCCACTTCTCTCTTAGGGGGTATCCCTTTAGGCTCTTGGAACACATCCTTGTATGCCTGTAAAAACTCCTCCAATTGTTTTTTTTGTTTCTTAGTACATCCCTCTAGGGATGCCTTGCCTCTTATTGAGTCCTCTATAGACTAATTTTCTCTTAAAAACAATAAAACATACTTCTTGCTGGCACTGATCAATTTCTTGGCTTGGTTGGTACTTACCAGTGAAATTTTCGACTTGCCTTTATGCGTGTTGATGATGAATGATTTTCCATCCTTGATGAGTCGGTATTGGTTATATTTCCTCATGAGTATTGCATCACATATGTACATGTATGGACTCCCAAGAACGACTCCACATACACAAGGGGAATCACATCCAGATCTACCTCATTAATAAAATCAGCACTGATAGAAAATCTAATTTCATACTATTCTCTTACCTTCTACTCTGCATCCTTATGTACCCATCCCAGTGGATATAGGTTTGGATGATCACAAACTTCTAACCCAAAATTCTTGACCAGATCTGCTGCAATGAGATTTGCTTCGATCCCGAGTCAAACAGAGCATCAAACTTCGTCTTCTTGACCTATATCTTTACATGGAAGAGTTTGGTCATTTCTTTCTCTTCCTGTTGGTCACTGACGTGTAGAGGATCTTCTCATCCATGTCTGAGTTGCTTTAAACTTGGTTGCTCGAATTAGTGGCCATGAGATTCTTCTTCTTAGTATCTTTCATCTTGCTCTTCGGGTTTAGCTCTCGATGCAACTTCCATCACTTCTCCTGTATATGGCCATCAATGTTGCAGTGGTTGCTGGGATCTTTGCACTGGTGTGTTGTTATTGTCATATTTTTATCTTTTCCCCCTTTTTTCATCTTCTTCCACTTCTTATAAGTTTCATGTTTCTCCTTCTACCTTGATCCACTTGATTGCACACTTTTAAGGCCTATGTTCTCTAGGTACTATGCCTGTACATAAGCCTCATCCACAATTTTGGGCTTGAACATCATCATGTTAGAAATTATATATTATGGAGCAATGGAACACATAAAATATTGCAGAAATATAAACACAGAAAATGCCTAAAACAAGAGAACACATATATACGTGGTTCACCCAGTTTGGGCTACGCCTACCCCGAACAGCCAGTCCTTCCTTTCTATTATCCAGCAAAATGAAGAGACACAACCTACAACAGATCCGCTGTAATATCCTCTGTTTTCTCTCACAGTCTCACCTCTCTATTTCCTGCTCATAGAATACACATCTATCACACAGCCTCAAATACAATGCCCTCATACAAAGAGAGGGGTTGCCTTCTAGGGCAAACAACCCTAAACTAAACATAGGTTCTACCATCAGATCATCCGCCTAATGAACGGCCTAGATTGACTAGAAATTACTATACTTTTACAAGGCAATTTTACAGTTGTTTTTAGCTTCGGGGGCACTGCCCCCGAAACCCCCTGCCGGGGGGGGGGCTCCCAAAGGTCGCAGCCACCTCCCCTAGACCCCCCCTGTAGCGAATATTTTACGGGCGGCGTTGCCACCCCCATTTCGAACTGGGGTCCAATGTGGCGATACCTTTGAATATAGAAGATAATCAGGCTCCACAGCCAACACATCACTTGCTCACGCAGATGGCAATGTGGACCCCCCAAATACTTGAGGAGTACATATGGGTTCTTTGGAGATATACCCAACATTATAGCCATCTTTCTGAATTCTTTGGTGTACTCCTGCATGCTTTGGCCTGGATTTTGCCTGAAGTAATGCCACTAGATCCATTGATATTCCACGTAACCAATGGGATAAAACTATGAATTAATGAAGGTTTTGAAATCCTCCCACTTAGTCACTGGTGGATCTCCATCCAAACTTAGGTTTCTCTATGGCTCTCCCACCAAGTCAGTGCATGGCCCTCCAATTTCAGCCGTGTGAATGTGGTCTCCTGTCCTTCCTCGATCTGATGGACACTGAAATAAACTTCTAGTTGCTGCAACCAGTGGTTCAACTTCAAAGTGTCGATCTCACCATGGTATGGCTTGATATCAACTTTTCCTTCCACTTTAAACAGGTATTGGTTCACGATACTCGAACTCAGTTGATCTTTTATGGGTTCTTTCTTCGGCTGGTTGTCTGCATCTTCCCAATATCCCGATCCCCCTTCTGATTTTTCCTCTACATTTGAACCCCCTTCTTCTCCAAATATCTCCAACTTATTTCTTAGGGCCGTCATTAGGAGGTTTACATTGCAGTTTATATCCGTAACTTGTTTTTCGAGCCGCGAAAACCTCACCTCTGCAGGATCACAAGGTTCGTTTATAGATTCGTCGTCCATGATTAGGGTTTTATGATGTCTAGCCTCACCGATCTAGATCCCTACAATATCCATAAAATACCCAAAGAAACCTAATATGGTACAAAATTATCCCTAAACTTCTGTGGATATTTCACTGGACAGTTCGTTAGAATAGATCTGATAATATGATTTAAAAAATTTGAGATTCTACACTATTACAGTTTTATTTAATTTCTAGATCTATAGATCTTGTTGTAATTAGTGCATGCATGTAAAAGTAAATTATGAAAATACAGAAGAGAATGAAAAAATAATCTCACACACATATAAGACACAAGATATGCTCTCTGGGAAACCCTTTTGGGAGAAAACCTAGCTTGAAGGTGAGGCTGCTTCCTTGTCTTTTTCTGTATGGAAATATGGCTGCAGATACAAAGAAGTAATGTTTGTGGCCCATGGGTTGCTACAATGCACAAATAATATTTGTGTTATCTACCTCCTATCTCTCCTATCTATCTTTGCTCATCTATGGAACAAATGCTCTCGAAAGAATGGAATGCCTCTTCCTCGTAGTGGCTTGGTTATAACACATCTTGATAACCTACTAGTGGTTACATCTGGCTACATCAACTCCTAACTAGATTTACAAAATAGACTCTTCTAGAGTCTTCTACATCACAAACACGTGGCTAGGAACTTTTCCATGAATAATGGGGGCTGACACGGCATCCTCCCGAACTATATGTGTGAGAAAAGGAAGGTCAACTTCTGAGTGGCATAACTTTTGCATACGAACTCCGATTAACGCGATCCTTGCGCCGTTGGAAATATTTCTATGTGTAGAACAACATGAAAAGGTTTTTCACTTAAGAAACAATTTTTTTCCCCCAAAAAATGTCGTTTGATGCCTCAAAATGCTCCCAGAAGGTTTCAAATCATGTTTCGCCAATTTGGGTCCTGCTGGTAAATATGGTTCGTGAGCTAATTCCTACTTTTTTCCACTAAAAATGCTTTAGGATGGATGAAGAAAAATATAATGATCCAATTTGGATTAAGATCACCTCTCGAGGATTGAGAGTGGCGATGAGCCTACAAAATTGGATGAAGGATTTCCTAATGCACAACTCTTTGTTGTGCGTGTCGTGGATGAACATTTTGCAAACATAATCTAGTTCTTGTCTATGAGTACATCTCTGGAAGGATATAAAATGAAACAGAAGAAATAATTGGTGGTCAGGGACGTATATTTTTCTGTTATTATAGGGCACTTATATAAAATGGGATCAGATGAAGTGTTGCATAGGTATGTCCCAAATTATGAAAGGAAAAGTATCCTCACTAAAGAACATGGGGGAGTTGTGGGAGGACACTGTTAGGGTCCTATAATAATAGGATTCATAATTTTGAATTAGCTATGATTAGTCTTGTAATATTGCACATAATTTTTCTTTCTTCGAAATATTTTCCCATATTAAAAATAAAAAATGTAAAGAGGGTAAGTCCTAAAATAAAAATCAAAGGACTAAAAGAAAAGGATCAAAAAGAAAAATAAAATATGAGCCCCACCAAAAAGAGATAAAAAATATATTTTGAAGGTGATGCAAATTCAAATGCCACTTCTTTTTACTTTGCCTTGAAAAAATAAGATTGTGAGCAACTTGTCAAAAATGCCACAATCCATGATGGTCAAATAGTTTGATCTTGATTCATTCATGCTTTAAATTTCAAGTTGATAGATAGAGAAGAAAGATCTAGCCAAACTGTTTAATCTTGGAAAATCAGTAGTTAGGTAGAGAATAATAATGAGCTCATCAGTTTAATCTGAGCCATTGGACGTTATAAGGTTAGAGTTAGATAGTTTTATTATCAAAGAAAAATAAATAAAGGATCAACAAGCTCAAATGCACCCAATTAATGAAGAGAAAATGATATGGTAAATAAAGGGTAGGTAGAAGAGGTTTTGGAGTGCACAAGGTTGCAAGCTCAAATGAACCTTCATTATGCTTAATCCTATGTTTCATGTGTAGGAGGAATTATCAAAGAGAAATGTCATTCACTCAAGCTCATTCACTAATTTCCTTTTATTTCACTAAACCCCTTACATGTATAAATTATTAATTTCCCTTCGTTACCCCTTCATTACTTTTCATTTCCTAATGGTTTTACCCTTCTTGGTTCCAAACGACCCTTCCCTCTTCATTTTCCCCTTTAAAAATAACCCTACCCCTTCATTTTACCTTTCCTTCTATTTCATCTCATTTCCCCTAGTAAACCCACTAAACCCCCTTATCCTAAGTTTAAAAAGTTAAATGTATCGGGCCCCATTGAAAAACCCTCCCCGATACCCTTTTAACTCAACCCTTATGTTATTTTCTAAACTATAGTCCCGCTTTATGTATTTAAATGCCCACTTTATAATTCCTGACCCTCACTATACCTTTGAGTATATTTAACCTGCCACATTATTTATCCCCAAGCCCTGCCAACCACACCCCAACTCAGCCCTCACAACTCTGCTGCACGATAAACCTCTGATCTCCCACCTCCAGATCCAACGACCCATACTCATATTGCGCGCTCCCATCGTCTAACAATTAAAATCTCAAAAGCACGCGAGATTCGCGGTTTTGCCCGATAACCTTTTTGCTATGTGGCAACCCCACGTTATATCACGTGCTCTCAAAAAATACCACCCTCCACTAAAAAGCGGTGCGATATGCCATAAAATCGCCTCCTCACATAGGATGAAACCACCCACTATTCACACATTACTCCTGTGCCCAAAACTTAACCGTTGTTGGTTAAAAACCAAAAAATCCCCCTTTTCACTCTTTTCATTGTTATTTCATTGTAAACACCCAACCAATTCTGAAGCCCAGAAACCCTATGCAACTGTTTTAACCAACGTTATAGCCAGAAGAGATGCCAGATTCCAATTTCAAGTAGCACACAGACAATTGAAGCCTCAGAAACCTCCGATGCTACCACAGAACCCTGTCTCCAAACCTAATCACGTTTTTCTAGGTATTCTTGAAAGAACCGGAATGGCCCTGTACTTAAGCTCTGCATAGTGTTTATGAAAGGTTAATTAATTAAATTAATTAAAAAAAACCTTGCCAAACTAAAAGAACCCCACTGTACATCCAAAATCCCTCTTCTGCAGACTGTATTCACCCCTCCCACTATTCTAGAGCTCCTAACCCTACTCCTTAATCCAGATAAACAATAAATCAATAGAATAAACAAAATTATGGCTTCCCAAAGAATTCTAAATGAGAAACCCCTACAAACCCCTCACTTAGATGTCGACCACCTCCCATTCGCTGATAGATATTTCCAAATCAAAGACACAGTTACCCCCATCCATCTATTGAAACTCCACAGCTAGAGTAAAGACAAATTCCTGAACTAAAATGATGAAAATCATCTATGGGAATCAAATTTGCCAAAATACTTATTCCCACAAGTATACCAGTTCTCTGAAATCATCCACCTATGCCAACTCTGCTATATCGCAAGCCAAAGAGCTATAATCTCTCCTAACTAGCAGTTTTTGTTTACAATCACTGTAGAATCAATAAACCAAATGTTGCAAATCCAGCCAAACCCAAATGAAACCCCATTTTCCATTGAAAACCTACTTGAACTCTATTTGAAGCTGGACCTTCCCAAGGGGTCTCAAATCTTTTAGACTTTTATCCTAGAAGAGTCTCATACTCCTACATATAATCCTCCATACTTTGGCACTATTTTCTCTAAGAGGGCCAGAAAAATTGTGACCATGCTCTCTTGTATTCTAGGATACACCACTAATGAGCATGTAGATGAGCCTATACTTGGTTTTCTCTCTATTTTTTTCCCAGGCAAGCCTCCAACTGCAATTTTCAATTTTGCCTAGTTCTTAGCAAACAAGATCCATGATCAATTGATCATATTTCCAAATGAAAGAGTATTTAAATACTCTTAAGTATTGTCCCACATGGTCCTATATTTCCAATCAGACAACTTTCCAGTTAATATCCAAAATCTGGAAACTAAGGGGCATCGTAGATCTATCATCTTTTGGACACCCTTAATACAAAAATATTCCATTGTTTTCAGTTACAAGTAGTTCATTGATTCCTTTTCTCATCTAGTTGTAAATATGCTAAGCAGTAGCAATCAACCCAGGATCAGTGATGAGATAAAGAGAGTTTTGCAGTTGTCTAAAAATAGTAGAATAGGAGACTGGTATCTATACCAGGACCACACTAAAATTAGGATATATGGATGCCAGCTCACTCCCTATAAGTTGTCCAAATATCTCCCCATGAGGATATTTGCATTGGAGTATATCAGGCAAATTATAAACTCAAATGATGTAAATTTTTTATCAGCTAGGAAGAAAACACAGTTCAAGATAAAAAACCAGCTTGGTCCTTTTATTTGCAATAACAGGGAGGCTAGAGAAGAATAAAAGAAGTGTTTACAGGAAATGAAGTTCAATAGAAGTTTCATGTGGAAATATGACCCCTTAGGTGTCATAAACAAACTCATACTCAAATTCAAATTGAGTCCTTTTATGCATAACTTGAGACTAGACATTGAAAAATATGCCAACTAGTCAGAATGGTTGGAAAATGCCTTGGTAAATATGGAGAAACAGATGGATACTAGTTCCATTCTACGTACTCTAGCCCTGCAGGACAGTAATGTAAAAAGGACCAGAGAAGAGGGTTCCTTCTCAAACATAGATACAACACATGATAGATTTGAAATCATGTACAGGAAAAAGCTCAAGCTAAATCCTATCAATGAGCAAGAGGAGAAAGTTGAGATAGTTAAGACACTTCAAATTATGGATACAGATATAGGGGTCAGAGAGATCACAACTCTAGTAGTTTCAAAGGAAACCCATCAGCGTTCCACCTCTAGTACTCAGAGTATTCAAAAATAGCTTAGCATTAAGTTCTCTTCATCAAGCAAATCAGTGGATAAGGAAAAGGACATAAAGGAGAAGTATAAAGAGATCAAATTAAGAAATGAGGCATTGAAAGTTGAAACATATGTCGAGTATCTCAAACAGACTCCTAGCAATTATAATAGGTTAATGTTAGCTTTTGACATTAAAACTGGTAAAACGCAATTGACCATTTTGCAGCCTACAATCCAGTAGCCTAAGGTATCGATAGATTATAGGAATACAGAATTTGAATTTTTGGCTAGGGATGTTCACCCTATTGATCAAATTGAATTTCATAAGAAGGTAGGAGAAATGATATACTAAATGATGAACAACAAGGCCATGAGTGTACAAAAACTTTAGAATTCTCTAGACAATATCACAACACAACTTAAGCTAGAGAAATCATCCTCACAAGCAAAGGACAACATAATCAAATCACTGGAAGAATTGGTTATTGAGATTGGATATAATCCAAATGATATCAAGGCAACAAAGAAACTCATAAAGAACAAGAATGAAGACATTACTGCATTGAAAAAGAAATTAAAGTTGCCTCCTTCTGAACATCCATAGACCAAGGATATTCTAGAGAGCCGAACCGAGAAAGATGAGATGATGGACCTCATTCTCCAATTAAATGCTCAGTTAAAAGAAATTGAGAATGAAATGGACAGGATAGTACAGGAGAAACAGGCCAACATTGAAACAGCTACTGCCATTGCTATCCCTACAGTTCTACAATATATCCTTTTACTCAGGCAGCTTCATTGGCCCTAATAGCTCCAATGGCTACAATACTTCCAAATGTATCATCAACTACATCAGCAATAGGTTCAACAACAACAGCAGCTCATCCTAGTAATGAAGTAGCTAAACTGGTCAACTCCATGGAGGATATGTCCATCCAAACCACTGAAATAAATAGACTTAAGGAACAAATGAAAACTCTAGAGGATGAGAAGAAATTGGCTCAAATCATGCATAAGAATGAAGTTCAGAAGACAAACAAGTTGAGTGAAAGGTTACAGAACTTAGAGAAAGAATTGAAACTCAAAGAGCCACTAGCCCAAGAAAAACAAATTTTATGGGCCAATATCATTGAATTAATCAATGATATCTGGCCATATATGTAGGTGATATTTGAACAAAACAATTTGGTCAAAGAGGATGGTGAGGCAATTCAAAGGGTTAGAGCCGAACTTGGAAATATGCCAGAAGAAGCCTCAAGAATAATCTAGTTCCTTAACTCAAAGAACAAGTATGAACTGTAGGAGCTTGGAATAGTTGACAGAACTGGGCCCATACTAGAGGTAAAAAAGGTAATCACTAAAGGGAACTTGATGACACAACTTGAGGATAAATGTCAAACAATGGAGCTAGCAATAGCCAGGTTCATGGTCAATTTTGAGGCTTTGAGGTAGAAAGGTCTACCTAATCCATTGGTAATAAATCATAGGTTGATGCCACATGAAGACTATGATAAAAGAATCACAAAAGTGGCAAAGGAACAAGCCAATAGTTCCTCCATGGAAGGGATTCCTACAGGAAATGTCCTTTACCAGACTTTTGAGAACCTCTTTTACCTCCAGCATGAGGTAAAACATATTTTTGTAAACAAGCCCACCTTTGAAAAATACATAGAAACTGATGAAGTCTACAGAAGAATGGTAAATATTAATTTACAGATACAGAGACTTGGGAAAAGTTGAATGATTTACTGTGAAAATGCAAGGTAAACAGTGAATACTGAGTAGTGAAAGAAAAACAATAGATCATCTAAGTCAAAGAGTATCATATGAAAAAAAAAATTTAAAGATGAAAAGTATCAGTCAAAGGGCAGAGTAAAAAGACAGCCAGCGTAGAGAAATAGCCAAGGAGAGAAAATAGCATAATATCAAAGAAAAGCCAACAACTAACAATAAAAGAGGGATAGCTTGCATCAGTTACATATCTATCTCTATCTTCTTGCATCAAGATATTTCTTTTTCCTTGAATAATTCCTAAACAGTTTAGGATATTTTGTAATAATTTTTTGTATAAATACTTCATAATTTGAAGTATAGAGGGTGGATTGCTGAACATTTCTATAGTTACAATGATTTGAAAACCTGAGGGTTTATTGTAAACGTTTTCAAGTTAGCAGATTAGACTGAGTAATAAAGGCATTGCATTACAAGATTCATGTGTTGGGCCACTTTAGTGAACTATCTTTCATTTGTTAAATTGTTATTTTCTCAAGTATTTCACATACATACATGTTTTCCAAATTTGAATAAAATAACTGGAATTTTATTACAGAATTTGTTTAAGTACACTCTGTCTTGAACAATCATTCTTTTTTGTGTTTTCTTCTGATATCCAGAGTATGAATTCTTCATTGCTCCCTAGTTTCGATTGACCTCTTTCACTTCCCTCATTATCCGGTTTGAAGAATCCTTAACTTCTCCTTGACCCCGATTGAAAAACCATTTCGCCATCCATCCTAGAGGATCTAAATTTACTCAGCTACCTTGCCCTGTGAACACTATCTTTAGAAATTGATTCAATCCTATTTTCTTGACATTTGGACTCCATGTCCCAATGGTAAAAAGACACTTATTTATCCATCTAAATCAATGATTCCACCACCAAATCAAATCAAAAACCCACCAATCATAAATAACTAGCCTAAAATCAATTAATCCAACAAAGTTAAACAATTAAGAGAGAGCCCTCTCTGAGAATTAGGAAGGCTAGATCCTGATCTCAAAAGTAGGTTTGTGGTTACCTCTATCATTTCTTCAAACACAACATGAAAACCCTAGGGAAATTTAGAGTGATAACAGACACTATACCGGAAGAGAAACTGCACAGAGGATCCTATGAGCAGAACTATGGTGGCAAACTAGGCACAAGGATTCCAAGGAATATTGTCGGGCCTGTGATGTTTGTGAGAGAATAGGGAGGTCGACGCAAGGGGATGAATTGCCTCTGAGCCCTCAAGTGTCATTACAGGAATTTGAAATGTGGACAATAGACTTCGTGGAACCAATTCAGCCACTAGGAAGGTGCAACCCATGAAGGATTGTAGCATGGCTACAGCTGTGACATTCATTTTCAAATATATTTTGTCTCAGTTTGGCTACCCTAAAGTTTTGATGAGCGATAGGGGTTCACACTTCTTGAATGAAACTATTGCTGCTTTGCTTGAATAGTTCTGAATGTATCATTGGAAAATCACATTGTATCACCCTAAAGCAAACAAAATAGTGGAAGCCTTTAAGAAAATCCTGGAGAATGATTTAACAAATATTTGTAATGCAAATCAAAATGATTGGGATGTGTGCATACCAGCCGTTCTATGGGCATATAGAACTACCTGTAAAACATTGACTAGAAAAACACCGTTTAGATTGGTTTATGGATAAGAAGTCATGATGCCGATGAAGTACATCATACCAAGTTTGCAGATTTCTACAGTCATAGATATGGCTAATCATGATAGCATGGAAGAATTCCTTGTGCAAATAGTAGAGTTGGAAGAAGATCGCTTCTTATTTGGGTTTCATCAACAGGTGCAGAAGGCTTGTGAAAAGGTGTGGCATGATCGCAACATTAAACAACGCACCGTTAAAACTAGGGATTTAGTGCTACTATATGACAAAAAGTTGACGAAGTTTCTAGGAAATTTCTAGATGCATTGGCTGGGCCATACATTGTCAAGGAAATTATGGATGGAGATGCAATTCATCTCACGAAGCTGAATGGGGAGTTGTTTCCAGGAAAGGGCAATGGGAGCCAGTTAAAGTTGTATAGGGGTGATCCCACCCCTATGTAATGACTATATGAATGCAAGACATTCTTATTACTCTAGGCAATTGCAAGCAAGTGTGACTATAAACTACATTGTTAGAAGGATAGTTTGGTGGAGTGAATGTGTTTTGCAATGATGGGAAGGAAGGTGCAGAGGAGAGTTGCGATGAAGGAGCTGTGCTAGTATGGTGGTACCATGTAGCCTGGTAAAAAATTGACCATTGGAAGCACTATAGATGATTGTATGGTGATTTTTCTGTTAAAAGGAGTGGGGGGAGAGCATTTAAGGAGCATATGTTTGGAAATCTTCTCCCAAAAGCGCATTAATGACAGGGATCTGGAGGGAATAGACGAATTTGAATTCAAATTTAGCTATAAATACAACATCCTTCTCCACATTCAAACACTTTTCTCCCAAAGAAATGGCCTTGAGATTTTGCGCTTTATTTTGCGCCAAGATATTGCTTGCCTGTCTGTAGAGGATTGGAAAGAAATTCGAGAGAAGCTTTCATAACAAGGATTTGGGAATTTACCTAATTCACGGTGCGAAATATTCTTGGAAAGAATGACTACAACATGATCTTATATGACCCAACCCGTGCCTAGAACCTTGCCTACCACAGCACCTAGGTTGCTAAGGCCTAAACCATCTGCCTCTATGGCAAGAGAAAAGAAGTAGAAGAAGCCCCAACAAGCGCCGATGTGGAAATCATAGTACAAAACCCCAATGAAAGTCAAACAAAAGTGTAAGATGGATAGATCCAAGCAGCTGACGGAACCCTTAGACTTAGGTGAAGAAGAGCTATCTATGGTGGTGGAAGACATTGATGTAGATGAAACTAACCCGATTACTCGGCTACTGTGTTGTATAGCACCTAGGAAATCCACAACCAAGGTTACTAAAAACCTAGATTTAGCGAAATTACAGGTCTCCACACTATTACTGCCAGAAAACATACCTTTTGAGGGCAATATGCTGGCCCAGATTCTATATTTTAACCTCGTACAGAAATTACCTACATACGAACTCTAGAAACAGAAAATAACCAATGGTGAGAGCATAACACATAAAACAAATATACACAAAGATTTTCCCCTGGATCCCAAAACTAAGACTACCAAATTGATTTTTCATTATATTCCTTTCAATGTTACAATACATATATATACATGTTGAAGCATCCATAAACCCCAATCCATTAACCATGTATTAGAACATAACCATAGTTCCCTTGACCGGATCTACAAAATACCATGGACCGAAAACCATCACGCCCAAAACCATGTGTGAAATCCATGCACAAAACCATAGGTAGGTCCGCCCACCTAATATAGGGTCCAAAAAAAAATTTCCCGGGGCGCTGCCCCAAACCTTGTAGAGGGGGTCTACCACCTCCCTCAAACCCCCCAATCGGGGGGGCTGCCACCCACCCTCTAACCTCCTAGCTTAACTACTAGGGCTAGCCGTGGAAAGAATATAACACAACCCAACATTCCCCCACTTGTTGTTTTCTTTCTGCAAGGGGCCACAGGAGAGCTTAGTGATTGATACAACCCTGCAATGCCCATTGTTTCTCTCCACCAAGAGAACTTCTCAATTCTCATAGACTTTGTCAATGCATCTGCAGTATTCTTCAAAGTGTCCACCTTTACCAGAAACACCTTTTTTTCTTCTACCATATCCCTCACAAAGTGATACTGAACATCAATGTGCTTTGTCTTTGAATGATAAGTAGGGTTCTTTGCCAAGAAAATTGGACTTTTGCTGTCACAGTCTATCCTTATAGCTCATTGTACTAACCCCATACTTTAACACAATCTCTATAACCAAACTACATCCTCATGAAATTGCCATGTATTATTCCTATGTAGTTGACAGTGCCATTACATATTGTCTCTTACTCATCCAACTAACTGCACCTCCAAATAGGTTAAACACATATCCACTTGCAGATCTTCTCTAATCCAGATCTCCAGCCCAGTCTCCATCAACAAAGCCATGGATGTCCAAAAATCTATCCAATCCTGGTCTTCCTTGGTAGCAAAATCCATAATCACGAGTGCCACGCAAATAACTAAAAGTTGACTTCGCTATTGTCCAATGGTCCTTCCCTAGTTTTGAGATAAACTTGCTCAATACTCCCACTGCATGATAATTTTTTGGTCTAGTACAAACCATTGCATACATCAGGCTACTGACTACACTTGCATATGGAACACGAGACATGTCCTCTTCCTATTCTTGTGTCTTGGGACATTGTTCAACAGATAACTTTACACCTATAGGATTCGCCGATTTACTACCCTGCATATTAAACCTCTGTAGTATTTTCTCGACATACTTCCTCTGGTTTAACCATAGATTTGTCTTTGCCTAATCTTGTTTAATTTCCATGCCCAAAATATAGTTTGCAACACCAAGATATTTCATGTCGAATTTGGAGGACAATTTGGTCTTCAAATTCTGGATAATTTCTTTGTCATTTCCAACTAGAAACATATCATCCACATACAAGACTAGATAAATAACACGGTCACCAATTACTTTAAAATACACATAGTGATCTCCTTTGCTTCTGGTGAAGCCAAGTCCCCATATAAATGTATCAAATTTCTAATACCACATCCTTGGTGACTGTTTTAACCAATACAATTTTTTTTTAACTTGCATACCAGTTCTTTCTTACCCTTCACTGCAAAGCCTTCAGGTTGCTTCATGTAGATCTCTTCTTCCAAATCCCCGTGAAGAAATGTTGTCTTCACATCCATCTATTCTACCTCAAAATCAAAATCAGCAGCAATAGATAAAATTAATCTAATAGAAGCTACCTTGGCAACAGGAAAAAAAATATCACCAAAATCAATTCCTGGCATTTGCGAATAACCTTTTGCTACCAACCAAGCTTTGTATTTATCCACCATTCCTTTTGCATTCATCTTCTTCTTGAACACTCATTTGTTGCCAATGGGTTTCCTTCCAGCCGGCAACTCCACCAGATCCCAAGCCTCATTTTTGTGCAAAGATGCCATTTCATCAACCATGGCCTCTTTCTAGAGTTTTCCATCCTCTAAATCCACTGCTTCCTTCACACTTCGGGGATCATCATCATTAATAGATAAAGAAAATTTTGAACAGAAAGTAGATGGACTATACCTTTCTGGCTGCCTTCTTTCTCGAACTGGTCTTCTCACAACCAGAGTTTGTGGCTCTTCATCTTTTGATTCCTCTTCTACTATAGAGTCTCATTCTTCCTCATTTAGCTCAAACTCTATCCTGTCAGGTTCCTTTGGTATTACTTCATGTTTAATAACATATTTCACCTCTCTAAACATCACTTCTCGGCTATACACAACCTTCCTTGTCACTAGGTTCCAAAGCTTGTAACCTTTTAAACCATTCTTATACCCAATAAAGATGCACTTTTCAGATTTGTTATCCAAATTTGTTCTTTTCTCCTTTCGAACATGTACATATGCATCACATCCAAATACCGTCATATGTGAAAGAGAATGTTTCTTACTAGTCCATACCTCTTGTGGAGTCTTATCCTCCAGTGCCGATGAAGGTGATATGTTGACCAGGTAACATGCAGTCTCCACTGCCTCTGCCCAGAATTCCTGTCCTAACTCAGCACCACTCAGCATGCTTCTTGCCCTTTCCATCAACGTCTTGTTCATTCTTTCTGCAACTCCATTTTTATCAAGTGTGTATGGAGTAGTCTTATGTTGTGCTATACCACACTTCTTACAGAACTCTTCAAGTTCCTTCTTGCAAAACTCTCCACCATTACGTGTCCTCAGCAACTTTATCTTCTTCTCTGTCCGGTTTTCCACCATAGCCTTCAATTCTTTAAACATGTCAAAGACTTTAGATTGCTTATTGAGGAAATATATCCATTTATTTCTTGAGAACTCATCTATGAATGATACATAGTACACAGGTTTACCTAGTGATGAAACCGACACGGGTCCAAACATATCACTATGCACAACCTCTAATATATGTTTCACCCTCTTACCACTAGAGGGGAAACTCACTCGATTTTGCTTCCCATATACAAAATTTTCACAGAAATCAAAATCCAGAGAGCTATTAGACATACCTTCTACCATACCTTTATCATGAAGTATTTGAAGGCCCTTCTCTCCAATATGTCCAAGCCTTTGATGCCATAGCATGGTCTTTTCTCCAGAGACCACTAAATTTTCTACTCCACATTCAAGAACCACAAAATTGTTGCACCCATCAATAATAGTGCTACCTTGCAGCTGATACAGAGTTCCAACCTGAACTCCCTGCATCAATACTAGTGCTTCCCAAACCATCTTGCAAGTATCTTTCTCGAACACTATTTTCACACCTGCATCATCTAGCTTGCTTACAGAAATCAGATTTCTGGCTAAAGCAGGAATATGCAGAATAACCAGAAGTTTTCTAATCCTTCCACCTTGCAACTTCAACTTGAATTTTCCACAACCATTTATTCTAGCCTTCCTGTCATCCCCTAAGAAGACATCACTGCCATCATATTTCTCACACTCGCAAAACCACTCTCTATGGGGAGTGAAGTGAAAGGATGAACCTGAGTCAATCAACCATGCCTAATGATCTACATGTGTACTTGAAGAAGAAGCCAAGTACACATCCCCTCCTTCATCTAATGTGGTTTTCACCTCTATGGAAGGACCATCATCAGATCCATTTCCTTTCTTAGGAGCTTTAGATTTATAGTCCCTTTTGTAGTTCCCTTGCTTTTCGCATTTCTATCACACCTTTATAGGTTTTCCTGGAGATTTAGATCTCCCACTCAAGGACTTATTTTTGTTTCTGTTCTAGGAACGTCCTTGTACAGACAAGGCATCGCCATTCTGGCTCTCCATATTTTTCTATCCCATATCCTCCGTCAACAAGGATGAGATTATTTCATCAAACTGCAAGGCAATTGCATTGCTACCTATTGCAACAACCAGACTATCCCACGAATCTGGTAGAGAACACAACAAACTGATGCACTTATCTTCATCTGAAAATTTAATATCAACAAATAATAACTGGCTTACTGGAGTATTAAATGCATTCATATGCTCTATCGCCGAGTCTCCATCTTCCATCCTTAGGCTATACAACTTTTTCCATAGGAACACTTTATTCACCAGACTTAGATTGGTACAAAGTCCCTAACTTGTCCCACAAAGCCTTCATCGTAGCTTCCCCTGATACATTTTGCAATACTAAATCTGAGACACACAATTGTATTGTGATTTTTTCCTTTCGATCCAACTTCTTCTAGTCTTCATCAGACATTGTCATTGGTTTAGTACGTGGAACTTTTGCGATCCACTGATCTTTATCCACCAACAGATCCTCCATCTTGAGTTTCCACAACTCAAAACTCTGATCATTAAACTTCTCGATCTCTATCTTTCCACTGCTCGCCATCTTTCACCACAAGAATCAATCCTGTAGATCTCCCACTAAGCAGGGTCTACCACAGGCCCAAGCAAAACCCCTCAGCAGCAAAGGCGTCCCCTTGAAGCCAAAACAACTCTGATGCCAAATGTAGGTTTTAAGACCATACAAAAATTACCTTCATATGAATTCTAAAAATAAAAAATAACCAATGGCGAGAGCATAACACATAAAACAAATATACACAGATATTTTCCCCTGGATCCAAAAAGCGGGACTACCTGATTGATTTTTCTTTATGTTCCTTTCAATGTTACAATACATATATATACATGTTGAAGCATCCATTAACCCTGGATTAGAACATAACCATAGTTCCCTTAACCAAATCGACAAAATACCATGGACTGAAAACTATCGAACCCAAAACCATGTGCGAAAGCCATGCTCAATACCATAGGTAGGTCTACCCACCTAATATAGGTCCAAAAAAAAATTCCCGGGGCATTGTCATGGACCCTGTAGAGGGGTCTATTGCCCCTCTCAAACCCCCCAACGGGGGGGGGGCTGTCGACTCCCCGGCTGAACCCAACGCAATGAAGTGGGGCCTCTTTGCCCCCTCTAACCCCCCGACTTAACTACTGGGACTATTCGTGGAAAGAATATAAAACAACCCAACACAGATGCCATATTTGAAGAATGAGGATTGGATCTAGGGGATCACGTGAAGTTCCGTAGTTGGAACCAAGTAAATACCTAAAGAAGGTATACTATAAGGAGTCAAATGTTCCACGGCTCAAACTGATGAAGTGGGCGGTCGATGTTGAGTGCACAGGGCTACTCAACATGTTATGGGTGCCACATTTTAACTGCAACACCATTAACACTATTTGTGTGTGCCAATTATTGATTTTGGTTCATGATGGGTACCTTTGGCTGGGAGGACCCATCCCAATTACTAATATGTTAATCCACCGAATCACATTGCTCCCTTACCAAGGAATGGACCCTGCGAATACTTTTGTGGGGAAATCACAGAAGAAGAAGTTGTCAGACCAGATGAAGAGCCACTTCAAGCTAGTGGAGAATTCGTGGGGCTATGCGATCATCTCCATATTAGATTGCACGGTGCCTATGTTTTCCTCCTCACTGTCATCCCCACCTTCTGCAACTCTATGCCTTCTTGCTTCCACTACTGCCAAACGTGTAGTTAAATTCCTAATTTCTTCTCATAACCTTTCATCTGCTACTCTTCTGATGGCTCTTCCTCGACCCCTTCTTCCTACCTCCATATTTGCTGAGATAAAGGAACAATCTGCTCTGATACCAAGAATTGGTGGCGATCCCTAGAAGGGACACATAGCTGTGACCATTTAGTTCTTTCGCTTTCGAATTAAATTTAGTGGCAAGGTTTTGGTATATGGCTTTAATGTGGTTTAGTGTATGTTGCTCGCCCTCTATACTGGCCTTGGGCTTGCAACCATGGGTTATCACTTTTGCCGACGGTATTTGGAATTCATTTCTTCTTTGTTATGGTTTGGCTCTATGGGTGCTCAATGCTTTCGCCTGGTTCTTGTGATGGTTGGTAAGTATCGTGCCTTCCTTGTCCCGTATGGTGGTTTGCTATGTCTCACTGGTTCTCTGTGGTTTGTTGGTGCTATGCCTCTACTCACTCTCTGTGGTGATTCACTGCTCTGGTTTTTGTAGGCTTTCAGGTCATTTTCCACCCGCAAGTCTATTTGTCTGTGTCATTTGGCTCAAGCTTCATTTCTGATCTATTTTGTGGTGATTTGTATGTTTGACGTTGGGTCTGGTGATGGTTCAGCTCTGCAAACACAGGTTCCTGTCTAGCTGCTGCACAAGACGGCTCAGCGAGCTCGCTCTCACGTAATCTTCTCGTTCCAATTGCAATTTCACCCTTTGTTTTTGAGGTTATAATGCTCTGGCTCCTTCGTGAATAGGCAGAATGCATTCATGGCACTTTTTTTGGTAGAAACCCTCTATTGCGGGTCTCAGCTCTCATCCTCCATCATTAAATCGATCCTCCTCCAGGTAAAACCCTCGCTCCTCCTTCGGTTTGTTGTTCACTGTTGTTTTGGGTATCATGGCCCTAACTAACCACTACCCTATTCTGTGGTGGAGTGCAGGCCCTTCTAGGGGAATGATACTCCACGACTTCATCCTTGGGACTATTTGCGGGCTTAAGGAAAGCCTAGGTAGGGTCTTTCCATGGCTATAGTGGTTTCTTGCTTGCTTTGTTGCTTGTTCTATCTGTAATTGCTCTGTTGCTTTCTTTGTCTATAATTAGTTATACCCTTGGGGTTTCGGTTCCTTTGTGTATTTATGTGGTCTCCGAGGTGTTCATGCCCTCATTGCTTGATTAGGGTCTAGCCTATGGAATGTAATGTTTTTGGTTTGCATGGGTTTGGAACCCTCCACGATTTCCAGGTTATATATTTTTGTACAGTGAACTTTGTTGAATGGAAAACAAATATGAAGTGTGCAGGAAATGCTTAAAGTGATAAATATAAGAGTACCTGGCTTTCTTTTGTTGAAGAAAAAAGGAAAAATATATGCTGGTGTACCTCTATTTGGTTCTCGGTTTGAGATGCTTCCTGTTACAAAATTCTTGTCGATGCTTATTCAGATTCTAAAATAAATTGTTTCACTATCTTGCTTTCATTTTGATGCCTGAAACATCTATGCACATGGAATATAATAAAAACTACTCTATTTCCTTAATGACAAATTTTAGAATTGTTTGCTTCTATAGAGATTCAAAATAATTGTAAATTACAATTTCTGGGCTCTCTTTCCTCTCTGGATGGCAGCCCCTCCATCCTCTCTGGTTTTTCCTTTTCAATGCATTATTAGTAGTTTCTTTACAGTTGAGGAACTGTTCCTCAGTTACTTTTCAGTTGTTTAACAATTTCTTCAAACAAGTCCCTAACTAATCCTATCTTGATCTGCTTGCCTAATTTTAAAAACTAACAATGGCTGAGTCAGCCTTAATTTTAAATGAAACAGAAACTCAAAGTGTTTTTCTCTCTATCCAGAAAAATAAAATAAAATAAAAACATTTCCCAGCTATCGCCTTTTCACTCAGATGCTCCTGCATCAGGCTCTCGGGGTAAATTAAACTCATGGCTCCTATCCATGAGATCTTCAATAGAGTATCCAGTTGACTAGGTACTACAAATATTCTTTCCTTCGAGTCCGTCTGGCCACCTAGGTGTCTAGGATCTGCTCGATCTCTAGAGACTTTGCTAGGGGCATTTATTTAATCCACGAATCATTCTCATTCTGGGTTTCCCATGGTTTTCTTTTCGAACTGTCTTCTTCATCTACCGCAATGTAGGGATACAGATCTACCACATTGAAAATGGGTGAAATTCTAATACCTGGGGGTAACTGCAATTCATAAGCATTCGTAGAAAATTTCTGAAGAATCCTGCAAGGCCCAATTTTTTTCCATTTCAAATTGTTGTATTCGCCTTTAGGAAACCTCTCTTTGTGTAGGTGTGCTAATACCAGGTCTCCTATTTTGAATTGTACTTCCTGTCTTTTCAAATCTTCTTTCTGCTTGTATCTTTGGTTGCTGTCTTGTAATTTTAATTTCACCTGTTCATGAAGATCGTCGATTGCCTTTGCATGATCTTCATCATCAGCACTCCTGCACTCCAACTGACCCAAATCTCATAATTCATGTACTCCATGTGGGTTCATTCCGTTGGGCAAATCGTTATAAGCAAATTCTGCTTGCGCAAGCACACGATCCCACTGTGATGAGCCCCATAAATGGGTAATTATATGGGCTCATTTTGCCTCTTAATTCGACTTAATCCACCATTCTCATTAGTTTATTGCATATATTTTATTATATTTATGCTAATAGAGTGAATTGGGTTAGTCATTATGCCATGAAGTCTAATGTGTGCTTTATGCAGATTTTTTTGTCAATTTTGGACAAAGTCAAAGGATTTATGAGCATTTGGCAGCCAATATTCGAGGAAAACAGGGAAGAGGATTTGTAGGGGGTGTCCCCTTTATTTATGAACTCTTACCTCTAATTCTCCATCAGAAAATCGGAGCACAAGCAGCCACAGTAGTGCATCCAAGGGGCAGCCAAGCAAGTAAAGAACGACTACTGTTTATTTGCAGTTTTGGGAAGTTGATATCCTTGATTTTAGGAGGGTTGTTGGAGGCTCGAGTTGTATAAATAATAGGGCTTAGGTGCTCTTTTTTTTATTTGGATTTTAGGTGTATAAATTTTTGCACTTTTGTGCAGCTCTTGTTCAGCTCATTTTCGAGCTTCTTTTTGTAGACAGTTCATGTAATGTGACTATTATTTTTGATAATGAGGATGAAATATTTCCTGAGCCAGTATGGATCTCTTTCAGAGGGCTGAAGCTCTTGGGTTAGGGCCCAACCCAAGCTGCCTATCACCTCTTGCTTTGTACTCATATGTTTTTACTTCAGTTCACAAGTTAATTTCTGTTAGATAGATTTATTTTGCCTTGTTAGAATAGGTTGCTTTTGATGGTTTGCATAGCTGTTGTTGTTTCATTTGCTGAATTAGGTTAATACAGTGATATATTAAGATTCAAAAAGGAAAACAACAAGCCCTGATCTCTTTTATCCCTTACTAGGATCATGATTTGAGGTCTTGACACCATTGCTGCCACCAAAAACATAGTTTTTCTCTTCCATGCAATTTCTAGTGTGATGACTTGATTCAAAGGTTAATGTGTTGCTTCATATTCAGTTGCCTAGATCATTTCCTATTCTTTTACAATATATCTCTCTAGATTCTTTTTTTTCAAGGGTTATTGTTCAACATTTTCTGTTTGTAGGTTAGAAATTAGGTCAAGCTAGAGAAATTTTTGTTTCCATGGTATAGCTAGTCCTTTCTTTGATTAGTTTTTGTAAGTAGATGTGTAGATCTCTTGTAGGACACCTCAGGTCACCATACATCCATAAAGCACCCAACATCAGCTCACTCCCCACATATTTCCCAAGTCATTCGCAACATTTCACCAATCTTTCGTAATTTTTGCATTTTTCTCCATAAGCTTCCCTCCTGCCGTTTGAACAAATCCAACCATCATGTTCCCTCTTGATCTTCCTTGACAAGCTCCAACCACCTCAACACCTTCATCTAGCCTTCAGTTACCCTTTCCCACCATTTTTCCACCTTCAAAACCTCCAAAAATAGCTCTTAGCATCCTCCTGTAGATCCCTTGCAGCCTCTTGTAGAATTTTCTGTAAGTGATTTTTTCAAAATTTGATTGCAAGGGAAGTATTCAGAAGGGTACTAGGGGATTCTTAGGACCTCCCCACACCTTCATCTACCTCTACAAAAACCAAATCCATCCTCCATCTCCACCAAACCTCTGCACAATCACAAACAGATAAATTACAAAGCATAATAATTTCACATAAAAACACTCAAAAACACAAAAAGATGTTTCTTCTCATTTCCTTTTGGAAGTAGCTTAAATAGATGCACTTTTACCTTTTCAGTAGTCAATGGCACTCATTTCATTAGTTTTCATCTCTTTTCCTGCAAAATTAGGGTTATTGGGTAAATTAGGGTTTGTCAAGGTTTGCTTTACATTCCAGTCTTCCTTCTCTTTCTGCAAATAGAATAGCCTTTGTAGAGTTAGCTTTCTTTCATCACAGTTAAAAGCTTCTTCTGGAACCTCATAGAAGTTGGCTTGAGCTCCTAGTGATCTTGCACCAACTGACCAAGTGACAGCCTATAGTAAGAGCTAGTACTTGTGCATACAACATTGTCGCTTCCAAGTTCGTTACGAACTACCAGGTTAATAAAAGTAAAGTAGGAAACCCCAGGAGTTGTAGCATTATTGGTGAAATACTGGTGCTCACCACTTTTTGGTGTCGTTGCTGGGGAAGCGTTAGAGTATTTTGTGATTACTGCTTTCTTTTATTTTCTACTCCAACATTCTACTAAGTAGTTTATTTCAGCAAAAGTAGAGTAGTTGTTTCATTTCAATTCTGCAATTTCAATTCTACAATAGTAGATTAGTCATTTCCTTCCTTTCATTTCAATTCTACAATTTCCATTTCAGCAAGTTCATTTCAGCTAGTTGCAATTTGTTTGTTCAATCAATTTCAGTTTTGTAGGTACAAGAAGAAAAAACAAAAATCACCCAAAAAGAGATTTCCTTTCATGCCTCGTAGGAACAGAGATAATTCAAGGAAATTCCTACCCAACACCCCCACCACATCACAAAGTCACCCTTCTCTCTTCTTTAGTGGCAGTGATCCAGAAGAACCTATAGGTGAACAACCAGAGATATACGAAGATCCTATAGCAGAAGAAGAGGAAGAAACCATCCCTCCTGAGACCATGGCTAAAAACAGAAACGTTAGAGGGAATGGGGAAAGAGTAGAGGGTACCTTTCCCATCTGAGAGACCAATGGGGACACTAAATTGAATAACATGAGTCCTTCAGCCTTCACTTCCATGGGTTAACTACCGAAGATCCTGATACCTCTTTGTTTGAATTTTCTATTATTTGTCGAACCTATGACTATGCAAAAGATGAGCAGAAGTTGAAATTGTTTCCTTCTACCCTCAAGGATGCAGCATTGCGTTGGTTCATGGGGTTACCTGGAAACAACATCACAACTTGGGCTCAGATGCAGCAAGCCTTTAATAACAAATACCGAGACTATTGTAGGTCAAAGGATACCAAGGAAGAAATCTTCCGAATGACCATGGGAAGCGATGAATCCTTGGAAGATTATGAAGAGAGGTTTCAGTTCAGTTATAAAAGGGCTAGGTGCACACTTGACCCCGAATCTCTGAAGTTGGTCCTGCTTAGAGGAGTCCCAGAAGACCTTCTAGATACCCTCCATTTGCTGGTTGGGGGGGGCATCTACCAACTACCTTATGAAGACATAAAGACTCTATTTAGAAACCATTCTAGGGCAACCAAAAAGAAAAGTAGGGGAAGTCAACCCCTAGCCAATACATCCTCATCCAGTTCATCTCTTAGAAGTGAATTTGGAAATCTGCTGGAAGATTTCAAGAACAAGATCATGCAGTCTCTTGCCATGCAAATGGATACCTTGCATATCAAAAGGAAACAAGAAGAAGCAGAAAGTTCCTTGGCCATTTTTTGTCCTAGGTGCACCAGAAGGCATCCTAGGAACGAATGTGCATTGAACTATATAGAAGTGTGTTCAGTCTGTGAAGAATACCATTCTATGAATCAGTGCCCTTCCTTGCCCGGACTTAAAGTTGCATACCAGGGGGCCGAAGGAGCCACTGAACCACTCTATTTCATGAACCAAAGGAGGCCATATGGACCCAGACCTTACCAGCAGGGAATGCAAGGGACATACCAGACATATTACAACCCAAATCAAGCCACTTACATGCATTCTTGGGGTCCCCCTACGCATCCTTCCTGGTCCACACTCCCTCCTTGGTCATATCCATCTCAATACCATGTTGAACTAGCTGCGCATTCATTTCACTCTTATGCTCAGCCACAACCTCAGTGGAATGCACCTCATCAAGGGTGGAGGCCCCAGTACAATTCTCCTCTCTTTTGCCTCCACCACCTATTCAACCACAACCATTGCCTCCTTCTCCACCAAGGAAACCCTAAATACCTGCTCAACCGAACCTGAACCTGAATAACAGATAGGCCCAACAGGTATATAGTGGGGAACCATCATCCCCGATCTATGCTGTGGAGATTCAAGAGATTAACCTACGATCTGGGAAGGTTCTCCCAGATAACCAGCCTCCCCCTAAGGAGGATGAGGAAGAAAAAGAGGAAAGTGAACCAAAATCCATTCCACCCTTTCCTAAGAGATTATTTGGAACAACACAACCTACCCCAGAAGAAACTGAACTTTTGGGAGAATTGAAACAATTATGTGTAAAGATACCACTTCTCCAAGCCATAAAGGATGTACCTATATACAACAAGATGATCAAGGAGAAGTTCTTCAGGCATCCAGGCAGGCACAGGAGAGATGCCCCAACTATCAATGTCATAGGACAATTGTCCGACCTGATGTTGGGGTAGGTAATCTATCCAAAATATCTAGACCCTGGAAGCCCTGTAGTCGATGTCCACATCAATGGCACCATAATCCCCCATACCTTGATTGATCTAGGGACTGCCATTAATGTGATGACCAAGGAAACTATGCTCAAGCTCAACCTTCAGGACTCCCTGAGAAAGACAACAATAGTACTAGAGTTAGCAGACTGCTCCACCGTGACCCCTGAAGGGATTGTGGAAGATGTAATGGTTTCCATCGATTCTTGGGAGTACTCTGTTGATTTCCTGGTTCTCCAACCAAAGGTAAAGCTCATTGGGTATCCTCTCATCCTGGGAAGACCCTGGTTGGCTACTGCAAATGCCTACATCACTTGTCGAGCTAGGAACATGACAATCAAGAATGGGCATATGTCCAAGTAGCTAGTCCTATATCCTTTTCCCAATCTTTGTTAGAACATGATTTACCTCTATGGTTGGAGGAGGAAGATGAGGATGAAGTCTATTCTGCACCACTATGTGCAGTGGAAGCCACCATGGGGGGGAACCACAAACCGAGGATGATCTTATTGAAAACTTGATTCAGAATCCACCACCCAGTGTGTTGCCATTAGAAGAGCTGGTGGAAGAAACCCAAGCCAATCCTTTATTTGATCTCTGTGTGGATGATCCGACCTCTCTCTAAGTTAAGAATATGGAATTCAGCCCAGAAAGAACCTTGAAAATCAACTCATCCCTATCCACCTCTCAGGAGAAAGAACTATGTAGCTTATTAAGAAACCACTTGGATGCTTTTGCTTGGAGCTATAAGGAGATGAAGGGAGTGCACCCTTCAGTCTGTACTCATCAAATTTACATTAAGGAAGATTGCAAACTAGTCAGGCAGCCTCAAAGGAGGATGAATCCAGCCCTTAAGGACATTTTCAAAGAAGAACTGCAAAAGTTACTGGATGCAGGATTCATCTACCCCATCTTTGACAGTGAATGGGTCTCTCTTTTGGTGCTAGTGCTAAAGAAAAATGGGAAGTGGATAATCTGTGTCGATTATCAGGAACTAAACAAGGCCACCAAGAAGGACCATTTTCCTTTGCCTTTCATAGATCAAATGTTAGATGGCATGGTAGGGAAGAAGTTTTTCTCCTTCCTAGATGGGTTTAGCGGATACAACCAGATCCAAATCAGCCCAGAAGACCAAGATAAGACCACTTTCACTTGTCCTTGGGGTGCCTTTGCATATCGGGTCCTTCCTTTTGGATTGTGCAATGCTCCCGCCACTTTCCAGATAGCAGTATTGAGTATATTTGTTGAACTGGTTCATGATGTAGTGGAAATCTATATGGATGACTTTACCCCTTATGGTTCTAACTTCCAGGAAGCTTTGTCTAACCTGGGAAAAGTTTTGGACAAGTGTATTGAAATGAACCTGTCCCTCAGTCCTGAAAAATGTGAATTCCTTATGACTAAAGGGATTGTGCTAGGTCATGCAACCTCTCATCAAGGATTACAAGTGGACCCCAACAAAATTGCCATCATCCAAAGGGTCCCACCTCCTCAAAAGGTAAGAGATGTTCAAAGCTTCCTAGGTTTAGCAGGGTATTATAGAAGATTCATTAAGGATTTCAGTAAGCTAGCCTCTCCATTGTTTGGTCTTTTGGGGAAAGTTGCTAAGTTCATATGGACTGACAATTGTCAAGAAGCTCTGGATACCTTGAAAAGTAAACTGGTGATTGCCCCAATTTTGAGAGGTCCAAACTGGGCCCTACCTTTCCACATTCATATAGATGCCTCGAACAAAGCGATAGGAGTAGCCTTTGGGCAAGTTGATGAGAAGCTGCCTTGTGCCATATGTTTTGTAAGTAAAAACTTGTCGAAGGTAGAATTAAACTACACTGTAATCGGAAAGGAGCTCCTAGTTGTAGTCCATTCCCTAAATAAATTAAGACACTACATCACCAGCTATGAAACATTTGTACACACTTATCATGCTAAAATTAGGTATTTAATGAACAAACCAGATGTAAATGCTCACATTATTAGATGGTTTCTTTAATTGCAAAAATTTGATTTAACCATTGTTGAGAAGTCGGGTAAGGAAAATGTTGTTGTTGTTTTTTTTTCTAGAATAGATCTTCCTACAGGTGAAGAAGGAATGGTGGATGATCAAATTCCAGATGAACACCTATTTGCTATCTCAGTACTCTCTCCATGGTTTGCTGATATAGCAAATTACTTGGTTTTTGCACAGTTCTTGCCACACCTGTCCTTAAAAGAGAAGAGCAAGATCATGAGAAAAAGTGGCCCTTTCACTTGGATTGGGGGAAATCTCTTCAAACATGGCCCCTTTCATTCGGTTAGGCAAATCGTTATAAGCAAATTCTGCTTGCGCAAGCACACGATCCCACTATGATGAGCCCCATAAATGGGTAATTATATGGGCTCATTCTGCCTCTTAATTTGACTTAATCCACCATTCTCATTAGTTTATTGCATGTTTTTTATTATATTTATGCTAATAGAGTGAATTGGGTTAGTCATTATGCCATGAAGTCTAATGTGTGCTTTATGCAGATTTTTTGGTCAATTTTGGACAAAGTCAAAGGATTTATGAGCATTTGGCAGCCAATATTCGAGGAAAATAGGGAAGAGGATTTGTAGGGGGGTGTCCCCTTCATTTATGAACCCTTACCTCGAATTCTCCATCAGAAACTCGGAGCACAAGCAGCCACATTAGTGCATCCAAGGGGCAGCCAAGCAAGTAAAGAACGACTACTGTTTATTTGCAGTTTTGGGAAGCTGAGATCCTTGATTTTAGAAGGGTTGTTGGAGGCTCGAGTTGTATAAATAATAGGGCTTAGGTGCTAATTTTTTTTAGTTGGATTTTAGCCAGTTATTAGTCAATTTTTTTCACTTTTGTGCAGTTCTTGTTCAGCTCATTTTCGAGCTTCTTTTTGTAGACAGTTCATGTAATGTGACTATTATTTTTGATAATGAAGATGAAATATTTCTTGAGCCAGTACGGATCTCTTTCAGAGGGCTGAAGCTCTTGCGTTAGGGCCCAACCCAAGCTGCCTATCACCTCTTGCTTTTTACTTATATGTTTTTACTTCAGTTCACAAGTTAATTTCTGTTAGATAGATTTATTTTGCCTTGTTAGAATAGGTTGCTTTTGATGGTTTTCATAGCTGTTGTTGTTTCATTTTCTGAAGTAGGTTAATACAGTGATAGATTAAGATTAAAAAAGGCAAACAATAGGCCCTGATCTCTTTTCTCCCTTCCTAGGATCATGATTTGAGGTCTTGACACCATTGCTGCCACCAAAAACATAGTTTTTCTCTTCCATGCAATTTCTAGTGTGATGACTTGATTCAAAGGTTAATGTGTTACTTTAGATTCAGTTGCCTAGATCATTTCCTATTATTTTACAATAGATCTCTCTGCATGCTTTTCTGTTCAAGAGTTACTGTTCAACATTTTCTGTTTGTAGGTTAGAAATTAGGTCAAACTAGAGCAATTTATGTTTCCATGGTATAGCTAGTCCTTTCTTTGATCAGTTTTTGTAAGTAGATGTGCAGATCTCTTGTAGGGCACCTCATCTCACCATACATCCATAAAGCATCCAGAATCAGCTCACTCCCCACAAATTTCCCAAGTCATTCGCAACATTTTGCCAAACTTCCGTAATTTCTACATTTTGCTCCATAAGCTTCCCTCCTGTCGTTTGAACAAATCCAACCATCATGTTCCCTCTTGATCTTCCTTGACAAGCTACAGACACCTCAACACCTTCATCTAGCCTTTAGTTACCCTTTCCCACCATTTTTTCACCTTCAAAACCTCCAAAAATAGCTCTCGGCATCCTCTTGTAGATCCCCTACAGCCTCCTGTAGAATTTCTTGTAAGTGATTTTTCTAAATCTGATTGCAAGGGAAGTCTTCATAAGGGTAGTAGGGGCTTCCTAGGAGCTCTCCACACCTTCCTCCACCTCTGTAAAAACCAAATCCATCGTCCATCTCCACCAAACCTCTGCACAATCACAAACAGATAAATTACAAAGCATAATAATTTTACATAAAGACACTCAAAAACACAAAAAGATGTTTCTTCTCATTTCCTTTCAGAAGTAGCTTAAATAGATGCAATTTACCTTTTCAGTAGTCAATGGCACTCATTTCATTAGTTTTCATCTCTTTTCCTACAAAAGTAGGGTTAGTGGGTAAATTAGGGTTTGCTAGGGTTTGCTTTACATTCCAGTCTTACTTCTCTTTCTGCAAATGGAATAGCCTCTGTAGAGTTAGCTTCCTTTCATCACAGTTAAAAGCTTCTTCTAGAAAATCATATAATTTGGCTTGAGCTCCTAGTGATCTTGCACCCACTGACCAAGTGACAGCCTGAAGTAAGAGCTAGTACTTGTGCATACAACATCGTCGCTTCCAAGTTTGTTACGAACTACCGGGTTGATAAAAGTAAAGTAGGAAGCCCCAGGAGTTGTAGCATTATTGCTGCAATACTGGTGCTCACCACACTGTCAAGAATTTTCTCCAACCAAACTCCTCAATAAATTTCCTAGACTTCGGTTCACCACTTCGGTTTGACCATCGGTCTATGGATGATAAGCTGAGATGGAGTTTAGTTTGGTCCTTAATGTTTTCCATAAGGTTCACCAAAAATGTCCTATAAACTTAACGTCTCGGTCCAAAACAATAAACTTCGGCAAGCCATGTAATCTGACTATCTCTGTGAAGAACAAATGTGTTATATGTGTGGCATCACTGGTTTTCTTGCATGGAATGAAATGTGCCATTTTGGTGAAACGATCCACCACCATCATGATGGAATCGAATCCCCATTGTGCATTCGGCAGACCTAAGACAAAGTCTAAACTGACTGGGTCCCATGGTCTGTTTGGAATAGGTAAGGGTGTATACAACCCTGTGTTCTGGCTGTGTCCATTTGTAAGTTGACACACTTTGCATCTAGTCACAAACCTCTGTACATCTCTGCGCATCTTCGGCCAATAATAAAAGTGGCTCAACTGATCCAAGGTGTTGTCTATGCCAAAATTCCCGACTAAACCTCCATTATGATTTTCTTGGATTAAGTTCTCTCTCATAGAACATTCCAGAATATACAACTGCCCTCCTTTGAACAGCAACCCTTCCTGCATATTATAGTCCAACCATGAGCTGTTATCTCTCAACAATGGATTTTGGCAAGCTTCATAATCTTCCTTAAAATCCACATCTACCTCATGCAAGTCCTTAAGATGTTCAAATCCTAATACTTGTATCGTACTTTCCTGTAGGATCAAATTCATCCTACTTAATGCATCTGCCACTTTGTTTGCTTGACCACTAATGTGTTTCAACACAAACGTAAAACTCTACAGGTACTCCACCCACTTTGCATGTTTATGGTTCAGCTTATGTTGTTGCATAATATACTGCAACGCAGAATTATCTTAAAATAAGACAAATTCATTGGCCAATAGATAGTGTCTCCAATGCTTTAGCGCTTGAACCAATGCATAAAATTCCTTGTCATAAGATGTGTACTTTTGCCTACTTTCATTTAGTTTCTCACTTAAATAGGCTACTGGCTTGTCCTCTTGGCTGAGTACTGCACCAATTTCTGTCCCACTGGCATCACAACGAACTTGAAAATGTTTGTTAAAGTCTGGTAATCTCAAAATTGATTTTTCAATAATTTTCCTTTTGAGCAGCTGAAAAATATTCTCTGCCATTTTTGTCCAATGGAAAGGTTGATTTTCCTTCTTAATGGTGTCCACCATGGGTGCACAAATCCCACTGAAATTTTTAATAAATTTCTGATAAAAACTCGCCAATCCATGGAAACTCCTACCTCAAACAAACTTTTGGGAGACGGCCAGCTAAATATGGTTGCAACCTTTTCCAAATCCATTTTTAGTTCATTCTCAGAAATGACAAATCCCAAATAAATTAACTCTTTCTTGAAAAAAGAACATTTCTTCAAATTTATAGTTATTTCTTTTGCTGCAATTTTTCCAATACATACCTCACGTGTCGAAAATGCTCTTCCTTCGTCTTGCTAAATATAAGTATATCATCCAGATATACAATCACAAATTTACCAATGAATTCCTTCGACATCTCATTCATCAACTGCATGAACGTGCTGGGGGCATTGTTCAATCCAAATGGCATAACCAGCCATTCATACAAGCCTTCATTAGTCTTAAAAGTTGTCTTCCACTCTTCACCTTCTCATATTCTGATTTGGTGGTAGACATTTTTTCAGGTCTATCTTTGAAAAGTACGCCGCTTCACTCAAACAATCCATCATATCATCCATCCGAGGTAAAGGAAACCTATACCTAATAGTGATCTTGTTAATGGCCCAGGAATCCGTGCACATTCGCCACTCACCTCCTTTCTTGGGAGCTAAAACAGTTGGAACTGCACAAGGGCTTAAACTCTCCTGAATCAGCCCTTTATCCAATGACTCCTACACCTACTTCTGGATTTCTTCATTATCCTTCAGACTCATCTGGTAGGAAACCTTGTTTGGAAAACTGACTCCTGGAATAAAATCAATATGGTGACTAATGCTCTGCTTTGGTGGTAATTTTTCCGGTAGATCGTCTACCACAATATCACTAAATTCCTGCAGCATGTCGTGTATCTCTTTAGGTAATTCAGTGACTTTAGTATGGATTAATACTAGTTTTGGCCTTCGCACAACTTCATACTTCACCTCATCATCATCCCTCTATCGCAAAAACTCTTTTCCGCCTAATAGTAATGCTTTTGTCCCACTGTTTCTGCAACATCCTCTTCCTTCATGGGCACTAGCATATGATTTATCCCATCTTTAACAAACTTGTAACAATTTGTTGCCCCATCATGGATGACCTTCCTATCATACTTCCATGATCTGCCCAACAGAATATCGCACACGTCCGTGGGCATGGTCTCGCAAGTCACCTTGTCCTTGTACTTGCCAATATGAAACTCTACTTCACACTGCTCATCAACCAGTACTTGGTGACCTTTCTGCAACCCAGACACCCTATATGGAGTTTGGTGCTTCAACTTCTTCAAACCCAATTTCTCCACCATTTCAGTAGCTACCAGATTATTAGTACTTCCACTGTCTATGGTTAATTTGCATCATTTCCCATGTGACTTGCACACATTCCGGAACAATGCTGTCCTTTGTGTTTGATCAGCTACTTCCTTAGCTGGTTTTAATAATACCTTGTTCAACACCAAGGCTTCCCCGATTTTTGGCATATTTTCCACCTCCTATGGTGGTTCTTCCACTTCGTCAGGTTGAGCGACATACGCTCCCCTCTACCCATTTTGTTCATTTTCAAGACATTCAAAGGACCTGTGTCCCCACTGGTGACACTTGTAACAATGATAGGGATTTCCTCTACCTCTGCCATTGCCCCTTCTTCATTGGTATGACCTTCCTCCTCTAGTGTTACCTTCCCTTTCACTCTTTCCCAGAGTCTTCAAACTACTACCCTCTTCATTATTGTTGGCAGTCCTAACTCTGCCAAAGGTCTGTCTTCGACCTCTACTAGAACCATGCCCTCTTCTGGCAATTTTTTTCCTAGCAATATTTTCCTTCGCCTTCAAAGCACTCTGATAAGCTTCCTCTATGGTCTTAGGGGAAAGAATACTAATTTCGTCTAAGATCTCCATCCGTAGACCATTTAGAAACCTCGTTGTTTTCTCAGCGGTATCTTCAACATAACCGGCTCTTAGGTTAACTTTATAAAATTCTTCAGTATATTCCTTTACGGTCATCATTCTCTTCCTCAGGTTCTGTACTTTTCTATAAAGGAAAATTTGATAATCTTTAGGTAGAAACTTTCTCTTCATTCTAGCAAACATCCTGTCCCATTTTTTAATCAATGGTTTGTTCAATCTCCTCCTTTCTGCTTGTACACTATCCCACCATAGTGTTGCATGTCCCTTCAACTTGGTGACAACAAACCTAATCCTCTTGTCTTGTCTGATTTATTCATACTCAAAATATTTATCTAGTTCACTTATCCAGTCTAACAATGCCTCTGTGGACAATCTGCCATCATAATTAGAGAGATCCAGTCTTGGCTTGCTGCTAGCCAACAAAACTGACCTCAATAGTTTAATTTCTGGTCCTTCCTCATCTGACCCATCCGTCATGGCTATGTTTTCCTCCTCACTATCATCCCCACCTTCTAGATCTCTATGTCTTCTTGCTTCCATTGCTATGAAACATGTAGTTAAATTCGTAATTTATTTGCGTAACCCTTCATCTACTACTCTTCAGATGGCTGTTCCTCGACCCCTTCTTCCTACCTCCATCTTTGCTAAGAGAAAGGAACAATCTGCTCTGATACCAAAAATTGGTGGTGATCCCGAGCAGGGACATGTAGCTATGACTATTTAATTCTTTCGCTTTCGAATTAAAGTTATTGGTAGGCTTTTGGTATATGGCTTTAATGTGGTTTATTGTATGTTGCCCGCCCTCTGTACTGGACTCGGGCTTGCAACCATGGGTTATCACTTCGCCAAGGGTATTTGGAATTCATTTCTTCTTTGCTATGGTTTGGCTCTATGGGTGCTTGATGTTTTTGCCTGGTTCTTGCGATGGTTGGTAAGTATCATGCCTTGCTTGTCCTATATGGTGGTTTGCTATGTTTCACTAGTTCTCGGTGGTTTGTTGGTGCTGTGCCTCTACTTGCTTTCTGTGGTGATTCACTGCTCTGGTTTTTGGAGGGTTTCAGGTCATTTTCCACCCGCAAGTCTATTTGTCTCTATGATTTGGCTCAAGCTTCGTTTTTGCTCTGTTTTGTGGTGATTTGTATGTTTGATGTTGGGTCTGGTGATGGTTCGGCTCTCCAAACACAAGTTCCTCCCTAGCTACTACACAGGACGGCTTGGTGAGCTCACTCTTAGGTAATCTTCTCATTCCAATTGCAATTTCACCCTTCGTTTCTGAGGTTCTAATTCTCTGGCTCCTTGGTGAGTAGGCAGAACGCGTTCATGGCACTTCTATTGGTAGAAACCCTCTGTTTTAGGTCTCGGCTCTCGTCCTCCATTGCGGAATCGATCCTCCTCCAGGTAAAACCCTCGCTCCTCTTTCAGTTTGTTGTTCACTGTTGTTTTGGTATCGTGGCCCTAACTAACCGTTGCCTTGTTTTGTGGTGGTGTGCAGGCCCTTCTAGGGGAACGCTGCTCCACGGCTTCATCCTTGGGACTGTTCATGGGCTTAGGGAAAACCTAGGTAGGGTCTTTCCATGGATGTAGTGATTTCTTGCTTGCTTTGTTGCTTGTTCTGTTTGTAATTGATCTATTTCTTACTCTGTCTGTAATCGTTTATACCCTTGGGGTTTTAGTTCCTTCGTGTATGTATGTGGTCTTCGAGGTGTTCATACCCTCGATGTTTGATTAGGGTCTAGCCTGTGGACTGTAATGTTTTTGGTTTTCATGGGTTTGGAACCCTCCACGATTTCTAGGTTATAGATTTTTATACAGTGAACTTTGTTGAATGGAAAGCGAAAATGAAATGTATAGGAAATGCTTAAAGTGCTGAATATAATAGTACCTATTTTGCTTTTTATGAGGAAAAAGGAAAAATATATGTTGGTGTACCTCTGTTTGATTCTCGGTTTTAGATGCTTCCTATTACAAAATTCTTTTCGATGCTTATTTAGATTCTTAAATAAATTGTTTCACTATCTTGCTTTCATTTTTATGCCTGAAACATCTATGCACAGGGAATATAATAAAAACTAATCTACTTCCTTAATGATAGATTTTATAATTGTTTGCTTCTATAGAGATTCAAAATAATTGTAAATTACAATTTTTGGGCTCTCTCTCCTCTCTGGATGGCAGCCCCTCCATCCTCTCTGGTTTTCCATTTTCAATGCATTATTAGCAGTTTCTTTACAATTGAGGAACTGTTCCTCAGTTACTTTTCAGTTGTTTAATAGATTCTTCAAACAAGTCCCTAACTAATCCTATCTTGATCTTATTGCCTAATTTTAAAAACTAACAATGGCCGAGTCAACCTTAATTTTAAATGAAACAAAGTGAAACAGAAACTCAAAGTGTTTTCCTCTCTGTCTAGTAAAATAAAATAAAATAAAAACATGTCCCAGTTGTCACCTTTTCACTCAGATGCTCCTGCGTGAGAGGGATTCCTTGGTTGTAAGTCTTGAGAATCTTCTTGTGCGAGGAAACCTAACCAACGAATTGATCACACGAGGGACCAGAGAGGTAGAGAAGGAGATGCCTAAAATTGGAAGGTGTGTGAGTGCAAGGAATGGTAGGCTTGAATGAATTGGTTTTCAAAGATTTGAGTACATACTCATTGGGATAATGAATTCATTAGGAGTGTCCAAGAAAATAATGAGTGGAACTTATTCCTTGATTAAGCCTTGTGAAGCAATGAACAATCATGCAGGAATATGCTAGAATGCCAAGAGGTCTAGATGTAGATAGACTGTGAAAAATAAATGACATTTCTTGAAGTGGAAACTAAGGACATAGAATGTGTTACTGATATGAAAATGGCATATCCCTTATTCTAAACAAAATGGGTCTATATATAGTAGAACATTGAGGTGAATGTTTCTAAAAGGGGGAGGGGATTCTGACACCCCTTTCATTACCCCAATTTTTTTAATGCAATTAAGAGCATATAATTTCGAGGTGTGAGCATGGTTGTTATGATGTCAAACTTTATTATATGATGTAATTTTTATTTCTATTAATAAAAACACTAGAGCCAAATAAAGGGGAGAACCAACATAGTATGATGCTTTGGGGTGGGGAGAAACTTGACTTAAGAGGAAAAATATGTCTTGGGTGAATATTTTCCTTGCATGTGATGGTTTTTTTTTCCAATAATCTTCTAAAAAAATATTAGGAAGATGAGGGTTCAAGGTGTGATTATAAAAATAACAAGGAGAAGAAATTGCAATTTTTTTCTCCATAGTTCTTGGTTCTTGTTTTGTATTTAGCTTTTCTTTCATACTCAGTAAAAAATTGGAATTGGCATGAGAATTGATGAAAACTTGTGTGACAAGAAATAAATGTGCTACAATTATTTTTCTTTGGACTAGATAGCTCCGAGGATTGGGAATTGTCTTGGTTGTGTGTAGCACTTAGAGCACTAAAGAGGGTAGGGCCAAGGAACCACAGAGATCAAATAAGGAATTCATTATGCTGTGCAAAATAGTAATGTCATTTGTGAATGTCTATGGGCTTTGACAAAAAATGGAAAGGCTAAATACTAATATTATTTCCTGTTTGTGGAGGAAAGTGACCTTCACTTTTCGCATTAAATTGGGTCTAAAAATTGTGTGCTAAATCCTTGAGTTTAGTTCTCCTCAATGCATCAACATCTGGAATGGGGATGACCAGTTGTGAGAAAAAGTATAGCATTATTGAGCCTATGATGGGGTGGAAAATGGATCACCCTTCTCAGTTTCATGTATTTCTTTGTCAATGATATTTATGGCATGAACATTTTAGTAATATCAATGATTATTTAATTAAGATTTTTGGCAACTTTATATGTACATGAAGTCAATTGGGTTTATCCTAGGTGGTTGTAAGGAAGGAATGGATCCTTCTCACCTAAGTTCAATTCCCATAGGTGACATGATTGTTATAGCTAAAAATCTCACTCTTATGGTTTATGATGCTGCACTCATGGCCTAGGGCAACCCCTCCTCCCAAACTTGGTCCTAAAATTAAAAAAAACTGTGTTTTATCCCTTAAACGCGACATTGCCCTGAGTTAAACGCGTGTATACGCGGGTCTGTGTATACCCAACCCGCGTATATGTATTAAAACACTTAAAAAAATATAAAACTCATTTTCGGGCGGAGATCGGGGGTTTTACCTGCTGATCACCTATTAGTGCCCATGGCCCAACTGTTCCCAACCAACTCCCAACTAAAAAACTACTTTGGGAGAGGTATAAAAAGACCTCAAAGGGAAGGCCTAAGGGAGGAGAGAAGAGAGAGAAAGGTTATTATGCTGATATTCTTCCCCTGACCAGGTCTAAAGTCCCTTGTGCCTTCTGCACTTCCCCCATTTGTACAGGAAACCCTTGTTTCCTTGTGTGTTGATGTTCATCCACCATTTAAGACATCATGGAGTGAGTCATGGAAGGATTTTGTTAAAGGCTTGAGGTGGGAACGGATCCGGAAGGAAGCTTTGCTTGGAGCCTGTTGAAGGTGACTCAGGTGAAATTATTCCTTTTTATGTACTTTATTTGTCTATAATAAAAGAAACACATGTCTTGGTTCCCGATATAAATCTTCTTTGTGTTTATGATATTCATGTTTAGAATTCATATGTAAATGGTTGTTTGGATTTCATAACTAACTACCTTTATTTATAACCTGAAGATGGTTTCTTTATAAGGTTTTGTCCATATACTGCTATGTTCTTTGGAATTGGTTGTTTTGTAGGACAAAAGAGAAGAAGGGAACTCCAAGAAGGGTTTGGACCCTAAGGGCCTTCTCAAACGTAGGACCTAAGGTACATCCCCTTTACAATAGAATTTTCTTATAATAGCATAATGGATGTGTGAATGTGTGTTTCTTTGAATAGATAACTTTCATTCTGCTAGGCTTTCAACCCAAAAAGCCCTAGGGGAACATTTCCCTCCAACAGAATTGGTGACTCCACTAGGGACAACACTCTTGTTGTTCATAGTTTGGGTGTTTTCAAGCCAATCAGGGCTCAACTGCCTTGTCTGCTTGCTGTTACTGTCTGGTCTGTTCTTGAATTTGAAGTTTTGCCAGTTTCTTCAGTTTGTTTTTTATTTTTCTTGAAACCTTTTATATGCGCTTTTTTTCTTAGTTACAGAGGCATATGTACGCATGTTTCTTTAAGTGAACTCGCATATACGCATGTTTCCTTAGTTACAGTAGTGTATACATGCAATCTGTACATAAGTACAATCACGTATATCTTGCATTTTCAAGATTTGTAAATCATTTTGTCTCTGAAGGTCTGTCTGGTAGTTTGAGTCAGTATGAAACAATCACTTTCCAGTATCAGTTTTTGTTTTTACAGCGAGAATCTTGTTCCAAATTCTCTCTGATTATAAGGAGTATTGGTCTTGTTTTTGTTATTGCAAGCGTTATCTTCTCTTGTTCAAGCACGCAAGATTTCTTGTTTGGAATCTTGGCTGCTCTGATTCATCAGGGTAGGGAGATTGATCTCAATCTTCATGTCAAATTTTGTTTTTGGTGACTTTTTGTTTGCTTGACAAAACCGCTTTTGTGACCATCCGCTTCTTTGTTTCATGAAAGTTATTGATTGACACTTTCTTGAAATTTGTCTTTCTGATCTTTTTGGTTATTGTTGCCAAAGCTTCCATTGCTGCTTTTGATTGTTAAGAGCATCCTTAAACACATCTCTTTTTGTTGAGTTTTCATCCATTGTGTGGTGTCAATTCGCAAAATTGTTTGTTGCCTATTCTTCAATCACAAGTTTCAGTGTTGTTGAGAGCATTTTTGAAAAGACGTTTTTGTTGTTGCGTTTGAAGAAAATCTTTTTGAGAAACTTAGTTTTGCTTTCTTGAACATGGTTTTCATTTGGTTTCCTTTTAGAGAATGAAAGTGCTTTATGTTTGTCTTAGAACTTGTTTTTAGTGTTTAGACGAAATGAATGGTAACATCTCATATTCCATCTAGACGTTTTAAGTGGCAAGATAAAGATTGATAAGACAACAACTTTCATTTTTTATTTTTAGAGTAGTTTCGAATCTTGCATCGGCATATATTTGTTGCATTAGGATAGATTTGCATACCTTTTTAGGCATAAATAGCTTTGTTAACTTTTGTGAGTGTGAAGCGTGAATTAACGAAAAGAAAAGAAAAATTTGTTTTATTAGAAGTTCCTTTGAACCCTATAGAAATTGCTCTTCATCGAAAAACGAAAAAAGTGCATGTGCATGTAGTTAAGTTTTTATTACTTTCTTTTGCATCAAAAAACACCACTAGTTTCACTTCCGTTACCTTGTGACTTAAAGAACAGCCTATTTTAAAATCAAGCGCTAACTAAAATTCACTAGAACTTTTTGTTTAAGTCAGTTACACCAAAAAGTTTAGGATTTTAGGGCCTTGGATTAGGCGAAGTGAGAGTTAACTCTCCAAGGCCATATAAACGTCAAACATAGGAGTCTGAATAGCGAGAGAAAATCCAATAGCGTTAGGAAGACCAGGAAAGCTCCGGATCTAGGAGTTAAGCACGAGGGTCTGTGAAGACAGGGAAGAGAGATACGCCCTCTCCTACTTGTCCGAACTTACCTCACGACTGTTCCACCTGGCTTCTATGACGAGTTGGTATCCATAGTTGCTACTCCTAGGTGTCTACAGAGGTGGCTGTGGAGGGGAATCCCATGGCACCTGAGGTCGACGTTGCATCACTCTAGACAGTACTACTGGAGGGCACCCTTGCGAAGCTTGGGGGCTTGCACCGCCATAGGCTGTTGTTAGGAGGTCAGCGTAACTTCCTCTGATACCTTCGCTAATAGGACTGGGCCCTCATCATCCCAGACTATCTTCGGAAGGCCCCTTAATTCACTTTCTTGTATTTTGGTGTCCGGTCCTAATCACCCGGAGCGGAAATACTTGGAATTTGTTTGACTGGATGTTATCTTTAGGGACTTTATAGTGTGTGCTCTGTGCTCTTAGTTGGCCTAGCTTTCAATTTTTTGAGTCTTTAGTTAGATCATAACAAAAAATTCAAAGTGGTTGATCGATCTCCCAGACGGTCTCGAAGACTTCATGGTCTTTCACCACCAAGTTTAGAACCTTCTCCTAGAAGGCACAGAGGTAATACTACTGGGGGGTTTCGTCCCACGGCAGTTGACGCATCGAGGATTGATCCTCCTCTCAGGGGCATTAGTGTTCAAGCAAGGCCTGGCACTTCCGAACAAGAGAGGGACACTCCAGTCCTTTCTCAAGTTCTCTTTCAAGTGGAGAATAACATAGAGGTAGAAGAACTCTCAGAGTCGTTAGCGGCTCTGAATTCTCCACTACCATCTAGTCATCCAGACGTATTACAATACGTTGGGACTCCGACGCATAGACCGTCAAGTCCAGGTTACGCTACGCGCTTACCATCGATGACCACTACTGGAAGCATGGCTTTTACAAGTGCTACGACTATACAAACTCCAACATCGGTGCAAGGGAAAGGAACGATTTCCATCTCCTCTGCTTCCTTGTTTGGATATTTTGCTAACACATCTTTAGTTGGGTCTACCTCCATTCCTTCCACGAGTGGAAATGCCCAAACCAATGCTTTTGGTACTGGATTCTTCCCATTTGGCACCCACTCACAGGGTATTCCATCGGTTCCGTTTAGTGCCGCTACATCCATGATGGGCGGATCAGCTTCATTCCAGGGTTTTCCTTTAGGAAGTGGTAATATACCACATTCCAACCCGACAATAAGATCCATGCCTTTTTCTTATGTAGGACAAAGCAGTAATCCTTTCCAAGGTTGGACTAACCCTGGGGTTAGTGGCGCATGAATTGTGAATCCGTTTATCGGCCAACAAGGGAATAGGCCGTACTCCACGGTTAGTTCATTTCAAAGTATTCCTCCCTTAGCTTCGGCTTGGAATCCGTATCAGGGGTTATCAACTCCTTATAATCCTTTAGGAGGAAACTTTGCTGGTTATGGAGGCTTTGCAGCCGGAGTTGGTCAAACTCCGAATTTTTCTGGATCACAAGGCTTGCCTTTTGGTTCAGCCGGTTCTACTGGTTACTTCGGGCAGCCTGGTGCCTTCCAAAACCCAAGACAATCTTTTCAGAACTTTGGGAGTTCCGCCCAGTCTGGGTGGAATCCCCAAGGTCCTCCTACGCTTCCGTTTCTGGAAACGTTGAACTTGCCAGATCTCACCAAGTGAACAAACGATCCAATCAAGTAAAATCCGGCTTGGCCTCTGGTCCCAACCAAACTCCCTTCAGACATTCCAAAATTCGAAGGGAAGAGTGGTGAGGACCCAGGCGACCATGTAACCACATTCCATTTGTGGTGCTCATCTAACTCCCTTATCGATGACTCGATCAGGTTGAGACTTTTTCAACGCACATTGACTGGTAATGTGGCCAAATGGTATATAGAGTTGCTAGGGGGCAGCTTTACATCTTTCGCTGACTTAGCCAATATTTTCTTAAATCATTTCTAGTTGCCTATCCGTTATGATGCCGGAACTGAACGTCTAGCCACTTTTCGTCAGGATAAGGCAACTCACATTTCTGACCATATTCAGGAATGGAGACAGAGAAAGAGGCTCATTAAAGTCGAAATCCCTCTGGAGTACCGTCTCGAATGGTTTTTGAAATCTTTACAACCCGAGATCTCCAAGGATGTCTCCATGTCTGGAGTCTATTCTGAGGAGAAAGCCATTTTTAGGGCCCAACAATTAGAATTGATCTACTCTCAGTCTGGGATCCTATAAAAATACTTGCTAGATGCTCCTGGGTCTAAGGTTGACATAGCTAAGCCGAAGCCAGGTCCCCATGTGGATGGTATCGTTGGGTCGGTAGACACAACTACCATGAACTTGTTGAATCAATTGCAGCAGTTGTCCTTACAAACTGCTTCTAACAACCAAGTCACATTGTTTGATCCCCCGACTTCCCAAACTTCTTCAATTAATGCCATTCAATCTGATAACCCTAAAGGAAATCAAAATTCCAATGGGAAAAAGAAAGGACGAGGTAAGAAAAAGAACCAGGATGGGAAGCCTCATGTAAATAAATCCGGCAACAACGCTGGTAGTGGTAGAAATGAGTCTAGAAAGAAAGTCAAGTTTCCATGCAAGTTGTGCAGTGGAGACCATTTAACTCATCTCCACCCCAAGATTCAAGATGCTCAGCGCTTGTTAGGGCAGCGAGGGACTTCTAGTTCTCAAGCTGTGTTAACCAACCCTTTTCCCCAAGGGCAGAAAATGCTTGCTGGCGCGAGCTCAAACCCTGGTACCTCCGCAGGGGGCAACCAGGAAGGGTATAAGTCATCAAATGTTTTCATGATGGGTTCTCACGCTAATGTGGCCACACGATCACGCGATTATGGTGAAGGTGAAACTTCCAAGGGTAAATCAGTTCCTGAAACTAACAACCCACTTCATATTGAGCGACCTTCTGTTGAGACTATACCTCAGGTACCGAAAGGTTCCGCTAAACGCGTGACTATCAACCCTAATATTAGGGCAGCCCAGAATTACTCCATTGTTGAGGATCTGGCTCAGAGTCCATGTGCTATGTCCGCTTTAGAGGTTCTCCAGTCATGTCCTGCTCAAAGAAGTGCCTTGCTATCGGCAATGGGGGCAGTGGATCCAAGTAATTCTTTAGCTCTCACTTTTGACATGAATAATGTCAAAAAGAGACTTCCTCATCACATGGCTTTCCAGATAAAGTCTACCTACCAGAAAACGAAATTTTTTCGGACGGTTATAGATGAGGGAGCTTCCACGTGTGTCATCTCTAAGTCATGCTGGAAGGCCATTGGATCACCGTCGGTTGTTCCTTCACCTACCCTCTTGACAGCGTTTGATGGTCATTCTCATAGGCCATACAGGATTATCCCGACCTTTCCTATATGTGTTGGAGGAAAGGTCATTAATATCGAAGTAGAGGTCATAGATGCTAACCTAGACTACAATCTCCTCTTAGGAAGGAACTGGGTATATGAAATGGATGCCATTGTTTCGACTCTATTTCGTGTCCTTTGCTTTCCTCATGAAGGGAAAATCGTTAAGGTTGATCAATTGGATTATTGTCCAGTCAATCCTCAAGAAAGCTCTCACTCTATTGTTCCTTTAGTGGGTAACCCCCGTCTGCCTATTGAGAATCTAGGAGTCGGGATGTACTCTTCATTGATGGGTACGTTTAATCTTCCCCCTCCTACAGCTGGAATAGATACAATTTCATCCTCCAGGGACCCTTTATGGAGAGAGTTTGTTCAAACTCCTTATTTTTCGGATCCTGGAACCTTAGCTTCATCTGTGACCACACCAGATGACGACAAGGCGGGTGGAATAGAATCTCTTATGTCTGCAGTAGAGCTTAGATGTGAATCTATCGATAACTCTGCAGATAACCATTCTACTACTTCCTCTGGGAAAGAGATAGATGGTGATGTGGCTCATTTTCAGACCCTTGATTCCACCTCTGCATCGGATTGCTTGGATATTGTTTTTCCATCTGATGAAGCAATATTCGAAGCAATGACGGCTGTAGATCAACCTTTGGATGATCTACATCGTCGGTCATGTTTTCATTCCCCTGTGCATGAAGTCAAATCTCGGTCCTCCAGTTTGACTAGCGATGTTTGTACGATCCCTTTGGCTCCAACACAGTTATTCGCTGAAGGAAGTATATTGATTGGTTCGATAATTGAACCTATAAACATCCCTAGGAGTAAGGTGGCAGAGCCCCCTGACAGGCTCTACCTCAGGAAATGCTTTGCTTAGCTTTGGCCAAGCAATGGCTTCTTTGTACTTTATGTATATTTGTACATATATCATCGAGAGTTTTTTAATATCAGCACTTTTTGGTCTGCTGTGGCAGGTGTTGATGGATGACTTGGTCTATTTTGGGTTCGCCGATGGTGCTAGTCAGCATACTCGGAATCTCTCTTCCGCAGCTTGGGTACTCTATTATCCAACTGGTCAATTGATGGTATCAAGAGGCATATGCATCAGTCCTGCTTCAAACAATATGGCTGAGTATACTGCCGTTATTAATTTATTATCCGAGACAATCTCTCATGGGATCGACTCGTTGGTAGTGTATCTTGATTCTCAATTGATAGTGTCTCAATTAAATAACATTTATCGGGTAAGGGATCCATCATTATATCGCCAGTATTTAAGGGTGAGGTTGTTGCAAAGATTATTTACTTGTATTAACTATTTTCACATTCCAAGATCTCATAATTGGTTAGCTGATTCTATCACTCATCAGGCATTAGACTGGCACATCAATCATTCATCACAATAAAATAAAGCATCAAAAACTCAAACTGTATATATATATATATATATATATATATATATATATATATATATATATATATATATATATATATATATAGATATATATATATATAGCGTCTCGAGTGTACATATGTGTGTCCAAAATATATACAAAATTCGGACTCAAATTCCCATAATCATGTCCGGCATATCTAATGCCTCCGCTCAGGATGAGTGGCTAAGTATGTAACTATCGCATTGGCCACACGCCAAAAAGTTCGAACCCAGTCACGTGGCATGCCAACCACATGATGCTGCATATCCTCAGGAAGGTCCTCTATGGCGGCCATCTGTACTCGGCAGCTCAGTCTCACCAAGTGTCGTTGGACGTTGTTTAGAGTCCGTTCTGTATCAGCAGCCGCCTCTTCAGCTCCTCGGCTGTGCCGTCCATGCCGCGGGAACCCATCTGGTCGTACCGGACCAATGGCTGAAATATGATCATCATATCAGTCATTTGAATCTCATCAAAAATATTTTTCAAAATTCATCATTAGATTTGAAAAATCCAAAAAAAAAAAAAATCAAAAAATTCTTACCAATCTCGCCCCATGTTGCGTTCGGTGGTAACGCTAGATCAGGATCTCCTCGGAAATCTAGCCCAGCATAGGGGTAGTCATCCACGGCGATGATCTGTTGATCCCACCGGGTGATGAAGTCATCGTCGAAGGCAGTCCTTGGGACCTCCCCACCCCCCAGACATTTCATCAGATTAGCCCACCGGCCCATGCGTAGATCGCGTGGGGTGCTGATGGAAACTGCTACCTTAGGGTGGAGTGCGGGAACCTTCTCGAAAAAGAAAGTGCACAGGATAGTCCCATATCCAAAGTTTTTGGTCTGTCCCCTCCTGATAGAAGTGAGCTGGCTCTTCATGTTGGCCAAAAGAGGAGTACACCAGTCGAACATAGTAATGAGACAGTCAACTGCCATGCTCATGGTTAGTCGTGATGCCTGATGCAGAGAGGACGATCCATTCACTCGAGCTATGGTGAACAAAATTATCCTCAGCGATAAACTCACCACATGTGTGATGGAAATCTGGCTCCCAACCTTCTTTGGATGTCCCGGGCAATATATCTGTACATAGTCCTCTATCGTGAGACTACTCCGTGTCCTGCCCTGGGAATGTACTACCTCTCCCCTTCGGGAAAGGCTCGTGATGAAATAGATATCCTCCACTTCTACCCTGAGTGGCATCTGATTAATCATAAAGGCTTCCTCCTCGACGTCCCAATGATCAATGAGCATCTTAAGCAGATGTATATTTGCTTTCATATTCGGTAATTTGAAGAATTTAAGCAAACCGTATCCCTGTAGGCTCGGGAGTCCTCAGTAGTCCCACCATGACTTATGCATTGAAGACTCATTCCTATTTGCTTCTTCGCTTCGTTCTAGACTTATACCCTAGAGGCTCCTTTGTGTTGAGTTGTACTACTGCATTGCATGTTGACCATTTGCACCTTTTGGCCTAGAGCCGGCTTCACTTGGACTCGTGTTTAAGCCAACTTTTGACCATGATGACTGCAAAATCAACCTTGCATACCTTTGACTTCTGCAACTTGACACACCTTGACCCGTGGAAGGAACACACCTTTGAGTGTCACTGACCAGTTTTTACCTCCCTGCATTGAGCATAGGAACGTTCCATTCCCAAGAACTAGATCATCTGTTTCACCGACACTCGTTCTTTCCACTATACCATAGCATTCTTTTATTCTTTTTCAAGCTTAATAGAAAAAGACAAAAAAATTAAATATTCCAAAAAGAGAGGGAACGAGATATTATTTCCATTTATTGTTGGCAGCTAGAGTCAGTCATGTTGCCCTTGAACAAAGCACTCAAAACAAAGTCTCCTCCATTTGGGCGGGATTTAGTTTGACTTAGGTACGCCTTAACCTTGTTATTGACTCAGTTCTCCCCTGATTGGTTATCTCTTCCAATCATATGGAGGGTTCGTTCGTGCCTCCTGCATGACGAACTTATACAGAGTCATCATATGCTGCCACATAGTCACATTGAGTCATGATTTTTTTCAAGGGAAGTTAGCCTGAGTCGGCCTTTCTGCGGTGTCTCTTGACTCATTTTTCAATCGGCCATCCTTGGTTGTCAGTATCATGTCTATCATCACATCAGCTATACTGGTCCTTTACTCGTGCCCGTTTGAGAAGGTCCCCATTGACTTCTTGCTGGCGGGTCTTGTCCTTATCGACGACGACACCTTGCTCTGAGGACAGGCCTAGAGCTGCACCCTGGCCCTATTTTCATTATTGATAGGTCACCTTGTGCTCAACATCGATCAATATCATGGGTCTTTGACTGAGTGGTTTCCCTTGTGTTCGATGTTAGCTTACATTATCACACATTGGGATTCGTGCAGTACCTTGGTTTCCATTTGACCCTATTGGTGGATACCTCGCCTCTGTGTCAAATTTCATTATTGGTTGGTTCAGAGGGTTTCTGTCTTGCGCTAGCCACATCTTGTGTACGCCGTAAACGTACTTCGGTTTGGTTACTACATCTCTTTTGTCCGATTCCTTCCACATTATTGGCCTATGGGTTACACTCACGCTAGATTGATTAAGGATGCCTTAATGCCTTCCTTCTAGCAGATCTTTCCCTATCGACTCCGACTCATTGCTCTGGGGCAAAGATCTAGAGTCCATTTAGCAGTACCTTGGGGTTTGTAGTCATTAGTGGTAGATCCTTTGCTATCAACAGTGGGAAACCATCATTGTCTCCTGATCGATAGATTCTCATAGGTGTTTCACTCCAGCTCATCTATTCACACTTGTTAGATTGTACTGGGTACCTTGACGCTCACTATCATTATCGGTGAGTAGTCTCGCATTTGTTAACGGTATACATCAATGACCGGTAATCAAACGATTTCTCACATGGTCGACTTCAGATCATTTATTCCCATGGTGTAGAATGTACCACGGCGGTCGGTGAAGACCTCAGGTTGTATCAGCATTCATTGGTTCACTTGACAATTGCTTCTGTTGCTGCTAGTTGATACCACTCCACCTTATATGTTGCAATCAATCATGGTGACATTCTATATGCTGGCACCTAAGTTTGCAATGTAGTACCATCCTATTCCATCATGTTCAGTTGGTACATTTTGGGATCAGTCTTTGATATTAGTGATCCGTTGCATCTTTCAGCATCATTGACAGTCTTATAAGTGATATTCAGACATGTACTTGTTCATCATGATCAGATGGTCCATTATGTATTTTCCAGTCATTTATACTTGTATACTTAGTGGAACCGCTTGTACTTGATAAGCGAACATGCTTTACTTTTTCTGAGCATGGGTATGCCCGCCTCAGACAGTGTTTCTTTCTGATCTTCTTTGGTGGCTTGGCAGGCTGAATTCTGGTGAAGTCCTCCTCAGTTTTTGACAGATTTCCTTTCCATGTACTTGCATAATACATTTCGGCCATCATGCACCCCTTCTGACCTCATATATTAGGGGGCATCTGTTATAGCTCCAAATCTCACTCTTATGGTTTGTGATGCTGCACTCATGGCCTAGGGCAACCCCTCCTCCCATACCTGGTCCTAAAATTTAAAAAAACAGTGTTTTATCCCTTATACGTGACATTGGGTTTATCCTAGGTGGTTGTGAGGAAGGAATGGATCCTTCTCACCTAAGTTCAATTCCCACAAGTGACATGATGGATGTTGATAGTATTGAGAATATATGTATATTCCCCATATGGAACATAAAACTTTGTACCTATGAAACACACATACACACACACACACATATACATGCATTTATCCTTTATAAAACCTATCATGTCTATAGTTGTTATACTATTTGGATGTAGTTTTGTATATGTATTAAATTTTGTAGCAGCATTGATTCATGAAGATAGGCTTACTAAATTCTTCTTTAAACATATCATTTTGGAATTTTTCTATAACATTTCTTCTGGGAGTTTTGAGGAGTTAAAACTTGGGTCACAATGAGGGAAAATCCCATTCATCATTTGATAGAATTTTTAGATCTTGGGTTGATATATTTTAGGAGATATGATTAGAGGAATTGGGGTTTCCTAAATGCATCTTTAAATAGGTCATGTTGTAATTTCTACAGTGAGGTTTCAAAAGCTGAAACTTGGACCATAGTGAGGGGAAATCTTGTTGATCATTTAGTCCAAATTTTAGATCTTAGCTAGTGATATTTTAGGAAATATTATGCAAGGAAGATAAGCTTCCTAGATGCTCCTAAAATCATGCATTAAACAAGTATTGTTGGAGTTTTTTCTATGACTTTCTTTTGGGAGGTTCTAGAAGCTAAAACTTGGACCATAGTGAGGGGAAATCACTTGGATCATCTGGTCCAACTTTTAGATCTTGGGTCATGATATTTTAGGAGATATGATTAGAGGAAGCCAAGCTTCTTGGATCCTTCTACAATCATGCATAAAATATTCATGTTGGCGTTTTCGCTATAATTTTTCATCTAGGAGGTTCCAATATTTATTTCTTAATGATATTTCTGGCATAGATGGTTTAGTGACATGCATGATTATTTAATTTCTCTTTTTAGCAATTTTATATTTACAAGCATTTACCCTTCAAAAAATTTATCATGGTTGTATTTGTTACGCTATTTGGTTGTACCTTTTTATATGTATTATATTTTGTAACAACACTACTTGAGGAAGATAAGCTTCCTAAATTCTTCTTTAAATTGGTCATGTTGGAATTTATACTATAAATTTTCTTTTGGAAGGTCCCAAAAGCTTAAACTTGGACGATAATTAGGGGAAAAATTGTTGATCATTTGCTCCATCTTTCAAATCTCGAGTTGAGATATTTTAGGAGATATGATCAAGGGAATCTGGGCTTCCTAAATGCATCTTTAAATAGGTCATGTTGGAATTTTTGCTATAAATTTTCTTCTTGGAGGTTCAAAAAGTTGAAACTTAGACCATAGTGAAGGGCAATATTGTTAATCATCTAGTGCAACTTTCAGATATTAGATCATTACATTTTAGGGGATATGGTTAGATGAATTTGATCTTCCTAGATGCTCCTAAAATATTGCATCAAATAGGTCATGTTGGGATTTCTGCTATAAATTATCTTCAAGGAGGTTCCATAATATGAAACTTGGATCATAGTGAAGGGAAATCTCATTTATCATTTAGTCCAATTTTCAAATCTTGGGTCATGATAGTTTAAGATATATTATCAGAGGAGGTTGAGCTTCCTGGTTGCTCCTAAAATCATGCATCAAACAATTCATATGGTAATTTCTTATATAAATTTTCATTTGGGAGATTCCATAGGTCGAAACTTGGCCCATAGTGAGGGGAATTCCCACTAATCATCTAGTTCGGTTTTTAGAATCTGGACTGTTATAATTTAGGATATAGTCCCTGAGGAAGTTGTCGTATTAGTTTTTGTGCAAAGTGTTTTCCGAAATGCCTAAATGGTTTAATGATTTATTGCATACAAATTATTTAATGAAATGCCCCAATGAAAATTATGTATTTTTATAGATGGGGATAGTATTGTTGATTATAAGAATTATTGTATGGCAGTACTGTTGTAGTTGGTCTATGTCTATTTTCATGTAGAGCATTTGAAGAAATGTGTTAAAGGTGTTATTATAGTTTGCATACAAATTAAAATTCCTCAAAGACAAAAATCAAAAGTAACATGATTGAGAGGTATATTTTAATTTGTATTCTATTTTTGTGGAATAATAGAATTTATTCTTATATGATTTCATACAAAATGTTTGACAAAATGTATAAGAGATGAAATTTAAGCTTTTGCAAGAATGGTAAGGGTAAATTCAATGTGTATGTCACAAAGTGGTATTAGAACTTATTGTCAGGCTAGTAAAAGGAAAAGTAAAATTTTTGGTACCCCATAACCTTTGTAATTCATTGAAGAAATTAGGCATGTGACACATTTCTTATCCCAAGGTAATATGGTACAATCCTCTACATCTTAGTACATCCTGCATGTAGGATTTCCATGAGAAGTAATTGGTACTGGTAATAAAGGTTCACTTAGAGCGGAAATATTAAAATATGAAGATAATATGGGTTCAAAAGATGAAATGGATTCTATGGAAGGAAATCTCTCGAAAAATAGGTTGTTTCAAAAAATGGCACTAAAAATGGACTTTGGATGTGAAAGTTATGTCCTTTGAAAAAAGGAATTAACAGTAACAAAGAGCCACATGGTAGATAGAAGTTGGCCCATGTGGTGATGGATGTTGATGAAAAATAAAAGAATATTTTCCCTCACTAGTTTTGCATATAAGCTCACTTTTACAAATAAATCATTTTATGAAGTGACCCACTTTTATAAAACAAGAATCACTTTTACAATAAAGTTACTATATAAATGAAAGTTGCATGTAAAAATGATTTGGGAGGATCCCAAAAAGCCTCAAAAATAAAAATGTTCAAAATCTAATAAAAATAGTGCCATGTCGAGGAGCTCGACAAGATGATTTCAATGCTTCTTAAACCACATCAGTACATGAAATTTACCGTGTTTTGAAATTTGCATGAAATTGACAAAAGTTGACAAGGTTGCCGCATAATAGCACCAAGAGGTTCCATGTAACATTGTACAGACACTAATGTAGTAAGTTTGTGGTGACATGGAAACACCTCAAAGGGACACTTAGTATTACAAGGTTGACATGGTAGGACAAGTGGCATGCTGACATGGCAATACAGAGCTCGCGTGGAAAACACATGGTGCTAACATGGCAGGACAAGTGACATCCCACGTGGCTAACACGTGCAAAGCAAATGGTGATGTGGAAAGAATTGGAAGTGACATGTGACTGAGTTGAAATTACATGGTAGGTGATTGGGTGTTGAGTTGGCATGATGTGACAACACATGACAATGACCAGGAAGATGATAGGGCTCTAGGTGGACCAATTACGTGACAGCCTCCAAATTATGAGATAAAGTTATAAAATCATTATCCAAACATTTTACTAAGGTTTCAAACATGTGGTAGCCTATGAAAGGCCAAGGAAAGTTCTAAAGTATTTCCAGAAATAACTGGCTAGGGAGTCAAACATGTAACCTATGTGGAGATGGGCCAATGACCTAGTTGTTAGGCCATGTATTATGGTTAATGTAATATTATAAATATGTATATTTAAATTGTTGTTATAATAGGTTTCCCAAATGGGTTAAGGTCTATAGGCTTTACCCCATGACCTCCCCATCAAAAATTACATCTACCCATTGTTTTAAACAAGTTCCATGACTCAGTTCGATCCGGACCTACCGCTTAATTAAGTGACCAATGTGCCATGGTTAAGGCTTTGGTTGGAATTTGACCTTATTATAACCTACCACTAAACTGTGCCAACATGGTTTGTTGTTGTTGGATGTTGTGTTACATATGGTTTAAGAAAATTCATTGGTTATAATAAACATAAGCACTGCACTTTAATTGGGGCATGTTAATATATAGTTTTGATTGTTATTACCATTTGGGGGAGACAAATCATAATGGTTGCGAGGGTTTGGCCCCAGACTAATTGTAAACCATTTTTTATATGCAAAAATTTGATCATTTTACCACCAATTGGAGTTTTGAAATGATAATAAAGTCGAGACTTTTGAACAATGCATTTAAGACTATAATTATTGTAAACAACTGTGGTTTTGGAGTAAATTTGTAGCAGTCGAAGGAGGGATTTTAGTGGTATTTCAAAACCACTTCATGGTGGAATATAACTTAGTTTTTTGTATTCTTTTAGAGCCCCTTTTATCATTGTAATCAATTTTTGGAGATTAAAAAAGAGTCCACACCCTTAGAGGTAGGGCCCAAAGACATAGTCCACATTGGACAAACTCTATTATAATTTGGTTGTTGTCCTTAATTTATTATCTTCTCAATATTCTATATTCCTCATTATTTGTAGGTTCATTAAGTCCTTTATGCTTGATGTAATATAATTGTGCTCACACTTTAAATTGGTTTAATTTAATCATACACACATGAACATTTTTGCAAACCAAGTCACTTTAAGAGATCCTAGTAAAAAGATAACTAAAAAACTATTAAAGTGATTTTATAATGATTTCGTTTTATATTACAAGTGAAATACACTTTAAAATAAAGTTATGAAGTAGTTTAGGTTTGCATGAAATTTTTCAAAAGCTAACTTAAAAAGGTATTTGAACTCAAAATCTCATACTAAATAGAATAACTTTAAGCAAGTGAACTAGTGCAGAAAACACAACAATAGTAGTGAAGGAGGATGTTGTTGTTGGAGCTATACCTTGAAGTGCATGCCAAAAATATGTGCTCATCCAAAAATAGACAATGGTGTGAAAAAGTAAAAAAACTCAACAACAATGGGGTTAGATAATGGTTAGTGTGCCCGAGAAATGTAGGTTTTCTCATTGTTTTTTCTTTATCAAGATCACACAGAGTGCACAAAAATTAGCATACACAGTCAAGAAAACACTTTCTGGTGCATTTCTGATTTTCCAAAATCACATATAGCACAAGAAAAAGAGCATACATATACTAGAAAGAGTATAAAATTAAGAATATAAAAATAAAACTAAAATATGAACTATGTAAAAATAAATTCAATAAATGATGTGTTTTTATTATATACCTTCAGATTTGAAGAAAGCTATTGTATCTTGGGAAAATAAACACATTTTTCAATGAAATGAAAAATGTTCTTAGCCAAAAACAATGTTTTAGACACAATGGAATAGTCTTTTCAGGAAATGATGGTACAAAAATAGAAAATCTAAAAAATGAAACAATACAGAATTAAAATCTTGATACCAATGAGATAATTTCTTCAAGTATTGTTTGATACCATGTTTGGATAAACAAAGTATTTCATATAGGTCATAAACCTTCAATAACTACTCACACAAATAGATAAAAACACCAACATTTTTACGTGGTTAAAAACCCTTTAAGAGGGAAATAGTCCATGGGCCTAGCCAACACAACTACTTGAGGCAATTCTATTAATGCAACATAATTCTTTTTACATAAGGTACTTCTCATAATTGGTCATCATTCATCACCCTCCATGATCTTTAAATAGAGATCATGAAATAATCAAGTGCTAAGCCATGGATCAATAGCCATTAGTATTAAGGAGAATAGAGTCACCAAATCACTCTATGTCTAGGACATATCATGACTATCATATTACAATGCAACTAATGCATAAAAAAGAAACACAACTTAAACTAATAGACACATCAGACCAAGCTTAAATTAAATAACTCCTAAGTGTCTAAATATCCTAACAAAGTACATATCCACTTCTTTACCTAAGAAGATTTGTGTTTATATAGAAGGAGCATCATTAAATCCATTCCATTCCTCAACACTTTTCCATCTATAATGTTTCCTACAATGACATTATTTTCCACATCCATTATTTTCCACATCCAAGACTATGTGAAACAAGTCCCAAGTTTCTCTTTATGTAAATTTCATTTCCCTCTCAGCCGTTCAATCTTGTATCTATCTCCAAAAGGGTTTCCATTACATATTCATATTCTCTCATACGATAAATTTGTTATATTCCAACAATGGAACTAGTTGTTAGCAATACATTTATACTTAGGTTTCAAACTTAGGGAAACAAAAAAATCCATTAGTATTGAAATTTTGAATAGCCTAAAAAGGATAAGGTCTCACATAAGGCACTACTGAACAATATAAAGGAACATGTAAATAATAAGAAAACAAAATATGCAATGCCATACATTCCAAATATGTTGGATAAACATTAATCACACAATTTTTTTAAGAAGTGGAGCAATTACATAATCCTTTCTATTCATTCCATAGGAGAGGTCCAAACATTACTCCTTATAACTCCATACAAGTATCAAGGGCTTACAATGTTCATCTCAACTTCTTCATAGAGTCATTGATACTAAAGTTTACATTCATGATCTAACTAACAAACCGTAATGTTAAAATATTGAGAATATGTTTACTACAATATAAAATAAACATATAACCTTACTAATCTAACCACATATTTATATAAAAAAAACTAATCAATGTAAAAGAAGAGAGATAAGTTACCACATTTACATGGTAAAACTCCAATTGGGAAATATCCACTGGAATACATTAGCGTTTTTAGCATCTTTAAAAATATTTAGTCTTACATAGAGCACCTCACAAATATTTATCCCTTTACAAATACAAGGATTTATCACTATACATTGTTGTGTTTCATGAGACTCCCTCACCTCTCTTATATACCAAGAGATATCAAGGAATTACATCCTAATAATACATGTAATTTCAGCTTTTTATTAATAAATGATTATAAGGGTAATTTACTGCATGGTGAATGTGGGATATAACACTTTTACATAAGATTACAATTTCTTTTGACATTTTTGGGTTGAATCTAGTTGTTGTACTAATTATATTTTAAATTGATTTCCTGCTAAGGTAGTGCTTTAGGTTACTCTCGAAGAAGAATGGAACGGAAGAAAACCCAACAAAAGTAACTTCAAGATATTTAGCAATGAATGTTGGACCCATAGTCCTAATGAAAAAAGAAAAAGTTAGAGCTCAAGTCTCACAAATTTATTTTCATTGGTTATAGTTGGGATTCTAAAGCTTACAGTTTGTTTGATCCATCTACCCAAGATGTTATCATTCGGTGATATGTTCATGTTAATGAAATTTCTCCTTCCCTCGAGTATTTTAAACCTCACATTACCTTGAATTTTCCTTCATCTCTTATTACTCCCACCTTGCTTACCCCTTTTTCTATCCATGTCTCTAATCTCAATCCTACTTCACCTACCTCTTTAAGTGATACTCCTAAATGTTCTAAAGATAATATAATGGTTCTTTCCACTATCCCTCTTCCCATTTGGGCTTGAAAAACTCTTGAATCCATAAGTCTTGAGATTGATATTCCTTCTAATAATCATCATACTAGATCTAAATTTTCTCTTATGACTAAAATTTTGGCTACAAATGATCCTTCCACCCATGCTGAAGTTAAGGAAAAAATTGAATGGAAAAAAAAATGATTACAAAGTATAAATCATTAATGGAGAATGAATCTTGCAACCTTGTTATCCTTCTTCCTGGTAGAATTTAATCAGTTGTAAATGGATATATAAGAAAAATTTTTACTTTAGATGGAAAAATTGAGAACAAAAAGCCAATTTAGTACCAAAAGGCTTCTCTAAACGAGAAGGTGTTGATTATAATGAAATTTTTGCTCCATTGCTAAAATGAAAACTACAAGAACTATTCTTTCTTTTGCTACATCTTATTAAGGGGAACTATATCAAATTGACATCAAGTTTGAATTTTTGAATGATGATCTTTGTGAATAAATTTACATGCAACAATCATCTGGCTTTATCACTGTCAAAAATTCAAGTTTGGTATGAAAATTACACAAGTCTTAATATGGTTTTAAGTACATATATAGAACTTGGTATTATAAAATTGATACTTATTTCTTAAAGAATGGTTTCAAATCCTTCATTTTTAATCCAAATCTCTATGTAAATATATTTTATGATGAAGTCCTCATTATTGTATTATATGTGGATGATCTTATACTTAGTAGTAGCTAGCTTGCATCTCTACAGGAATTGAAGAATAGTCTTAAGAATCAATTGGAAATGATAGAAAGGCATCTTGCACTATTTTGTAGGTCTTCAAATTTGGCATATGTTCAGTTTTATATTTATTTTGTAGCCTGAGTATGAAACAAATTCACTTTCTCAGTTTGTATGAGTGTTTTTTAGTCTTCACCAATTCCATCTTAGTTTGGCATAAATTTAACTATTGGTTATACTACTCCTCTTGTTGATGGTACTTGTTACCATCAACTTGTAGGAAATTTGATATATTTGACACATAGCATGCTTAATATCTCTTTTTCATTAGTATGGTCTCGAGGTTTATGCACACTCCTTATGAAAGTCATTGGTAGGAAGCAAATAAAATACTTAGATATTTACAGGGGATAGTGAATTATGGTGTTTTCTATTTTAGCAAGGTTGTAGTTTCTCTCCTTGGTTATATAGATACTAGTTAATCGAGTGATAATTTAGATAGATGGTCTGTTCAAGGGTATAACTTTGAGCTTGATTTCATGGTCTAGTAAGAAGTTGAGAAATATCTCTCTCTGTTCTTGTGAAGCAAAGTATAGGGAAAGCAAGGAAATAACTAGAGAAGTGGTTTGGTTATGGCATGTTCTTATTGAGCTTGGACTAGTTTAGAAATAAACTATAGAGCTAAGATGTGACAATAAAAGTGCAATTGAACTGGCATATAATCCCATGTATCACTATAAAACCAAACACATTAACATTAATACTCATTTGATTCGAGATCTTGTTGTAGATGGTGTTCTTTATTTGTATTATTATCCCATTAAACAACAAGCAATATATATCTTCAATAAATCCTTAACGGAGGCAAAAATTTTGGGACTTTGAAAGTTTTTGGGAATATGGGAAGTTGTATTAGGATCCCAAAACTAAGAGAAGTGGTGGTGTCTAAAGACATCATTATTGGGATCCCACTTTCCCTAAGGACCAATTTACCTAGAGTCTTTTTGCCTTTACATAAGATACATTCCACATGAATACCATAGGAAAAATAATGAGTTACCATAAGCCTAGAGCCCAAAAACCACTCGTCACTTTACCGGAACCACCCTAACAAGTTGTTATCAAGGGGGAGTGTTGATGCAACATCATCTTCCCCCACACACATTTCTTCTCCCTAGTCAGCATTAAGGGGGAGTGTTGAAATCTATCCCATTGGAAGATAATAATGTCTAGGTTATTTGAAAAGAAATTTTAATGTTATGTAAAGATTAATATCACACAATGATTATGGAGAAAAATGCTCTCATAATTATTTATTATATAAAGAGGGGAAATTACATTTATCTCACATATATTATTGGAATTTAATTACTCCATATATATTGGTATATAATAGAGGCTAGGGAGTCTCATGAAACACAATAATTTAGTTAGAGTGATAACATCTTATATTTGTAAAGGGTGAAGTATTTGTGGGGGTGTTCTATGCAAAATTGGATATTTCTAAAGATAATAAATGCATTATTACCTTCTCATGGATGTTTTCCCAATTGAATTTATTTCTCTTATCTTTTGTCCTTTTCTTATATTGATTAAATATTTTTATATGCACTGAAGGTTAGCTTAGTAAGGTTTTGTGTTTGTTTTATATTGGTATATGATTATCCATATTCTCAATATAGTAATACCTAATCCTTTCATTTACATCTCTTGGTATATAACTCTAGAGAAGTTATAATTGGTTAAAAATTAGTTACAACATCGTACAACTTGACCTCACTATATGTTAATACTAATTACAATACTAATATTTTGTGTAAAAGTCAAAATAAGGTGCACAAAACAAAGCATGTAAAGGCTCGAAACATTTAGATCTCCACAATTGCAAAATAAAGCATGAACACTATATATATATATATATAGATAAAAATGACAATATTTAATGTGATTTTCCTTGAGTAATGAGGTTGGTTTGGTTGATGAAAAATAAACTAAATAACATGATAATGAACATTAAAGAGTTTAATCTTGATACAACAATGTATAAATATTTATAATTAAATTTATTATTAATATAAGATATCAAAATGTTTCCAAATATAACTCATCAATAATTTGTCAAATTGAATATTTTCTCTTTAACTTTTTTGTCATATTTGTAACACTAAAATATTTGAAAGAATTTTAACGATACTAACTCTTTCAATAATAAAATATGAATTTCAATGTAAAAAACAAATGAAACACAAACACACAATACAAAAAAAAACTATAAATTTTAATAAAACAAATATCTTAAAATGAAAATATAAATATAAAAAATAAAATGAAATATTTAAAATATAAAATAATGAAAAAAAAAAACTAAACTTATTTAAAAAAATAAAAATAAATAAACTATAAAAAAATAAAATTCAATTAAAATTAAAATGATTCCAAAACTATAAAATTCAATTAAAAATAATATATATAAAATTTAAAATAAAATAAAAACTGAGAAAAAGAAAAAAGAAAAAAGAAAAAGAAATGCTAAATATATCCATAACCTACCTCACCTCCAACATCACCCTTTCCATTCTCGAGTGTTGATAAATATCTCCATAGCCCACCTCACTTCCATCATCACCCTTTCCATCCTCTTCACTTTAATATAAATGAATATGTTAGGGCATTTCCTGGTTAAGAAATGCCTGGTGAAGTGCATTGAGGTTGATCTTATAGCATGGATACAATAGTATGTTTTAGTCTATGTATTTTATACTGATAATGTATTTTACACTGATAATGTTGTATTATATTAAATTAAATTATAAGTATTATGTAGTCTATGGGGTTTTGGATAGATGGTGATTGAGTGTTGTGTCAAGGCACTCTTTAATGTGAAGTTTCTGATTTAATTTTCTGCTTCGATTGAGGTGATATATTGAACATGATAAAGATATAATTCTGCCAAAGTTAATATATATATATATATATATATATATATATATATATATATATATGTTCTTGATGGTCTGCTTTTTTGGTATAGTTTGTAAAGTTTTTGGGTCTCAACTCAATTAATCTGGGAGAAGTTTAGGCTCTTCTCATAGTCCCTTATGTCGCTCTCCTGATCCGGGTCTTTCTGATAAGGATGGTTAGTCACTAGTCTTGCCGGTATAGATTTGTCATACAGCAATATGAATGAGTTCTGGGCATCTTGTTGTAACAGTCTTTCTCAGTTATTGTATCTAGACCTTTATATATCCTTAATATAAATCTATGACGTTTTTTTTTCTTCTGAAATATATATATAGTTAAATTTATTATTAAATATAATTAATTCTCTTTTAACTACCAAGAACAAGAAATGCATTTAATAATAACAAAAAAATTATTTAAAGAGCAAATGAATAATATTGCTAGTATGGGTGTCCTTTGTTGAAAAATTAAGTACCCTAGTCAAGTGCCATAGTTAAAAAATTAAGTACAGTAATATTTGAACATCAGATGCACAGTAAAAATTAAGTACAGTAATCTTTGAACATCAGATGCACAGTAATATTTTGTTGTTTAAAGTCTAACATTCTTATCACAATATATATTTTGATTTATTGGTTTTGAAGGTATTTGAATCACAGTTTCGTTATCCAGTTCCCCAGATGAACCGCACTGCCTCCGTTATGAATGGATGATAATGAAGTTAATGTCTTTTTTTTGGGGATCAGCTGAAGACTTGGAGTTTTGAGACTTCATGCAGTCATATTAAATTTCCAGTTAGAAATCCTATTTATATATTTCTATTGCTCTCACCGCGCCAGCGATTGCAACTTTCCAGCTTCCATATCGGATTGTGGAAAGTAAGAGAAATAATAATTATGAGGTTTTCACATAGCAATCAAGTTGGCGTGTGAACAGAAGAAAAGTTTGTGTTGACATGACTTGTGTTTTTATTTAAGTAACTTCTTGTGTATTTTAAGATGACTTTGATAACTTTTCTGGCTCATCCGAGTCATGCGGGCTTGTACGTTTGCGTCCTCCTTGCTACTCCTGGCTACTATTACATGCATGCAGTAGGGACCCAAAACTTCAGTCAATTTCACTTTTGTTGACACATTGTCTCAAGGGTTTTTTTAGGGTTTTTTTTGTTTAACAATCTCTTAATGTTAATCATCATGTAGCTTGCATTTTGAATTGATAAGGGTTATATATGTTTGATTTTAGATTTTTGTGATTTATAGTGATTTTGATAAAAAAAAATTGGACTAATCAAATTATGATATATTATTAGATATGTGTTGTTAGATCTAAGACTTTTGTGATCCATAATGTATAAGTAAGTTTTTGTGTTTAATTTAAATATGTGTTTTGAAGTTTATTAGGGCATTTAATTTATACACATATGCTAGTTTAATTTAAATTTAATGATTTAAAATTAACATATCCCTATACTAAATTGTAAAACACCTCTTAACACAACCGATTTTAAACAAAGTATTAAAACCAAAGCCCTCTTAAAAAAATTAATTATAGAGTAACTAAAATTTACAATTTAACTATAATCTTAAGACTAAGGTTAACTCTAATTTTAGATATTAATTATAGTATAATTAAAAAATCTTAAGTTTACATTAAATATGTTATATGTTTTTCATAAAATAATAATAATAATAATAATAATTTTAGTGTAATTAAAATTCACATCATAAATTAACACCATTCTAGATCCATCTTAACCCTAGATTATCAAGGGCGTTGAGGGATCATATTTCTTGAGGTGCAAACCTTTCCTCAAGCTTTGTATTTAAAAAAGAGGCTTCACCTAGAGATATTTGCTCCCTCTCAACACTTGATAGATCTGAGTTAAAAAGGTTTACACCTTAAGAAAATTGATTATGGTCGGTGGCTAATGGATGTAGGCTAGTAAAATGAAATTATATATATATATAAACTTACTTTATATTTTAAAAATAAAATATAAAGAACAATTAGTTATATATAAAATTAATAATATTCTATTTTTGAGTTCACGATTAAGCTAAATATCATATTGGTGTATGAGATCAGCTTAACTATTAAAATTTAAAAACTTTAGAAGTCTACATACTCTATTTCCTTATTTTCAAACACACAACACACACATGTATATATATATATATATATATATATATATATATATATATATATATATATATACATAATTTTTTATTTTCAAACAAATATATATTACGATATAAAATTTATAATAATGATAATTGAATCGATAGATTTATTGAGCCGATAGGCTCATCTACAACCCAAAATGAGGAGATGTGTATGTCTGTCCACTCCTCTTTAAAATAAAAATAGAAATTAAAATTTATATTCTAAATTGAAAATTAATATAATAAAAAAATGAATATGCTATGTAAAAAGTGTGAGTAAAGTGTACATTTTCAAAAATATTTAAATATTTATGTCCATATAAATTTCATACATATCAATATATAAAAACAAATAGTTAAAATAAAATATTTTAATATTATATAAAAAAAATATTCAAAGTGGATTATCATAAAATATATTAAGACGAATTAATATTAAGATATACTTAAAAATATATTAATAATAAAAAAAAAACTATTATTTTATAAAACTTATGTATATATGAAAAAAAAAATTATAGTTAAAACATTTATTTGATCTTATATATACTATATTTTGAATTAAAAATATAATTTCAACAATAAAAAATAATAAGTAACTTCAACAAAATTACACCTTTGATCTTCCTGGACTCATTTTAAATCAGGACTGACGCTAATGTAAAAATTATAATTAATAAAATATTATTTACCAATAAAATAAAAATATTCCATATTGTAACAGCTGAAATCTGATTATAGAATAATACATTAGATATCCAAAAAAAAATCAAATACCTTACATTCATATTTTTTTAAATAACGTATTAGACTGGGTATGAATCTTTTTAAAGTCGTAGCATGAGACCCAGTTTCAAATTTATATTTAACGAATTAGGGTCGGCATCACTAACGTTCATTGCATGCATGGACTCACAGTGATAATATACATAACAACCAGTCACGGTTGAACCATTGGAATTGTTCTACTCAACGGACGAAGCAACCAATACTTCTCTGTTTCGTCTTATGTTCAATGGGAACAGTAACTGCCCATAAATTTTTAATGGTAAAAGCAATGGCTGACATTTAAAAATTAAGTTGATTTTGGTTCCAAGATAATGTTTAGTAGATAAATTTCAAACAACTATGGTGTTGAAAGGTTTATTTCGTAATTCATATAAATTATAATTAATAAAAATAAATAAATAAATAAATATATATATATATATATATGTGTGGTTAGTTTTATTTATTTATTTTGTCTCTGTATTTTAATTTTTTTTTAATTATTTGCCTGTCATTATTTTGTGTTTTATTATTGTATTTAATATACAGTTTATATATAAGATGATATAGATAAATATTGCAAGCTGGAGATTAGTTTGTTGCTTGGGAAACTTGAGTAGCATAAGTTTAAAATTTTATGATTGTATATCTTACATGCTATTAGATTATTTTTTAAAATGTAAAAGAACAAAAAAAAATTAAACCAAAAAATAACAGTGATGATAATGATATTGTCAATTAAGAAACTTTGCTTGAAACCATGATGGATAATCCACCTAGTTTGATGGTTGTCGCTCACCATCATTGGACAAAAAATCAAAGGTTCCCAATTTCTTGGACAAAGTATTCTTGTTTAAGTTGTTCACTTTGTCCATTAATTTGTTACATGGGAAACTTAAGTAGCATAAGTTCAAAATTTTATAGTTGCATATCTCACAAGCTATTAGATTATCTTTTAAAACGTAAAAAGAACCAAAAAAAATATAATAAACCACAAGATAACAGTCATGACAATGACATTATCAAATAAGAAACTTTGTTTGAAACCATGATGGATAATCCACTTAGTTTGATGGTTGTCTCTCACCATCATTGTCGGAGGACAAAACATCAATGTTTTCCAATTTCTTATTTATGTTGTTCACTTTGTCCATTAGTTTAGCCATGTAGATCATTAGTTCTTGTTGTATCTCTACTTAATTTGTAAGCATAGTGCTCATGAAAATTTTTATATGCCAATATATGCTGACTATTTGCATGTAAGAGAAATAATGAGCTCTAGTAGAGTTTCCTATATTATGTATCCAGTCCTTGGTGTCCTGATTGACCTTCATGGTAGGAATGAATCTTCTATTTTGTCTATCTTTGTCTTCAACATAAAAAATTGCTCTGTAAACTAATTTTGGGATGGTATTTATGTATCTCATCATGGCAATGTGAGTGACTATTTGGGCATGAGTCTGGTTGGTAGAGGGAGGAGATGTATCAGTCGTTGTAAAGGGGGTAGGATGACCTCTTTTGCTTCCTTGATGACTATGTTGACTAGAGGAGAGAGAACACCTAGCCATTAAATGGGAAGAACAAAGAGGGGGTGAAGGGAGGAGGAAGACACAAAGAGGGAGGGATAATCATAGAATGGAGAAAATGTAGCCTTCAACGAACCAAGCATAGAGCGATTGGTAAGGCACAAGAATAGAACCATAAGAAAAAATACTTAGAAGGGAAATTAAAAGAACAAACCACCTAGAATTAACAATCCAAGGGACAAGAGAAAAACCTAACCACCACCATCCCACAATGCAAGTAAATCACCAAAAACAAGAAGTTTACTAACAATCCACTATTTAGAATAGAGATGAAAAATATGTAAGACCTGAAACTCCTTAGCAGAGCTCGTATCGATTTAAAGGTGAAGTGCTTGCTTTTGGTTAATTTCCAAGTGACAATCATAACTAAGCCTACATGGAGTGGTAGCTCCATCATAGAAACCACATTGGCTCACACTCTCTTTAAACCAGTGCCTCCCAGAAATGCTAGCACTGAAAAATACCCTGAGCCAGCGAGGGGATTTCGTATATCATCCCAACATTATCATGTTGCCCTCCACCTTGGGACCAAGCTATAAACTGCTCTCACCACCTTGTGTCATAATACTTGTTTAACTACCCAATGGCTTCCATAATGAACTTTGAGGTGTGTCTGTAAATAGAATTTAGGATGGATATTCCTTCCTAAGATTCCCACACAATAAAAGCAATCACATTGATGGTCTCCCACGAATTAACTAGCTTCCCCATCAACCCCAATTGTAGCACATGCAATTTGGTAGTAGTTTAGCAACCATTACTTAGATGCTCAATGCTTATTTTAATTAGTGGAGAATGTCCCCCATGCGAACACCCACAATGTGGTATATATAAAACCAAAAAAATCTATGGTAGTTGAAATAGATATATCAATAATTAAAAAACATTTTAATGTAAGTCATAAATAAAATATCTCAATATCCATATTAGGTAACATACTTTTATATCAACTTGTATAAATAGAAATATATAAAATAACTGAAAATACTATTAAATCACCCATGAATCACTCCATAAATCAAATTTTCCGAAACCCTAATCCACTCCATAAATCATCCATCAACCACTCCATAAATCATATTTTTCTAAATTCTAAAATCACTCAATCTATCCCTATCCCTAGAATCTCACATGCTTTTCAAGGTAGATTTGTTTTTTCCTTATGCAAAAAATCTCACCTATCCATGGCTTTTCTAAAACCATGACATATTAGTTCTAAAACTAATAAAATATACCAACTTGGAAAATACAATTTATTTACATAGAAGAATATGAATTCTTCTAAAAAATAAAGACCCCATTTTTAAACATTTTTTCATCAAAGATTTAATGGCTTGGAAGATCTAATTCTCCTACATCAATAACATAATTTTCACCCCTCTCTTTGTTCTTTTATGACTTGCATTATCCCAACATTAGTTACCAAATTTTAGCATGGCATTTAATATTTAGTTATTGAAAAGTGTCTTATTTATCTCACTAGGATTTCTAGTCTTTACATGACAATTATTATAAAAGTCTAACTTATATCCACATATACAGGCTCATACAATATGCAAAAATTCAAGTCAAAGTACTAAGGCCGCCCAATGGGCCCCGTCATCGTCTATTTTAAATTATGGTTCTAATCTTTCTATGTTTTTAAACCATATATGAAGGTTACCTCCACACTTAAATTAACTTATGAATTTAATGTGTGGACCATGCCTGACCACATGGGACATTTCTATTGGTTCATGACATGGCTCCCCTCCTAGCCTCACATGGATTTGCATGGAAGGATGTGAACTTTGAAATCAATAGACAATAATAAGTGTTGTTAAATCAATGATGTATAAGATGTTAAGGTTTCATTTTTGCCATAAATGACCTTCCCTTTGTCGGTTCTCTTGGTCATTTCCTTTTTGTCTTTTGATGAAACACTACTAAGCACTATGATTAGGTTTTTTAATTTGTTTTTCATTGCTAGATTATGAATAAATGTAGTCTTGTATTCCTACGGGCTTAATCACTTCACCTTTATCAAAGATATTGTTGTAGAATTTTCTATCTCTTGTCACACAAGTGCTTCGGAAGATATAGAATCCTCCTAGAAACATCCTTTGGGTTGATAGGAGACCAGTGCCTAGGGAATCCAAGAGGAGTTCTTTTGAAGACTATTTAAGGGATTTCTACTACACTCAATATGTCACGTAATTTGGAAAGATATAATTCAAGGGCTTGGTTCAATAGTCCTTCATCAAGGTAAACTCAAGAAAACACATAGATCTAAATACTCAGGGGGTAAATATGGCTAATCTCAAAGAGAAATGTCTTAGTTCTGGTGGATGACACACAACAATAGGAAGCTTAATATTGGCGTTGTAGTAAAAATGAAGAGGAGGAAAGAAAGGAGGGAATTCGATGTAGAGGGCTGGATACAACATAGAATCCTAAGCAACAAGTTCCAACAGAAGTATGGAAGAATGAATAGGTGAAAACGCAGAAATATTTTTCCATATCTTTTATTTAAAAATATGTCTGGCCTAGATCCATGGCTCAAATTCCATTATTTTATGATGTATTAGGCAAGTTTGGCCTCACCATTTGAATTCATTAGTTTTTATAGTTACAATTTTGTCTTAACTAAGGGACGTTACCAACATACCCAATGAAATTTGCATGAAACTTTTATTCAAATATAGAATTCTCTAGTTTAATTATTTTTTTCATGTTTACACATACATTGTACTCTAAATTAATTTAATATTAGTGCATTCAAAATTAAATGCTTATCATAGGTTATCCCAGTAAATCCTAACATAGTAGACAACATACATAATATTTTTAGATATTTGTAACATGATCTTTAATGTTATTTGTATGCTTGAAATACTTGAACCATTTCAAATTATTTGAAGAATATAATTCTATTTTCCTTTTCATTCACATTTATATTAAAAAAACTGGCATATTGTAACAATACTACTGCTACACATATCTTCAACAATAAAATACTTTAACATGTAACAACTACTAACGTAAAAAGTACTTAATATACCAAATTTTGAAATTTATCTGAAAATAATATTGGAGCTACAACACTCCTCCCAACTTTGACTCTTACTCCTGGTTGAGTCCCCCCAAGCTTCAATGAGATGCAAAAGAAAAAAATTGTTATCTTCTTCTTTTTTGTCTATTATATCTCCTCACCCTAGCACCACACTACATGAGTCTAGCTCGGGTATAAGACAAAAGTTCCATATTTTAGGATTTAGTTATCATTTGGTAACTACCTCATCCATTATGCATAAGGTGGTAGGCAGTTACTTTGCCCATTAATGAACTCTACTCTCCCTAGCTTCCTAAAACTGTGTGTTGTTTATCTAGGAGAGTTAGTGATCAGTTTAGTATTCCATAATTCATAATATAATCCTCAAATTAGATGCCTAGGTCTTACATCATCCAAGGGTGAATAGATCCAATCATTTTATTGCATCCCATAACTTCTCTTTAGCCATTTGCAACCTCAATATTATTTTCCATATTTTTTTATTAATAACTTAATAAAAACATATGCATAAAGTAACTCTCAGCAATAAAATGTTTTATGTTACTAATAAACTAGTCTCATTTAGTCTTAAATTCAAAAAATCATCACACTTGACATATAAAAATTCACAATGAATACTAATCCTTCTCTCATATCCTCATAAATCTCCCTTTTTATATATCTGAAGTGTTGTGAATGGACTCATTCACTATGGACAGGGTTTTGTGATTTTTTTTGTTAAGCCAATTCTTGGATTCTAAAATTTCCTAAAAATACTCCAAAAAAAAATTTTCTAATACGAAATATGATCTATAAACTTCCATGTATATTCCATTAGAATAATTCATCATGATAAATCTTATAATTTTATGAAGTATTAGATTATGCAGATTTATTTCCTTAGGTTCCATATTAATTAATTACTAGCTTTGCTTGAATTTATGAAATTAGTGAAACAATAAATGGAATGAAAAGGCACACATAAAAAATTTCCACACAAATGAACAAAATATTTGTATTGGGAAACCCAATACTAGAGAAAACATAGCTATAAGGTGAGGCCTATCATCTTCACTCTTTGTTGCAAGTTATTAAAATGCATATACAAAGGAATTGAAATTCTTATGGAGTTACATTTGACACCATAGCCTAAATGACTTCTACAGGTTCCGCCGCCTCCTTATTATGCTCTAAATATACCATGTCCTTATGTTTTGATTAGATATGGAACAAGTACAATGCAGAAGAATGGAACCCCTTCTTCTCTTAACAGACTGATATTTGACATAACATGATAACTAACTTGCATTAGAGGTTTGAATTTTTCAAACATCAATTTGAAAAGGTTTTTTAGATTCTAAATTCTTATTTGAAGTCGTCATGTGGCTATTACCACGATGACGTGGCATCTACTCATACCATGGTGGTCAACTAGGAAAGTCATGTTATAGGAGGCCTAAATTTTACATAGGAGCTCCAATTGAGATGATATTTGGGATGCTAAAAATATATTAGAGTATATAATAGTTTCAATGGTATGTGAGTCACTATTATGAATTTTTTACCTTAAAATTTTCATTTAGTGCCTCAAAATGGCATCAAAAGGTTCTAAGCCCATTTTTCAAAACTAGGACTTGCCACTACAATGAGACCTACAAACCATTTCCTCCAAATTATACCAAAAAAGTATTTATAGATATGACACATAGTATGATGATCCAATATGGATAAAATGTATTTAAGAATTTAACATTTAAGATGAGGGCCTTCTTGATTACTAAGACCAAGGCCTCCTACTTAGTGGTACTGTTGGATATTCAAACTCAATCCTATAAGAAACTAAAGTGTGCCTATCTATTTTAGTAATAAGAAATCTGCTAAAGCCTACACCTTCTTATGGTTAAGAGCTAAGAAAGTACAAGCTCCAAATGTTAGTACCGACATTTATGTTAATGTTGATAACATTATCTAGTTATACTATAGTAGAGTAAAAAGCTTAATTTGACTTATATGAAGGATTTCATCCTATTAATCAAATGAAAAGGGTGAATCTAGGAAGTAGCTTTCAAAGAAAACTTAAAAAAAATAATGGGTTTGTTATTCTCCTCAACTTTCATGACGATCTATTTTAGACTAGTTAATTGTGAGGTATTATGGAAATTTCTATGACCAAAACATAATTAATAAAATATTGTATCCTTAGGAATATTTACCATAACAATGCATATGATTTCATAGACATGGGTATTCAAATAATAATTAATACATAATTTTTAACTTACCCATCACTTTTACACTAATTGGTTGATTTAAATGATACACACAGAAGATTTAAGAGGCTTTACATTCAACCTTTTACAAGCTAAGTATGACATGAAATTATGTGATGCCCCTAACACAATAAAAAAATTGTGCACATTATGATTAAATATTTCAAAGGTCAAAAGAAAATATGGGCTTTGATATTTGGACTTCTTCTTGATGGAAGAATTTACTATTTCTTTCTTCTTTGTGGTGATAGGATCATTCAATGCTTTTAGTAATGGTTTTTTTGTCATTATTCAATATTCAATAACTTACCTAGAGGGATATTTTTTTTTATCTTTCCCATGTTATCAATAATGTTGCACTCCATTTTCAAAGTGGAGGAAACATTGGTTGAAGACATTGAAGGAGTGATAATAGTCACTTTTTTCATTATGGGAGAAGAATCAATATTAGTGAGCATCTTTTAATTCACCCATTACCTTTACCTCTAACTAGTTGAGTTGAATGTTATGCATGGAAGACTCAAGAGGATTTGCATTCAACCTTTTACACATTGAATATGATATGACATTAGTTGATGCCCTTAAATCAACCAAACAACTATGCAATTTAACGTTAATGATCTCAAATGTCAAAACAAAATAGAAGTTTTGAGTTTTGAAATTCTTTATGAAGATATCATTTAATATTGCTTCTTCTTTGTCGTAATAGGATCAGTATGTAGTTATCAATAGTTTTCATCATTAGTCATTACTCAATAAATAGTGTATGAAGATACTTGTTTTTATCTCCTTCATGTCATTAATAATGTTGTGCTCCACTATTCAATTAAAAAAAGCATTTGTTGAAGTTGATGAAGCAGTAGAAATAGTAATTCTATCATGGCAAGAGAGGAAGGAAGAGGAAAGATTATTAGACATAGAATTTTGCTTACTTCTAAGTAGGTAATGTTTCTTTGTAATAAAAATGTTGAAATTTTATTAAATAGAGTGGAAAATATTTGGCTAAATATTTGTATCCTTTCCTTCAACTCCATATTTATTCTTGAGAATTGTAGGAACAGAGAAATAATAGTGCTTTCATCACTATCAAATTTATCTATAAACACAATTTCAAAATATATCCAACTTGTGATAGATTCAAACACTAAATTACAATACCATGTATATAATTTATTCTTAAGAGTCTAAGAAAATAAATGATGTACCGCTATCTTCATTTCTCATATTGAATAATTGGATATCTTGAATAAATTTCTTGACGTGATGTTCAAGAGGCCCTTATTAGTTTGAATCAAACTTGAGTAGAAATCTATATATATTCTTGAGTAGATGATGGTCAAGACTTGATATATCTAATGCATTTTGAAACAAACAATTAAGTTGATTTGGTCTATTTGTAACTTTATTAATAGTAAGGAGAATATGTAACAAGAGGATTGTACGATCATTTTCAAAATTAGAGCCTTTAGGTTTTTGAAAGATAGGAGTAGGGGTAAGGGTGATTAATTTAATGGTTTTGATATTTTAGATAATGAAATGAGAGGTGAGGGCTTGATTTTAAAATTGGGCATAATTTTAGGATCAAAGAGGAAGGTTTGAACAAGTAGGAAGGGTCTTATTAGGTGATTGGACCCATTTTTGAAATTAGGGAGGAAGTAAGAGAAATAATGGATTGATTTCAAAATCAGGGAGGGAGCAAAGTTTGAATAGGAAAGAAGGCCCCATTTTGAAATGGGTGAAGAAGTATACGAAATGAGGTTTTTATAAGGGGATTTAGCCCAATTTTAAAACTGGTATAGGAGGTAGAATCAAAGTAAGGAAAGACGAAAAAGCATTAAAAAAGGATAAGGATTTTGGAAAATAGCACGAAAAGCTTTACATATTTAAAAGCTTATGAAGATACAACTTGAGTTCATATGTAAGTTGTTGTGGGAGTTTGTTGGGATCAATATGGTGCTAATAGTTCCTCCTACTTTCTTTTTCAAATCAACAATGACATATTCTCTGAATTACTTGTTGCAAACTTTCTATATCCATACTTGAACATTTTCCTTTCGATTCAATATTCACTTTTGTTAACAACAAAGACTTCTTTGATGTGTAGTGGGAGAATTTTTTCCATTTTCTTCTTGAGTTTAGGTTTCCCTTCAAACTCACCATTTCCTTTCCCACTTTATGAGAATCTTTAAATGTAGACACCAATGATTGTGTTCACTTTATGAACATGGAAATAGACAGTGAAATAATATTGGAATAAAAAATTATCAATACATCTTCATTTGGCCTAAAAGATGTTGGAATTTTATTTAGTAAAGTGGTAGATATTTGGTTAAAGATTTGTATCCTTCAAATTCATCTTCATTCTTGACAATTGCAGAAATATAATAAGAAAAAATATTTCATAAGCAAATTTAGTTATGAGCACATTTTCAAAATTTTCTTTACTTATATTATATTACCCCTAAATTATCATATCATACAAATATTTTATTCTAAAATATAAAAAAAATACATAATATATTATAATTTTTTTACATTGAATAATGAAGATATTCAAATTCAAATGTCTTAAATAAATCATAAGATATGATATTTAAGAAATATTTACTTATTTGCATCAAACATGAATAAAAATTTATATACATTCATAGATAAAACCCAATATGTATAATGCAAATAAATTCAACTAAGTAAGTTGATTTAGCTATTCTAAAAACATATAAGATACAAGGACGGAACTTTATGTAAGAAGACGGTTGTTTTGCCATATTTAAACACAAAGTCTTTAAGGTTTCCAAAATTAAATAAAATTCAATATGTATAATGTAATTAAACTCAACTCAACTAAGCAAGTTGATTTAGCTATTCTAAAACCATATTAGATACAAGGATTGAACTTTATGTAACAAGAGGGTTTCTTTGTCATATTTAAACACAAAGTCTTTAGGATTTCCAGAATTAAAAGTACGACTAGGAAACATTTGATTCAAGGGGTTTAGGATGTTTTTAGTGAGGTGAAGAATCAAATTTACAAAGTGCTTTATATGGTTTTTTTTTTCCTTTAAAGTATTATTTAAGTGTTTCCATATTAGGTTAAGTAATGCACATTGTCTCAGATATAACAAATGAAATTATTGGTGAGACCAAAAAAGTCTTCAAACTCTTAGATTGGATAGAAAATTGATTTTCGATATTTTACATACAATGATCTATTTATAATTCATGTATAGTGTGTAATTGGTGAGACCCAATCTTAAAACTCTTAGGTCAAAATAGAAAATTGATATTCAATAATTTCTTTTAAGTTGAAAAATTGAGAAAAATATTTAAAGAAAAATAAATAAATAAATTATTGAGATTAGAAGGAAGATTGTTATTCAGCTATATAATGTTACATATAGATGTTCAGTGATAAAGATAAAGGGAGCTTTAAACTCATGAGGAGTAAAATTTTATTTTCCATTTGAAGTTTTAAAGAGGTATTACTAATAGTTAATCTTAATTTGGTGTAAGGTTATCTCACTCCAGTTTCGACCTATGTTATTAACCCCTTTAATAATCATTAAAATATTTTGAAATTAGCGTTTCGCTTGTCCACTTCAAGCACGTTCACTGGCGTGTTGACTTTCCAAATTAGGAAATGAATATGAAACCCAAAACATGAGGTCTTTCCAAATTAATGAATTTGAAAATTAATAATAATAGCTCCTTCAAGGCCAACGACGTAATCTGTGGATTTGAAAATTAATATTAAACCTTATAAATTTCTCTACACGCCAAGCCATGATATCATTTGTTCCCATGAGGTCATTTGTATATATGGATTTAATATTAATAATAGTGGTTTGAAATTCGTCTACTCAACTTAATAATATTTAAATATTGGCCCATATCTATTTCAAATACTTCACTGAAACCATAGCGGAAATAATAATTATTGCATTGTTCTCATAGCAATCAAGTTGATCAATAAGTATGGAGAGCCTTGATTGGATGGCACGCGTTTGGTGAGGCCATGCCTGCAATGCATGACTCAATGTTTTGGTGGTGATGCCTACCATTCATAGGCATTAATGAATTGAAAATTTTGAATTTAGTAAAGGGTTTAGGAAATCAAAGGAAGAGAATCAGAGGAAAAGTGGGAGGGCATTGAGTGGTTATTAGAATAATAAAGTTAATTATATTAAAACAGAAAGAGTTGGAAGGGAATCCGAGGAAGGAAGTGAGAGAAAAGAATGGGGAAATGAAAAAGGTGAAAGAAGAAATAGACTTGAAAGTGTAGAAAAGAGATCGAGGGTGGTTAAGTGGATTTAGATCTCATATTGCCTCATACAAAGTGCATTTTGTTTATTGATTGTAATTTGGTGTTTCTTTAAAGTTTAAATGGATTTTTTAATTATATAATTAATATAATGAAGATATAATGATTTTTAGTAAATATTTTTAATTAATCAAAATATATATGGTTTTAGTGATTTAGGAGATGTATATTGAGTTTAGTTTTTTTTGGGTCTCATGTTCAAATTTTATGGGGAGGGGTTGAGGATAAAAGTCATTTTGGGGGAATTAAAAACTATCCTAGGGAGTGTCCAATTTCAATCGATATTGGTTAGGTATTTGGGTTGATATTGGTTAGGTGTTCCTTTAGTCAAGCTTGATGAGTTTGGCCAATGTATTAAATGCCACATGAACTTGGAATATCGTTAACCCCTTCATGTTTGTAAGGATTGATTTCTCTTTGGTAAAAGTGAAAATGTTTTTGAGAGTTTTCAGCAGCTTGAAGATGGTATTAATGTTCTATTTTTTTGAGGATTTGAGCAATATTGTCATTGGTACCCCTTATTAATGAGAAGAAGATGTAGGAATTTATATTCTGAGAAGAGGGGCGTGACTTTAGTTCACTTTCCTTCCAAAAGGCTTTGTTGATTTGATGGTTGGTTTAGCCATTGTTGAGAAGTGTTTTATTGAGATGGACCTTTATCTAATTGAGGTGGTCATTATCACATATATAGAGGGCACAAATAATGAGGGTGTTAATGACTCTAGTTTTTGAGCTGGGTGGTGCTAAGAACTAACATTGAGGTAGTAGTTTGCATGAGTTGTTTTTTTGTAAACCTAGTGCAACATAGAGTCATTAATGTGCAAGTGAGTAGAACATCAAGAAAGAGAATGTTTAAATTATTTCAAGTTTCATATTGAATTTGATGTCATTAGAGATGCTATTGAGTTGGTTGAAGACATTATTTAGATTTTTGGTTTGATTCTTGAAAGAAAAAATAGTCAATGAATAAAAGACAATAATAAAAAGGATAAACGGCACACCTTTTTGGGAATTAGCACACTACAACTAACCAACTTGTTACCCTTGGATGTATTGTTGAGGATTATAGAAATAAAAATTATAGATATTATCTATCGTTTCATTAATTTGGAAAATCCCCTCATACTATGCGTAGAACCAATCTACATAAATGAATGGATGAAATAAGTATCCCTCCTAAAAGCAGCCAAGTCAGTCAACATCCTAGCCCAACCATGTGAGCCCTCCACTATACTCAAGCACACTACAATGGAGATCCCTAAGCCTTTTAAAAGCGTCAACACATGTAATCCATGGGCTCTAAGGTTATGAGCCACCAAAACCATGTGCATGAAACCATCATTGTGGACCTAATAACTTTGGATCTTTGACCAAGTCAATTCTACCCTAACATTCCCTACTCTAAACTTGATTGGGAAAATTTGCATGTTGTCCTCCTTTATTACCTAGATCTACTCTAGGACTTTACAATTAGGGGCACACAAGCCTATCTAGGTTTTATAACCATATGCCCATATACATGTAATTTAAATAAAATTCCATCCCTAATTTATTTTTATTGTTGTCCCAACACTTGTGCCATCATTTTGTCACTTTCACACACCTACTTACAACAGGTGCTCTCCTTACCAAATAACATTTCCATGGTTGAATCTCACCCTGGTAGACCTATAACTAAGTTCTCTCCTCATCATATCTCACTTTCATGGTTTCATGTCATCATACTAGACCTCTACATATAATGTGTCATTGTTTGTAATGACCAATTCTTTCTCTAGGCCACAATCCCTTGTTCAGATATCAGTTGATAGGACTATAAATAATGTGAGAGAAATAATCATAACAATCACATAAATAGCAACAACACCACACATCAACCATGCACAATATGATTTACCCTAGAAATCCCTAATAGGGAAAACTAGCTTAATAATAGATTTATTATTATCTTAATAGATCTATTATTATCTTATGTCTTAAAGAAGCCATGCCTTGACCTAAAAGAAGCCAAGCTAGCCAACATCCTAGCCCAGTCAAATGCGTCCTTCGTTCAACTTGTGAATACTATAATGGTGATCCCCAAACCTCTTAAAGTCTTCATCACATGTAATCCATGGGCTCTAATACTACGGGATGCCAAAACCATGTGTATAAAACCATCATTGTGGACCTAACAACTTTGACTCTTTCCCTGAGTCAAGTTTACCATAGAAAATAGTTTTTAGAGTAGAGTGTATGAAAAACTATGGCTAAAATGAAATCGAATAATGAATTGGCTTCTCTATTGATAAAATTGAACAATGTTTAGAACAAGAGGGTTGCATTGGTATATATGGTTAGACTCATTGTTTCTCTTCTTTTATATGTTGTTGAAATTAGACTTCTTACAAAAAGTATTGACGATCTTAAAAAGCAATTCAAAGTTCTCCAATAAATATGCAAAAATTGTAACTTACTACTAATATTGCTAAAACCAAAATTATGATTGCAATAAGATGCACTCTATAACCTAGTATGGGGAGATGTTGTAGTGAAGCATTAAATTCAATAATAATAATAATAATAATAATAATAAAATATATTGTTGACTCAACTAAAAATGTAATAGAAAATAGAATAAGTTGGCTAAATTCAATTTGTTATATTGCAATTTTGTTTTTATCAATAGAATTATAGATAAGGTCTTCCAAAATAATTTATAATATGCATATTACATTCAGATACATCTTCAATATGGAAGGCACTCTCTAGTAGACCCAAACATGCAGAATCCCGCCCCTGTGACTTCCTCTAATGATTGATGTATCTCTGGTCTTAGGTTTTTTGATGTTTAGGTTTAAGGAGATATATTTTATTTTATTATATGATTTACAGTTGTGGTTGGATAACATTACCAGACTGATTTTATGTAAGTTTTTTTATAATTGTGACAGACATTTGTCTTAGCTTAGCGATACTTACATAATAGGTTTATTTTGGTTAATTTTGATAGACAAGAGGTTGCTACAATACATCTATTGTCATTGGTCTAGTTTCCCCTGTGGTAAGCCATGCCAATAAGGCTATCTCTTGATATATTTTGTGTGCCTTATTTATGATCTAATGGAAGAAAACTAGTTAACAAAAAAACAAAAAGATATATTTTCTTATATGGAGAAGTTAAATTTATATGTAATATAAATAATTAACATACATTCATCTAACAATTGTCAAGAGTAATCAAATCTCTCCAAGTGTAAAGAATTCCTCAAATTTTGCACTTAAAAAGATATTCACATTTTAAGATATTTGATCTTTCGGGACTTGATAGATTCGAAATTAAGATGAATATATACTCACAATTAAATACAATAAAATAATCTATCATCAAATTTATATAAAAATAATACCGATAATAATCTTACAAATAATTAGATATTATATTTAATGGTAGCTAATTAGATCCAAGAAATATACAACAAGCTAACAATCCTATAAATCTAAAATCTGAAATTAACTTTAATTGTATTTAGGGTTAAATCACTATTTTTATAAGGAAAATTTTAATAATTAAAAATTATATAATATATATATCTATATATATAACACTAACATTAGCCAAAGGGAAAACTATTTGTAATACTTTAGTTATCTTATTGTTATGAAACATGGAGTTTTAACATATATAAGAAATTCAACAAATTCAAAAATATTGTATAAACATTATGTCAATATTAAATGCAATGTTCATTACCTTATCTTTATAATTAAATTTAGATGTACTATTGTGGAAATTATGTTTAGAGTGTTGAAAATGGCAATAAGGAATTGCTAAAAATAGAAGTGCTAAAAATAACAGTTTGGGTACCAGTGCTGCATTGGGAAACAGGGAATGAAAAATGGAAGCACTAAAAATAGAAGTTCTATTTTTATCAGTTCAGTGAGGATTCCTATTTTAGTCAGTCCCTGGACTAGACATAGGAAGTAAAATTCAAATTTGATATTAACAGTAGTTTGTAAATTGATTAATTAATTCATTTTGAGTTAATTAGTTAAGGAATTATGAACTTGAAGTCTATGTGAGGACATTCAACAGTTTATCTATTAATTGATGAATTTATCCATCAGTTAATGAGATAAGGATGAGTTGTAATATTGAGTTGTAATCAGTTGACTTAGTTTAACTTAGTCAAGTCCAGTTAGATTAATTTAACGGGTTGTTAAATTAATGAGATTCAGTTTGTTAATGCTTGCATACATGTAACAACTGGTATTTTCAAATAACTAAAGATTCACTCATGGATAACTCATGCATGTTAGTTCAGACAGAGACCCAGTTGAGATCAAATGGAGGGACAGTGTACTATCAGTTGCTAGGATATTCCTTGGTGAATATTCCTTACATGCAGAAGGAATATTATTCCTTATGGATTGCGTAGTTGGACCTAAGGCTATAGTAGGTATGATGTGGCCAATTCACACATGTTATGACATTGGACCCCAATCAAAACTGCGCAAGGAAATAGGAGGTTGGAGGACTTGTGGAGCCTATATATACAGGCCTAGATAGTCCATAAGCTACATCATCAGAGTATAGAAAGAGTACGATAGCTTTTGAGTTGATTCCTTTCGTATGTTGTTGAGGATTTCCACTTGATTGATAATACAGAGATGGGGTTTTAGGTTGGTGCTTTCCCTAGGTTATATCTTTTGTGTTATGGTTGATTACTTCTCAGTTATATCTGTTCATGCTTGATTTTTCTCATGTTCAATTAAGCTTCTGCAAAGTTTATGGTAGATATAGATCTAGTATTATTCTTTAGTACATTGCACATATCAGTTTGATCTGCAAGTGAAATTTCTACATGATATCAGTGAGCTAGCTGATTTGTAGAGAAAATTCTACATGGTATCTATTAGCTTTGCTGTATAACGATGATTTTCTAAAGTCAGAGATGATATTGGTCCACTTGGTTCCACTAAAAAGAAGCTAACAACAGTCATTTTCTCCTTCCCTTTCACCGCTCATTCTCCCTTCATTAGTCCCAAAAAAATGATTAATTCCTTTATCAGGTTCAGGTTTAATCACTATCGCAAATCGCATCCATGTATGTATAAAAGTTGTGCCCCTTGGCTTCCACCGATGTGATATTGCGATGCGATCTGATCGCAAATCGAATCCGTGTATGTATAAAGGCTGAACCCCTCGGCTTCCGCTGATGTGATATTGTGATGCGATTCGATTGCAATCGCACGTCGGCATACGTAAGGGCCCAAGATCCAAAAACCCGATCCGACAACTCCCGTCGTGCCTGATAAAGTGACTCGCCTGATCATTCCTCCACCATCTATCCTCCTGATCCAATGACCGACCCTTCTCCTTCCTCCTACTCGTTCACCTGTTGTGCAGTCCGCATCTCTTGACTGTTCCATGCTCCCAAAGGACCAAGGTGACTAGTCTGCCAGTACCAAGTGCATTTCCTTCTCAACAACCACATTCAACAGATAGTATGGCCAAGAAGGAAAAGGACAGAGGTCAAGTAGATAACCGCATTTAACAGATATGGGACTTCATCCCATACAATACTCCAGCCACCTGAGAGGACAGCAAAGCACTCGATAAGATCAAATTTATCCACTACAGCAAGTAATCACACTCAGACTCCATCAGGCAGTTAAAGCAGTTGGTGGTCAATTATGACCCCTCCATACTTAGAATGGTTGAAGGCAGTTAAAGCAGTTGGTGGTCAATTATGACCCCTCCATACATAGAATGGTTGAGTGCCTCTGTAATAAAACTCTATATATACTCACAAAGAAGAGGTAATCAGGGTTGATGGTTGATGTTTTGATGTAAGGTTCAACTTCTGGAGACTGTGACTATTTTGATACTTGCAGCGTCTCGTCTTCATTTTCAGCTAATACAAGCTTCTATTGTTGTTAATTGCTCACTTTTCATTCTCCTTCTTCTCTAAGCTGTTCCTGATATGCTGTATTTCTGAGCTTTTGATATTTAGCATTAGGGGAGCTATCATCCTACCTCTATGTTAAAGTCTTGTATGTATCAATGAATGAGTTATTCAGGTTTCTTTTCACCTAATGCCAGAGAGCTGTCATCCTGTCTGTGTGTTGGGGAATTAGATTTAGAGACTTCTTTACCGGTTGCAGCTGGCCATCACATGGTCTTGTGCATCTGCTGGTGTGGTTAGTATTCTCCATATTCACCCATTCCTTAAAGTGTGAGTAATTGGTGGTCTAAAGCCTTGTAGTCTGGGGGTGTTCACACATGTCTGGAGTCAAGCAAAGTAGAAGTGGTTATCTGGCTTGAATAAGAATCATCTCTTCCATTCATCCATTTACAACAATAAGTTGAATTTGTAATGTTCCTGAGCATCTCCACGCTACAACGTAGGATAGTTTCTTGGGGTGATAACATTAATTGGCGTCGTTGCCTGGGAGAGGAGATTGAAGCTTAGCTTCCCTAGGAAATGACATTGTTCCACACTTTGATGATAGACAAAGTTTGGACACATTTCTAGTTGTAATCATCTATCTGGTGACTCTACTAGAGAACCAACCTAGTGGTGACTCCACATTATAGTTCTGGCTCAGTTTGTGAGGCATACCCATAGAAATCCTCAGAAATCACCAGTTGACCCAGTGCCTGACCCTGAGAAGATTGCTAAGCAAAGGAAAACATCACAGAAAGGAGCATCAGGATCAGGAAAGTCTAAGAATTTTTATGTATCTCTGCAAGAGAAGATTATAGTTGAGAATATACGGTTTGAAAATATAGAGCCTAGCATTGTTAGTAAAGAAATACCCGCAGAGATTCATAATGCTCCTTGTTCATTTAGTTCCCCCTTGGATTCTAGTCCAAAGAAAGCCTCCCATACAATCCATCATATTCCTCTATCCCTGTCATCTATTTCATTGCCCCTACCATTCAGTCTGCCAGTATCCTTTCATCTATCCCAGTCATGGAAGGCCAACAAGTTCCCACGAAGATGGAAAGAGTTACAGATGTTAGGTATGGACCCCTGGTCTTGCCTGTTCCTTTGAATGCCATGCCTGCTGGGGAATATCAGAAATAAATGACTAAGTTTACTGGTATAGAGGGAGTAACAACCGAAGAACACCTTGAATCTTTTTATAGTTATGCTGATAACCTAGATATTAGTGAAGACGATGTGTGGATGAGAGTGTTTGTCCAGAGTCTGGATGGAGAGACTAGAAAGTGGTTCAGAGAGTTGACCCCTCGGTCAATAATAGACATTAAAGCCTTAGATGATGTATTTTTGAAGCATTGGGGGGATAAAAAAGACCTGCTATATTACCATATCAAGTTTGGAAATCTGAAGAGGGAGAATGGGGAATATTTGCCTAATTTTAATAAAAGATTTAACCGTATGTATAGTAAGATACAAGCTGAAGTAAAGCCTACCCCCACCTCTACCAAGCTCACTTATGCCAATGCTTTTGACTCTGATTTCTTCCTGCTTTTGAGAGAAAGAAGATGTGCCACTCTAGCTGAAATGCAGGATGCAGCCCTAGAGGTAGAATCTAATATCATGGCTGTAGAAAAGCTCAAAAGTCATGCTGATAGGAGGAGGTAGAGAGGTGAGGCTTCTTCTTCCTCTGCTTCATCTTCAGAACCAAAATCAGATAAGATGAATAAAATGATAGAGTCATTGGCTGCTGAGATATCTAAGCTGAAGGTTGAGCAGAGCTCTGGAAAGACCAGGCTTCCAAACACATTTTCTCCAAGAAATCCAAATCCTTTCACAAGAGCAAATGAAAAATTTAAAATCATTCAAAGCATTAAAGAGGCCCATGAAGAACAAAGAGTTAAGGCTCCTTTCCAGAACGTAGTCATGGAAGAGGATCAATTTGAAGAAGAGGATGAAATTCATTGCATGGAAGATAAGGGCAGTGCTGCTTTTTTGACATTGGTTTCCTATGAGGAATCATTACTCTAAGACAAAACCAGTCAAGAATGGGACAGAGAGGCTGTTCTGTAGACTAGTGAACAACAAAGATATAATCTAAGGTCAAAAGCAAACAATGTCAAGGAGAATCCTGCCCAAAGAGATGTTGTCCCAACAGAGCAATATAATATCAGATAGAAAAGATCAGCAGCTGATCCAGTCACCCTCAAAGCACCAGCTCAAGAGGTAAGAGTTCCTTATGAGTCTCCTTCCCCTTTCAACTTTGAGTCAGAAGTCCAGAAGTTAAAAATATATGTGCCTCTGATAGAACTAGTAAAGAGTGAAGTTTTTAGAAATCCTATCCTTGACGCTCTTGAGCTAAAAGCCTCACCAACCTCTACTGACTATGTCAATTTGCAATATGATAAGCCTGCAGTTGTGCGTATCCCAATGAATGAACCTGCTGATAATAGCTCCTCGTCATTCTATGTCTCCTTGACCATTCATGACAAAACCCTCCATAACTTCCTGCTAGACACAGGGGCCAGCCACAATTTGATGCCTAAAGTTGTCATGGAAGAGTTAGGCCTTGATATCACTAGACCATATCATGACTTTTTCTCATTTGATTTAAGAAAGGTAAAATTCCTAGGATTAATCAAAGACCTATCCATTACCCTAACTCATTTTCCCATGAAGAGCATGATTATGGATATTGTGGTAGCAGATGTCCCTCCCAAGTTTGGCATGCTACTATCTAGAGGGTGGATTAAGAGACTAGGTGGGACATTGCAGAATGACTTATCTTATGCCACTGTCCTAGTTTTTGGAGGGGAAAGTAGGAGGTTGTACAGAGAAGCACAGCTGGCCTACATCATTAGTGATGAGAAGAATCCTTCCAATCATCCCATTTATGTTGTGGACACTGACTTTGGAGCTTGTATCCTCCAAATTGAAGAATCCCCTCAATGCAGCTCAAGAAACCAATAGTTCAGGCCGAGGGAGAGCAAGGAAGTCAGGTTTGGGAAATGTTCTTTGATGGGACATGTTCTAGGGAGACTGCAGGAGCAGGGGTGGTGCTAATATCTCCAGAACAAGAAAGCACACATCTGTCGTTTAAGCTGGCTTTCTAAGCCACCAACAATATAGCAGAGTATGAGGCTTTGATATTGGGCCTTAACACAGCTAAGGACAGAGGAATCAGCAACATAAAGGTGTTCAGAGATGTTGATCTTATCATTCAGCACAAAACATTTCAAGAAAAGCACCCAAGGCTGAATGCATATAGAGATGAGGTACAGAGACTCAAAGATTCTTTTGATAATTTTATATCTCATATATCCCTAGAGTCAAAAATCAAATTTCTGATTCCCTTTTTGTTTCTGCTAGTATTTTTATCCCTCCCATGCCTCCCAGACTAGTTTATGAAGTTCAGATGAAATATAGGCCATCCTTGCCTGATAATGTCTGGCATTGGAAAGTTTTTGAAGATGATGATGAGGTAAACAAGTTTCTGCAAGTCATTGATGAATTCTTTGAAATGCAAATTGATCAAGAAAATGAAGCCTTGGATGAAAATCCCCAGCCCCGGCTTAGAAACCAAATTGGCAAAGATAGCATTGTCCAATTTCCTAGCAATCAGATACCTAAAGGTCTAGTTCCCTTAGAAAAGTTATTTGACCAGAATGATGTCCCTTATAAGGCTGCCCAAAAAGAAGACCAATCTGCAGTACATAGGCATAACATAGGGAGTCCATATCATCCAAGATATATAAATTTGTCCACTCATCTATCTGCTGCCCAGAGTTCTGAGTACTACAATTTAATGAAGCAATTTGCTGATGTCTTTTCCTGGGAATATAGTGACATGAAAACATATGACAAAAAGATCATCCAACATAAAATCCCTTTAGAGAAAGACACCATTCCTTTCAAGTAGAAGTTGAGACCCATAAACCCCTTGCTCCTCCCTCTAATTGAAAAAGAAATCAAGAAGTTACTGGCTGCCAAAATCATAGTCCCTCTCAGATATTCAAAATGGGTGGCCAATTTGGTAGTAGTGAGGAAGAAAGGTGGCAAAATTAGGCTTTGTGTTGATTTCAGAAACTTAAACAAATTCTCTAAGAAAGACAATTATCCTCTACCTAAGATGGATCATTTGCTTCAGAAAGTCTCAGGAGCTAAAGTAATGTCTTTCCTAGATGGTTTTTCAGGGTATAATCAGGTTGCTGTGCATCCAGATGACCAAGAGAAGACTACATTCACCACTCCTTGGGGCAGTTTTATGTATTCTAAGATGCCTTTCGGGCTGATGAATGTTGGAGCCACCTTTCAGAGGGATATGGATATAGCATTTGTAGGAGAGAAGGATAAGTTTGTCCTTATCTACCTTGATGATATAACAGTGTACTCTAGCAGCCATCGAGACCATTTGCAGCATTTGAAGAAAGTGTTCCTGAAGTGCAGAAGGTTTGGGATTTCTGTCAATCCTAAAAAGTCATAGTTTGCTTTAGAAGAAGTCAAGTTGTTGGGACACATTGTTTTTGCTGCAGGTGTCAAAATTCACCTAGAAAGAGTAAGAGCAATATAGACCTTGTTTGTCCCAAGATCAAAGAAGGATATCCAGTTCTTTCTGGGCAAAATAAATTTTGTGAGGAGGTTTATTCCTAATTTTTTAGAACTTGTAAAGCACATTACCCCAATGATGAGAAAAGGATCAGAGGTCAAATGGACTGATGCAACAAGAAAATCTTTTGAATCCATCAAGAAAGATATTATGGAAGCTCCTACTTTAGTCAGCCTAGATTACAGCAAGGAGTTCCATATATTTTCGTTTGCCTCTGATGACACCCTTGCAGCAGTTTTGATGCAAGCAGATGAAGAAGGCTCAAAGCATCCAGTGGAATTTTTCAGCAAAACATTAAGGGAGGTTGAGCTGAAGTATGATATCATTGAGAAACAGGCATATGCTCTTATCAAGTCTCTGAAAGCTTTTAGAATTTACATTCTGCATTCCAAGGTAATTGCATATGTGCCCTCTGATTCAGTAAAAGATGTTCTAATGTAGCATGATGCTGATGGTAGAAGGGCTAAATGGATTGCAAAGCTTATTGAGTTTAACATAGAATTGAAGCCCACCAAGCTTGTCAGGGGTCAGGGCCTTGCCAGATTAATGGCTGAAGAAAATTGCAAAACGCTGGACATAAATCTCATAAACACAATTTTAGAGAAAGGTCAGGCAGCAGAAGAAACAGCAGAACTAGGGAACATCAGTCGTTGGTGGAAAATCTAGCTTCTTGCGATTGGTACTTTGCAATAGCTCAATTCTTGCTGAAGCTAGAAGTTCCTCCAGGCTTTAGTTCGAGCCAAGCCAGAAATATTAAGCTCAGGGCAGCTAAATATTGCATTCATGAAAATCTCCTCTACTGGAGGGACCCCTCTAGAGTTCTTTTGAGGTGTCTGGACAAAGAAAAATCAGTTGAAGTGATGCAACAGTTTCATTCTAGCGTATGTGGAGGACATCATTATTGGAAAACTACAGCCCACAAAATCCTCAGAGCTGGGTACTATTGGCCCACCTTGTTTGCTGATGTCTTTTCCTTTTTTAAATCATGTGACAGGTGCCAAAGATTTGAGGGGAAGCAACAATTGAAGTCCTTGCCCTTAAAACCCATACATGCTAGTGGCCCTTTCCAGCAGTGGGGCCTGGATTTCATTGGAGAAATCAATCCACATTCCAGTGGCCAACACAGATGGATCTTAGTTGCCACTGATTATTTCACTAAATGGATTGAGGCCATCCCTACCAGAAAGGCTGATCATCATGTGGTCATGAGGTTCTTGATAGAGAATATCTTCACCAGATTTGGTTGTCCACATAAATTAGACACACACAAAGCAATAGCCTTTAGGGAAAAATAATTGGTGGACATGTGTGACTCAATGGCCATTAAGCTAGTTCATTCCAACTCATACTACCTTCAAGGAAATGGTCTAGTAGAATCTTCCAACTAAATCCTGATAAGGATAATTAAGAAACTGTTGGAAGACAACAAAAAGAATTGGGATTCTAAGCTCAAGTATGCACTATGGGTTGACAGAGTAACCACCAAGTAATCCACAGGGAATTCTCCATTCAAGCTAGTATATGGCACTGAGGCCGTATTCCCAATTCATTTAACCCTCCCTATGGCAAATTTCTTGCAAGAAAAGTAGAATGAGGAAGAAGACATGTCAAAAAGGATCACTGATTTAGCAGAGGTACATCAAATCAGAGAACAACTGGTTGAAAGGTCTGCAACACATCAAAAGAATATCAAAGAAGCTTTCAACAGAAGGAAAAAAATAGATAATTTTCAAGTTGGAGACTTGGTTCTTAAGTGGGATGCACTCAAAGAGAAGAAAGGCAACCATGGGAAGTTCGATGCTCTATGGACAGGGACTTTTATCATTTCTCGGATCCAAGGGAACAATGCCTTCATACCACGAAGTATGGAAGGGGAGGCAGTTTTTGATGGCCCAATTAATGGGTGTTTTCTGAAAGTTTATGTCATTTAAGGCCTTTGGTCTTAAGTCTGTAAATATGTTATTTTATCAGTTTTAGTGTAGACTCAGTTAGACTCCATGCCCAATGGAACACTAGGAAATTTTGCTAATTTGGTTTTCACGGGGAAGGCAACGGTCTGCAGTTCTCAAAACCTCATAGGGAGGATCTCATCCCCATAAGGAGCCAGTGTTAGCTCTGCTGTATGACGATGATTTTCTAAAGCTAGAGATGATCTTGGTCTGCTTGGTTCCACTAAAAAGGAGCTCACAATGGTCATTTTCTCCTTCCCTTGCACCGCTCATTCTCCCTTAATTAGTCCCAAAAAAAATTAATTCCTTTATCAGGTTTGAGTTTAATCACCATCGCAAATCGCATCCGTGTATGTATAAAAGCTGCACCCCTTGGCTTTTGTCGATGCGATATTGTGATGCGATCTGATCGTAAATCGCATCCGTGTATGTATAAAGGCTGAGCCCCTCGGCTTCCGCCGATGCGATATTGCGATGCGATTCGATCGCAATCGCACGTTGCCATACATAAGGGCCCAAGATCCAAAAACCCGATCCGACGACTCCTGTCACACCCGATAAAGCAACTCACCTAATCATTCCTCCACCGTCTATCTTCCTGATCCAATGACCGACCCTTCTCCTTCCTCCTACTCGTTCACTTGCTGTGCAGTCCGCGTCACTTAACTGTTATGTGCTCTCGAAGGACCAAGGTGACTAGTCTATCAGTACCAAGTGCATTTCCTCCTCAACAACCGCATTCAATAGACAGTATGGCCAAGAAGGAAAAGGGCAGAGCTCAAGTAGATAACCGCATTTAACAGATATGGGACTTCATCCCATACAATACTCCAGCCACCTGAGAGGATAGCAGAGCAATCGAGAAGATAAAATTTATCCACTACAGCAAGCAAATGCACTCAGACTCCATCAGGCAGTTAAAGTGGTTGGTGGTCAATTATGACCCCTCCATACTTAGAATGGTCGAGTGCCTCTACAATAAAACTCTATATATACCCACAAAGAAGAGGTAATCAGGGTTGATGGTTGATGTTTTGATGTAAGGTTCAACTTCTGGAGACTGTGACTATTTTGATACTTGTAGCGTCTCGTCTTCATTTTCAACTAATACAAGCTTCTTTTGCTATTAATTGCTCACTTTTCATTCTCCTTCTGCTCTAAGTTGTGCCTGATATGTTGTATTTCTGAGCTCTTGATATTTAGCATTAGGGGAGCTGTCATCCTACCTCTGTGTTAAAGTATTGTATGTATTAGTGAATGAGTTATTCATGTTTCTTTTCACCTAATGCTAGAGAGCTGTCATCCTATCTGTGTGTTGGGGAATTAGATTTACAGACTTCTTTACTGGTTGCAGCTGACCATCACATGGTCTTGTGCATCTGCTAGTGTGGTCAGTATTCTCCATATTCACCCATTCCTTAAAGTGTGAGTAATTGGTGGTCTAAAGCCTTGTAGTCTGGGGGTGTTCACGCATGTCTGGAGTCAAGCAAAGTAGAAGTGTTTATCTGGCTTGAACAAACATCATCTCTTCCATTCATCCATTTACAACAATAAGTTGAATTTGTAATGTTCTTGAGCATCTCTGAGCTAGAGAGTTTCTTGGGGTGATAAGAGTATCAGAGCACAGGTGATCAAGGAAGAACAGTATACAAGAAGGGAGAAGTTGAAGTTTGTTGTTTCTGAATATTGAATTGAGTTCTTATCACATCTATTTCATCGATGGTGTTCTATGGTTTGAGACTCGAATATGCCCTTGATGGTAGTTCAAATTATATAGCCTGGAAGGATCTCATGGAGGTAGCAGTAGAAGATAATGGTCTAAAGGACTTCATTGATCAAGTAGTCTAGAAGCCAACTAATGCTACTCAACTGGCAGAATGGAAAAAGTGTGTGGCTAGAGAAAGGAGAATCATCCTGGAGGGAGTTCGAGATCACATTGTCTTGAGTCTCCATGGGAAGGAGACTCCATTTTTGATGTGGAAAACATTGAAAGATTGTTATCAGAATAGCAGTGATTAGAGGAAGCTGGCACTGAAGGACAAAATTCGAAAGATCAAGTGTGAAAAGGGCGACACGATCTCTATGTATCTAAATAAGCTCACCACATGCAGGGATGAGCTTGGAAGTGTAGGGATCGTGACAGCTGATGATGACATGGTGAGTCTTGCACTCTTCAGTCTTTCTAAGAGCTAGCATAGCTACTAGGACTCGGTTAATGGAAGAGAGAAACTGCCATATTCGGAACGACTTTGGTCGGATTTGATGCAAGAGGAGATAAGAAGAAGCACCAAAGATGGTTCTTCATCCATGGACAATGAAGAAAATTGTCCCTTATCGAGTAAGGCGAAGAAGGGGAAGGAGAGAGTTTCTCTTTCTTAGTCCAGTTCTTCCCATGGTGGGAAGAAGTTTGACAAATAGAAAGTGTGATGCTTTCGTTGTCATGAGGTGGGCCATTTTGTTACAAATTTTCCACTGAGGAAATCCAAGAAGGGATCCGGGGAAGGATCTGAAGGTGGGGCACTTGCTTCACAGTTCGAGTTGGATTTCACACTCTTCGCATGCATGGTTTCATCCATGGTGGGAAGTGGTTGGTTCTTGATAGTGGAGGTTCTTTCCACATGACCGGCGACAAGAGTTTGCTCAATACTTTGGAGGAGAAAGATCTCCAGATACTCATAGCGATGGGTAATGATGAAAAATATAGTGTCTCAAGTGTAGGCACAGTTATTTTTCAGAGGTAGCATGAAGCTCGCCTTACCTTGACTGATGTCAAGTATATACTAGGACTGAAGAGAAACTTGGTGTCAATTGTGATGCTGGAAGACAGAGGCTATGATGTGGTCTTTAGTAAGGGAAAGGTTTTCCTTCGACACATCATCACTAGACAGGTGAAGCAGATCGGTTCACAGGTCAAGAACCTGTATGCTCATGAGGTTCAAGATGCATTCAAAGCCTTGAGCAGCAAGGCAACTGATCGAGACTTGGTGGTTGAGAGGGAGGGTATATTACCTCTCAACATGCAGTGCCAAAAGAAGTCTCAGACAATTGTGGAGGAGCCACAATTGGTGTAGCAGCTTCAGGAGGTTGTGGAGTAGCCACAACAGGGGAAGTTGAGCGGAGATCGAGTAGAGACATCTACTCATGTAGAGACCTTCAGTAGGGGGGAACTTCGAGCCAGGTGGGCAAAGAGATCACATGTAGCCATACCTCCAAGTAGGAGGTGGGGTGATGTGGAGTGATCATCCCAAGGAGGAGGGGTAGGATCCTTGAGGTATCTAACCTCTTTGATTTGACTTTGCTACGGGAGCCCTGAGGAGGAGTAGCAGAACTGACTGGTTGGGTAGAGATAGATGTAGATGGAGTGGCAGAGAGAGCTACAGTGTAGGGAATCCCAGGACAACGCAAAGCTAGCAGGCTGCAGCAATGTGAGAGGCACAAGTGTGTTGCACCAGTGCAGGGTAGCACAGAGAGGTGTGCAACAGTTTGAGATGCCTAGAGATGTTGCAGTCGTGTAGAGGTCAGAGAGGGAGCACTTGTCAATAGCAAGTAGAGCTTCAGCATCAGAGTATGTTTCTAGCCCAACAGAGAGGTTAGTTGGGAGTTTTTTTGTTCCGAGAGTTGCTGGAACAACCACACTTGGTAGGAGTGTTAAATGCAGAACATTCCGAAGGTATAGGATTGGGTTCAAGAGGAAGACTTTCTTGTTGAGAGGGAGTGTTGAAAATGGCAACAAGAAATTGCTAAAAATAGAAGTGCTAAAAATAGAAATTCTATTTTTAGCAGTTCAGTGTGGATTCCTATTTTAGTCAGTCCCTGGACTAGAAATAGGAAGTAAAATTCAAATTTGATATTAACAGTAGTTTGTAAATTGATTAATTAATTCAGTTTGAGTTAATTAATTAAGGAATTATGAACTTGAATTCTATGTGAGGACATGCAACAGTTTATCTATTAATTGATGAATTTATCCATCAGTTAATGAGATAAGGATGAGTTGTAATATTGAGTTGAAATCAGTTGACTTAGTTTAACTTAGTCAAGTCCAGTTAGATTAATTTAACGGGTTGTTTAACGGGTTGTTAAATTAATGAGATTCAGTTTGTTAATGCTTGCATACATGTAACAACTGGTATTTTCAAATAACTGAAGATTCACTCATGGATAACTCATGCATGTTAGTTCAGACAGAGACCCAGTTGAGATCAAATGGAGGGACAGTGTACTATCAGTTGCTAGGATATTCCTTGGTGAATATTCCTTACATGCAGAAGGAATATTATTCCTTATGGATTGCGTAGTTGGACCTAAGGCTACAGTAGGTATGATTTGGCCAATTCACACATGTTATGACATTGGACCCCAATCAAAACTGCGCAAGGAAATAGGAGCTTGGAGGACTTGTGGAGCCTATATATACAGGCCTAGATAGTCCATAATCTACATCATCAGAGTACAGAAAGAGTATGATAGCTTTTGAGTTGATTCTTTTTGTATGTTGTTGAGGATTTCCACTTGATTGATAATACAGAGAGGGGGTTTTATGCTGGTGCTTTCCCCAGGTTATATCTTTTGTGTTATGGTTGATTACTTCTCATTCTCAGTTATATCTGTTCATGCTTGATGTTGCTCATGTTCAATTAAGCTTCCACAAAGTTTATGGTAGATGTAGATCTAGTATTATGCTTTAGTACATTGCATATATCAATTTGATCTGCAGGTGAAATTTCTACATGATATCAGTGAACTAGCTAATTTGTAGAGAAAATTCTACATAGAGATGTAAAATATAAATATTGTTAATTAATAAAAAAAATCCATAGATTTAGATACTCTAGTTGATGTTTTAAATCCTCTGAGGAAGTCCATTTTCAAGATTTGATGAATTATGAAAAACATGAAAAGTAATAAATATAAAAAAGTAAAACCCTAAATGGTTGAGAGAGTCAAAATACATAATATAATAAATTTAATATATATTATAGATATATATTATAAAAATTTTAATCATAACAATCTAAAATGTGTAATGTTTCATTTATAAAACTAAATTTTATATATATATATATATATATATATATATAAATATATATATATAAATATATATATATATATATATATATATATATATATTAAACTCTAATTAAATTGTAGTAATTTTTAATATTAATATTTCTTACCTAACTATATAAATAAAAGTTTTTATTTAAATTAATATTGATAATATATATTGAATTTTAGTAATAGTTATTAATATTAATATATTTCTAATGTAACTATATTAATAAGAGTTTTTATTTATATTATGAGTTTAATTTATATTAATAATTTTATAATGTAATTAGAATGTTTATATAGATTAATAATATAATAGTTTATGTGTGAAAAAGCTAGTCATATTAATCATGTTTATAATATATTATATAATATAATTTTTATTGTTATTCATATTTAGAAGTGGTTGTCAATTATTGTTGATTTTTATGTCATTTTCCGAGTTAGGTTTTTTGTTGGTTTGTTTTTGTTTTTTTTTTTTTTTTTTAACACTTGTAATAGAGGTTTTTTTTAGCAAAGATTTTTGCATTTTCTATGTAGAAATGATGTTGGTGTTCATAACATGTTCTTTAATAGCTAAGTTTTCTTGTTCTTTTGTGTCTTTTGCATGCACTGTGCTCCTTGATTGGTGTCTTATGTATGCATTGTGCTCCTTGATTGAATAAGAATAGAGGACTTATTATTACGTTTAGCATGAACATTAATTATTATACTAAAATAAAAGCTTTTGATAGAAAATTAGTTATTGAAATCTATAAAACAATAACAAATAATAAATTTAATAATGTTGCTTATAACATATTATATATTTTTTTAATTGAAATAAATATTTGTTACACAGTAATTTGTCACCATTGGTCACCGTCCCTATTACCCCTGTTTCCGTACTTTGGAGGACTCATTCCGGGACCTGTGAGCAGTGACATAACCTGAAAACACTTGCATTATGTTCCCCTAAGTATGTACTTCATGTTCCCTAAAGACACCTCCTGCAAAATATCCCTGAAAAGTTCCCTATTTCCATTAGCGCGGGTCCACAATGTCCTATTTGCGCCAATCAATAAGATCCCAAAAAGAGGGTGCGACCATTGGCACTCTGTCTTAGAACAACACCCGCGCCAACCAAGTTTGGTAATGATTTTTGACAAACGCGCGCCCAGATGTTTTTTCCCTTCAAGTCACGAAGTCTTTTGAGGATAAAGCTCATCTTCTAGATGTCAAGAGTCATCATCTATCCTTGACATCTATCCATAGTGGCTTTTTGGAGATAATGCCAATCCACAATGGGTGTCCTGATGCATTGTATCTTCCTCCCTTCTCCATCTATAAAAGTTTGTCCTCATGCATTTGACAAGCTAGTTTTTGGAGTAATGCTAGTTGTGATAACACTTGTCTTGAGTGATAGTAAGAGTCTTGAAGCATAGGGAGGTTATGCTGCCGGAAGTCTGAGAGAGAGAAGGTCTATTGCAAGACATACATAGCTGCTCGCCCAGCCAGAGGAGAGGTTCAACGTCAGAACCTTGGTTGTATCTTTCTCTGTTGATTATTCATTAATAAACGACTACTATTATGGTTCCGATCTTATTGTTCATCATGATAATGTTTGATCTATTTCCTTTCTGACTGAAATATAGTTGTATTTAGTGGATTTTATGCTTGTATTCATTTTGTTCTTTGCATGTGCAGGTATCCATACGCGGGGATCGCAAGGATTGTGACCTGTCGGAGCAAGGGAACGGGAGTATCAACTCTTCTTCGACATTAGCGTTGGACTCCAGGTTGGTTCTCATAATCCACTTTCAGTATGCAACTAGGAACTTGCATGGTAGCGTGAATTGATTGTTGCTAGACCCATTTTGGGCTAGTGGGATCGCCTCTGTCCGCAGAGGGGATTTACCTCTCCAACAATATTGATAAGTCAAAAGATTGTTTGGAAAATGCAAGGTATAATGGCTCCATGTTTATTATTATGGTCATAACTCTTATCCTTATCCCCCTAACCTTTTCAGTGTTGTTGACACCTAATTCGAAAGGATTATTGTAAATATTGTAAATATTGTTAGTTATGCATTTGAGAAAACCAAGAGACGTTGAAATTGGAATCCCAAGAGTCTCTCTACTCATGTATAAATTCATGATATGGCTAATGCAATAAATAAGTTATTCGTGGAGTTACTCCTATTCTGACATGGTGTCAGAGCCAACCCTTCTTTTTAGCTTCTGCTTGCTCCTGTAACTCTTGCATTTCCTTCCATCTTCCTCTGTCCCTTTGCATTCTATTTTTTCCTTCTCATACTCTATTCTATTCGAAACTCCTGGTGTTGTTGGTGCCTCCACGCAAGATCAAACTATGGACCTTCAAAATTTCTATTGGTAAACCCAATGTGTGTTAGGCCCCAGAATTGTCATGTTTAATTCACATTCTCACCTTGTGCTTATTCTTGGTTTTCAATGTTATTACTATAATTTTGCACAATTGTTGGGATAGTAACTTAAACTTGGAGCATGATCACGTAAGTGTTCATTATTTAACTTATTTCTTTTATTTCAATAAGATTTGCATCAAAATGATTATTGATGACAGTGCTTGTGTCATTTCCGGAAGGCGTATGAAATCATGATCAAATATACACATGCATCAACAATTAATTGCACCTAGTTATGTTCCTGCACCAACACTCCTACATTAGCATTCCTCCATTGTTTTGGGGCTCTGACATTTCGACATACTTTTGGGGAAAAATGAAGATGATTAGCGTCCAAAATGATGTTCTAACACCTTCCCATGAGTTGGATTATACCTAAGTCGCATGTGTGGATCTCTAGAAGAAAATCAACAAATCTGCTCAAAATTCGCACAGTTTTCAAACTACGACATTTGACCTCGATTTGCATGCAGTTGGAGGTGAATGTTGAAAATCTGAACAAATGGGTTTTTTAAGAGTATAATCAATTATCTAGAAAAAAACCGTTTCCAAAAATTCACAATGGTATAAAACTTAGACAAGGGTTTTTGAGGAAGTTATATAAAAAAAAGAGTATTTTTCTATAATTTTAGGATCTAACTCAGATTTGCAAAAGTATCCAAACAGTCAACTTCAGGCAATATTTCCAAGGAAATGGAGCTAAATCAGAAAATTCAGAGAGAGGTTCTTGTTTCCAACATGAAAAAATAGGTTTCCTCCAAACAACATTTTGAGATTCATATTGGTATAAGAATTACACGAGGTTCTTTGAGGCCATTTTGTGAAAAAGACAACTTTTTCCAAAATTCCAAAATATGCCCAAATTTGCAAAATTCATATCAGATTTTTGTTTCTTCAATTGGATCATGGCTGAAATGGATCTCCCATCCATGGCATGTTGTTGGGATTTAATCTCCATATTGTTTGCAAAGGATTGACTTGTCTAAAGCCAAACTTGTAATGTAAAATCATTATAAAAATAGAGCTATGGCTCCAAGCCTAGCTAGAAAACCATTCTTTGTATTCTCATGTTGCTGAACTGAGTGTTGGGGGTTATTCCCCCTTCCTTTGTCAAGTGGAGCTAGATTATTGAGCTCAAGATGTACTGAAGGATTGAACTTCATTAATATAAGCTAAATGCCAGGTTCATGCATTCATTTTCTCTATTTTCTATAATGTTGATCTTACTCTCATAGTTAAGCTTTTTCCTTAAAGGGAAATGAGCTATTTGGCTAGGGCCCAACCAACCCAGCTCGTTCTCCCAAAGTTTCTAACTATGTGCTAGATACAAGAATGAATGGTGTGAGGATTTCCTTTTAATGGTGATTGTGCAAATTGTTAATGCTCTTGTGTGTTTACCTTTTTCCATCGAGTGATCTCAGATTTGAGGGTTTGTGCATGTTGGGTGTGTTCTTTATTTATCAATCATTTTTGTTTACTTTCCTTAGCACAACAATTTTCCTTTTTTCTGAGAAGCTTCCTCTCAAATCATTTCTGGTTTATTGATTAGGGTTGCAAGGTTTGAACATTTAAAGTTTTTTCTTAACGATTTATTTCCAACAAGTGTACTCTGATCTATATAAATTGCAGTTGTGTGGAGTCATTAGCCCACCTGTGTAAATCATTACATTCATATTGCGTTCCTTACTGTATTAATCATTTTATTTTTAAGGGGGAATCATTGACTGTTATTATTTGGATTCAGGACTGCAAGTTAAATTTTTTCGTTCAATGTTGAATTTGTTTATGCACAGGGTGTACTTAGCATAGTGATAGAAGTTTAGAAAAGATAAGAGTATGGAATATTCCTAAGAAATTTTTTTACATTTAAATACAAGAGTTTTGGTTTGCACTTAGATCAATGGTTTCCCATTTATTTTTACAAGTTACAATTTCAAGTTGCAAGTTGTATTTAATTTGGGATTTATTTCATTATCACCTGAGTTGAGGTTTTCCTTTCTTCACTTTTCAAATTCTTGTTTGGCAACACAACATTTCGATTTATAGATTAAGGAATGAAGGATTGTTGATTGTAGAGTGTTCTGGTACAGGAATTGTTCTGCCTTTCTAGTATGAGAACAGAGTACGAGAACTATTCTGTCTTTCCAGTACAGGAACAGAGTACAAGAACTATTTTGTCTCTCTAGTACAAGAACATATTCATTTTGAGTGAGAATATAATTGTTCCAGTATGGGAACAGGGTCATTTTGTAGTACAGGAAGCAGAATTGATATAACATAGAAAATAAACTTATTCTATCTTCCTAGTGCAAGAACTAAAAGTATAAGAACAAATTTTCTTTCTTCGAACATTTTGAGTTTTACAATTGATTTATTAAGTGACATGAATTTTGAGTTTATTTATTTCTTTTAAGAAGTATTTTTCTAGTAAAGTCCTTGACTGTTATTTCCTGAGTGAGAGTCCAGTTTCCAGAGTGTTTGTGTGGTATCATTGTATTAACTAGTGGTGCGAGCAGTATCTACACAAATTACGATTTTATTTTATAGGTTGCTAGAGTCCTTCTCTGGCATTTCCAGTGTTGCACTTCGAAGTTCACGAACTCCCGGATTGACAATTAAATAATGGTACATTAATCCATCATATACTACACCCAAAATTTTGGCGTCGTTGCCAGGGAGGCACTTAGGGGATTGACCTTGGTGACCTGTTGCATTTGGTTTTCTTTTTCACCTAATTTTTCTTGCAAGGTTTTGTTTCCTTTCTTGCAAATGAATTTTTAGTGTGGTTTTCTTGCTTGCTGAAGCATACTGGACAGTATTGCCAGAGAGATCACAAGCCTAGTTTGTTTCCTTTCCTGCAAATGAGTTTTTAGGTTTTTTGGGTGCTGTAAGAACCCCCCTATGTGTTAATCCATGTGTTAATAGGATCTTCTAGCTAGTAGAAGAAAAATGATCAAATTCTTGACAAGAGATGCACTCTAGGAGATTTCTCAGATCTTGGCAGCAGTTGGCGTCTCTACTTCCCAGGAGGAATAGATCTTGGCAGAAGTCAAGAGCATATCCATCTTTTTAAATGTGATAAAGGAAAAAAATACCCATGAGCTATCCCTTCAAGAAGGTCGAGAAGCTTTCTTTGAATATATTTTTCCATCTAATGAGGAAATTGAAGAATCATGGATCAGAACTAATGAGGAGGAAGAACCATTGGAAACAAAGATTGAAGAATTCTTGACATGTCTATCAAAAGATCCAACTTGTACTCAAGAAAGAAATCAGAAGTCTTGGGAAGACCGACATGATATGCCAAAATAAGGGATGCCACTAGTTACTAATGAATCAAAAGACCAAGAATATGTGAACCCTATTGAAAATTGGTTCCACACAATCATTGGTTCACAATGTTCTTCCATCATTCGGAAACTCTTGGTATCATATCAATTAAAGTAGTTGGTTTCTCATACTCTGGTATGTGTTGGAGTTTATTATTTAAAACCGAGTGTGAGTATATTTAGCATTTTGTTACGCACATGGTTACATTGGAAGTACTCCTACACTTGAAGGATATCTTCCTCTCTTTAAATTAGGGTAGGGTAGTATAAGAACAATAAATAAAAATGCCATTTGAAATAAAATTGTATAGCATCACTCTTGAAAGTGTGATTCTTAAGGCACAACTATTGAAATTTTTGTTATTAAGCACTCTTGTGGTAAGACTTCTCAGAAGCAATTCACTCTTAATGCCTCATATTTTATAAAGTGACTTTGATTATTGGCCAAGATTATTCATTGGGTCAGTTAGGGGGATTGTTATTGTTATATTTAATACTTTCCATTCATAAGCTTAAAAGCATGCTTTTGACCTATTCATTCTAACAGACTGTCATCCAAGAAATCTGTTCAAGTTTCTCTTCGAATATATTAATGAAAATCCTCCTATGGTGGACCACACATATAAACCATAATGAGATCTCATGAGAACCCTAGCATGATCAACTCGGGGAATATTTTAGTCATTATCTGAGATTCTTTCTTCAAAATGAGTCTTTAAGGTAGAATAACCAACTAGTAAAGATTAGTAATTAAAAAAATTTCACGTCATCCCTTGTTCTTAAGGAGTAGATTTTCCTCTCCACCTATTAAGTAACCTATATAAGGTTAATTATAATCATAGTTTATTTTAAAATGATTAATTGAGGGATAGGAGGTCTCATTATGAGCCAATCTACCATGATCATGGGTCCTAACAAGAATGACATTATTGTTACTGGTCACCAAGCTAGGGTAATTTCTTTCAATTGAAAATCTGGAAGACAAGAGGTCTCATCACGAGCCATCTTGTTCATTCTTGTTAGTTCTTGTGAATGGAACTATCGTTAGCTGGTTACCAATCCAAGACAACGACCTTCAATTAATTTCTAAACAAATGTAAATGTTTTCAATTGACTCTGAATTTATATCTAATATATGGGAAATAGGCATTTCATGGGGTTAAAAGGCATCCCTGTTGAGGCTATAGACACCTGCTGGCAGCAAGGCCATGCCTGTGGTATTAAATTTAATGTTACACTATGATTTACTTGGTTGTCTTATCTTTTCATGAGCTCATTATCATATCTCTCTAAGAATGGCTTTAAGATCCTTCCAGTGTTATGCTTTGGAGTTCTATCTTTTAGAATAATTTGGTTTCTATGGATGTGGGACCCTTAGTGTAGGTGATTCACTTTTCCCGAACAAGAGGAGCTTCAACTATATGTTGGATAATGGTAAGATGGTCATCCTGGGAAGGTATAATTTGTTCATCTCTCTTTTTCCTTATTTCCATTCATTTTAATGTCTCGGATTTCAAATAATATCACTTTTATTTATAATAATGAGGCTATTGAGTTGAAGAAATGTTGATTAGGGTTGCTCTTAAGATGCTTATGGGAATTTTTATGATTGAATATTTTATGATGACACTATATTTGCAGTGACAACATTGTTAACATTCCTTTGGTACTCCTAGCATTAGTTACTCTTTTCGAAATAATGAAGATCAGTCTTGGCATCACTAAATATATGGTAGCAGGTATTCCTTATCTTATTTGATGCAAATTGAGTCAAAATCATATGGATCTTACTCTAAATTCTCTTACTCAATTAGCCCTATAGTTTAAGTCAATGCAATATTACTCTAATAGAGAAAGCCTAGCTCTATAGTCTTAATTAACGTTCGTCTCTATCAGAGGTTTTGCTTGCATGGGGACATGAAAGATCATCAACATGGGGGATGTTAAGCCTCGGAATTATCATGTTAATTCACATTCTCACCATATGATTACTCATGGTTTTCATTTTTATTACTATCGTTTTGCACAATTGTTGGGCTAGTAGCTTAAACTAGGAGCATGATCACGTAAGTGTTCATTATTTAACTTATTTCCTTTATTTCAACAAGATTTGCATCAAAATGATTATTGATGATGGTTCTTGTGTTGTTTCATGAAGGCTTATGAAATCATGATCAAATATACACATGCATCAACAATTAATTGCACCTAGTTATGTTCCTGAACTAGCACTCCTGCACTAGCATCCCTGCACCTATATGGGGCTTCGACATTTCGACATACTTTCAGGGAAAACTAAAGATAGTTAGTGTCCAAAATGATGTTCTAACACCTTCCCATGAGCTTTATTTCACACAGGTCATACGTGTGGATCTCTAGAAGAAAATCAACAAATCTGCTCAAAATTCTCACAATTTTCAAATTGCCAAGTTTGACCTCGATTTGCGTGTAGCTGGAGGCAAATCTCGAAAATCTGAGCAAATGGATTTTTTACTAGTATAATCAAATATCTAGAACTGAAACTATTTCCTAAGATTTGTAATGTTCTAAAACATAGATGAGGGTCTTTAAGATAGCTTTATAAAAAAAGACTATTTTTCCATAATTTTAGGATCTAACTCAGATTTGCAAAAGTATCCAAATAGTCAACTTTCGGCATGATTTCCAAGGAAATGGAGACGAATCAGAAAATTATGAGAGAGTTTCTTTTTTTTCAACATGATAAGTTAAGTTTCATCCAAACCAATTTGCCAGATTCGTATTGGTATAAGAATTACACAAGGTTCTCTGAGGTAGTTTTATGAAAAAGACATTTTTTTCCAAAATTCCAAAATATGTATAGATTTGCAAAATTTGTATCAAAATTATGTTTCTTCAATTGGATCATCGCTGAAATGGATCTCCTTGTTGGCTTTTTGCGTCCTGACCCTGGTTCAGAGTTAATTAGCCAAACAAATCCCTGTACTACTAGCCCTTTCAGCAACAGTCCGTGGAGCATGGACTGAGGTCTCACCCGAAGTAGTATCGGGGGGTGCTAGAACCAGGTTTCTACATCCTTGAGATGTCCGAGGGTTTAATTTGGTCCAAATGTTAGTCCTTTCTACACTATTTCTCTAAGTCACACCTGAGATCTTACATATCTTCTTACACCAGTTAGTTATCTTCACGTAAATGGATGCCTTATGTTATATTTATTTATAGAACACATTCATATGAGTTCACACAACAAATAAATAGTAAAATTTCGATTCATACCCAAAAATATATAAAACATGAAAAGATACACAAAAATATGATAAAATTTCTCTTTATTAATGCTTCCAACAGTTACAGACTCGACTTGCCCTGTGCACTCAGCTATAGGGGTTCGTGCACTCAACTGTGGACTATTAGGCCTCTACGCACTCAGATGCAAAGCCTTCTCCTACTCTACAACCCTAGACACAACTTACACTTCAACTCAATGCTTCTATTCCATCGATTCCATTGATTAATTGATGTCTTTTACACTTAGAGCCATGCTCTATTTATATAATCCCATGGTTTGCAAACCAAGGGTAGATATTTCAAGCCGACATTACATTACAAAAATAGGGGTAGACAACCCTATGACTCTATTATGACTTTGCGCTCTGCACCCACAAATCGCGGAGTCTTTACAATGGACTTAGTCAAAACTTGGGTTTTAAGCCCCAAAACATGCCTTGGAGGGGATTCCACGCCCAAAAGGCCCCCAACATAAACATCGTGACTCGCCCTCGAGTCACTCTGTCGGTGCGGAGATATTTGCATGGAGTCCTTGTAGAAATTTTGAATAATTTAACACATATTCAACAGAGATTATCCTAATCATGTACTATTGCGGAAAACATACACAATACATAAGCTCCTCTATGTTGATCATCAATACAGCAGCATCAATAACAATAAAACATCAAGAGCATTCACACATTAACACAGTATGTAACCCGGGGAAAGCATCTCGCTAAAAACCCCACACTATATGTATATTAATGATTGAGACCATGTAACATTACAAAGTACAATGCTTATCACAAGCAATCCAGTACCAGCTCCACCTGTTACACACAATACAACTAAGATCTGATCTCCAAATCTATTCCACTACTTGCCTGCCTCCACTGCTCAATACCTGCTCAAGAATGAATGAGAATGGTTTACCAAACTCGTATTTCACCTCCAAAGAATCACTCACAATGTGTAAGACGTGAGCAGAAGCTACAAACTGGGAAAATACATGAGCAAACTCATTGGCATACTCAATCCCTTGATTGTGCAAGATCTGATGCACAACTATAGTCACAACTGATAGCAATCTGATTCTCTAACACCTGTCCCTGCTGAACTGAACATGCACTGACATGCAACTGAGTTAACTGATGTATTCTATAGTTGTATTATGAGTTAATAATTAGTTTAACAACTCATCATTAGTCTATCTACAGTTAGACTAACTACAACTAGTTTAACCAAGTCAAACTAAACACAACTCCATCAACTCCACAATCAACTCCACCAAACTCAACTGATTGAGTTCTAACTGAAGTCATGCATGCAACAACTCCACTGACTCATAAGAAAAGCGTATTTCCTTCTGACAGCTGCATGGGCCACATCTGTAGCTCAAACTGAAGTGCTCCAAGAGAATAAGATCAAGTTTATAGTCCAAATATTATTATGAGACAATAATATTTGACTTTTCTATTTTTGACAGCCAGTCTAAAAATAGAATTTGATCACCCACACTGTGATCACTCACACTGTGATCACTCACACTGTGGTCACCCACACTGTGATCATCCACACTGTGATCAAAAATAGAACTTGCGCCATAATTTGCCTGCGGGCCCACTTAGTGAAGGCGACTCTTTTCACTAAGCTCCATCATCTTGTTGCAATCTCAACACTCCCTCTCGACAAGATATGGATTATCAACAACCCCTATCCTGCCTCGGTGGTACTCGAATTTTCTCCTGGTGAGAGCCTTCGTCAGAATATCAACGTCCTGATCCTCCGTTGGAATGTATGAAAGCAGCATGATCCTCTGCTGCACACAATCTTTGATATGATGGTACCTGATGTCAATATGCTTAGATCTATCATGAAATACAGGATTAGCCGAGAGTTTAATGCAACTCTGGTTATCACAATAAATCACAGTAGGATCCAAATGAGAACCGAACAAACCAATCAGGATCTTCCTCATCCATATAGCCTCGCATGAAGCCAAACTTGCTGCCATATACTCGCCCTCCGCTGAACTGAGTGCCACAGATCTATGCTTCCTGCTATACCAAGAAACTGTTGTCGATCCAATACTGAAGACCCCTCCTGATGTGCTCTTTCTGTCCGTTGGGCTCCCTGCCCAATCTGCATCCGTGAATCCACATAGCTTCACCTCATCCTCCTGTCTGTACCACAAACCATATCCCGATGTGCATCTCAAGTAGCGCAATACATGCTTGCCCGCCTTCCAGAAGAGCTTGGTAGGCTTAACCATAGCTTGTGAAAGCTGGTTAACTGCATAGCATATATCAGGTCGTGTATTGACCAAATACATCAGCGACCCCACCAACTGTCGATAAACAGTGGCATCCACTTCTTCTCCCGAAGTGGCATCCTCCTTCCTCCAACCTCCAGGAAGAGGAGTATCAACAGGCCTGCAGCCATGCATGCTGAACTTCTCCAGTATCTCCCGAGCATACTTGCCCTGAGAAACAAACAGTCCACCACTGCGCTGCCATATTTCCAATCCTAGGAAATAGTGAAGGAGGCCCAAGTCCTTCATCTCAAACTCTGTAGCAAGATCCTTCTTGCATGACAGTATCAACAACTCATCACCTGTTAGAATCAAATCATCAACATACAGTACAATGATAAGCAACTTACCCTCCACCACAATCTGGTATAGGTTAGGATCCGCCTCGCTCTTGGAGAATCAAAGTCCTGTGAAATAGCTATCTATCCGTGTGTACCAAGCATGTGGTGCTTGCTTCAACCCATACAGCGCTCTCTTGAGCCTGCACACATGCGACTCGCTGCTGAAGACCTCAAAGCCTTCGGGCTGCTCAATGTACACCTCCTCCTCAATGACTCCATTGAGGAATGCAGTCTTCACATCCGTATGATGAATGTGCCATCCCATCTGCACTGAGAGAGCAAGAATCATCCATATGGAAGAATACCTTGAGACAGGTGCAAAGGTCCCCTCATAATCGATCCCCTCTATCTGTGAAAAGCCTCGGGCAAAAAATCTTGCCTTGTACTTCTCCACACTCCCGTCAGCTGCCTTCTTAACTTTGTAGATCCATCTCGAACCCACCACTGATTTCCCTTCCGGTCTAGGAACAATCTCCCATGCACTGTTTCTAACAATAGAATCATACTCTTCCACCATGGCATCTACCCATGCGGGATCCTCCACAGCTTTCTCAAAAGAGGATGGCTCAGTCACAACACACTTTCTCATCAGAGCCATGTATCCAGTGTACCGATCAGGTGACTATCTCTGCCTGCGTTGGGCTGTAGGTGGTCCTACAACTTTCTCTGCATCTTGAGCCAGTCGCTCAGCTTTTGTCAAGCGCTTTCGCCCTCTGATGGTTGGCGCTGCATGAGTGGTCTCTTCCACTCCATGAACCTCGTCCTGTGGCTGATCCACATCCTGAAGCTCATCCTTAGGAACTAATAGCTCCTCATCTGCATGCAAGTGTAGCTCCCTCTCAAGCGAACACTTCATGGCTTTCTCCTCCTGAAATTTTATATCCCATCGTACAACAGTTTTATCACTGTCTGGAAAATACACACGATAGTTGTGGGGCGTATTAGTGTACCCCACAAATATCCCAACCTCTGCGGTCGGCTCCAACTTCTTCCTGGCATCCTTCGTCACATGCATGTAAATGTTAGCACCAAAAATCCTCAAATGAGAAAGATCAGGCTTCTTACCAGAATAAGTCTCCTCAGGTGTACTCATGCCAAGTATCCTATGAGGACAACGGTTCTGTACATAAACTGTTGTATTGCATGCTTCCACCCACAAGTGAAGGGGTAGGCCCTGATCATGCAACATTGCCTGTACAACACCCACAATCGTTCTGTTCTTCCACTCAACTACCCCGTTCTGTTGTGGGTTATGGGGAGCTATGAGCTCTCTACGAATCCCTTCTGCCTTGCAGAAATCCTTGAACTTGTTCGAGATGTATTCACCACCATTATCGCTCCTAAGAGCCTTCACCTTCTTCCCCGACTCCTTCTCGACCAGTGCTTTGAATTCATAGAACTTTGAATATGTCTCTCTCTTCTTCTGCATGAAGAAGATCCAGCACTTACGAGAGAAATCGTCAACAAAAATCACATAATTCCTGTGTTTTGTTGTCGAAGCAACTAAGAAAGGTCCACACACGTCTGTGTGAATTCTCTCAAGGATCGTCGTGGCGCGACTATCCTTCTCGTGAAAGGTGGCTTTCACAAACTTCCCCAAAGTACACCCCTTGCACTAATCTGACTGCGCAAGTGTGCCTTTAGGAAGCCCTGTAGTGATCTGCTGCAGTATCTTCAAGGCTCCATGGTGAAGGTGACCCAATCTCCTGTGCCACAACACGCCATCATCCCGGCTCACCAATCCTTATGCCTTGCCCGCCATTGCTGCGCATCCATCTACATGCAACTAATAAAGGTTCCTCACTCGAACCCCTATCTTCCGGGTCTCACCAGTTGTCTTGCTGCACAGGAAAGCCTTTCCCTCGCCGAAAACAACATCATACCCCTTGTCTTCTAACATCGCCACTGAGATGAGATTCTTCGTCAATCCTGGAACATGCATGACTTCCTTCAATACGAAGGGTTTACCAGACTCCCTCTCAAAGGAAATGGTATCGATACCAGTCACACTGTATCTACCATCATCGCCCATCTCGATGTGCACTCCAAGATCTTTGTCCTCCAGATCAGACAACAAATCTCTATCTCCCGTCATGTGAAAAGACGCACCACTATCCAAGAACCACACTGATCCCATCACACTTGAAACCAAGCATGCGATCAAAGAAAACTCAAGCTCAAACTGTGAGGCTAGAGCCTCTCCTGCTGAAGATCCAGCAGCCTGCTTGTTCTTCTTCTTCTGCGGACAATTAGTGGCATAGTGTCCGTGCTGGTGACAGTGAAAACACTTCACCTTGGACATATCCTGCTTCTTGCCTTTCTCACGGGAATGAGAAGCTTTCTTGTTCTTCCCCTTCTTTGCTTTGGCAGCCAAAGCGCAATTCTCTTCATCATATACCTTTGATGAAGATCCATTCTCACCTTTATTGTTTCTGAGTTTATCCTTGAGCGCTAGGTCGCTCTTGCTTTGGAATAACATTTGCAATCCGTTGAAAGACATTTTCAACAACACTGCTGCAAATTCGAATTTCCACCAGCTCCAACTCAACCGCTTCCGATCTAGAATTCATGAGAACACAATATTTCTCGTACAGAGATTGACTGTATGGGCATTCACCGGATATCTCACCTTCCAAAGGAAGGATGAATCCAGAGGCTACCTGGCCCGGTTACAGACTCTGCCTGAAGAAATAGAATGTAAACACTTCCTCAATGGTAGATCTGATGATCAACAGCTCAGATACCATGTAGAAACATTTTCTATAATTATCTAGCTCGCTTTGATACCATGTAGAAATTTTGAATAATTTAACACATATTCAATAGAGATTATCCTGATCATGTACTATTGCGGAAAACATACACAATACATAAGCTCCTCTACGTTGATCATCAATATAGCAGCATCAATAACAATAAAACATCAAGAGCATTCACACATTAACACAGTATGTAACCTGGGGAAAGCATCTCGCTAAAAACCCCACACTATCTGTATATTAATGATTGAGACTGTTATCACCTAGAACTACAGTCCATGTACATAATGTTTTCCCAAACAAAAAAAAAATTCATTGTCAAAAATTGTGTGTCAAATGGTTATGGTCCTATGTGTGTCACTTAGGGATTATGATTTAAAAAGGTATTGATGTGAATCATTGCAAAAAACCATTAATCATCCTCCATCATAATTGTTTAAGGCATGTCTTGTCTTGTTTGCATCATTGGTCCTTTTCGCAGTTTCGCAGCGCAGTCTGATTGGCCAATTTGGCAACGCAATGATGTTTCCGCCTTTTCGTAGCGTGTCATTTACCAGCCATTTCATAGCGCATTTTGTTAATTTATAACTGTCTGCGCTACGAAATCGGGGATTCGGGGATTTTGCAGCGCGTTTTCTTGAAATTTCAAGTCTGGGGGGATGAGTCATTAGGTCCGTCCATATATTGTCAGTTGATGTCCTCTCCAGGTCATTATGGGTCATCATTCCGCCATGAGGTTCAGAACCACGCACATAAACATCATTCAAAGTGATTTTATGATGTATGGTAGTGTCATGATATTTGTTATTAGTGCGTAAACTGACTTGCTTGTATGACAAGACTATTGAAGCGCAAAGGAGCCCGAGTTTTCATTTAAAAGGACCTGATTGCAAGCGAGCCTGCATTCCAAAGTTCGAAGTTGCCTTTTGAGTTGAAGCTGCTGTTAGTTCTCTGTCCGAAAGTTTTCAAAGTAAAATGGAGAAGAGGGAGCATCGATCCGGTAGGTGCCAAAGAACAGAACCGGAGGGGCTTGATCTTACGTTAAAGGATGAAGGTGTAGCAAGAGCTTTTAAAAATGCTGGTTGCTGGAGGTTTTTTGAGAAGTTGCAGGGAGGGTACGCAGAGGTAACAAAAGCTTTTGCATTGAATTTTACTGGTTTAAACTCTAAGGTGTCAATGCTAGAATTCCCTGTATCTCCAAAAGCCATTTCTAATGTGACTGAGATTCCTAGAGGAGGACATGAATGGTTCAAAAATTTCAAATTCGATATGAGCCCCTGTAAGGAATTCTTGAAGGAGCCTTATGTAAATGAGGATCTCACAAAGGCTGTGCCAAGGAGTTACGTGAAGGAACATTTTGCACTGCTCCTTACATGCATCCAAAAATATTTAACATGCGAAGGGAGGTATAACAAAGTTTATTCCTATCATTTTAAACTTTTGTTACATTTCACAAGCAAAGCATCAATAGATATCCCTTTCTACTTGTTCAGAAGCCTCAGTAAAATGTGTGATAAAATTCAACTGAAAAAAGATGACTGTGAAACATCACTGTTTCACCATGGTTTGGTAAAGCTGTTAGTGTTAGATGGTTTGCAGAAGATTGGTAAAGATTGGAACTCCTTTATTTTTATGGCTGGCTTTCAGAGCAAGACAGGCCTCACTCCATTGCCTGTTAGGGAAAGAGAAGAAACAATTGAAGAACCTACTCTTGCTGAGCTTAGAAAGGAGGTGAAAGATCAGAAGAAGTCCAAAACCAAGTTGAGGAAACCAGTGAAGCCCTTGGTAGTCAAGGAGACACCTCAATCATCATCAAAAGAGAAGGTCAAACAGAGGAAGGATGCACCTGGACCAAGTGAAGTTGAAAGGGTATCAAGAGTAAAAACAGGAGGTCAGTTAAGCAAGGAGAAAGGCAAGTCAATTGCTGTTGAAGAAAGTCCTATGTCAAAAGCTAGTTTAACTGATTTACTTGAGGCAATTGAGCTTGAACAAGATCAGCCAGTGCAGATTGAGCCAATAGAGTTTGAGCAGGACCAACCAGTGCAGCCAATGCACATTGACTTAACCCAATCCTCACCAGAGAGCATGAAGAAATCAAAGGCTTCGAAAAGGTTAAGGTTTGAGGAGCCTAGTGAAGAATATGTGTTCAAGCCACGGAGGCCAATTACAAGAAGACAAATGAAAGAGGCCGAGAAAGTGCATAAAGAGGAGGCAGCTGTAAAAATGCCCAGTATAGAGTTTCTTGAAGTTTTGACTAAAACAGTGCATGCAGCCAGGCGTAAAGACAAGAGTAAAAAGGTTATTATTAGCCAAGGAGGAAATGTCATAGCTATCAGGAACCAGGCAGGAACAACCTAGAAAGAAGTGGCCCAGATAAAGAATGTTTCTAGAGAACGTGCAGTGAGATATGCTAATTATAGAAGGGCTGTATTAAAAGGCAGCACAAGCCTAGTGGGTCAAGCTGACTCAGGTTCTGATGTATTTTCGTGGATGGTACCAGCACTTAAGCAAGCAAAACTCATAAGAAAGCTGAACATGAGCCTGAGATCAGAAAATAAGGCTTTGAAGAAAGAGGTTAGCAGTTTGAAGAAGAAGCTAGGTAAACTAGCTCACTGATTTAAAAGGAAAGGTGCTTTTCAAGTTTTGATAAATTTTGGTTTAAGCTCCATCATTTTGAAACTATTTAGGTCCTTAACACCTGTACAAAATGTCTGAAGAAATCATGAGTTTAAGCAGAAAGCGCTTCAAGATAAATATGTTCTGTTTTGACAAAAACAGCAGTTTCGTAGCGCGCTACGAAACTGCTGTAGATGCTGTTTTATAAGAAAACAATGAATTTGATGATGAGGTCAGCGAATTTTGAAAGGAATGCCTCGAGGATAGGAGGGAGACCATACAAGGCTATCATAGCAATTCAAACAGTGACAGGTGTGAGTTTTGGAGGAAAGGTGAAATATTTTGTTTTTTGCTAAAGTTTTCTTAAAGATACTTTATGACCGAATTACTAGGGTTCTGGTAGGGTTACCGGAATTTTTGGTTTGTACACCTGTTCAGTCCACAAGGCATCCAGATCATGAGGCATATGGTGTTATGCATTTTTATTGAAGAATTAAAGAGCTTGGAGCGTGGTATTTAAGTAGTAAAGAATAATGGAAGACAGGGACCGTGAAAACAGGGCACTCATCTTTACTAATTAATGAGCCATCTACACAGCTAGTATCCAAGGCCAGCTCGTTCAGTGAATGCTCCTCCAACATATCTCGGCCACAACAGAAAATGTACAGGTGTCAAAGCTCAAGAAAGGAATCATGCATACGAGGAGATAGAGTTAGAATTTCAATGTGATTAGGACTCTATGTATTTACAGCACAATACTTTATGTATTTAATAAGTTTGTTTAAAAATAGATAAGGTTAGTTAATGATAGACCATCGAGCTCCCCTCATGCTGGAGGAGGAGACTCAAGGTAGTTTTAGTTTTGTTTTCCTATATATAGGAGAAACTCTGATGTAAGTGGGGTTGGAGATTTATACAAAAAACAGAGTTTTTATATTGACTGATGTAAAAGACTTTTGACAGTAATAGAAAGATTACTTTTTCTTCCCAAGATTCATCTTGTGTTCAAAGGCTCAGAATATATGTGGTTTTGTCTTTATCCTTTCTGTTTTACAGCTCAATAGACATGCAATCACTCTGAATTCACCTAGTGCTCAGACTTCCTGTGTATGTTTATGAGTTGAGGTTCTTTTTGAGAAATGTTCTGAGTGTTTAAACATTATATGCCTTGGCTTCCATGATTGAGTAGTTAATAGTTTACTGCAGAGGTGTTTGACTCCATGAGCCCAATGGAAGAAGTGTTATTTTGTTGTTCCAACCAGCTTATTTTCATGTACTGTTTGAAGAGTTAGCCATCTTTTCTTGTTATTAATCCATATCAAAAATCTGTGAGAGAGCCCTCTCTGACTAAGGAGGCTAAGCCTTAGTCTAAAGCCTGGTTTGAAATAGTTGCATGAGATCTTGCTAAGTAGCAGCCCTTAGTACACGATTTTGTGATAACATTTTGGTGCGTCTGCCGGGAGCCTGAAGATTATTCTTTCCCGAAATTATGAAGCTGAACTTCTGAAGGTAGCAGGAGTTCAAAGTGGTTTTCGAGGCTGCATTCTACCTTGGTGACTCCATTGATTCCTAAAGTTTAAAAGGTGGCTTCGAGAGGAAGATATACAAGGAGTAATCCTGACCCAAACCCACCTAGTCCTGTGGAGAATCCTAATATCATCTCAAGGAGTAAACAAAGATTTTCTGATATACCAGGTACTTCAAACATTTCGAAGTCTTTATTTCCTGAGTTTTCTAGAAGTCCTGAAGATAAAATTGTTGATGATAAAGTTCAAGAGGTTTTATTGAGGTCTGAAAACGAAGAAGAGCTTATTGGCATCATCTTGGATTTACAAAAGAGAGGTATTGATACTTCATCTTTAGTGTCACAAAAAGATAAAGAAGAATTTTGGGAAATTGTTACTTCTGAATTGTTATTAGAGGAAGATGACTTGAAACAGCTCAAGGAGCTTGACCCTTTTGAAGTTTTGCTTAAGTCTAAAACTGGTTTACCTCTCCCAAATTGGAGTTCTTTTGTCAGTGGTTTACAAAGTCCCAATAGTCCTTTTCGTACTCATACTTTGTCTTCTGCCTCTGCCAGTCCAAATAGCCCTCAGACAGCATCTCATACTAGTTCTGGTCCTTCTGGTCATACAATACCTATTGTCACTGTTCCTCCTTTCATTATGGCTGTACCTGCTAGGTATGCTCCCTTAGCTCTTCCTGCCGTTTTACATGATCTTCCTAATAAATATGCTGCTAGGATTCCAACATGGGGAGGGGATGAAGATATTACAGCAGAGGAACATGTGGATAGATTCAATGATTTTATTGATAGGTATGAAGTGGATGATGAAGATGTAAAACTGAGGTTGTTTGCTCAGACTTTCATTGGGGAAGTCAGAAAATGGTTTAAAGCCCTAACAGCTGGTAGTATTCATAGTTGGGTTGAGTTTGAAGATAGTTTTCTGAGGAAATGGGGAAATAGAACCAATCCTGTTCAAGCCCTCACTGAATATAATAATTTAAGAAGAGCTCCAGATGAGACTGTTCAAAACTTTTCTAAGAGGTTTAATAAAATTTATAATTCCATTCCAGCACATTTGAAACCTCCTGGAGCTTTGGCACAGTTAAGATATGCTGAGTCTTTTGATTCTGATTTCTCTCTTTTGCTCAGAGAAAGAGAGTCTGCTACTCTTGCTGATATGCAGAATGATGCAGTTAAGGTTGAGGTAAATATGCTAGCTGCTAAGAAGTCAAAGATGGAAAAAGCTAAGATAAAGGAAGAGGAGAAACCTTCTACCTCTGCTCAAGAAGAAAAGTTTGAAACCATGATGAAGACCATGGAGAAATTGATGGATCAATTAGCACTTGGGAATACTGCTGCTCCCCAAGCACAACAAGAGCCTAGGTTCAGGAATCCTCAATTTAGAAGGCCTCAAAATCAGCAAAGACCAAGGGACAATAGAAACCAGCAAGTAGATCCTCCAGTGAGACCTCCTTTCCAGCAAAACATGGTAGATGAAGAGGAAGAACCTGAGGCACCTGAGGAGTCTATTCATTGTTTGGGTGAAGAAGACTCAGAAATTTTCTTAACAAAAGAAGAGCATGATGAGTCTAGTTTGGTAAAGGCAGGAGAGGAGCCTTCGGATTTCTTGAAGGGTTATCAGCATGCCATATTTGAAATGCAGAAGCAGTATAATCTCAGAAACCGAGATGTTCCTATCACAGCAAATAAAGCACAGCCCAAGAAGAATGTTTCAAAGGCAGTTGAAGATAAGAAGGAAAAGACAAAGCAGACTGATGGTAAAGGTGATTCTTCTCTTGAGAAAAAGGATAATCAAACCCCTGCTCCTCCTAAGGAAATTGAAAGGTCTACTTCTGTTTTTAATATAGAAAATGAGATTGCTAAAATTAAAATATCAGTCCCATTTAATGAAATCTTGAAAGTAGACAAATATAGAAGTAAGATTGTGGAAATGCTTAATTCTCCACCAGGAGGGGCTGATATTTTAAATGTACAAGAGGATAGTCCTATTATCTGTTTAGGTCCAAGACTTGAAGAGGAACAAAATGATGAGTTTCCTCCTTTTTATATAAGCATTAATATACATGAGATGACTCTTCATAATGCTATGCTGGATTCAGGGGCATCCCATAATCTCATGCCTAAGGTAATCATGGAGAGGTTGGGATTAGAAGTAACTAGACCATACAAGGACTTATTTTCTTTTGATTCAAAGAGAGTTCATTGTATTGGGCTGATAAAGGATGTGGTTGTGGCACTCACACAAATCCCAGCAAAAACAACTGTCATGGACGTTGTTGTTGCAAATGTTCCACCTAAATTTGGGATGTTACTTTCAAGGTCATGGGCAGCAAAAATCAAGGGTACCATGCAAATGGATCTGACATATGCTACCATTCCAGTGTTTGGTGAACAAAGGAGGTTATATCGTGAGACGAGGATGGCATATATGGTGAGAAGCAAGGACAAACCACAGAATTTTCCTATTTATTCTTGTGATACAGGCCTTGGATCAGCCATTCTCTTCAATGAATCAGTTGGAAAAGAATCACAAGAACAACATGCAGAAAATCAGTGTCAGGAGGTGCAGCAAAGTAATGAAGAAGACATCACTGGTTGCTGGTCTTTATACTTTGATGGAGCAGCAGGAAAAGAAGGTGCAGGAGCTGGGATTTGGATCATGAGTCCAACTGAAGAAAGTAAGTTTCTGTCATATAAACTTAATTTTGATTGTACCAATAATATGGCGGAGTATGAGTCTCTGGTATTAGGCTTAGAAACCTTGATAGAGTTGAAGGCAAAAAACATTGCTGTTTATGGAGATTCTGAATTAATCATAAAGCAAGTTCAAGGTGCTTATCAAACAAAGGATGCAAGGATGAGAGCTTATAGAAACTTGGTGTTGGAATTGTTGGAAAAGTTTCAGTCATATACTTTCAGTATAAAAACCAGAGATCAAAATTCAATTGCAGATTCCCTTGCTGTTGCAGCTAGTCTTTTTGTTATCCCTAAGCATTCTTCTGATAGCTATGAAGTGAAGGTTCGCCATAGGCCAGTCATCCCAGATAATATCTTAAATTGGCAAGTCTTTGAAGATGATCAGCAGGTAAGAAGTTTCCTAGAGTTGAAAGGAGAATTTGAGCATAGTCAAATTGATCAGCAGAATATGTTAGTGGAGACAAAGGAAAAGTCTGAGGTATTGCAGCTGCAAAACAATCTAATTCCAAAAGGTCTTATTCCACTTGAGAAACTATTTGATCAGAATGATGTGTTTAAAGCACCAAGATTGCAAGCCAATGAGGAGGAAATAGAAAGTTGTAATTTAGGTGACTCAGTGGTGCCTAAATTAGTCAAAATTTCAAAGTTTTTATCAGCTGATATGAAAGTCAAATATATTGAACTGATGAAGAAGTTTATCGATGTTTTTGCATGGAGCTATGCTGATTTGAAGCAGTATGATTCTTCAATCATACAACATACTATCCCAATTAAGCAAAATGAGAAACCTTTTAAGCAAAAATTGAGAAGAATTAATCCTCTTCTAATGCCACTAATTGAAAAGGAAGTGAAGAAGCTTTTTGATGCAAAGATTATTGTTCCAATCAGATTTTCAAATTGGCTTGCTAACTTGGTACCAGTTAGGAAAAAGAATGGAGAGATAAGGATTTGCATAGACTTCAGGAATTTGAACAAGGCTTCACTGAAAGACAATTATCCTCTTCCTAAAATGGATCTTATTTTGCAGAGTATTGTTGGCTCTCAACGAATGTCAATGTTAGATGGCTTCTCAGGGTACAATCAGATCCTTGTTCATCCAGATGATCAGGAGAAGACAGCTTTCACTACACCATGGGGCACATTTATGTATGCAAAGATGCCTTTTGGCCTCATGAATGCAGGGGCGACTTTCCAGAGGGCTATGGACATTGCTTTTGCAGAGGAAAAAGATAAATCAGTGGTGGTATATCTTGATGATATCACAGTCTTTTCAAAGAGGGAGGAAGATCATTTAAAGCACCTTGAAAGGATACTACTAAAGTGTAGGAGGTTTGGTATCTCTTTAAACCCAACCAAAAGTATCTTTGCTTTGACTTCTGGTAAATTGCTTGGGCATATTATTTCTGAAGAAGGAATTAGGATTGATCCTAATAGAGTCAGTGCTATTCAAAAGTTAGATTTGCCAAGGAACAAGAAAGAGGTTCAATCTTTTCTTGGTAAAGTTAATTTTGTTAGAAGGTTCATCCCTAACTTTGCTGAAGTGGTTAAACATATCACAAAAATGCTAAAGAAAGGAGCAGACTTTAAGTGGACAGCAGAAGCAAGGAAGTCATTTGAAGAAATCAAAAAAGCACTTACTCAAGCACCAGTCCTCATCAGTCCTAATTTCACCAAGGAGTTCCTAATCTTCACATTTGCTTCTGAAGATACAATTGCTGGAGTTTTATTGCAGAAAGGAAGTCAAGGTACTGAACAGCCCATTTCCTTCTTTAGTAAGACATTGGCTAATGCTGAATTGAAATACAACATTTTAGAGAAGCAAGCATATGCATTGGTGAAGGCAATTAAGGATTTTAGAATTTATGTGTTGCATTCTCATATTATTGCATATGTGCCAAGTGCTGTTATAAAAGACATTCTTACACAAGCAGACCCGGATGGAAAAAGAGGAAAGTGGATAGCCAAATTGTTAGAATATGACATTGAAATTAGGCCCACCAAGTTGGTGAAGGGTCAAGGATTGGCAAAGCTGCTAACTCATTCAAATCTGGACAGCAGTGATATCAATTTTAGCACAGAAATATCAGAAATTTCTGAAGATGAGGAAGAGTTGGTTCAAATCAATGAAAAAATTTTGACCTCAGAATGGTATAGGGATGTGGCATTTGTTTTGCAGCACAATAAAGCCCCTGATAACCTCTCCAAATCTAAAGCTCGGTTCACCAAGCTAAAATCCCTTAGATACTTTGTGTATGAGCAGAATTTATTTTGGAAGGATGCTGGAGGGATTTTATTAAATTGTCTCATTGAAGAAGAGGCTGATAAGGTCATTGATGAATTTCATAAGGGAGATTGTGGAGGCCATCATTATTGGAAGGCCACTGCAAATAAAGTTTTGAGGGCTGGATATTTTTGGCCGACTATGTTCAGAGACATTTATAAAAAGATAGCAGCTTGCCATGAATGTCAAGTATTTGAAGGAAGGAGAAAGCTCATGCCATTACCATTGGTTCCTATCTATGTTGAGGCACCCTTCCAACAGTGGGGATTAGATTTCATAGGGGAAATCCATCCTCCTTCATCAGGGCAGCACCGCTGGATTCTCACAGCCACTGATTATTTTACAAAGTGGATAGAGGCAGTACCTACCAGGCAGGCCAATGACTCAGTGATAATATCCTTTTTAGAAAATAACATCTTGTCAAGGTTTGGTTGTCCACTCAAGCTTATCACAGACAATGCTCAGGCTTTTAAGTCTAGAAGAATGATAAACTTTTGTCATCAGTACCATATTTCCCTTGGTCATTCCACAGCTTACTATCCACAGGGAAATGGATTAGCTGAAAGTTCAAACAAAAGCCTTGTGAGGATTATCAAGAAACTGCTGCAAGAAAACAAAAAGGCTTGGCACTTAAAGCTGAAGTATGCCTTATGGGCTGATCGTATTTGCACAAAAAGGTCTATTGGAACATCTCCTTATGAACTTGTGTATGGAGCAGAGGCGATTTTCCCAACATCTCTTGGGGTACCAGTTATGAAGCTAATTCAAGGATTAGAAGAGGAACCAAATGCCATACAGAGGAGGATTAATCAGCTAATAGCTCTGCAGGAGAAAAGGAATGAGGTGTTTGAGGACCATCAACAAAATCAGAATAGAGTTAAGAGAGCTTTTGACAAGAAGATCAAAGAAGACATATTTCAGATTAATGATAAAGTCCTAAAATGGGAAGCCAGAATTGAGGAGAAAGGTAAACATGGCAAATTTGAAAATTTGTGGAAAGGGCCATATCAGATTTCTGCTTTCCATGGAAACAACACTTATGTTCTGCAGGAAGTTGATGGATCGCCATATGCTGGGGGACCTGTTAATGGCAGGTTCTTAAAGCATTACAATCAGTAAAAAAGTGCCAGGTATCAGCATTGTATATATCCGTTTTCTGATTTTCTTGTTGGAAAATAAATGACAAGCTGAACAGAAAAGCTTTAGCCCGAGGAGAAGGCCCACAAAGTTTGAAAAGGATGCTTGTCAGCTGTGTGTGTTTAATAAAATGGACAAAGGCACTGGTTCTACGAGTTCTTAGTGTACTACAGGAGCACACTATCCCAAGTGGAGCCACTGTTATCACCTAGAACTACAGTCCATGTACATAATGTTTTCCCAAACAAAAAAAAAATTCATTGTCAAAAATTGTGTGTCAAATGGTTATGGTCCTATGTGTGTCACTTAGGGATTATGATTTAAAAAGGTATTGATGTGAATCATTGCAAAAAACCGTTAATCATCCTCCATCATAATTGTTTAAGGCATGTCTTGTCTTGTTTGCGTCATTGGTCCTTTTCGCAGTTTCGCAGCGCAGTCTGATTGGCCAATTTGGCAGCGCAATGATGTTTCTGCCTTTTCGTAGCGTGTCATTTACCAGCCATTTCGTAGCGCATTTTGTTAATTTATAACTGTCTGCGCTACGAAATCGGGGATTCGGGGATTTTGCAGCGCGTTTTCTTGAAATGTCAAGTCTGGGGGGATGAGTCATTAGGTCCGTCCATATATTGTCAGTTGATGTCCTCTCCAGGTCATTATGGGTCATCATTCCGCCATGAGGTTCAGAACCACGCACATAAACATCATTCAAAGTGATTTTATGATGTATGGTAGTGTCATGATATTTGTTATTAGTGCGTAAACTGACTTGCTTGTATGACAAGACTATTGAAGCGCAAAGGAGCCCGAGTTTTCATTTAAAAGGACCTGATTGCAAGCGAGCCTGCATTCCAAAGTTCGAAGTTGCCTTTTGAGTTGAAGCTGCTGTTAGTTCTCTGTCCGAAAGTTTTCAAAGTAAAATGGAGAAGAGGGAGCATCGATCCGGTAGGTGCCAAAGAACAGAACCGGAGGGGCTTGATCTTACGTTAAAGGATGAAGGTGTAGCAAGAGCTTTTAAAAATGCTGGTTGCTGGAGGTTTTGTGAGAAGTTGCAGGGAGGGCACGCAGGGGTAACAAAAGCTTTTGCATTGAATTTTATTGGTTTAAACTCTAAGGTGTCAATGCTAGAATTCCCTGTATCTCCAGAAGCCATTTCTAATGTGACTGAGATTCCTAGAGGAGGACATGAATGGTTCAAAAATTTCAAATTCGATATGAGCCCCTGTAAGGAATTCTTGAAGGAGCCTTATGTAAATGAGGATCTCACAAAGGCTGTGCCAAGGAGTTACGTGAAGGAACATTTTGCACTGCTCCTTACATGCATCCAAAAATATTTAACATGTGAAGGGAGGTATAACAAAGTTTATTCCTATCATTTTAAACTTTTGTTACATTTCACAGGCAAAGCATCAATAGATATCCCTTTCTACTTGTTCAGAAGCCTCAGTAAAATGTGTGATAAAATTCAACTGAAAAAAGATGACTGTGAAACATCACTGTTTCACCATGGTTTGGTAAAGCTGTTAGTGTTAGATGGTTTGCAGAAGATTGGTAAAGATTGGAACTCCTTTATTTTTATGGCTGGCTTTCAGAGCAAGACAGGCCTCACTCCATTGCCTGTTAGGGAAAGAGAAGAAACAATTGAAGAACCTACTCTTGCTGAGCTTAGAAAGGAGGTGAAAGATCAGAAGAAGTCCAAAACCAAGTTGAGGAAACCAGTGAAGCCCTTGGTAGTCAAGGAGACACCTCAATCAACATCAAAAGAGAAGGTCAAACAGAGGAAGGATGCACCTGGACCAAGTGAAGTTGAAAGGGTATCAAGAGTAAAAACCGAAGGTCAGTTAAGCAAGGAGAAAGGCAAGTCAATTGCTGTTGAAGAAAGTCCTATGTCAAAAGCTAGTTTAACTGATTTACTTGAGGAAATTGAGCTTGAACAAGATCTGCCAGTGCAAATTGAGCCAATAGAGTTTGAGCAGGACCAACCAGTGCAGCCAATGCACATTGACTTAACCCAATCCTCACCAGAGAGCATGAAGAAATCAAAGGCTTCGAAAAGGTTAAGGTTTGAGGAGCCTAGTGAAGAATATGTGTTCAAGCCACGGAGGCCAATTACAAGAAGAAAAATGAAAGAGGCCGAGAAAGTGCATAAAGAGGAGGCAGCTGTAAAAATGCCCAGTATAGAGTTTCTTGAAGTTTTGACTAAAACAGTGCATGCAGCCAGGCGTAAAGACAAGAGTAAAAAGGTTATTATTAGCCAAGGAGGAAATGTCATAGCTATCAGGAACTAGGCAGGAACAACCCAGAAAGAAGTGGCCCAGATAAAGAATGTTTCTAGAGAACGTGCAGTGAGATATGCTAATTATAGAAGGGTTGTATTAAAAGGCAGCACAAGCCTATTGGGTCAAGCTGACTCGGGGTCTGATGTATTTTCTTGGATGGTACCAGCACTTAAGCAAGCAAAACTCATAAGAAAGATGAACATGAGCCTGAGATCAGAAAATAAGGCTTTGAAGAAAGAGGTTAGCAGTTTGAAGAAGAAGCTAGGTAAACTAGCTCACTGATTTAAAAAGAAAGGTGCTTTTCAAGTTTTGATAAATTTTGGTTTAAGCTCCATCATTTTGAAACTATTTAGGTCATTAACACCTGTACAAAATGTCTGAAGAAATCATTAGTTTAAGCAGAAAGCGCTTCAAGATAAATATGTTCTGTTTTGACAAAAACAGCAGTTTCGTAGCGCGCTACGAAACTGTTGTAGATGCTGTTTTATAAGAAAACAATGAATTTGATGATGAGGTCAGCGAATTTTGAAAGGAATGCCTCGAGGACAGGAGGGAGACCATACAAGGCTATCATAGCAATTCAAACAGTGACAGGTGTGAGTTTTGGAGGAAAGGTGAAATATTTTGTTTTTTGCTAAAGTTTTCTTAAAGATACTTTATGACCGAATTACTAGGGTTCTGGTAGGGTTACCGGAATTTTTGGTTTGTACACCTGTTCAGTCCACAAGGCATCCAGATCATGAGGCATATGGTGTTATGCGTTGTTATTGAAGAATTAAAGAGCTTGGAGTGTGGTCTTTAAGTAGTAAAGAATAATGGAAGACAGGGACCGTGAAAACAGGGCACTCATCTTTACTAATTAATGAGCCATCTACACAGCTAGTATCCAAGGCCAGCTCGTTCAGTGAATGCTCCTCCAACATATCTCGGCCACAACAGAAAATGTACAGGTGTCAAAGCTCAAGAAAGGCATCATGCATACGAGGAGATAGAGTTAGAATTTCAATGTGATTAGGACTCTATGTATTTACAGCACAATACTTTATGTATTTAATAAGTTTGTTTAAAAATAGATAAGGTTAGTTAATGATAGACCATCGAGCTCCCCTCATGCTGGAGGAGGAGACTCAAAGTAGTTTTAGTTTTGTTTTCCTATATATATGAGAAACTCTGATGTAAGTGGGGTTGGAGATTTATACAAAAAACAGAGTTTTTATATTGACTAATGTAAAAAAGACTTTTGACAGTAATAGAAAGATTACTTTTTCTTCCCAAGATTCATCTTGTGTTCAAAGGCTCAGAATATATGTGGTTTTGTCTTTATCCTTTCTGTTTTACAGCTCAATAGACATGCAATCACTCTGAATTCACCTAGTGCTCAGACTTCCTGTGTATGTTTATGAGTTGAGGTTCTTTTTGAGAAATGTTCTAAGTGTTTAAACATTATATGCCTTGGCTTCCATGATTGAGTAGTTAATAGTTTACTGCAGAGGTGTTTGACTCCATGAGCCCAATGGAAGAAGTGTTATTTTGTTGTTCCAACCAGCTTATTTTCATGTACTGTTTGAAGAGTTAGCCATCTTTTCTTGTTATTAATCCATATCAAAAATCTGTGAGAGAGCCCTCTCTGACTAAGGAGGCTAAGCCTTAGTCTAAAGCCTGGTTTGAAATAGTTGCATGAGATCTTGCTAAGTAGCAGCCTTTAGTACACGATTTTGTGATAACAGAGACCATGTAACATTACAAAGTACAATGCTTATCACAAGCAATCCAGTACCAGCTCCACCTGTTACACAAAATACAGCTAAGATCTGATCTCCAAATCTATTCCACTGCTTGCTTGCCTCCACTGCTCAATACCTGCTCAAGAATGAATGAGAATGGTTTACCAAACTCGTATTTCACCTCCAAAGACTCACAATGTGTAAGAAATGAGCAGAAGCTACAAACTGGGCAAATACATGAGCAAACTCATTGGCATACTCAATCCCTTGATTGTGCAAGATATAATGCACAACTATAGTCACAACTGATAGCAATCTGATTCTCTAACACCTATCCCTGCTGAACTGAACATGCACTGACATGCAACTGAGTTAACTGATGTATTCTATAGTTGTATTATGAGTTAATAATTAGTTTAACAACTCATCATTAGTCTATCTGCAGTTAGACTAACTACAACTAGTTTAACCAAGTCAAACTGAACACAACTCCATCAACTCCACAATCAACTCCACCAAACTCAACTGATTGAGTTCTAACTGAAGTCATGCATGCAACAACTCAACTGACTCATAAGAAAAGCCTATTTCCTTCTGACAGCTGCATGGGCCACATCTGTAGCTCAAACTGAAGTGCTCCAAGAGAATAAGATCAAGTTTATAGTCCAAAGATTATTATGAGACAATAATATTTGACTTTTCTATTTTTGACAGCCAGTCTAAAAATAGACTTTGATCACCCACACTGTGATCACTCACACTGTGATCACTCACACTGTGGTCACCCACACTGTGATCATCCACACTGTGATCAAAAATAGAACTTGCACCATAATTTGCCTGTGAGCCCACTTAGTGAAGGTGACTCTTTTCACTAAACTCCATCATCTTGTTGCAATCTCAACAGTCCTTCCAAATTTGCTCGAATAGCTACAAGATTGGCAACACACTGAGCGACTGTCTGTTGAATCTCCTATACCCATTGTTCCAACACCGCACTATCAAAACTGCTCCCCTGGATCTATTCTTGCGTCCCCTGCATTTGTGCGAGCTTTCCTTCAATTGTTGTTGTCATGACGAAGGCCTCGTCAATCTAAGGCTGAACACGCACCTTCAGAGCTACTTCTCTACGTCGTGCTGCATCCACTTTCTCTTTCAGCGCTTTGGCTTGTTGCATCCGCGCGAGCCTCTGAGTGAGGGCCACCGTCTGCATGGTCCCTTTGATGTTGTCGTATTACTATTGGAACTCACGTGCCTCAGTCTCTAAGCACTGGATGTTAGGGTCCTCTTGAAGATTAGTGAGGACCTCAAATTACTCTTCCAACATTCTGGTGCAGTGCCTTAATGCACTACTGATCTCTTCCATCCCTGATGTAATAGCATTGTCTCACTGTTCTCTAACTTCTAGAGGGGTGGACGGTTGCACCTTCAACTGTAGCTCTGCTATTTGAAGGTTTAGCTCCAACTGAACCTTGGTCATTTATTCTCACGCCTTGTGCACTTGTGCTGCCAATATATGGATGCGTGCCTTTGCTGGTGCATCTGCTATGATGGATAGCTCAGGGACCATCTGGCAGGATTCTTCCAGTACCTATACCATCTGCCTATTCTACGACACAACCTCGTCGCGTTGCAAGCTCAACTTCTCCACGTTGATATTTTTCTCACTCAGTACTTGCAATGCGTGACTCTCCCTAGTCTGCAGTTCTGCAGTAATCCCATTCTACAGAACATAGAGCGTCTCCCACAGGAGCACAACCATGTTGATCCTTATGCCTTTCACTGCACTAATCATAGGCCTGTCAGCCTCATTTGTTGTAACCAATGCCCCTTCTGGTAGCACTATTGTGTTGGTTGTCCAAGCGCATAGCATTTGATCGGTTATAGTTGTCCCTATTGCGAACCTGGTTGAAAGAGGACCAGCCTGAGGAGTGCCCACCTACAACTCCTAAATGTACGCTCAGAGGGCCCCCAACACAATCTGGTTCTCCTCCGCGAAGTTCTAGAGGGACTCGGTGGTGATGTCGCACACCGTCTTTCCTATGTCATGCATATCACCCTCAGTAAGGGTGATTGTGTCGATCAACAACTTGGATGCTTTCACCTTTTTGCATGGCCCCCTCCGTTCGCTCAGGCATTGGCACTTCAATAGTGTGGATGTTGTTTGTGGGTCTGCATCACCCTCTTCCTCCTCTATTTCCATCTCTTTTTGCTGCCCATGCGAAGGCGACTTCTGGACCTCACGTGCCTTCTCGGCTACCTCCCATGTTGTTGTTGCTACCTATGCAGCATCCCGTGCCTCTTGCGCTTTCGCTGCCACTACTTCTTACCTTCTCTTTTTTTCCAACTGTGCCATGTGCAGTTTGGCCTCCTCTTTCTTCTTCTGCGCAGCAGACTTCGCCACCGCTGTGATTTATGGGGCATGCCACTCTGGCAGCCATGTCTCTAGTACATCCAAAATTACATCATCTATGGCTATGAAGGGTATCTCGCTCCATTTCTTGGTCAGGTCCTTGCGCGCTCTAATATATATGTTGCGGAAGTCCGCTTTAAATTCTGCAAAACTTTGCAGGCTATTGTAGACAGTGGGTAATAACCACGGCTTGCGGTTAATCCCCATTCTGATGTTCATCTTTATGAACACCCAAAAATATCTTACTGTCTAGATCCATTTCGTGTCTTTTGTAGCCCATAGTGAAGTGTACGTCGTGGCCTTTAGTAGATCCTTGTCAATTGTGGGGAACCGGCTATCGTCCTACAATTCCCCTGCCACCAGCACTATGGAAAACAGAAGCCATGCATAGTGGAATGTTTTTCCTTGTTCTTGGGCCTCACAACAATTTTCTAGGAACTCTTTGCATAATAATTCAGACCAGTTAAACTGGAACCCCTCCACGCACTGCTCAGCAAGTGCAACCATCAGCGCAGGCACCTCATCCGCTCAACACTTCTGCATGAGATTTCCTACGAGTATCTGGGTCGCCACTTTAACTGCTTTGTTGTTGATGCTAGATATGGTGTAGCCCCTTTTCTTCTTCTCCAGCTTGTATTTCTTCTTTATGGACTCCACGATGGCCAAATCGCTGCTCTTCCCCTCCGAGATGTTTGCGAGGTCCTCTCCTTTGTATGGGAGCTGGGTAATGCGATGGATTAAGTGGTTTGTGATGGGGATGGTCTCCTCCAGCCACAAACACCCACCATGAACTAGGCAAAGCAGCTACCTAATGATGAATATCATTACTGGGGCATGGTGGAAATGCTACACCTAGAGCAGGTTTAATAACCCTGCCTTTTCCACTCTGCTTAACCACTTTCACAGCTTCAATTCGATAACCCCCACCCTGGTGTTCTACTTGGGCTTCATGATCTGTGCAATCTCTAGATGAGGGAATTTATTTTGGTCAGTGAGATCCCAATCTTCAAATTTCGAGTTTGGCACTCCCCCAGGTGCATGCCCTCAAAGATGATGTCGTCCGGGAGGAGTAGAGTCTGGAGAGATCTCTTGCTCTCATCTAGGTCCTTGGGCACTTTTGCCTTCCCCTTCCGCGGGGGATATACGCAAGCAACTTTGTTGGAGGGTGTGTAGGCTCAGTTTCTTCTTCCATGCCTTTGTCCTCATCTTCTTCAATTATGAGGTCCTCCAATTCCTCCTCCTCCTTGTCAGTTTCCAAGTTAACTGCTTTCCCTTTCTCCTCCATCGTTAATCTGGTACACAGCGGGTTTCGCGAGGACACATGCACCAGAATCATTAGTTGTTTATCCTTCTTCAGTCTTGGTGTGCACGATGGTTTAGGGATTTTCGCAACAATCCTGGCACCTTCAGGGGCATCTTCTACGGTCAGGCCGTGTGCACCCTCTTCAACGGTCATCTCTATGATTTCCCTATCTTCCTCAGATGTTGTCATCTTGCTTGTCCAGAAATCTCTCAATCACTCAATCAGGGGCTCAATCAACGCTCAGCACAGGGCAAACAGATCACGGCTCAGAATATGCAAGGCATACAATAGCTCAATTCGCAAATGACCAAGTGTTGTTTTCTGGGCATCCCTTTGTAATTTATAGCATCTTTTGAAATTGAATTTGACCATCCCCCCCAAATCCGGTCCATTAATGCTCCCTTGGTGGCAGATTGTCCCAAATTTTTCCTATGAAGCGGATCTTAACTGCCCACCACCCACTCCATTTGGTCTCAAGTTGAGCATCACATCGTGAATAGTGACTCCAATGGTCACTTTCTAGCCAACCCGCACGGCAGCACAACTCCCCTTGCGCAGTCTCATACCATGTGACACTTTGCTCCTGCGCGTAGCTCCAACATCACGCAGCTCTCAAGCAGAGTAGTTTATAGTCCCACGCCTCCTTTCAAGTTCCTGGAGCACTAAGACTGTACTTCCCACGGCTATTTAGGTGGCTGTGCCACCTATATAGGGTTTCAACTTGTCATCCATCACTTTCCCTAGAAAGCATCCACATTTTATTGTTACTAGCTGCGTCACACATTTTATCATCTATAGCGCACCACCATGGGTGATCCGTTTAGTAATATGTAGTCCAAGCCAAGGCATCAGGCTGATCAACTCTTAGTGGTAGTCCCCAAATTCGTCAACATGATCGTGCGCACCCTGTTTTATCACCCTGGTTTTCTTATCAAGAAAATCTTTCTTTATTTTGTCCTCAAGCTTCTTGACTTCCACTTCCACCACAGCGCTTTTCACACCCTTTCTTTCATAAGTTCTTGGAGCATAAGGTCACCCCGTCGAATTTCTTCCTCAGGTCCTGTTGTGGCCACAACTACCACCCTATTGAAACATGCTTCTGCAGCAAATTTCCAATGTGTCCCCTAGAAGTTTGATTTTTCATCTTTTCGAATGATCTGTTTTATCACATGGATGTCAACTTTTGGCCGAGTCAAACTTTCAAGGCTTAACGGCTAATCCATTAAATATACCTTTGCTGCATGGATCATTCATGGCATAGCCTATCCCTTTATCCTCTCCCTTCATCAGGATCCTTCGATCCTCCCAAACATGGATGGTACATTGGCGCCCCCGTAAACCATCACCCCTACCCTTATCATAATCGTTTGTTGGTTTAACTTGCAAAACCCTTCATCGCATCATTGTCACATTATAATCCCTTTACAAAGGAAACCCTTTGCAAAACACATAAACCATCCCCCTTTTGCTTATCGCACTCAATATGGTCGCTTAACACATGCCACAAGAGCTTCGGACCCGACGGCGTTATAAACCACAATGTATATATTTTTGAGTGCGAAAACCCCATCGCATATCGCAATCGGCCTAATTCCAAGGTTCATACATATATATGGCGTGCCCCTAGCCTCGACGGCACTATGAACTCCACTATATACATTATCGAGTCTAGTTCTCGATCGCTTATCACATATTGGTGGATCCAGGGGTCATGCAGTTAGTAGAGAGGCGGAAGTCAGACACGCCGATGATTATAAAGTCGGGCATATTAATTTTCAAATCTGCCCCAATGGCCATACGTGGGTTTTCCCATTTATACATGTGTTTTGCGATGAAACATTAAATTCGGGGTTTTCCAAAGGGAATGGTAACATTGTGGACCCAAAGGGATTTATGAACCTAACGTATATGTGTTTTTGGGTTCGCCTCCCATTTCGCATATCACAATTGGCAGGGTCCCAAGGCTTGAACATAAGATGTGCAGCAATGTGGCGGACCCATCGATCCTATTAAGCATACCATATAATATATCGGGTCCGGAGTTAATTGCTTATTGCTATCGAGAGGCACAGGACTTATATATATGGCACACTACCATCTACCGGACCTGATGGTTTTATCAACCACGATATATATATATATATATATATATATATATATATATATATATATATATATATATATATATATATATATATATATATATATATATATATATATATATATCGGGTCCGGAGCATTTCGCATATTACAATCGGCCCGGTCCAAAGTTTCATATATAGCACACCATAAAATCCCGACCCGCTGATGATTACAAATCACAGCATATAAATTTTCAAGTCCACAATTTGGATTCGGTTGTGTGTTTTGCGACAGTTTTCAGTGTAAACTGAGTTTGTCTTGCTAGGCTTAGTCTATGCATAAAGCTAAAAGCCAGGGGCCGATTCTTTCGCGTTTGATGTGTTAAATGTTCAATAGAGGCAATATTCATGTTTTAAATAATTTTTGTTGTATTTTTATAAGTGTGACTGGTGTTTGTTATTTCTGTAGGCCAAGAGTAACGAATGCACAAGAGGATCTGGAAAACCCTTATATGCAGAGGTGTTCTATCGAAAGAGCTGGCCTTTGACATTTTCAATTTGTTTCTAGGCATTTCTTGTGTGTTACAAAAACAAAACTACTCTAGATCGCATCATGAATAGGACACACAATCATCCTCTCTAATCAATAACCATTCAGTGCCCAAGAAATGAAGCGCCCTATTGACAAGAAATGCCCTCTATGTGTCAACAATGACACCGACTGTTTTCACCTGTTTCTTCTGATCAGCATAATGAAGGAAGGAGAAGGAAGGCAAAGAGGCAAGGAATACCGAGAGTGAGAGGCTTTTTAGCATAAATATTACCTCTGAAGAGGAGAATGGGGTTTTTGATTTTTGCTAGAACAATGTTGTTTTATTGTGAATGAGGAGGACTATTTTTGAGGGAAGAAGGAGCCTTTAGTTTTAGACTCATTGTATTGTTTTGGATCAAAGTGTTTTTACTGGCATGATTGTAAATATGATTTATATTTATGCATATTAATGACTTATAGTTCACTACTAGTCTTGTTAAATTGAATGTGATTAAATTTCATGGTTAACTTGTGAATGGTCTCTGACATGAAACTAAATTAAACATTATTTGTAGTTTTAATTCCATAGAAGAATGTGGATTCCTATATGAGTGATTGGATTGCAATTTAGCTTTAATACAGTCTATTCCATCTGTGAATTCAGTGATTGATTCATTTGGACTTGAATCTATGAATGATGTTTAACCTTCTTTATCACGCTCCTACTAAACATATATATGATGTTTAAACCTCTGTATCATGCTCTTGCAGGATAGATTAGAGTAGTTAGAAGTAGTATAGATAGGATTTAATACATAGAGGTTAGTTGTTTCATTTTGTTCATTTAAAACCCGTCGGAGCTAGCCAACCTAAACGAAAGCAGGTCTAATTGGGGCTTGCAATCGGGTTAGTTCCCTTTGTTGGCATGCACATTTTCCATGTCAACAAATTGGCACTAGAAGGAGGGCCTGAACTGCCCTCTCCAGCTTTTCAAAGATTTCATCTATAAGTGCCACGCATGGATTCAAAAGGATTAATGTATGGATCGTAAAGATCGGGGATATCCTGCTACACATTTGAAAGAGCCTCATTTTGAAGAAACTGATACCCTTCTAAGTCATGTTTCCGAGGCACACAAGGAAGAGAGACTGTGTGAGTATCTTGTCACTCAAGAACAACAAGTCAGAGCACTTACTCGGGCTTATGCTTGTTTCCTCTCTCAGCTTCCCATCTTTCACTCCTTACCTCCAACAACTAAGAGAAAACTAAGGATATTTACCCTGAGTGAAGATACATCAACAACCACTTCTCTCAAAAGCATTGTGCTAGAATCCTTGCAAAGTATCGACACCTCTTGGGTGGAAATTCTTGAGGATTCCCCTTCTAAAGGAAACTCCTCACTTGATTTTGAGAATCCTAACGGAGAATCCTCCAACCAAAACTTCCCTATCCATAGTATGGCCAACGTTCCCCCTCTAGGTGGAAATCGGTCTCCACCTCCTCCGAGTGGGAATCGACCCCCGCCTCCTCCAAGAGCACTCACTCCCTAGCTTGCATAGGATTTTGTAGCGGTACCTGGGTAGCAAAATTCTTTACCCAAGAATACAGAAAGAGTGTTATCCAGTTGCGATCCTGAGCAGGGAGATACCATTGACAACCATATTCGCTCTTTCTTCCTAACCTTGTGCAGGTTGGGGGTTGCCGATGAAGATGTGGTGTGTCGCCTATTCTCTTTTACTTTGACTGGTGAAACCTCCACATGGTATTTCAGTTTGATAATAGGGTCGATTACCTCTTGGGATGCATTTTAGTAGGCCTTTTTGGAAAAAATTGGTGATGACAAAACACCTACGGCCTTAGTTTTAGAATTATCCTGTATGAAAATGGAAACAAAGGAGTAGGTTAAGGATTTTAACATCCAGTTAAACACCTTGTTCAATAGAATCCCAGTCACCGCTAGACCCACTGAGTAAGTGCTCGTTGAGTTCTATGTCTCTGCTCTCCCTGTCACTACAATGATGTGGGTTAAAAGGAGTAATGTGCAAACCTTGCAAGGCACTATCGATGAAGTTGTAAAGGTCGAGAATGAAATTCTCAGTCTCACAGCCTACCACCCTACAACTGGAGAAATTAAATCCCCTTAGACATCCAAGAAGAATAATGGAAATGACAACAAAGGGGCTGAAGCTAAAGAAAAGGACACCACGGATGTGGAAGGGTTGCATCGGATCATCAAGAAACTAACAAACACAGTCATTGATATGAGAAGGAATCATGGAGAGAGTACTAGTGGTAAGGGAGGAGATTATAATAACAAAAAACCATTCAAGCCCTTCTACCAGAAGAAAATAGAAGGTGGACACATTCAGCTTGCATTGCCTGATCCACCTAATGAGGAGGCTTTAAACACATAAGAATTGGCATTGATTGGATCGCTCCTTAACAAAGAATAACCTATACTAGAGCTTGAAGCAGAACAAGGAGATGAGGACGAATACCAATTAGAAGAACCCTCGGATGAGGAAACCCAAATTAATGTGTTGTGAGATTTCTATAGTAATGAGAACGACAACGAGGGAGATAACACCACAGAAATCAATGCTAATGAAATCCACACATGAAGTAAAGGGCTACTCCCAGGTGCGATAAAACCCATAAACCGGACCAAGAAAGATGCTCACCTTATGAAAACATGCACTCGCGAAGTTTCTATTAGAAAAGATAGATCTAGTGGTGATTCCAAGAATACCCCAGTTGCAAACCATCCAGAAAAGGATAAGACATGTCCCACTGCAACTAAGGCAACTCAAGATGGAAAACTCCCATCTAAGAATAGAAAAATCGGTATTTTTACCCTACCCTATCCCATTTATAACATTGACTACAATATTGTAGATGATCTCAAGAAGTATAGGGCTAATATCACATATTTCGACTTGTTAGAATTAACACAACAAAGAGATTTGCTGCTAAAAGCTATGAATGAGCGGAACTGCAAAACCCCCACTACCCCAAGTAGCCAAACCGAGAAGCTAGTGGCTGGACCTGTCAGTACCTCCAACGAAGCCCAAATATCATCAACCATGGAAGCCACTCTGTCTAAAATGACTTGAAAGCCCCAAGATGTCAGTGTAGCCATGATAGGGAGGAAATCAAAATCTATGATCCACCCTTCCTTATCACATTTGAAATCTTCAACATGAATGTGCACAATTACTTGGTAGACTTTGGTGCCTCATTGACTGTTATGCCTTATGCTGTTGCTAACAGACTTCAGGAAATACCCGATAAAACCGAAACTCAAATTATGCTGTTGGACAGAATGAATGTGAGATTTATTGGGGAGCTGAAAGATGTGTTGATTCAGATCGCTGCCAAACCTCAATACACTCAAGTCATTTATGTAGTGGTAGTGGATGTACCCAAGGCTTACGGAATTTTGATTAGTAGGGACTGGTCATCAAATCTAAATGGATATTTCTCAACTGATTGGTCCCATCTTTTGTTGCCTTAAAGGGGCAAAGGTGATATGCTGAGAGTGGATCAGGAAAGATATATGAAATATGTGGTAACGGGGCTGAACAGCCGCAATGAACCTGTAATGTTCTCTAGATCTATCCTTGGGAATTATAGTTTCGATGTTTATGCCACAGAAACCTGTTTCACAGAATGCCCTACAATAACAGCTAAGGAGATTTTGACAAACACACAATTGGAAGAAAGAATCAATCAACCCCATAATCCAACTGATGAGCTATCCTGTACTATAGTAGATGATAGGATTAATTTTGTAGATAATAGTTCAAGTGATGTAGCATTAGATTATACATTTTGGGAACTCTATTTTAATATCTCTAACTGCCTTGAAGGTGCAGACGCTGGAAACATTTTCATTGACCCACTAGGGAACCAACGCCTGATGGCTAGCCGGTTGGAATGCGTGTGCACCAGTAACACAACAGAACATGAAGGCTTGCCGAAAGGCCTGAGAAGAGCCATTGGAGGGAATTTAAAAATTGTTAGAGCTTTTGATGACCCGCAGATAATGGTGAACCAGGTAAAGAGAAGGATACAATATAGTTCGCCACACCTGGTGAGGTACTAACATGAGGTATGGAGTTTAATTGGAAATTTTGATTCTTTCAATGTCACATACATACCTCGAAAGTACAACCACGATGCCAATCTGATGGCTGTTATGACTGTGAAACCTTTGCCTAATATTAGATTAAACAGGAATAAATTTCATGTTGAACTGATTTTTAGATCATCCGTAACTAATAACATCTCAAATTGGCACGTGTTCAAAGGTGATAATCAAATCTTGGAGTTCTTGCGTTGTGAAAGAGAACCTATAAACACAACCATTAACAAAAAGGAGCATGAAAAACTTACAAACGAAAGTGAAGATGAGGTAATATCATTCGTGGAGAAATTCATTATCAACAAGTATCGCATCCCTGATGCTCTCATCTTTGATAATGCTTCTTTTTTTTCATCTTTGCAATTGACTGAGTTTGCCATTGATAAGTCAATCCAAATAAAATATGTAGCAAACTATTATGCCCAGGGAAACGGAGTTGCAGAGCCTTCCAATAAGAACCTTATCCGCATAATCTGCAAGACAGTCATTGATAACCAGAGGAACTAGCACAACACCTTGACAAATTACCTTTGGGCCGATAGGGTCACCCCCAAAGTCGCCTTGGGAAACTCTCCATACTTCCTAGTCTATGGACAGTAATCCATCTTGCCCCAAATGTTTCCCTTCCATCCTTATAGCTCTCCCAAGCTTCAAGAGGAACCCCTTCAGCACCACTTCAAGAAAGGATCGACCAACTGATGAAGCTAGAGGAATTAAGGGATAGAGTGAGAATTAAATTCAAAAATCACCAAATGATTGTAAAAAGATGGTTTGATCATCATTTGGCAGGAGATAAAGATTTCCAAGTGGGGGAGATAGTTCTGAAATGGGACAAATTGAGTGAGCCAAAGGGTAAACACACAAAATTCCAACACCTATGGCTAGGCCCATTCCAACTTGTGGAAATTCGTCATGGGATTTACACATTGAAAACCTTACAGGGAGAAACTGAAAAACTCCCTGTTAATGGCCAACATCTCAAGAGATACTTCCAGTAGCCACCACATGGTGGTTACCTCCTAAGTAAGTTAGAGTTAATTTCATTTTGTTGTTAGTTTAGTTGTATTTCTGCCCTTTCTTTTGTTTTCTACCGAGTCTATTTTCTTGCTATTTTGAATGACATTCCTTTTTAGCCAGCTGATTGTAAGTCCTCCAGTCTCTTTCTACCTTTTAGATTTTCCCTCATTCACTACTCTTGGCCTTTCCCTTCCTCATTAACTTGTTGATGATTCTGTTGTTCTTGAATCCACCATTTCCCCGCAAATCAAACAAACCTTCTATCAGCCCATGAGCACTTGAGAATCGGCAGTGGAATGAAAATCGAAACCCCTCATTGGCATCTGTTGGGAATTGTGAGAGATCTGTTGATAACTTGAACATCTGGAGCATGTATGGGCATCTTTATAAAACAAAAAATGTGTAACTACAGCTGGACTAGCATGGAGGAATGCTACATTTAAATAAATTGCACTCAGACCTAGCGTATACTTGCTTGTAAGGTTTATAGTCATTCTCCATTGGTCCCATCCACCACATTAAATGGTCCAATACCTATTACTCACAAGTAAACCTCCTTTCATGGGCTAAGCTCACTGTGTCATACCCTATGGCAAATCTAATTGTGTTGTAGTCCTTGTGCCTGAAACTAGAAGGAGTTATCTAAAAAGAAATGAAATGTCAAGTCCTTGTGCTAATCTGGAAGGACGGTTGTTTGAGAAGCCAGTTAGAGTAAGGATTGTTGCTGGGCTCAAAGTACCGGTTGACACAGCAAGCCCAACCTTGCTTAAGTGGTTTAAAAATATGGCATGATGCATGACTGCACCCCCACTCAATCAATAAATATAGCACTGAAATTCTCATATAAAGTGCAAGAAAAACATGTCTAAGTCAATCTTGATGAGAAATAAAGAGCTGAGGTACACACCTAAATAGGTATGGACAGACTAGTGATGGCCCTAAAGGGATTTTTGAAAGTGCAGAAACATGTAGAGGAAGGTCAATAAGCCTACTGCCATTGGAGAATTCCTATCAAAATCATATCAGCAAGTAGAAGCTATTTGTCTCTATCCCCTCTTAAGCAATAATGTTTAAGTGGAACCCATGCTTTTCCATCTATGTAGTTTGCATTTCAAGTTTATTTTAACATCCTAATGTTCTACTGATCCGAAGGTTATTTGGAAGTAGAGATAACTGGTTCGGCCAATAGTTCACCATTTGTTGTGGCCACAACTACCACCCTATTGAAACATGCTTCTGTAGTAAATTTCCAATGGGTCCCCTAGAATTTTGATTTTTCATCTTTCGGAATGATCTGTTTTATCACATGGATGTCAACTTCTTGCCGAGTCAAAATTTCAAGGCCTGATGGCTAAGCCATTAAATATACCTCTACTGCATGGATCATTCATGACACATCTTGTCCCTTTATCCTCTCCCTTCATTGGGATCTTTCGATCCTCCCAAACATGCATGGTACATTGGTGCCCGCACAAACCATCACCCCTACCCTTATCATAATCGTTTGTTAGTTTAACACACAAAACCCTTCATCACATCATTGTCATGTTATAATCCCTTTACAAAGGAAACCCTTCGCAAAACACATAAACCATCCCACTTTTGCTTATCGCAGTCAATATGGTCACTTAACACATGCAACAAGGGCTCCAGACTTGACGGCATTATAAACCACAATGTATATATTTTCAGGTCCGAAAACCCCATCGCATATCGCAATTGGCCTAAGTCCAAGGTCCATACATATATATATGGCATGCCCCTGGCCTCTCGACCTGACAACACTATGAATTGCACTATATACATTATTAGGTCCAGTTCTTGATTTCTCATCGCATATCGGCGGATCCTGAGGTGATGTAGTTAGCGGAGAGGTGGAAGTCGGACCCGTCAATGATTATAAAGCTGGGCATATTAATTTTCAAATATGCCCCAATGGCCATACGCGTGTTTTCCCATTTATACATGTGTTTTGCAATGAAACATTAAAGTCAGGGTTTTCCAAAGGTAATGGTAACATTGCGGACCCGAAGGGATTTGTGAACCTAACGTATATGTGTTTTCAGGTTCGCCTCCCATTTCGCATATCGCAATCGGCGAGGTCCCAAGGCTTGAACATAAGATGCGCAGCGATGTGGCGGACTCGTCGATCCTATTAAGCATACCATATAATATATTGCTATCAAGAGGCACAGGGCTTATATATATGGCATGCTACCATCTACCGTACCCGATGGTTTTATCAACCATGATATAGATATATATATATATATATATATATATATATATATATATATATATATATATATATATATATATATATATATATATATATATATATATATATATATATATATATATATATATATATGTTGGGTCCAGAGCATTTCGCATATCGCAATCGGCCCGGTCCAAAGTTTCATATATAGCGCACCATAACCTCCCAGACCCGCCGATGATTACAAAGCCTAGCATATAAATTTTCAAGTCCGCAATTTGGATTCGGCTGTGTGTTTTGCAACAGTTTTCAGTGTAAATCGAGTTTGGCTTGCTAGGCTTAATCTATGCATAAAGCTAAAAGCTAGGGGTTGATTCTTTCGTGTTTGATGTGATAAATGTTCAATAGAGGAAATATTCATGTTTTAAAGCACTTTTGTTGTATTTTTATAAGCGTGACTAGTGTCTCTTATTTCTGCAAGCCAGGAGTAACGAATGCACAAGCGGATCCGGAAAACCCTTATATGCAGAGGTGTTCTGTCGAAAGAGCCGGCCTTTGACATTTTCAATTGGTTTCTAGGTGTTGCTTGCATGTTATAAAAACGAAACCTCTCCATATCGCATCATGAACAGGACACACAGTCATCCTCTCTAATCAATAACCATTCAGTGCTTAGGAAATGAAATGCCCTAATGACAAGAAACGCCCTCTACGTGTTAGTAGTGACACTGACTGTTTTCACCTGTTTCTTCTTATCGGCATAATGAAGAAGGAGAAGGAAGGCTAAGAGGCAAGGAAGACTGAGAGTGAGAGGCTTTTTAGCATAAATATTACCTCTGAAGAGGAGAATGGGGCTTATGATTTTCTCCAGAACAATGTTCTTCCACTTCCTAGCTTTCTGGTTCCTCTGCCTCTATCCATTTGAATTCCTCTGTTTTGTGTCATCATCACTGTATAACACCTCACAGGGAGGTGGCCACTTGTTTGATAATGAATCAAGTGTCAGTTCTCTTTGATGTTTTCAAAACGACCGTTTATTCCATTAACTCCAAGACTGTTGCGAAACATGTCCTTCTGCCAATGCATCATCCACATCGGACTTCAATTCCTATACAACTCTATCTATTTACCTCGTCAGGTCCGGTCATCCATCAGAACACATTTCCATTGTTGATCTGGAGCCCCCATATCCTACAGTCTCCATCCATATCGAGTGGGTAAGTAACATGATGTTTACCCATCCGATGTGAGTGGTTTTCTCTCTCTTCCGCCGGATGCGTGGCACCCATTGTGTGGCATCGGGCGGGACTCGATTGAAACCGCTTACTGCTCGAAACCCTTCTGATATTCTGTCGGTTTTTGTGGGCCCTGCTTCTGACGGAATCAGCGTAATATCCCTTGCATTTCATGATTTTTCAGGTTCGGGCACTCAAGGATTTTCCTTCTTTGAGGGGTTTTCCCTGTGATATACGATTAGTGATGTCGCGAATCACATATCATAAACTACCCCCGTTTCTTGAAATGACCTCCCATTCTACTAATTCATGACAGTGCGCATTACCATGGGCCGATGGTCTACATGCTTGACAGAGGGTCCTCGTTGCTCCGCGCTAATCACAAATTTCATCTGTTACGAGGATATATATGATAAGCTCAATCTTTATAAGACTTTGAAACATTGGCATGAATTTTACAGAGTTCATGAAAACTTAGAGAGTGTTCTAGGATCCAATTCGACTCACCTATCAACCCTCCTTCAAAGCAAAAGTAGTACATAATTGTGTGCATCGACTACCTGACAAAGTGGGCGAAGAAAAAAGCAATCAAAGCAATGACAGAGGAAAATGCAGCTGATTTTTTTAGGGAAAACATGTTCTACAAGTTCGGGTATCCGAGAGAGTTGGTCACAGACCAAGGCAGTCAGTTCACTTCCAACCTGATTGAAGACTTTCTCACACATCATAAGATCAAGCACATGACTTCCACCCCTTACCATCCACAAGCCAATGGGCAAGTGGATGTCACTAACAGAGCATTGGAAGGGATCCTAACCAAGGTAGTGAGCAGCAACAGAAAATACTGGGAGGACAGATTAGTTGAGGTCACTTGGGCCTACAACACAACATGGAAGACCACCACCGGGTTCACACCCTATGGACTAGTCTATGGGAAGAAGGCTTTGTTGTCAATAGAGTTTGAATTCAATACCCTAAGGATGGCAGCTCAGCTGGACCTAGACCTCAGCCATGCACAGAAGGAGATATTACTTCAGCTCAATGGGTTGGATGAATACAAATTGCAAGCCCTTCTCCATACAGAGGTAGTTCATCTTTAGAAAAAGATATGGAATGATAGAAATATCAGGGATAAGCAATTCCAAGAGGGAGATTGGGCACTACTCTATGATTCAAGATACAAAGATTTCAAAGGCGAGCTGAGGACAAGATGGTTGGGACCCTACACTATGGAGAAATGCAATGGCAATGGATCAGTTCTTATCAGAACCATTGATGATGAAGCCATCCCCATGCTTGTCAATGGACATCGATTGGAAGTCTACAAGAAACCCCTCTCCAAGCGAGAGTTTATTGAAGATTTGAATAAAACAGTGATGATAGTGGAGCATTTCTTAGCTTCCACTTCACCCATTCACTAAAGAAAAAAGAGAAAAAATAAGGACTCAAGTGAAAACCTCCATGAGGCCCTTGAGTCCCATCATTGGGTTGAAACCTCTTCTGAGGTGGCCCAGTGATGTCAAAAAAAAGAAAAAGGAAAAGAATAAGATCCCTGGGTGAAAGCCTCCCTTGGAGGCGCCCAAAGCAGGATATTAAGGTGAAAACCTCTCTGTGGTACCCTAGTTATTTCAAAAAAAAAAAAGAGAAAGAAAAAAAGAATTTTTATTGCATTGCAGGTTTGCAGGAGGACTACAAGGAGCGAAAGAAGGTGCCAAGGGGACCCTGACATTCATACCATCATCAATCTCATCTTCTCCACACCTTCCTCCATCATTTTTGGCATCTCTTTCACCCCACTATACCTCTTCTTCCAAAACTATGTTTTCTACAGGAGGCTCTATTTTTTCTACAAGAGGCTCCTATAGGAATTACAGAGAGCCAAAAGTGTCTATAGGAGGTAGTTTGAGGGACAAGAAAAGCTTCATGAGGAACCTATAATCCCTCTTATCATCTTCAAACCTCCTTGCCATCATTTCCAAGCCTGCATCATTATTATTATTATTTTTCGCTTTCCAAGAAAAAACACAGAAAAACAGTTTTTCAGTTTTGAAAAGAAAAACAAAAATAAAAGGAGGAAAATGCACCATTAACTTTACCTGAATCTTACATACTATCCCTCCATCATTCATCTCCACCTATGGTATCATTCTCGAGCTCCAAGCACAGGGAAATAGCTGAAGTTTCAAGGGGAGAAGCAACTACAAAAGCTCATATAAGAATTCCTGTAGCAGCTGATCCCATAAAAGTCCGACACCAGCAACAAGGGACAAGACATCTAAATGTTGAAAAGGCACATGCAGCGCAGCTGCATCAAAATAAGAACCTACAAAAACACACAACAAGACATCAGCAAGTAGAGACAACATGCATGAAGGAAAATGAATGCATGCAACAGAGGAAGCCACAACACCTCACAGTCGATGGCAACAAATACACTTGGATTATAAGTAAGCAGCTAAGTCACTCCTCTATCTGCATTTGTGTAATTAGGAATCATACGAAGGCAACGAGATGGTTGAAACCGAAAGAGGGAAAGGTGGTCAGTTAACTTGGCCACCTTCATTTAGTTGACTCCACTTAACCAAGATATCACCCACACGTGTGCACAGTCAACTCAACCAAAAGATGCGAAGGACAAGTAGTGGGAGGAAGAGTTAACTCCGATGCAGTAATGAGGGGATTATTATGAGGGGGGTCATGATGACCAAGTAGGTGGGGACCAATGGGCCTAATCTGGGTAATGTACACCTTGCTAGTGTTAGTGTCAATATTTGCAGCCTTCCTCCAGTGATCAAACATGCTCTTACGCAAGTGATTTTAAGGTGTCAAGGTCAAATTTTATCATTTCAGTGAGTCTTCAAGTAAAATTTGGTCACTAGGCATTAGGTCTAGGGTGTGATTTTACCCTTGTCAAAATTGTCCAAATGATGTTCCATGTCACCATTCATCTGAGTCTACCATCATTCAGAGGGTTGTCATCATCATGTCAAGTTCCATTGGGTCATTTCACACCTTGTTCGTGCTTCAGTTGCGCCTAGGCAAGGTTCATTTCCCTCTCCTAGGGTTTTGAAGCTAATTTCTTTTGGGTGGTCAAATCATCAGAAACGCTTGTATCCTGATGTTCATACACCTTCCCCTATCCTTAAAATACCTTATCAAACACTTCCCATCACTAGATCCCCCAAATTCCTCATTTTCGCACAAACCCTAGTTTCTTGCTACAACCTGACAATTTTCTATGGTTGGGCCTGTGTTTTGCATTTTTGGACCCCTTCCCCTCACTCAATTTCTGAGATTCCACTTTCCCCTACTTCCTAACATCCCTCCATACTTCCCAAAATTTCCTCAAGAATTTATAAGCTCCCTATCCCCTTCATTTCGCTTCATTTCGGCAAATCCCTTGTCCCACACATCGGGATATGTTTCACTCAAATGATGTTTCTGAGAAATCAAAGATGAATTCAGGAAAACTGAAAGAGGTTTTTGTCCATAACATAACAAGGAAGAAAAAAGTCCTTCACTTTTTACACAGGTGTTATGGTTTTGAGGAAATGTCAAAAATACAGTTGCCTTGGGAGAATTGATGCACCTCTGGCCCGACCTCAGACAAATCAAGTTTTCTCCTAGCTCGGTTGGCCAAATGACTTTCTTGATGATCCAAATGATAACTAGAGACAAGTATCTTTCCAATGAGCTATCATGAGCTCAATTCGTAGTTGAGGAAGGCATTCAAACGTTGACCGTAACAGCACTCTGCCTTTAGGCAGCCTCATTTGTCACAGTTCAACCAGTCTTGGGAGATTTGATTTTTGACAGAGAAAATGAACTCCAAATTGTAAAATTCTAGTTGGGATGGAAATTAGACAGGACAAGATTTCCAATGAGCTATCACGAGCTCAATTTGAGATTGAGGAAGGCATTCAAAAGTTGACCGCAACAGCACTCTGCCTTGAGGCAGCCTCATTTGGCACAGTTCAACCAATCTTGGGAGATTTGATTTTTGACAGTGAAAATGAACTCCAAATCGAAACCTTCTAGTTGGGTTGAAAAGTAGACTCAAATAAATTTCCAACAAGCTATCCTGCGCTCAATTTGGACATTGGAAAGGCTTCCAAAAGTCACCTGGAAAAGAGCACGATGCACAGGAGGAGGAGCGCGGTGGTTTTATAAATATTTTCACTCCATATGGTCAGTTATACAAGTGGCAAAGGAAGGAAAAGGGTCACCCAAGCCATGTGTCATGTTTTTGGTGCTGCAATTGTAGCTGATACTCGGCTCTCCACCTTCATTTTGTGACCCTTGGGCATTCTATCTCTTCATGGCACATTCTATATATTGTATGCAAACCATTTGCAAAGCAATTTTTTTTTTTTTTGGTTGGCTGGCTTGTAACTTCTGGGACACTGTGGGAAAGAAAATTTGTTTCTGCATTGTATATTTTTACAGAGAATTAATGAAAGGCAGCGGCTCTGTTTCATGAGATTCCTGTGGTTGTGAGTGTAGCAAGTGTGTCTCTTATGTTTCATATGTATCTTGTTATGTTCCATATTTCATTTCATATTCATTTCTGGTGAAATTTTTTGAATGAGAATAGGTAGAATTCAATTTTATTGCTCTACCTGTGGGAAAATTTCATGTACAGTGTTCATTCTTCTGTTGAAAAGGATTCATGTTGTCCATGCCCTTTTCACCTTCTTAATCAATCTCTCCATTCCGCCATATCTTAAAACTAAAATTGCTATGCTTTCCGCCTACCTTGCCTCACGAAATAATATGTGCCTTTATGTTAAGTTCTCTGTTCATTGAGGTCCAGTGGTCCCATAACATCCTAGAAACATAGTCATTCATAAAAATCCCTCCTTATGTTAATTTTCACTTACTAGCCTAAGATAAATTGTTCGTTGGAAAGTCATCTCAGTCCTTTTCGTTCATCTATTCACTGAGTGTGACTCGGAGAGAGCCCTCTCCTGTTCTGGTAGGGCTAGCTACCAAACTGAGCGTGTTTTGTGGTTACCCTCAATTTTTCCTTCTTTCAGCCTAAGGCGGATTTAGGTGCTAACATAGTGGCGACCATACTGGGGACTTGATTACAAAATTGTTTGCTTGTAGATTGTCTTGTCCCAGGACATATCTCAAGTGCAGATCTGATGTTGGTGGTGAACAATGATCAGACATAAGAAGATGGCTGAAATCATTCACCTAGTGACTCCATTCGCGATGGATCGGATTGCAAGAAGATACGCTCCCATGAGCCGAGATCACATCCCAGGCTTCCCAAATAAAATTCTGAAGGTAGATTGGTCAAAGAATCTGCCTACGTTTAAAGATGATGGTAAGAAGGATGCTGCTTTACACCTAGTTCAATTTCACATGCATATTCGCAAGTTGAAGGTTGATTTTCCTGAAGATTGCTTAATGAAGATATTCATGGCCACTCTGGAAGACGAAGCCCAATCTTGGTATGAAAGTTTGCCACCAGCTTCCATTTATTGTCTAAAGGATTTTCATTCAGTATTCTTTGAGAAGTATAAAGAATCTTATCCATCATTAAATTTAGTTCAAGATTGTTGCAAGCATGCTCATGGTTTTATTGAGAGCCCTAAAAAATACTATGGGGATGATAATTTTGTAGATGATGATATCATGGAGGCCTTGTATGAGAATCCATTTCAGCAACATGAAGAGAAACTAGAGGAGTCCCATCAAGATGCTCATGAAACTTTGCAGCAAAATCAAGATCTTTGTACGGTGGAAAATGAAGGAAGATCAGAATCAAAAGAAAAAGACATCTTGTTTCTTCAGCAAGAGGTAAATCTTCATGTTTTTCATGATCCAATGGCAATTTGTTGCAGACAGCAGTGAAGGTGATTATTGCAGTATTTAGTGATGAAGGAGATCATGGCCAATTATGTTTTTGGATGCCCAGTTACCAATATCAATTGTTGACCAGAAGATCTGATCGGAAGAATTAGTCAAGAAGCCATCTTCTTGATTGGTTACATTGGCAGTTTGATATAGTTTGATGATATATAGTCTTGTAAGAAATAAAGGTGGTCATGCTCTACCACCAAGCTTTAAGTTTTAAGTTCGGAGTCAAGTTTTGTTTAGTCATGTCAGTTTGCATTGAGTCAGTTTCAGTCAAGTTTCAGTCAATAAATTGAATCATGTTGGTTTGTCGGAATAATGGACTCCATAGCCCAATGGACAAAAGGCATTGTCTAGCTCTTCCAAAGATTTACTATTCTTGGCACCTCCAAGGAGCTACCATCCCCCATTGGAGCCAATGTTACTGTCAGTATTTTCATCCTTCCTCCAGTGATCAAACATGCTCTTACACAACTGATTTTAAGGTGTCAAGGTCAAATTTTATCATTTCAGTGAGTCTTCAAGTAAAATTTGGTCACTAGGCATTAGGTCTAGGGTGTGATTTTACCCTTGTCAAAATTGTCCAAATGATGTTCCATGTCACCATTCAGCTGAGTCTACCATCATTCAGAGGGTTGTCATCATCATTTCAAGTTCCATTGGGTCATTTCACACCTTGTTCGTGCTTCAGTTGCGCCTAGGCAAGGTTCATTTCCCTCTCCTAGGGTTTTGAAGCTAATTTCTTTTGGGTGGTCAAATCATCAGAAACGCTTGTATCCTGATGTTCATACACCTTCCCCTATCCTTAAAATACCTTATCAAACAGTTCCCATCACTAGATCCCCCAAATTCCTCATTTTCGCACAAACCCTAGTTTCTTGCTACAACCTGACAATTTTCTATGGTTGGGCCTGTGTTTTGCCTTTTTGGACCCCTTCCCCTCACTCAATTTCTGAGATTCCACTTTACCCTACTTCCTAACATCCCTCCATACTTCCCAAAATTTCCTCAAGAATTTATAAGCTCCCTATCCCCTTCATTTCGCTTCATTTCGGCAAATCCCTTGTCCCACACATCGGGATATGTTTCACTCAAATGATGTTTCTGAGAAATCAAAGATGAATTCAGGAAAACTGAAAGAGGTTTTTGTCCATAACATAACAAGGAAGAAAAAAATCCTTCACTTTTTACACAGGTGTTATGGTTTTGAGGAAATGTCAAAAATACAGTTGCCTTGGGAGAATTGATGCACCTCTGGAGCGACCTCAGAAAAATCAAGTTTTCTCCTAGCTCGGTTGGCCAAATGACTTTCTTGATGATCCAAATGATAACTAGAGACAAGTATCTTTCCAATGAGCTATCATGAGCTCAATTCGTAGTTGAGGAAGGCATTCAAACGTTGACCGTAATAGCACTCTACCTTTAGGCAGCCTCATTTGTCACAGTTCAACCAGTCTTGGGAGATTTGATTTTTGACAGAGAAAATGAACTCCAAATTGTAAAATTCTAGTTGGGATGGAAATTAGACGGGACAAGATTTCCAATGAACTATCATGAGCTCAATTTGAGATTGAGGAAGGCATTCAAAAGTTGACCGCAACAGCACTCTGCCTTGAGGCAGCCTCATTTGGCACAGTTCGACCAATCTTGGGAGATTTGATTTTTGATAGTGAAAATGAACTCCAAATCGAAACCTTCTAGTTGGGTTGAAAATTAGACTCAAAGAAATTTCCAACAAGCTATCCTGCGCTCAATTTGGACATTGGAAAGGCTTCCAAAAGTCACCTGGAAAAGAGCACGATGCACAGGAGGAGGAGCGCAGTGGTTTTATAAATATTTTCACTCCATATGGTCAGTTATACAAGTGGCAAAGGAAGGCAAAGGGTCACCCAAGCCATGTGTCATGTTTTTGGTGCTGCAATTGTAGCTGATACTCGGCTCTCCACCTTCATTTTGTGACCCTTGGGCATTCTATCTCTTCATGGCACATTCTATATATTGTATGCAAACCATTTGCAAAGCAATTTTTATTTTTTTTTGGTTGGCTTGCTTGTAACTTCTGGGACACTGTGGGAAAGAAAATTTGTTTCTGCATTGTATATTTTTACAGAGAATTAATGAAAGGCAGCGGCTCTGTTTCATGAGATTCCTGTGGTTGTGAGTGTAGCAAGTGTGTCTCTTATGTTTCATATGTAACTTGTTATGTTCCATATTTCATTTCATATTCATTTCTGGTGAAATTTTTTGAATGAGAATAGGTAGAATTCAATTTTATTGCTCTACCTGTGGGAAAATTTCATGTACAGCGTTCATTCTTTTGCTGAAAAGGATTCATGTTGTCCATGCCCTTTTCACCTTCTTAATAAATCTCTCCATTCTGCCATATCTTAAACTAAAATTGCTATGATTTCCGCCTACCTTGCCTCACGAAATAGTATGTGCCTTTATGTTAAGTTCTCTGTTCATTGAGGTCCAGTGGTCCCATAACATCCCAGAAACATAGTCATTCATAAAAATCCCTCCTTATGTTAATTTTCACTTACTAGCCTAAGATAAATTGTTCGTTGGAAAGTCATCTCAGTCCTTTTCGTTCATATATTCACTGAGTGTGACTCGGAGAGAGCCCTCTCCTGTTCTGGTAGGGCTAGCTACCAAACTGAGCGTGTTTTGTGGTTACCCTCAATTTTTCCTTCTTTCAGCCTGAGGCGGATTTAGGTGCTAACATAGTGGCGACCATACTGGGGACTTGATTACAAAATTGTTTGCTTGTAGATTGTCTTGTCCCAGGACATATCTCAAGTGCAGATCTGATGTTGGTGGTGAACAACGATCAGACATAAGAAGATGGCTGAAATCATTCACCTAGTGACTCCATTCGCGATGGATCGGATTGCAAGAAGATACGCTCCCATGAGCCGAGATCACATCCCAGGCTTCCCAAATAAAATTCCGAAGGTAGATTGGTCAAAGAATCTGCCTACGTTTAAAGATGATGGTAAGAAGGATGCTGCTTTACACCTAGTTCAATTTCACATGCATATTCGCAAGTTGAAGGTTGATTTTCCTGAAGATTGCTTAATGAAGATATTCATGGCCACTCTGGAAGACGAAGCCCAATCTTGGTATGAAAGTTTGCCACCTGCTTCCATTTATTGTCTAAAGGATTTTCATTCAGTATTCTTTGAGAAGTATAAAGAATCTTATCCATCATTAAATTTAGTTCAAGATTGTTGCAAGCATGCTCATGGTTTTATTGAGAGCCCTAAAAAATACTATGGGGATGATAATTTTGTAGATGATGATATCATGGAGGCCTTGTATGAGAATCCATTTCAGCAACATGAAGAGAAACTAGAGGAGTCCCATCAAGATGCTCATGAAACTTTGCAGCAAATCAAGATCTTTGTACGGTGGAAAATGAAGGAAGATCAGAATCAAAAGAAAAAGACATCTTGTTTCTTCAGCAGGAGGTAAATCTTCATGTTTTTCATGATCCAATGGCAAATTTGTTGCAGACAACAGTGAAGGTGATTATTGCAGTATTTAGTGATGAAGGAGATCATGGCCAATTATGTTTTTGGATGCCCAGTTACCAATATCAATTGTTGACCAGAAGATCTGATCGGAAGAATTAGTCAAGAAGCCATCTTCTTGATTGGTTACATTGGTAGTTTGATATAGTTTGATGATATATAGTCTTGTAAGAAATAAAGGTGGTCATGCTCTACAACCAAGCTTTAAGTTTTAAGTTCGGAGTCAAGTTTTTTTTAGTCATGTCAGTTTGCATTGAGTCAGTTTCAGTCAAGTTTCAGTCAATAAATTGAATCATGTTGGTTTGTCGGAATAATGGACTCCATAGCCCAATGGACAAAAGGCACTGTCTAGCTCTTCCAAAGATTTACTATTCTTGGCACCTCTAAGGAGCTACCATCCCCCATTGGAGCCAATGTTAGTGTCAGTATTTTCAGCCTTCCTCCAGTGATCAAACATGCTCTTACACAAGTGATTTTAAGGTGTCAAGGTCAAATTTTATCATTTCAGTGAGTCTTCAAGTAAAATTTGGTCACTAGGCATTAGGTCTAGGGTGTGATTTTACCCTTGTCAAAGTTGTCCAAATGATGTTCCATGTCACCATTCAGCTGAGTCTACCATCATTTAGAGGGTTGTCATCATCATGTCAAGTTCCATTGGGTCATTTCACACCTTGTTCGTGCTTCAGTTGCACCTAGGCAAGGTTCATTTCCCTCTCCTAGGGTTTTGAAGCTAATTTCTCTTGGATGGTAAAATCATCAGAAAAGCTTGTATCCTGATGTTCATACACCTTCCCCTATCCTTAAAATACCTTATCAAACACTTCCCATCATTTGGATCCCCCAAATTCCTCATTTTCGCACACACCCTAGTTTCTTGCTACAACCTGGCAATTTTCTATGGTTGGGCCTGTGTTTTGCCTTTTTGGACCCCTTCCCCTCACTCAATTTCTGAGATTCCACTTTCCCCTATTTTCTAACATCCCTCCATACTTCCCAAAATTTCCTCAAGAATTTAGAAGCTCCCTATCTCCTTCATTTCACTTCATTTCGGCAAATCCCTTGTCCCACACATTAGGATATGTTTCACTCAAATGATGTTTCTGAGCAATCAAAGATGAATTCTGGAAACCTGAGAGAGGTTTTTGTCCATAACAGACCAAGGAAGAAAAACCTCCTTCACTTCTTACACAGGTGTTATGGTTTTGAGGAAATGTCAAAAATACAGTTGCCTTGGGAGAATTGATGCACCTCTGGAGCGACCTAAGAAAAATCACGTTTTATCCTAGCTCGGTTGGCCAAATGACTTGTTTGATGATCTAGATGATAACGAGAGACAAGTAGCATTCCAATGAGCTATCATGAGCTCAATTTTGAATTGAGGAAGGCATTTAAAAGTTGACTGTAACAACACTCTGCCTTTAGGTAGCCTCACTTGGTAGAGTTCGACCAGTCTTGGGAGATTTGATTTTTGACAAGGAAAATGAACTCCAAATTGCAAAATTCTGGTTGGGATGGAAAGTAGACAGGACAAGCGTTCCAATGAGCTATCACAAGCTTAATTTTAGATTGAGGAGGACATTCAAACGTTGACCGCAACAGCACTCTGTCTTGAGGCAGCCTCATTTGGCACAAGTCGACCAATCTTGGGAGATTTGATTTGTGACAGAGCAAATGAACTCCAAATAGAAAAATTCTAGTGGGGTTGGAAAGTCGACACAGATACCTTTCCAAAAAGCTATCCAGTGCTCAATTTGGACATCGAGAAGGCCTCCAAAAGTCACCTAGAAAAGAGCACGACGCACAGGAGGAGGAGCGCGGCAGTTTTATAAATATTTTCACTCCATATGGTCAGTTATACAAGTGGAAAAGGAAGGCAAAGGGTCACCCAAGCCATGTGTCATGTTTTTGGTGCTGCACCTGTAGCTGATGCTTGGCTCTCCACCTTCATTTTTTGACCCTTGGGCGTTCTATCTCTTCATGGCACATTCTATATATTGTATGCAAACCATTTGCAAAGGAATTTTTGGGTTGGTTGGCTTGTAACTTCTGGGGGACTATGGCAAAGAGACTTTGTTTCTGCATTGTATATTTTTACAGAGAATTAATGATAGGCAGCAGCTCTATTTCATGAGATTCATGTGGTTGTGAGTGTAGCAAGTGTGTCTCCTATGTTTCATATGTATCTTGTTATGTTTCATAGTTCATTTCATATTCATTTCTAGTGAAATTTTTTCGAATGAGATTAGGTAGAATTCAATTTTATTGCTATACCTATGGGAAAATTTCATGTACAGTGTTCATTCTTCTGTTGAAAAGGATTCATGTTGGTCATGCCCTTTTCACCTTCTTAATCAATCTCTCCATTCCGCCATATCTTAAAACTAAATTGCTATGCTTTCCGCCTACGTTGCCTCACGAAATAATCTCTGCCTTTATGTTAAGTTCTTTGTTCATTGAGGTCCAGTGGTCCCATAACATCCTAGAAACATAGTCATTCATAAAAATCACTCCTTATATTCAATTTCACTTACTAGCCTAAGACAAACATTTCATTGTAAGTCATCTCAGGCCATTTCATTTACTTATTCACTGAGTGTGACTCAGAGAGAGCCCTCTCCTGTCCTCGTAGGGCTAGCTATGAGGCTGAGCTTGGTTTGATGTTGCCTTGAACCTCGCCTTCCTTCAGCCTAAGGCAGATTCATGTGCTAACAGCTAGCTCAGCACTCATAACCGAAAACAGCCATAAAAGGTAATGAACACTCCTCCCCGCGCATTCTCACCACCTTTCTTCAGTTTCTCCTCATAACTCAACCACACAACAGCCTTCTTATGCCCCCACAGCTTTGTATCCACCATTCTCCATAGATTTCCTCCATATTTCTTCTCTCGACATTTTCTACAGGAGCACCTACATGAAATCTATAGGAGGGATAGCAGGCTTCTACAGGAGGGGCAATGAGTCATTTTGAAGGGAGGAAACACGATTTTTGGCATGAATTTTAGTCTGATGAGGTAGGGTTAATGAATGCCCTCTATTGAATATCAAATATGAAAGAGTTGGTCTCAAATTGAAGATAAATTGATTCTTTAATAGGGTAGAAATATAAAAAAAACACAATCCCCTCTGTCTTTCTATTTCACTCAAAATTCTTTGTCTCCACCTCCATATCTAGTTTTTAAAAAGAAGTAAAGGCAGTATGACAGGGAGGTTTATGAGAAAAGAGCCCACTAACTCCACTAGACTCGATGCAAATATGCAAGTGGTGGAAATATTTACAAGGGAAAACTGGATGAATTTCTTTGAGAAGTTTAGAGAGTTTGATGATGAAATTTCCCATGAATTTTCTCTCACTCTAGTCCCTCACACAAGAAGTCATGCTACTGTAACCATTAGAGGCCTCTACATTGAAATACCGATGAATTCATCAATAGGGTCACTACCCTTCCTCTTGGGCTGCCTTGGAGTAAAAATGAGAAAATAATTGGCCAGGCTGCTAAGTGGAAATTTTTCCAAGATAATGAAACCCCTGTTGAAGACAAAAATGGAATTAGGAGGGCTAGTTTACTATATCCCTGGGATGAGGTTAGCTACCAGGTGATCAAATACATTTCTTGTGAGGGGAGGCACAACATTTTTTATGGATATCATTTCAGAATCCTCCAAGAATTGAGATATGGCATGGATACCCTAGCACATCAAAAGCTCAGTATCCCTTACTTTCTCCTTCAGTCTCTCACTGACTCCAGCACCAAGGTACAAGAAGGAAATTCAAAATAGCTAGCATACCATGGCCTAATCAAGATCCTAGTAGAAGAAGCCCTCCATACCCTTACAATCCCTGTAGCATGGGAAGTTTTCAGAAATATGACAGTTGAGGATGACATCAAGGCATTAACCTATGATGTCAGTCCTGCTATCAGTGAGCAGGGAGAACAACAAGGAGGAGAATATGAAGCCAGCGGTGACATAGCAAAGCAAAAGAGGAAAGAGGAAAGAAAAGAAATAGAGTAGGGGAGATTTGAAGAGACAGAACAAGAGGTAGGAAAAGAGATAGAGCAAGAGGAGGAAAAAGAGACAGAAGAGGGAGAAAAGGAGGCAGAGAGGGCAAAGCAAAGAGAAGAGTCCCCTGAAACTTTGGAGAGAGAAGCAGCAACTACCCTCACTGCCCTCAGTACACTAGGAAATCAGAAGCAGAAGAGGAAAAGAAAAACCTCCATGTATTTCAGGGCAAGGAAGAGTATCAGAATTAAAACAGGCAAACCTCAGCCCTCATCAAAGACTCCCATTAACATTGAATATTCACCATCTGCAAAGGTGAAAGAATCTCCTTCCAAGACACCCATAACCTATGAAAGAATCTCATAGTTCTTAGCCATGGCTGAAAATTGAGAAAAGTATGCTTAATGTCAGTAGAGTGCTCTTGAATTATGGAGTAGATAGCTTCACCAACATAAGGTTTCGATAAGAGCACAAGATCAAGTAAACAACTTTCATGAGATTTCTTTCTTTCATTTTTCATGAAGATGAATCACATTCAATGGTTAGAAATATTGGAACAAAAAAGGCGATGTGATAGATCTGGAAGAGAAAGTTCAAATCTATTCAAATCATAGAAGCATCAACTCAAAAATATTGTGGCAATGCTACTACAAGAAGGATGGATCTATTCTTTAGACTTGTTGACATGGAAAATGAATTAAATATCTCACATCTCGTAATTGATGTCATATTAACATAAGAATGGATTAAAGAAAATTTAGATGAATATTAAATACAAACAAAATGATAACATATTTATATAATGTGGAATGCATTTATATTCACAAAGATATACAGATTAGTACATATGTTTGACCCTTCGTTTCATATTCCAAGAGTTCTCTTAGAAATTTGTGGTAGTTCACATTCTTTCACACTAACCCTAATGGATTATGTGTTCAACATTACCCCCTCCCCCACCCCCCAAATTCAAAGGGGTGTATATGAGCCCAAAAAGAGAGCTGAAATACAAAGTGCATGGAAAGAAATAGTTGGATGTGCTCTCTGAAATAATGGTTTTAAGGAAGACCACAAACCAAAAGAGGTAGAATATCACAAGGTTTTGACTAGTGTTGGTTTAAGGTTGACCACCAACTCAAGAAATAAAGCTTGAAGCAATTCTTGGAATAATTCTGAATCTAGGTAGAAGCTAAAGCCTTCTACAAAGTGGAAGTACCCCTTGATCATTGTTTAAAGATAATCACAAATTTTGTAGAAGAAACAAAAGTATTTTTTCGGTAACAATTTAAGATTAGCTACCAACGAAATACATATTCATGGCACGTGACTCTCTCTCTGGCTTTAACTCTAAATCTAGCTATGGCTTACTTAAGCTCTAGGCTTTAGAAATTGGCTCTAGTTCAAACTATGGATTAGGCTCACTTGATAAATATTCAAAGCTAATTAATGCAGGGTTACCCTTTCTTACACCCACAGTATGCTTATATATGTGTAAGCAACTTAGTCCCAGATATTTAACTCTCTCAAGAGTCAAATCTTCTACCATAAAATGGTTAAGGCCCTCTTTATCAGTACTTATATTACGAAACTCAATCACCCTACTTAAACCCTCTATTGGGACTTTAATCACCCTTCTAAACCTTCACATAAGACTTTATTGAAGCCTTACTTTAAGTCCTCCCTATCGGGGCTTTAAAACCCTTCAGAATCCTTATCATAACCCCTTAAGCCCGCATATATATAACCTTCCCTCTCATAACCTTGGTGATGAGCCTCATAAATGGGTAATTTTATGGGCTCATTTTACCTCGTAACCTAGTCAAATCAACCATTCTCTTAGCTTATTGTATTATTTTCTGATTATATTTATGCTTATAGGGTGAGTTGAGTTAGGTATTATGCCATGTGGTCTAACATGTATTTAATGCAGATTATTGATGGACTACGAGGTCAAAGTCAAGGATCTAGTGGTCAAACTGTAGCAATAACCCGAAGTAGATAGAGGAGAGGAATTATAGGAGGGAATCCCCCTCATTTATTTCTCCTCACTTCGAATTCCCCTTCATTCAGCTCGGAGTACAAGCATCTAAATCATGCACTAGAAGGCAGCTGAGCAAGTAGAAGATGATTATTAGTTATCTCGAGTTTTCGGAGCCAAGCCTCCCTGATTTTAAGGAAGTTTTTGGTAGCTTCAAATGTATAAGTAGAGAGGCCTAGGGCCTCAATAGGGTCAAATTTTTTTTTCTTGTGTAAACTCTGCTCAAATTTCGAGCTTACTATTTTATGACAGTTTTATGTAATCTTGCTATTTTTTGATAATGAAGATGGAATACTTTTTGAGCTAGCTCTGAGTTACCTCAAAGGGCTGAAGCTCTTGGGTTAGGGCCCAATCCAATAAGCCAAGCTTCTCTTTACCTGTATTTGTATGCTTTACTTCAATTTGTAGATTAGTTTTCTATTAGATGTATTTCTCTTATGGTTAAGAATAGGTTGTTTTTGATGATTTAGTAGCTTGCTTTTGTTTGTGCTTTCTGTAGCAGGTTAAGCAGTGATCAAATAAGATTCAAAAGGCTAGCAATAGTGCCGTGGCCTCTCTTCCTCCCTCTGGGACAATGATTTGAGGCAAAGACTCTCTTGCTACCCCAAAAACACAGATTTTCCTCATTCCTAGGACTTCTAGTGTTTGCAGCTCTTTAGTAGGTGGATAGTCCAGTTTTTCTTTGCTTTAGATATTCTTTATCATGTTCACTTCTTGATTTTCAATACTCCTTTTTCATGCTTTCCTTTCTTACAGAATTTCCCAACATTTCCTTCTATACATCATAGTTTAGGCCATTTTAATGCAAAACTTTGTTTTTCCTAGGATGCACTCATTTCATTGGTTGCTTGATTTTCTTGGTTTACTATCAGTTTCTATGCATAAAATCTCTTCTATCAGTAGGCTAGCTTACCAGCAATCACACTTTCCATCTAATCCATGCCCTATAGGTCTCCCAAACCTCACCTCAATTATGCCCTAGTTTCCTTCATTTTTTATAGAACTTCTTCCTCTCTCCTTGAGAAAACCCAATCATCTTTCTCTATCCTGGTGATTCATGGTAGAACTTAGGCACCCTAACACCTCATTCCAACCTTAATCCACCTTTTCTACCCATTCTAACACTCTTAAAACAATGAAAATTGCTCTTGGCCTCCTGTAGTTTCCATGTTTTCCTCTTGTAGTTTTCCTATCTCCTCCTGTAGTTTTTCCTGTAGACTTTCTTTTAAAGGTTGAGTGTGGGAAAATCCTCTAGAAGGCCACCTAAGACCTCCTAGGACCCATCCACACCATCCTACATCCTCCCAAGATCCAAAACCGCCCTCTAACACCACCTGTTCGCTGTCACACTCACACACAATAAATTAGATGCATGTTAAATTCACATAAAAACACATAAAAATCCAAAAATATGTTTTTTGCTTATTTACTTCTAGAAATAGCATGGTTAGATGTTGTTTACTTCCTTGATTAGGTAATGGCATTTCTTTCATGGTTTTCATAGTGTTTTTGGCAAAAATAGAATTAGCTTGTTAATTAGGGTTTACTAGGTTTTGCTTTACATTCCAATCTTTCTTCTTTCTGCAGTTAGAATAGCATCTGTAGAGTAATCTTTCTTTCCTTTCATCACATATAAAGCTTCTTCTGAAATCTATAGAAGTTGACTTGCACTCTTAGTGATCTTGCGCCGGCTAACCAAGTGACAACCTGCAGTGAGAACTAGTACTTGTGCATATAACACTAACGCTTCCAAGTTTGTTATGAACTACCAGGTTGATAAAAGTATAGTTGGTAGCCCAGGAGTTGCAGCATTCTTGCTGCAATACTAGCGCTCACCACTTGGTTACATATATATTAACATACAAAACCACATATTGGCATTAAATCCCTTATAATCCAATTACAAAGGAAATATACACAAAACTCACATTTTCCACCTTGGTACAGCCTCTGCACAGACCCCGAGGTTAAACTTTATCGCAATCGGTAGTCGCTCCATTCGCGGCATCACACACACACAAATATATATATATATATATATATATATATATATATATATATATATATATATATATATATATATATATATATAGATATATCATCGCCCCTTTCCTCTCATATGCGACTATTGGAGGTGCTAAATATATGTTTTAACCTTAAAAAGGCTTGGCAATACATTATCATAATTACATGGAATTACTTTGAAATCCCACTTCGAACATGTATAGCAGATTCCAAATACTTTCGTCCCACATTCATAACATCATCGGGTCTACCCTTTAGTCGCATTCCTCTGCACGTCGATAAGCCCGAACTCCGATCGCCGATTTATCGCTATCGGCGATATCGCAACATCGCTGAGTCACCGTCGCTATCCCTGGGCACCTCCGACTTGCGACTTGTGATTAGATCTAGACCATTGATCTGGTCCTAATCCAACAGTCCACAATCAATCGGCGATCACTCATCGCAACTCTTTAAGGCTTGGTTCCGATAACTTTTAAAAGGACTCCGCCGATGCGATTTAATCTCGACCGTTGATCTTCTAGATCCAACGGTCCCTGAGCCTCAATACTTCAATTCCTCGTCTGCTTCTTTTCTTGGGTTTTTACGCTATCTCTTATGTTCTTCTATGGTTTCCAGGGTTTCCTTAATGGTTTCTGTTCTTTGTTGTTTTCACTGCACGTCTCCTTTTGGACTACTCTCTCATGCTCCTTTGATTGATCTCGTCCTAGATCATTTCTTGATCCCTTAATGGATTCAAAGGTCCATTATGAACCTACAGTTCGTTCCTCTCCTCTGCCTCTTTTACTCCACTATGTATTCGCCTCGACCTATCTGCACATGCATTTATATTGAATTCCAATTCAATACATCATTCATCATTCAACATTCGAACACACATTCGAACTCAGAATTGAGTTCTTCTGTATATAAAAAAATCACAATTGATTACACAACGAGACTCTATCTCTCCAGCCTGATCTTCTGATTATAACGGCCTCTCTCCCTCTCTTGCCTATAGGCTTATAGACACACTCCCCCTGGCTGGCTGGCTAGCTAACTGGCTAACTAACTCCTCCAACCTCTCTCTTTTTTTTCTTTTCAATACATTAGAAACAATTTCTTTACAGTTGCTCAATAGTTTCTTTAAACTAATTCCTAACTAATCCTAATCCTCTCATGTTCTCCTACATTCGAAAACATTTACAAATATGTCTCACAATATCTAATTAATTCCTATTCTCATTAAAATCACTCAAAGGCCTAAATATTTACATTAATTCTTACTCAGGAACCTATTTTCTTGAAAACACAAGACCCCCTATGTCTACTAAATTACATTGATTTTCTTGGGCTGAATGCTCCTGCATCAGACTTCCAAGCTTGAAAACATTCATGATCTCCGAATCATGTGTTCCCATATGGTAATAGGAAACCTCCGGGGTCCCAAACTTTATTTTGTAGAAGTCCAAGCTCTGCTCCTTTGCTACTGCTGCATGGTTGCTATCTTCTATCTCATTCTCCTTTCTTTTCTTCCCTTCTCAAGTAGCTTCACCTTCTAATTGATCACTCATTATGTCATCAACTTTCTCCATCTAAGCTGCACCATCATTAACAACCACAATTCTTCTATCTCCAATTCCAGAACATCTTTGGTTTGGTACACATCTTCTCTTTCTCTGGTCTTCAGATTATTGTTGCTTTCTTCCAACTTCTACATATTCATGCTTTTCTCTTCCGTGGCTTCTGCTTCTTGCATCAAATCTTCCTTAACATCTGCAACAAAATCTGCATTCACAAACCAATTATTAAAGTCCAAAACATAAGGCCTTGGTGCCTCTTCTCTCCTTGGCAACAATTCAGCTTGTTGCTCTGTTCTCTCCTCCTTTATCAGCACATCAGTATGTTGTTTTGAATTCTCAACAGAATTCATGAGACTGTCACCTAGTCTCTCTTCCACATCATCTGCTCCAATGGTGTCTTCTTGTCTTCGTTCACGTGAACTTCTTCATCCTTAGCCTACTGCTAGCTAACTCTTCTTTGAGGTTGTTTGATTCTTACTGCCTCCCTTTCATCTTTACCCTCTTGTTCTTTAAGAACCTCCATCTCATCTTCAAACAATATTTGTCCTTGCCCATCATGGCAAACTTCTCCACCCTCATAAAATTCTGATTTTACAACTTGAATGCTTGCTTCTTGGTTTTCTAGCCTTTCCTCCAAAAGGCTTAACTCTTGCCACAACATTATCATTTCACTTGGAAGCTCTCCCAGAAGTCCTGTACAATCCTCACTATCTTCTTCTTTGTCACAAGCATAACTTACTGGTGACACTATTTCTTCATTTGAAAGACAGTCATAATCATACTTGGCTTGGCATCTTTCAGCTTCATTCAAGACAATTCCATAGGATGGTTTGTCTTCTGCAATTCCTGCATTCACACAGAATTTGTCAATTTTAAACCCATAATATTTCATGATCTCATTTGATGATTCAATCATCAAATCCTCCTCATCTTCATCCTTTTTTGATCCATCATCAAATGGACCTTATTCTTCTACCCGATTATATTGAACATAGCAAACTCATCTCCTTCATTATGTCTTCCAAGTGCATCCTTGGTGTAAACTTCACCTCTTCTAACATCCTTCAGTAGATGTTCTTCCTCCTCTATGACAGCTTTAACATTTTGTTGCCTACTTCCAAGTGACTCTTCTGTCTCCTTCTAGCTCTGAGATCTTGCCATCTCAGTCTTGATCTGAACAGATTTTTGATTCTGCTCCTTCTCTTTGACAAACTCTAAAGTTTGTTCATCCTCCTGTGACGTACCCGCAATCACCCACAAATCATTAATTTCAAAATCACAAGACCTGGTGGTCTCTCTTGCTTCTACAGTTATCAAACTTCTTTGCTGCTCTGAATCTTCTACATGATTCAGTTTCTCAGGTTCAACTTCATCTCCTGTCAGCATCTCCTCAGGCTGTCTGGAACTATCACAATAGTCCATGGGATCTTCACCTGATCTCCACTCTTCATCTGTCTCTTCAGTGCAGAATTTTCCTTCTCCCAGAATTTTACCCTCTTCTGGTTCACAAATGGACACTTCCATTTCCAACTCAGCTTCTCTAAGATTTTCTGATTCCAATTGAACAATCATTTGCTCAATCTTTCTCAACTCTTCTGTGAGCTCTAAACTCACCTACTAATCTCTTTTCTCATGTAGCTTCTACCACTTCACTCTTCTTTTCATGGTCCAACCATGCTTTTGGCCTTCATTAGTTCTCTGCAACATCTCCATCAATACTTCAATCTGGAGACCTATCTCATCTTTCTCTTTGTCAAACTCTTCTTGGCTCATCCTCTTTCCATTTGCCTTGGCAACCTCTTTCTTCATCTTTCTTCTGTTGTGGTCTTCCTCAGGACCTCTGTTATGACTATTAGTAGTCATCTTATTCTCCACATCCATGAGTTCCTCATTCATTCACTATGAGTTGTATTAAATCCTATGCAACAACAAGTCCTCCTTGTTGCAACTTAGCTCACCAAGCTTTCCTTTTTACTTGGTATTTTTGCAAGTACGTGGTTCTCTATCTCTGGAACCTCCTTTGAGCACTTCTCTCTGCTCCTTCTAGGCTTCAACTCACCTGCACCTTTTAAGAACACAACTGTCCTTTTGTATTTCAATCACAATTGAAATACTAGGTTCTGACCACATTCTCTTACAAACCCTTACTGGCTTCCTTCATCACTACTCTTAAGGTTGTGATCTTCTTGCTGAGATGCTTCACTAATTGTTGTTACCTGCATATCAATGATATTTAAAATAAAACCATTCCCAAGCTTTCAAAATCTTGCTTCTCAGTTCCCTTTTGAGAATACTCTTATCCTCTCTGTCCAACCTTCAATTGGATTCTTCAAGTTCACTGCCACTTCTCCTTCAGAGTATTTTCCTTACTCTGCCTTCAAGAACACATCAGGTTCTCCTCTCACAGCTTCTCTTGCTGTCCTTTGCTGAGATACTTCATCTGCAACCACAATCTTCAATTTCAATTTGAAATAAAACATGTCATCTCACCTTCAAGATCTCTGCATGATCTTGTTCCACCATTCTCCTGCACTTTGAATGGATTGTTCCCTGTCTTCTTGCATCTGCAAGTTCTGCTGCACTTTTATCCCTGTGTGCCTGTTGTTTATCAGTTTAAAATTTGATCTTCTCTTGCCTACATAAACAACTTAAACAAAACTTTGTTCTAAGTTTTCTCCAAGAGCTTTTGATACTAAGGAATGCAGGGTTACCCCTACTTACACCCACAATATTCTTATATACGCATAAGCAACTTAGTCCCAGGTATTTAACTCTCTCGGGAGTCAAATATTCTACCATAAAATGGTTAAGGCCCTCTTTATCAGTTCCTATATTACGGAACTCAATCACCCCACTTAAACCCTCTATCGAGACTCTAATCACCCTTCTAAACCTTCACATAAGACTTTATTGAAGCCTTACTTTAAGTCCTCCCTATCGGGACTTTAAAATCCTTATCATAACCCCTTAAGCCCACATATATATAACCTTCCCTCTCATAACCTTGGTTACATATATATTAACATACAAAACCACATATCGGTGCTAAATCCCTTATAATCCAATTACAAAGGAAATATACACAAAACTCACATTTTCCGCCTCGGTACGGCCTCTGCACAGACCCCGAGGTTAAACTTTATCGCAATCGGCAGTTGCTCCATTCACGGCATCACATATATATATCATCGCCCCTTTCCTCCGATATGCGACTATCGGAGGCGTAAATATATGTTTTAACCTTAAAAAGGCTTGGCAACACATTTATCGTAATTACATGGAATTACGTTGAAATCCCACTCCGAACACGTATAGCGGATTTCAAATACTTTCCTCCCGCATTCATAACATCGTCGGGTCTACCCTTTAGTCGCATTCCTCTGCATGCTGATAACCCCGAACTCTGATCGTCTATTTATTGCTATCGGCAGTTGAGTCACCGTCATTGTCCCTGGGCACCCACGACTTGCGACTTGTGATTAGATCTGGACCATTAGTCTAGTCTCGATCCAACAGTCCATAATCAATCGGCAATCGCTCATCGCAACTCTTTAAGGCTTGGTTCCGATAAATTTTAAAATGACTCTACTGCTGCGATTTAATCTTGACCTTTGATCTTCCAAATCCAATGGTCCCTGAGCCTCAGTACATCAATTGCTCGTTTGCTTCTTTTCTTGGGTTTTTATGCTATCTCTTACATTCTTTTGTGGTTTTTGAGGTTTCCTTAATGGTTTTTGTTCTTTGCTGTTTTCGTTGCGCGTCTCCTTTTGGACTACTCTCTCATGCTCCTTTGATTGATCTTGTCCTAGATCATTTCTTGATCCCTTAATGGATTCAAAGGTCCATTACGAACCTATGGTTCGTTCCTCTCCTCTGCCTCTTTTACTCCACTGTGTATTCACCTCGACCTGTCTACACACGCATTTATATTGAATTCCAATTCAATACATCATTCATCATTCAACATTCGAACACACATTCGAACTCAGAATTGAGTTCTTTTGTATATAAACAAATCACAATTGATTACACAACGAGACTCTGTCTCTCCGGCCTGATCTTCTGATTACAATGGCCTCTCTCCCTCTCTTGCTCGTAGGCTTACAGACACACTCTTCTTGGCTGGTTGGCTAGCTAACTAGCTAACTAGACACACTCTTCTTGGCTGGTTGGCTAGCTAACTAGCTAACTAACTCCTCCAACCTCTCTCCTTTTTTTCTTTTCAATACATTAGAAACAGTTTCTTTACAGTTGCTCAACAGTTTCTTTAAAATAATTCCTAACTAATCATAATCCTCTCATTTTTTTCTACATTCCAGAACATTTACAAATATGTCTCACAATATCTAATTATTTCCTATTCTCATTAAAATCACTCGAAGGCCTAAATATTTACATTAATTCTTACTCAGGAACCTATTTTCTTGAAAACACAAGACCCCCTATGTTTACTAAATTACATTGATTTTCTTGGGCTGAATGCTCCTACATCACTAGTAGTTAATTTTCTTGGGCTGAATGCTCCTACATCACTAGTAGTTAATCATTAATTCCCCTTGTCAGATATAAGGTGAGAAGATGAATAAATCTCCACTACAAGATGAATCAATACTCAAGACTGAACTATGAAGTATGATTGATATATCTTCTTAGCTATTGAATACCAATATTAAGAAGTGTTCCATCCAAGGTGAATATTTTCTTTTACAAGATTCTTGTTTCTAGAGCATCTATATGAATGATGAGTTTGTTTTTAAAATTTTTTACAGGGGTGTAGATCAAAACATTGATATTTCACATGGCCAACTCGATCACAATGTTGGCATTTGACACTTTAATGTGGCTATGGAAAAGGAGCAAATAAAGATGAATCATCCTGAAGAAACCCAACGCTATGAAACTTGATGGGCTTGGATTAGTCTAGAATGTGAAATGAAACATCCTTGTCATATCCAAGACTAGTTCTACTCTGGTTGCTAATAAGTTATTCCCAATGTCTGATGATGGGCTTGGGAAGTGCAACATGAACCTTTGCATATTTATGCAATTCTGCTCTTGAAAAGGCATCGTCAATTTGACCTTGTATTGGCTACTCATGAAAGTCTTTCTCATACTCCAAGAGAATTGTTCTGAACAAAAACCAGTCCAGAATTATGACTCTTTTGTTGTAGATCATCTTGCTATAGTTGAGATTTAAGCTGCAAAAACTCAATTTTCTCTTGTGCATTTTGAAAATAGGTTTGAATGTCACTGAGATTCGCCTTATTGATTTTAATTGTGTCATAAGAGTAGATAGTATCAGATTATTAGTTACTCTAATACTCCATCAAGTCTGGTCATTTTATCAAAACACTAAAAATACTTGTGATCGACTTTGAAAAGGTGTTGGCTTTAACCCAAAATGCACTCATTTACAATGTAAAAGTACAAGTGAATGTATATATACTAAGACACCATACACATTCAAATAAAACCACTCTTGAAAGGTGGTAATCTAGAAAGACTAAACCCAAATAAACTCAAACCTACTGAATCCAAACGATGTGGAGGTGGTGTTCAACCCAAATGAAGTACTTCTACTCTCAAAGAAATTAGAAATGCAAATAAAACCTCTTAAAATGATGCCACCAGTATCACGTATGTAGGAGTGCATCACATACATGGGAGTGCAGACAAAGAGGTGTCACAAATATTTAACATGTATGAGATAATACATTCAGCAACATCTAACATCTAGTTTACTATTCTATGAGATAATACATTTATCAACATCTAACATCTAATTTACTATTTGACCGTCTAGAATACCATGCATGGTTGCAAATGATTCAAACAATACAAATACACAGACTTGCGTGAAAATGTTATTCCTTTGCAATATTATTTTCTTTAAGAATTTGTATCCACACTTATGTCATAGGTTTCAAGTCCGAGATAGATCTCTCAATGATGTGCATGAACGATTTTTTCATTTGTTTGTGTTCGAACCGAAGCACAATAAATAAAGGTGATGGGGTTGTGTTGAGGGCCCCGAAGTCGGGTCAATCAACAAGGGGGATACCCACCCGGTCCGGAACCTGGTTGGCGGCTCCTTGCCCGTTTGGAGTAGCGGGTCCGACTGGGGATGACGGGACCAGCTTCCCGATGCATGGGATGTGTATGTGTGTGTGTGTGGAATTTTGGTTAGGTTATTTCTAAGAAACATTCTAAAACTACTGTAAATCTATCTTGCAAACTTGAATCTAAATTACTATAATCAAATGAAAAACAACACACAGAATTTACATTAACCCGGGGTGTTTCTTTTGTTATGCGATCTAGAAAGATTTCTAACAGCAGCTGGTAATAAAGATCATTCAACTGATATTAGAATATAAATCAATAAAGATAAACCATTCTGCATAAGAAGTTAGGCAGAGCGGTTGTGAACAGCACATCGCATAATCAAATCATTCGGGTATTAAGCATAAATAGATAAATCCATCGTACAGAAGTGCCAAATGATAACTTATATATTCATAGATTAGCATGCAAACAATATCAGCTGTATATCGCTTTAAGAATACAAGCAGAAATTAATCAAGAGATAAAAGTACCATTAATGACTAATCCTTACTCATAGACTTCAAACAATAACGATCTACCTCTACTTGCTTCTAACGTCTACCAAGAGTACAGAAGTGCAACATCAGTAGCAGACATAAAAATGCAAACATAAATAAATCACGATCCTTCCATTCATCAAAACCTCCTCTGAGGGTGCAGAAGTGCATGTTCTGAGGACAAGTTTTTGACAAATTTCTGGACCCTTCTCCAATGCAATGAGAAGGGTTGAAATACTACTATCTAATCCTAATAATAGTATTATTACAAAATTTAGGATACGGCTCTCAAATGACCGCCCTTTTTCTAATTCAGTAAAACAAAAAGAAAAACAACTTTCTAAATTGAAATTACTTCCTAATTTGGTCCCTGAAATTGCAGTTATCAAGCATGGGCTTGAGAAGAGTCGGTTGACCGACTTCCGTGCTTAGTTGGGCTGCGAAAACAGCGTCCATAAGAGCTGGCGCTACTTTCTCGGCCGCGTTCATGATGCACCTTACCGTCATGCATTGGCTGTGAGGCTTAACTAAGTAAGTCCAGTAACTTTCCCAGTTTAACCTAGCCAATGCCTGAATTGTCTTCCCGTTTGCCTGTGCTTTCTGCTTCCATTCTGCTCCCAGCTGTAACACATTTGGTAAGTATCCCGAGGTGGACTCTGAAATCAAATTAGCTCTGTGCAAATTTTCATTTACACAATCGATAAGTATGGTCGCCTGTGTTGCCGCTGACTCTGCTGCCTGCTCCGCCTGTGTTATTTGCTCGTCCCATTTGTTCAAGAGCAAGTCTTTGTGATTTTCATTAATCTTAGGCGCCCCTTCTTTCTTCCCTTCCTCGTCATTTTGCCAAGCCAGATATTCTGTTACTCTTTTGTTGGCCTGGTCATAGTCATTCCGTAGTTCCACTACCTGGCTGGTGATCTTGTCGCTCAGCTCACAAAAATGCCTCCACTGTGATATTCTACGTGCCATGTCTTCCTGTTGCTGTGACAGTTGGTCGTTCAAGCTGATGGATTCTGAAATAAATTCTGTTAGCTTGGGTTCATCCTTGTGCATTTCTTGCACCGTCTGCAGCTGTTTTTCTTTTTCTTCAATGCTTCTTTGGTGGCTCACCTGCATCTGGCGAAAGCTTTCTTGTAACTCTTCAAGCTGTTTGGAGGCTTCAGCGTTCTCATTGGCTTGTTGCAACTGTTGTTGCAGCAATTGTATTTGACTTTCGCGCTCTTTTAGAAGTTGCTGAACTTCGGAAGCCTTGTCGATGGTCGCAGAAGCATATGCTCCTGCAATCTGAGACAACTTGGTGAGGTTTTCGGTTGGATTGCTATTCGGATCTTTCCACAAGACATCTAGGTGTTCAGCATCTTGAGCTAGCGCATCCGCAAGCTTTCTTTTCTTTCTTTGTCTCCTTACAACTGCCTTGTGCTGTGGGCTGTAGAATACGTCCAGTGGAGGGATCTCTTCTACGCTAAGTAGAAGTTCTGAGGATGGAGCGATAGGAAGATGCTCCATCTCTGTGGTACTACTGACTATGGTTGAGAAGACCTCTTGCGCTACCTGCGTGTTGTCCACGGGTGTTTTCGGGACCTGACCTTCAAGATTAATCAGTTCATTGAAGGTCTCCCATTCTTTATCTAATTCTACTGTAACAAGAGGTGCTTCGGTGACGGGGGGAGGAACTTCTCTTGATGATGAGGCGGCAACTTGCTGCTGAGCCATCGAACTTGACTGAGCTGTGTCCTTGATTGTTTCTTCGTTTCTTTCTTCTTTGCGGACAGACTCTTCAAGATCTGGAGATATTTCTTGCACGGCGCTGGAATCAGATTTGGAGGCACTGGAGTGTTCACTGAGGCTGACGCTTGGAGTCGGTTCTCTGGCAGCTATCCGCAGTGTTTCCAGTGGAATATTAGCCAGCCTTCTTTCTCTATATAACCTGAATTTTCGGAGGTCGTCCAGGGACAGCCTCGACTGAGCTTCCTGCAAAACTTCTTCGAGCGAGTTCTTGCCCTGAAAGAGATCGTCAAACGGATCTTTTTGCCCAGAGAACACACTTATCCTGACGTTAGTTGTGAATTCCTGGGCCACCTTATTTGGGTCAAATGGCCTTGGTGAGAATTTAAATAGTTGGAGACACGTCACGTTCTCCACCTCGCCAAAAAGCGTGTCCTACATCAAATAAAGAGAAGGCCCCACATGTGACTGGGAATTGAGGCCAAATGGCCTTCTTTTTTTTCTTCAGGTCCTTAGTTAAACCACCTTCAGAACAAGTCTGATATGCGATCTCTCGGGCTAACAATTTATCTGGGATGTACAAGGGTAGGACATGTGGGGGTACTGTGCTTCCAAAAACTCGGATGTATGTAAACCATTCTTCCCCAAACCATCTTGCAATGTGGGTGATATCAATCTGTGCCTCGGGAGAGCACCTTGGGGGGTCTTTATCGTATATTATCTTATGTATGGGCAACATAAGTCCATGACAAATCTGGTAAAAATGGGGGGCGAATTGGGAATCCCACAAGATTTTATGATAGACGTGAATAGGCAATGGGTCCTGGGTAGTCCATTGCCAACCCATAGTAGGGAATTTCGACACAAGACAAACAGAATCCATTATATAGGTAGATAAATAAAAAGGCAGATAGACCCTTTGGGAGTAAGATCTCTTAGAACGGTAGTGGAGGACTGCCATGTACAGAGTGTCAGAAAGGATTTTGGCCCAATCGACTATCTCAGAGCTAGTCGCGGCATCAATCAGTGGTAGCCATTCAGGTGAAAACTTATTGATATCTGGCTTGCCGAATATTCTACAGAGCATGGCTGCAGCAAAGCAATATGGAGAAGTAAGAGAACCAGTGCTATACATACCGTTCTTATCTTTCTTTAATGGCTCATCTCTTCTTGACCACTCCTTAGTTGTGTCTGATAGGTCCGGATTTTCTGCTGCGAACTTCTCAACAAACTCTGCGTTGTAGGTCGCTTGCGGCTCAGGTAGATGATACATGAGTTTCAGGTCTTGAGCTGCGAACGATCCCACGGGCCCATGTCCCTGGACCTTGAACTGTCTATGGTGCAACTCCGCATCATCTAGTATCCATTTGATCATGTCTGTGTATGGCAGGATCTTTGGCCTCGCTGCTATCCTATGGAGGAAAGAACATGCTAGATCTTCCAGGGATGCCTCTGAAGAACGTGATGCACCCGCGACAGCAGCAGTTACCTTGATTATTCTCGGATTTTCTTCCTCCAATATCTTATACATGCCTTCCCAAGTTGAGATGCCTGCATCTTTATTGCATGCAGTATCTGTGTAGAGGGGCGCCATCTCTTTGGTCTTTTCCCTCGTCTCTGAGCTCTGAGCTTTGTTCTTCTTTCCCATCTTCGCTTAGCGTTTCTGTTCGGTTTTGCCTTCGCACTTTGCTCCTGCAGGTTACGAGCAAAAATGGAAAGATTGATCAGAAAGGTGATGGGAGAGTTTTAAATGCAAGAGATAGATTAGATATGCCACCTTACGTGAAACAAATCCGCATTAAGGCACGCGTCTTTATGCCACTTAATAACTGAAAACTAATTCATTACTAACATTAAAAGTGCATAATTTCCAAGTCATTTTATGGTAAGTGGATTTTCTTTGGGAGGCGTGCGCGAAGGAGTCGTACTAAGGTGCTTTTATGACTTGCCAACACATCCTCGCATGTCGCGCGATCGCAAAGGTCAGTGATCGCAACATCACAGATCGCCATATCGCAGATCGTAATGATTCAAATATTTGCCAACGTGCCCAGCCTTATTTCTGCGATATGCGATCGCGCGATCGCAACATCGCAGATCGGCGGACTTTGAAGCTCTTCTTTATGGATGCTAGTGTATTGCGATGCGATGTTGTTCATTAATACCAAGGCGATGTGCATATTGGTTTTTAGAGGTGAAACGAAGGCATCTCTTTGATTCTTTTTGTGAAGCCATCTTAGGATTTGCTTTTATGATCACAGGTCTAGGCTTAAGTCGTCTAAGGACCTTTTTCTACGTTTTATGCTTGTAATTTCAAAAGAAGTCTTTGTTTTCTTTTTTTGGAAATTAACTAAGGGTCCCCTATTCAATCTATCATTATGACTGATATTAGGCTGAATCAGGGGGGGTTGTTGCTGGCCACAACAGGTTGTCAAAGCCCCACACAAAAAATGTTGAAGTGGATGTTTGCTTCTTCCCTTGGCCTAGAAGAAGTTTCTTTTTCCCAAAACCCTGACTTCAATGACAGTGATGCTTCAAGTTGATAAGAGTGTGTCCATATTTTAGTCTCATAAAGCATTGTCCTTAGCACCTAGATTGCCATGTACATAATTTCCAAGTGCATCGATTACACTATTAGAATGGAATAAGATGCTCAAGCCATTTCTGGTTTGATTTTTTGACCATGAAAAAAAGGTTTTGGAAAGTGTTGGGAATTTTCTGCTAAATTCTAATACAAAATAATGAACAGAGAATGATACTCTTTTTTTACACAAGATCTTTAACACAGGGAAGCAAAAAATTGTTTTCTGAGTAGACAGAGTTTCTTACACCCACAAAACAAACTTTGTATTCATTAATTAAACAACCTATTACAAAAGGATCTTCCTCTTAATAGAGGGATTCACCAAGAACTTCCAGTTCCATAAAAAAGAAAAATTACTCCTTCTTCTCCTGAACATACTCTGTTTCTACTTGCAAAATATTACACTGTTATGTGTAAAATTACATATATTTATACTGTTGCATGTTGGAGAGGTAAATCCCCTCTGCAGACAGAGGTGATCCCACTAGCCCAAAATGGGTCTAGCAACAATCAAGTCACGCTACCATGCAAGTTCCTAGTTGCAAACTGAAAGTGGATTATAAGAACCAACCTGGAGTCGAATGCTAGTGTCGTAGAAGAGTTGATACTCCCGTTCCCTTGCTCCGGAAGGTCACGATCCTCACGATCTCCGCGAATGGATACCTGCACATGCAAAGAACGAAGCGAATACAAGCATAAAATCCACTAAATACAACTATATATCAGTCAGACAAGATATAGATCAAACATTATCATAATGAACAATAAGATCGGAACCATAATGATAGTCGTTTATTAATGAATAATCAACAGAGAAAGATACAACCAAAGTTCTGACGTTGAACCTCTCCTCTGGCTGGGCGAGCAGCTATACATGTCTTGCAATAGACCTTCTCTCTCTCAGACTTCCGGCAGCATAACCTCCCTATGCTCCAAGACTCTTACTATCACTCAAAACAAGCGTTATCACAACTAGCATTACTCCAAAAACTAGCTTGTCAAATGCATGAGGACAGACTTTTATAGATGGAGAAGGGGAGGAAGATACAATGCATCAGGACACCCATTATGGATTGGCATTATCTCCAAAAAGCCGTTGTGGATAGATGTAAGGGATAGATGATGACTCTCGACATCTAGAAGATGAGCTTTATCCTCAAAAGACTTCATGACTTGAAGGGAAAAAACATCTGGGCGCGCGTTTGTTAAAAATCTTTTCCAAACTTGGTTGGTGCGGGTGTTACTTTATGACAGAGTGCCAATGGTCGCACCTTCTTTTGAGGATCTCATTCATTGGCGCGGGTAGTACATTTTGGACCCGCGCTAATGGAAAAAGGGCACTTTTCAGGGATATTTTGCAGGAGGTGTCTTCAGGGCACATGAAGTCCATACTCAGGGGAACATAATGCAAGTGTTTTTAAGTTATGTCACTGCTCACAGGTCCCGGAATGAGTCCTCCAAAGTACGGGAAAGGGGTAACAGGGACGGTGACCAATGGTGACAAATTACTGTGTAACACTGCATATTCCATTACAAAAAAAATCTTACATTCCCTTCGTGCTGTTACGCATATTGCATTCAACGAACAATCAACAGAGCTACCCTCGCACTATTGTGCGTTACATTATACTTCAATCAACAAAAAACCATCCATGCGCTGCTACGCTATATTGCATTACAATCAACTAAAAAAAATTTCCACGCTGCCCCTGTTCTTCTATATTCACACTGCTGTGCGTTTCACAATACCTTGGTCAACACTATTGTGTGTTGCATTACATATTCAAAAAAAAAAAAACGAAAACAACATAATGATATTACCATTACTCTTGTGCCATACTCCCGTCAATTTAAAAACATTAAAATTAAAACATTTCACCTACAATCTACGAACCAACGTAAATCACATCAATTGTTTTACTGGCGGTCAAAATCAAAAACTTCACATCAACTCCATGGTGTTGCAGGCCTGTACGCAGCTTGGTTCCAATCGACGGTGGACAACGTTGAATTCAATCGGACTGATATCGCTTGCTCAAACCAAACGAACATTACGCCCCAATGAAAACCACTTTGGCAAAACTATTGTGCATGTGTTAGTGCTGGGTTTTATCGCTGTCGTTCGGAGGAAAACCACCATTGCGAGAAAGGCGGTGCGATGGAAACAGGTGGTTTTCTGGAGTAATGAATGTGGTAGGTGAAATTACAATTTCAACACTCCCCTTTAATTTCAACTGTTGGGTTATCAGTCATACCCTAACATTTCCTCAAAAATTCAAAACTTTTCTGTCCCAATGGTTTGGTTAGAATGTTTGCAACCTGCTCTTGAGTTCTGCAATGCTTTAAAACAATTTCTCCATTGTTCACCAATTCCCTGATATAGTGAAACTTTGTGTCAATGTGTTTCGTTCTTTTATGAAACACAAAATTCTTGAATAATGCAATAGCTGAGCTATTGTCACAAAAAATCACAGTTCCTTTTTCTTGCTCTTGGCATAAGCTCCTTAACATCCTTCTCATCCAAATTGCTTGACATGCTGCTGCTGTAGCTGCCACATATTCAGCCTCTGTTGTAGACAATGCTACAATAGGATGTTTTTTAGAAGCCCATGAAATGGCTCCTGAACCCATATGAAAAACATAACCGGATGTGATTTTCCGATCATCTACACTTCCAGCCCAATCACTATCATTGTATCCAATTAAATCTAAACATTCTGAAGTAGTATATAAAATCCCAAATCTTTTAATACCTTTAACATACCTCAAAATTCTTTTTATTGTCTGCCAATGTGCTTCTTTTGGTCTCTCCATGAATCTGGAAATTAAACTAACAGCAAACATTATATCCAGCCTAGTTGCAGTCAAATACATGAGGCTACCAACTATGCTCTTATACAAACTAGGATCAAAATCCTTGCTGCTGTCCTCTTTGCTGAGTTTTAATCCCATCACTGTGGGAGTGATTGCTGCCTTGCTCTCCTGCATATTAAATCTTTCCAACACTTCATTAACATATTTCCCCTGTGAGATAAAAATCCCATTTCCATTTTGTTCTACTTCTATTCCTAAGAAGTATCTTAGCAAACCCATGTCAGTCATTTCAAATTCTTCTATCATGACTGTTTTGAAATTTTCAATAAGATAAACATCATTGCATGTGAAAATAACATCATCAACATATAACACAACAATTAGTAATTTACCATCCTTTTCTTTGATGTAGAGGGTGGGTTCTCCCTCACACTTTTCAAATCCATTTTCCATTAGATAGGAATCTATCCTACTGTACCATGCTCTTGGTGCTTGCTTCAGCCCATAAAGAGCTTTCTTCAATCTGCACACTTTGTGCTCTTGGCCTTTCTTTTCATAGCCTAGAGGTTGCTCAATGTAAACCTTTTCCATTAACACTCCATTTAGGAATGTTGACTTCACATCCATTTGGTAAACTTTCCATTTGTTTTGTGCTGCTATGGACAACACTGCTCTCACGGTTTCCATTCTAGCAACTGGTGCAAAAGTTTCCTCATAGTCTCTCCCATACCGCTGCTTATATCTTTTGACAACTAGTCTTGCCTTGTGTTTTTCTATTTTGCCTTCAGCATTACTCTTGATCTTGTAGACCCATTTAACTCCAATGACTTTTTTTCCTTTTGGTAGTTCAACTAAATCCCATGTCTTTTTTCTTTCTATGGCATTGATTTCCTCATTCATAGCTTCTATCCATTTCTTATCCTTAATTGCCTCTTCGAAATGAACAGGGTCATCAACATGACAATATAATGCAAACAAAGAATTCATACCTTCATTTGCTGCCTCTTGTTCATAAATATCACTTAAATTTCTAAACTTCTTACCTCTTTCATTTGATGTGCAAGTTCTTGAAGAATCACTTAAGTTTCCTCCTTGTGATGTGCTCGGAGTAGCACTTTCATTTCTCCTCAAGGGTGTCCCTTGCTGTCCTTGTGTTGGTGCTGCTGTTTGAGGATGTATTTCAGCCATCTCCTCATCATCTTCATCATGTGACATAGAGCTTTTAACATTCACTGTTTTCTCTATGCTTCCATTCCAAGCTTCCTCCTCAATGAACTGAACATCTCTACTCACAATGAGCTTCTTGATGGATGGGTTATACAACCTGTAAGCTTTGGATTCCTCACTGTATCCAATGAAAATACATTTCTCCCCTTTGCTATCCAACTTCTTCCTTAGCTGATCTGGAATGTGTGCATAAGCCATACATCAAAAAACTTTCATGTGGGTGACTCCTTGCTTTCTCCCACTCCATGCTTCTTCCGACACTCTGTTCATGACTGCTTTTGTAAGGCATATATTCAAAATATACGCTGCACAATGTACAGCTTCGGCCCAATAATCATTTGGCAAATGCTTTGCCTTTAACATGCTCCTCGCCATATCCATGATTGTCCTATTCTTCCTTTCAGCAACTACATTTTGCTGCGGGGTGTACCTAGCTGTAAACTGCTTATGAATTCCATTTTCTCTACAAAAACGTAGAAATTCCTTGGAGATATACTCACCTCCTTTATCAGTTCTCAGAACTTTGATATGCAGTCTGCTTTGGTTTTCCACAAGTGCCTTGAAATTGCAAAATCTTTCAAACACTTCACTTTTGCTCTTCAAGAAATAAACCCAAGTTTTTCTTGTAAAATCATCAATGAATGTTAATATGTAGTGGCTACCTGCAAGTGATGGAGTTTGCATTGGTCCACATAAATCTGAGTGGACAATCTCTAAGGGTGCTTTTGCCCTTATGCTTTTCTCTGATGGAAAGCTTTCTCTGTGTTGTTTCCCCAAGATGCAACCTTCACAAAGGCGTTCTGGTTTCTCTATCAATGGTAATCCTCTTACCATTTCTTTTTTGCTCAACAATTTAAGACCTCCAAAGTTGAGATGTCCAAATCTCAAGTGCCACAACCAATTTTCATCTTTTGGTTTGCTTTGGAAAGCCTCTTGAGTCACTGCTGCAATTACTTCTTTATTTTTCAAATTTGCCTTCACTCTGAGAGGGAACATCCTGTTCCTTGTCATCTTCACTTCAGCAATACATTGTTTGCTAGGTGCTCTATCCATGATGGTGCATACATCATTCACAAAGAAAACATTGTAACCTTTTTGAACAAGCTGTCCAATACTTAAGAGAATACATTTCATTCCAGGAACATAATAAACATCTGCTATGGTTTTATTTTCACCTTTCTTTGTTAAAACTTTTACTTCTCCTTTTCCCATAACAAAAACTTTATTATCAGTCCCAAGTGTGACTTGTGACTTCACACTTTGATCCAACATAGAAAACAGGGCTATGTTTCCTATCATATGGTTACTACAATCGGAGTCTAGGAACCATATATCTTCACTATTTTCTTCAGCGATATTACAAGTTAAAAACAAATTATTTTGGCTGATATTTTCTCTAATGAAATTTGCACTAGTTCTATTATTCATATCATGTTGTTTCTTCCTACATTCATTTGCATAATGCCTATATTTTTTACAATAATGACATTGGACATTGGATTTATCATACCTTTGTCCTTGAGCATGATGTTGTCCACTTTGTTGACTGCTGCCTTGGCCTTGGTTCTGATTTGGATTGCTGCCTCTTCCTTGAGCATTCACTGGACTGTTTCTTCCACCTCTGTTTTGGCTTCTACCTCTTCCTCTCTTGTTTCCTCTGCCTTGACCTTTTCCTCTTCCAAAGGACATCTGGGTCTTGAAGGCATGCTCTAGAGATGAATTTTCATTTCTACTCAATCTCTGCTCATGTGTTATCAGTGATGCATGTAGTTCATCAACTGTGAAGCTTGTGAGATCCTTTGTCTCTTCTATGGTGGTGACAATCACATCGAACTTTGAGGGTAAGACCCTCAACAGTTTCTCCACAATCCTCCTCTCTTCAAGAATCTCTCCATGAGACATTATCTGTGTGACCAGACCAATCACATGTGTGAAGAATGAGTCAATATTATCTGACTCCTTCATGCAAAGATTCTCAAAATCTCTCTTCAGCAACTGTAGTTTTGCTGTCTTCACTTTCTCCATGCCTTGATAGGTTGTCTTGAGAGTTTGCCATGCTTCTTTGGATGTCTTAGCTGCTGCTATCCTTGGAAATATACTCTCATGCACTGCTTGATACAATAATACGAGGGCTTTAGAATCCTTCTTCTTATAGCTCTTCAATAGATCTTTCTCTGCCTGAGTTAACCTATTAAACTCATCTTCATCTGCTGGTTCTTCAAATCTATCCTCAACAAATTCCCATAAGTCTTGTGAGGCAAGCAGAGCTTTCATGGTTATTGCCCAATAGTCATAGTTTTTTCCATTAAAATGTGGGAGCTAAGCATTAAAAATACACATGCTAGTGTTGGTGTTGGAACCAACCATTCTTGCACTCTTAACTATGCTTCAAATATTTGACTGTGTATTTAAAAATCATTGATTGTCTTCAACAGCAACACAAAAAAATTCTTGTGAAATACCTTGGATTTTTTGACTGAGTCTTCACTCTGCTGGAGAAGTTGTTGCAGCAAGGAAACTTTTCATTCAGCTTCTTTGACACCTTCAAAGAGCCTGGACAAGCTCTAATACCACTGTTGGGAATTTTCTGCTAAATTCCAAAACAAAATAATGAACAGAGAATGATACTCTGTTTTTACACAGGATCTTTAACACAGGGAAGAAAAAAATTGTTTGTTGAACAGACATAGTTTCTTACACCCACAAAACAAACTTTGTATTCATTAATAAAACAACCTGTTACAAAAGGATCTTCCTCTTAATAGAGGGATTCACCAAGAACTTCCAGTTCCATACAAAAAAAAATTACTCTGTCTTCTCCTGAACATACTCTGTTTCTGCTTGCAAAATATTACACTGTTGTGTGTAAAATTACATATATTTATACTGCTGCATATTCCATTACAAAAAAAAACTTACATTCCCTTCGCGCTGCTACGCATATTGCATTCAATGAACAATCAACAAAGCTACCCTCGCACTGTTGTGCGTTACATTATACTTCAATCAACAAAAAGACCATCCATGCGCTGCTACGCTATATTGCATTACAATCCACTAAAAAAATTCCACGCTGCCCCTATTCCTTTATATTCGCATTGCTGTGCATTTCACAATACCTTGGTCAACAATATTGTGTGTTGCATTACATATTAAAAAAAATAAAACGAAAACAACATAATGATATTACCATTACTCGTGCCATACTCCCAACGTAAATCACATTAATTGTTTTACTGGCTGTCAAAATCAAGTTAACTCCATGGTGTTGCAGGCCTGTATGCAGCCTGGTTGCAATCGACGGTGGACAACGTTGAATTCAATCGGACGGATATCGCTTGCTCAAACCAAACCCGATGAAAACCACTTTAGCAAAATTGCTGTGCACGTGTCAACGCTGGTTTTATCGCTGCCGTTCGGAGGAAAACCACCATTGCGAAAAAGGCGGTGTGATGAAAACAAGTGGTTTTCTGGAGTAATGAATGCGGCAAGTGAAATTACAATTTCAACATAAAGTGGTATGTTACCAGCACACCGAGTCTAAGATGCGTAATTGCGGGAGGAAGAACAAAAATCCAAAAACCTCGAAACAATGTCCTAAAAACAAAACCAATCACGTATCTAGTCTCCAATGATGATAACTATTTATTGGGTCTCGTCTACATTGAGAAATTGGAGAATCTCGGTGATGTGGCCACGGCAAGTGAAATTACAATTTGAACATAAAGTGGTATGTTACCAGCAAACCAGTCTAAGATGCATAATTGTGGGAGGAAGAAGACAAAAATCCAAAGACTTCGAAACAATGTCCTAAATACAAAACCAATCACGTATCTTGTCTCCAATGATGATAACTATTTATTGGGTCTCGTCTACATTGAGAAATTGGAGAATCTCGGTGATGTGGCCACAGCTATTTCCAGAAATTGGAGGTTCTTAACTTTCACTCTATAAAGTATTATCTGACGTTTACATATAAACATTGTGTGTAATTTTCGTTCAAATGCGTGAAAATAAAAAGAAGTGTGTCCAGGAAAATTCACGTAAAATTCCCCATTAAAGTATGTGTTGTCATTCTCATGATGCAAAAACTATATTCAATACAACTAGCTGGATTACATAATAAAGATGGGGTTCATTAAACATAAAATATCCATTAATTTTTTTAAAACTGCAGCATGTCATGCTCTAGAATACAAGGAGCCACTTGGTACTATAATATGACTTTAAGATTATTTACTCATATCGACCCTTCACACAATTCGAGCTTTGAAATTTTATATAGTTGTATGCGAAACAACCCTTCCATTCAAGGATTTGAGTGGGCATTATTGTTGCATAAAACAATTTGTAATGGCACTCAACTAGATGGTGCTTAATATTAGTTGTGAATTCCTATGAGTCAAATCGAATCGCTTAAAAACTTATCGCCTGGTTGAAACTGATGAAGTACATCTTCAGGTTTTCATGAGTTTGTTCTGGAATTCACCTTGGTGTAGAAAATATTTGTGTGAAAGATCCCAGCTCTATTACAACTCGTTGCCAGAAGGAAATGGTTCGCTCATAGACCCACACTCACTGCACTACACTGCACGGTGCACTAGTTTGGAAAAGTGCTTCAAATGTCCTCAAATCCGAGTAGTACAGAATACAACATAGAGGTACTATAGGAATCTCAAGCAGAATAAAGTACCAGGAATGAAGTTGCCTAACGTTACTACTGCGGAAAGAAGGCAAAGATGCAGGGAATTAACAGAGATGGCAGAGCGCTGAGTGTTAGGTATGTACCGAAACATTAGGGAGCGTTAGGAAGAACATAGTGGTATAGGTTTGCGAAATGGGATGGCAGAATAACCAATATGATGGACAGAGATAGTAGAGAACTAACAATGCATTATTGGCAAAAAGGAGTTACATTCTTACATAGAAAACATAACGCACAGGCATAAGGAGTTACATTCTTACATAGAAAACATAACGCACAGGCATACACTTGGGAACCAAACATGCCTAACGAAAAGCAGAAAAGGCCACAACTCTCGATATCTTTTCAAGGAATTGAAAATCATTACAATGGACAGGGTTTGGATTCTTTGAAAGTTGCCTACACCAATGACAATTTGTGCATTCAGTCTCCTCTTCCTTGGCTTATAGCTTCACCTAGGTACTACTGTGCTACAATAACTAAAGTAGAACTTCAATGTGTTCCTTCAATGAATTTTACACTCTTTTCTTATACATTTAATATTATTCAACATCAAAGAGAGTGTGATTTGACATATATACAATTTCATATCAACTTGACAGATTCGAGCAAAGACTAGAATTTGGCAAAGGGAAATGGAAAATCTCAAAGAAATAATGAGCTTATGCTCTCATAAATGCTCAGATAGGCACAAGGCTAATAAGGAGTGTCTAGGTATACATGTTGGGTGTAGGAATTGCACTTAAGCAAACTCCTCAACACTTAATTTTCAACCCGGGGATTCGTAAACTTAAACACGAAACATAGGGAATGCCGGAGATGGTATGAAATTTCTTGATAGAAATTCCTACTTTCTTAAAAAAAAGCTTGCAGAATCGAAAGGGTAAAAGATAACTGAATCATCACAGAGACACTTGGCAGTCTCGTAGAATGGGCCCTTAAACCTACTTCTTTAGAGATTTCCTTCTTGCACTACTCTGTCCTGCACTATCACAGTCTGCTTGCACTAGTGCAGGAACAGAGGTTTATGCAGGAGGTATAAATAGTGTCTTTACCAAAGGCTTTTTACTTCATGCAAGGGCTCGAACTTCCAGGGTTCAGAGCACTCAGATCCTATGAAAAGAAATTAGTTCTTGCACCTGACCAGAGCTTCCTGCACTTAGCTATTAATTCTTGAGATGAGTGATTAATTATTGCAAGTGTCAAATTAAATTGCACATATAAAAAGTGAATGTTCCTAATCTTAACAGAATGCAATAATGAAGAAACAATCAATATACATTTATCCTGTCATAAGCATTTAATAAAAGAAAAGAAGATTGCGGGAAGTAAGCTAAAAATTCTTGCTGCAACACACCAACGTACATTGGTGCAGGTTCATTTTTTCTACTTGGACCAGGCGGAGAAAACCAATCAAACAGAATTGCAGGAAAGGAAATATCATACCAACGTGCACTGGTGCAAGTTCATTTCTCCTGCTTGGACCAGGCGGGAAAAACCAATCAAACGGAATTGCAGGAAAGGAAGTATCACACCAAGGTGCACTAGTGCAGGTTCTTTTCTCCTGCTTGGACCAGGTGGGGAAAACCAATCTAAAATCAAGTGCGGGAAAAGAAATTTCAAGAAAAGGGAATTTATCTACTTCACACAATGAATCCGCTTTCACTCAGACAAGAATGCATGTGTGGAAATTAAATCACACTTGACAATGTAAACAAAAATTACAGGGAAACGAAATGAAGTAAACATGCTGGGTTGGTTAGGCCCTAGCCAACTAGCACGTTTCCCTTTTAACTAAAAACACTGCTCATTAACTCAGATCAAACTCATTTGTTTAAAGGAACAAATAAGATTCGAAAAGCATGAGGTGGAGCTCCTTATTCCTATTAATTCACAAAGGCAAAGTACATCATGAAATACAGAGTCTAGCCTAGATTTGGGCGATAACAAAAGGTACAATCTCCCGTTTAGAAACACAATCCTATTACCGCCTCCCCCCCACGTGCATAATTGCTCCTCCTTTTATAATATGTTTACATGATAATTAATCGTATCCTTTGTAAACAATCATGGGGATTTCATCCCAACTAATTCTAATTAAATAGAATATCAGTACAACCGTTCCCCTATTAAAAAATAGAGATTTAATACGAATTTTCCAAATCTGGGCGTTTTCTAGATTTCTAGAAAAATTGGTATTTTTAACAAACTGCCTCCAAAGACCTCTTCGTATCTCCTCAACCATTACACATTTTGGAAAACGACCCGCATTATACTCAATTTCCTATACTGGGAAAAAAAACCATGTTTCAGAATTTTGAGATTCGCAACGATCGGCGTGGAAATCGAGGAGTAAATCGGTTGTCGGGAAACTACTGCGAATTCGGGTGGAAGTTGTAAAATTTGAACTGGTGCAGGAATGTGTGGTGCAGGAATCCTACCAGTACTAGTGCAAGAATGTGTGGTGCAGGAACTTTGCCTCTATCAGAATAGGCATATAACCAACTTTGTAAACCTGCAAACACACAAACTATTATTAAATATGCCTTTAATGTTTAAATCTCATTAAAGCAAAGGATAGCCAATACTTACTTATTATCTCCGAGAATGCACAAAACTATGACAATGACTAGTCAAACTGAACAAAAACATGAGTGATTTCAAGTAAAAGGTGATATAAAGCAAGGCAAAACAGAGGCCCAACATCCCCCCATGCTGACCTTCTTACATGTCCTCATGCAAGGAAATCAATTGTCATGTTGTTGCTCCCTTGCAAAAAGCAAGATTAAGAACATTTATGGGCATTCGTAATGATGTTTCCTACAATTCTATGTGATCACATTTTCTACGCTAGATAAATCTTGTTTCAAGAACAAAGTGTTTGCTGGACTATTTGATTATTTATACTAATTTCAAGAAAATCTATCACAAGGACTACAATAAAAATATCAAATTGCAAGGATGGTGCGTGCTTGCACTGATCTGCTTACACCACCTAAACTACGCTGCTTTGCTGGCACTTTTCTAGTTACACTATTGTATATTACAACGTGATTGCACTGGTGCAAGCATAAAATCTAATAAAAAAATAGGGAATTTTGGTAAAACATGGGCTGGAATTTAACATGACTTCCTCAATCATACGGAAGGTTTGCTTCGCCATTTATTTGATGCTTCTGAGCATATCCTTTTTCTCTTTCTCCAGTAGATCCTGCAATGAGTTCATGGGGAAACAAAGAAGTGGGAAAAGGGAAAAATTCAAAATGGGAAGGAAGTTTATTACAAGGATTCTAGGAACAATACCATCAAGAGGGCGTAAAAAGAAGTGGGATAGGAAAACAAATTCAAGGGGTAAAGTGGGATCTACGAAACGAATGGGAAGGTAATCATTCTAGGATTGAAGAAGAAAACTGATGGGGAATTACAAAAATGGGATATGAAGAAAGGCAAAAAAATTTCTAGAAGGTCTGCTTGCTAACCACGTTACAGTTCTAATGAAAATATCAATTGTAAGAATGCAACAAGATTAGGTACAAAAAGTAGAAATTATAGACAAAAGAGTATGGTACATACCTGTTACCTTATCCCAAATGAATTCCTTGTTTCATTTCTACCTAAAGTCTTATCAAATTTTGTTTAAAAGGTGAAATCTCAAAATAACTACCACAAGTTCATGCACCTACTATAGCAATCTTGTACCTATATTATGCAGCGCATATTTAGAGGCAACGACCATCAATACACATTGTTGCCAACCAGCATCTTGTGAGCAGTCATCATTGAGTAATTCATCACTCTAAATACCATGAAAGTCAAAAGGAGTTATGATACCAATTAGCAACTTCTTTATTGAACACTCTAAATTCCGTTGTCATCTGGATTCAAACTAAAGTTCCTCTTAATATAGAACAAAGAATAACCTTTACTAAGGGTACCACATCCTGAAAGATTCTTGATTTTTTAAAGATATAACTCAAAGCATCATGTTCAAATCATCTTTAAAACCATTGTCCAAAAAAAAGGATAAGTTTAGGGGAAGAGAAAGATAGCCCAACAAATCATAGTATGCAATTAACTCTAATACCACATACATAGCCCTGTTTCCCGCAGGTGTCCTGTTGAGGGCCCCGAAATCGGGTCAACAACAAGGGGGATACCCACCCGGTCGGGAACCTGGTTGGCGCTCCTTGCCCGTTTGGTGTAGCGGGTCCGACTGGGGATGATGGGACCAGCTTCCCAATCTAAAAGATGTGTGTGTGTGTGTGTAGATTTTGAAGATACTAATCTAAAGGTAATTTCAAGCTAATCTAATTCTAAACTCTAAACTGACTCTATGCTACTGTAATCTAACAAAAACAACACATCTAATCTATACTAACCTGGGGTAAAATTCTTTCATTATGCGATCTAAAAAGATTTCATACAACAACTGATAATAAAGATCATTAAGCTATCATAAGAATATAAATCAATTAAGATGAACCATTCTGCATAAGAAGTTAGGCAAAACAGTTGTGAACAGCATATCGCATAATCAGCTATTCATATGTCAAGCACAAACAAATGATTCCACCATACAAAAGTGCCAAATGGTAATCCAGACATTCATACATCAACATATAAACAAATCAGCTGTATATCACTCTAAGAATATGAGCAGAAATTAATCAAGAGATAAAAGTACCATTTATGACTGATTTTCACTCACAAACTTCAAGCAATAACGATTTATCTCTACTTACTTCTAACATCTACTAAGAGTACAGAAGTGCAACATCAGTAGCAGACATTAAAATGTAAACATAAATAAATCTCGATCCATCCATTCACCAAAAACCACCTCCGAGGGTGCAAAAGTGCATGTTCTGAGGACAAGTTTTTTGACAAATTTCTGGACCCTTCTCCAAATGCCATGAGAAGGGTTAAATACTACTAACTAACTAATCTTAATTACACAAATTTAGGGAACGGCTTCAAATGACCGCCCTTTTACTAAAGCAAATTTATTTCTAAAAATTGAATCTAATTTCTAACCGTTTCTGTATCTGCTCCTTAGTGTTGTAAGCAATGTGAGGTTCGCTTGGAAAGAGTCGGCTGGTTGTATTTTCCTTTTGCTCAAGCGATTAAAGTAGAAATAACAAAAGCTGGCACCTCTTTTTGACAAACTAGAAGGTATTTTTGAAAATCTTCCTCTGGCTGGGTGTTTTTTGTTGTGTGTATACTTAGTATAACCCAGATTTCTTTCAAACTGATTGTGTTGTTGCTATTTCGGTTTCCGGCTGTGTGAATGACTCAATGAGTTAGGGATTTCGTTGCCTGAACAATCTTACGTATTGAAAATTGCTTCCATTCTTTGTTCCAGGCTTTTCTGAAGCATCATCCCTTTTTAGCGTTTTTCTTTTTGCTTTATCCAATCTGAGCTTCAGGATCTTTTGCAAACATACTGCTTTTGTGCGCCTTTGACTCTGAGTCTTGGATAGTCTATTTTCATCAGTGTCTGTGGAGTGATACTCTGGAATCCGCGGCTCTACTGCATGCGGCATTCATTTGCGAAGGCATCTCCTCTCTGTTCTTCAAGTATTGGCGCTTTCCCCTTTTCCTTGGATGTTTCCTGCATATAGATTTATATTAGTTACTGCCTTACAGTTTACGCAATGGAAAAGAGACATGACAAAAAGATTGACATGAAAGCTTTAAACTCTAATGAATGCATAATAACGACACTCATAATGACTTGACTCTTCGAAAAACGCAACACGATCATCTTTGGATACTCAGGCGTGCAATCATTAATTTCCCTTAAGGTGCACGCTCGATTTTGGGTTTACAGATCATGCCAAAGAAACTTTGCGATGAGTGGTTTCTGCGATTCGTATCGTAGCAATTAATAGTCTCATTCATCGCAGATCGCAAAATCGCAGTTTGTAGGATCGCAGATCGCAAATCGCAATATCGCAATTTTCATTTGCTCGTTGTGTGCTGCTTTTGCGACGCTTGCGGTATGCAACGTCGCATATCGGCCGTCGGCGATTCCTTTTTATTTTCTTTTAAGGGCGCTTTCAAAATATGCGATGCGATGAATTTCACATCGCTTCTGTGCAACTTGTTTACGCGCATAGGAAAACTCTTCACTCTCTCTTTGCGATGCGATATAGCTCTTAGGGAGTTAAATACAAAAATTTTGATAAAAATATTTTTGAGATTTTTTGTTAAGGGTCCCCCTTTGCTTGATATTATTGCTAATACTAATCAAAGAGGGGGGTTGTTGGTGACCACAACAATGGCGATTCACTGTGAAGAACCAGTTATCTCTGCTTTTCTATTGACATTTCCACTTCCGAAACAGAAAAATTTTCATATGTCTAAATTTTGTTATGGACAGATAGAGTAGATTACCCCTCATCCTGTCAATGATACTTTGTCTCAACCCTTCTTTTATTCCAATTGTCTGCTTCCCTAGGCTTAGTTCTTGCATTTATACCAGACATTACTCGGTCCTTTTTAAAAGATAAAATAAGGTCTTCTCTGTGTACTGGCTTTAAAATATGCTCATTTGTCGTAGGTAGAGCCTCTGTTGCCTGCAAGCGTCCATAGCCTCGACAGGGTTACCATGTTATCCAACAATGATCCTTTTTCTTGCTTGGGGTTATTTACAACACTTCAGAGAAAAATCCTTTTTGACACTTTTTCTTTTTTTATTCTCTAAAGAACAATGTCTTGGTTTGGTGGCCAAATTATGACGCAGTCATTCACTTGATTTACACTTTTGCTGAACAAGCTGGCTCATGATGAGACCCCTTGTCTTTTGATTGCAACAATCTTGAGTCGTTGCCCTGTTTTGATAGACAGTTTTGGCAAAGTCAGCAAGTTATAATATATGTGATCATGATAAGCCGGATCGTGATGAGACCTCTTATTCTTTGAGATATAGTGTTTTCTTGGATTGTTTCTCTGAATGCTGTTGTTTCCTTTTGCAGGGAGGAAGTCATTGTTTTTCCTTAAGAAAGCTCTGGATGACAATAATAGAGCTTGAAAACAACAGTTTTACAGAGAATATTTATTTTATTATTGATGATACCTTTCATTGTGCTGACACAAAACAATTTTTTACCAAAGGTTGCTTTCATCAAAGTCTTTTGAAAGGTTGAAACTAATATCATTATTCAGGCTAAAGTTAACTCTATTTGTCAATAATAAAAATCAGATTTTTCGAAAAGCTTTGCTATTTGTACAAGTGAAATCAAAATATGATAGAGAGTTAGTGTGCTCTTTCATGAATCCTTTTCAATGATCATTCACAACCGATTTTATTTATAAGAAAGAGAAAAAAAAAATAAAAGAAACTAAAACTATCCTACAAAAATAGAAGAATGATCTTCTTATGGAAAATACATTTTAAGAATCTGTCCATTAACAGGAAAAGAATCTCTTCTACCTGCCAAATCCTGCAACATAAACGTCGATGGGCCTATGACTTCTACAATCTGAAAAGGACCGAGCCATAGCTTCTGAAATTTCATATGTTTGCCCTTTTCTTCATGAGCCTTATCCCATTTCAAAACTAAATCTCCAATCTGAAAGTTATTTCTGGTTATGATGGCTGAGTCAAAAGAGGATTTTATTAGCGCTTGGTGGTGAACATGGGTTTTCTTAGCTTGTTCTCGGCGTTCTTCTAGTTTGATTATTTCCATTTGTCTTAATTGCAAAGAGGAAGTAGATACTTCATCGATGTGTTGTACTAAAGACAAAGAGGGAATGACTAAGTGAGTTGGAAGAACCACTTCTTTCCCATAAACTAAATTAAAGGGAGAAGTGCCGATTGAAGCTTTCTTCGTAATTCTGTCTGCCCATCAAGCATTTACCAGCGCTTTGTGCCAATTCTTTTGGTTTTGGTCGACTGTTCTTTTGATAATCCTGATTAGGTTTTTGTTTGTTGATTCAGCCAACTCATTACCTTGTGGATAGTAATTAGCAGAATATTTCAATTTGAACCCTCTTTTTAATGCCAACTCAGTCATTGAATTTCCAGAAAAGTATGATGCATTATCAAACATTAAGGCCGTTGGAAATCCAAACCTAGTGATGATAAATTGATCTATGAATTCAATAATGTTTTCGGAATTAACTGTTTTGAGAGGAACTGCTTCTACCCATTTAGTAAAATAATCTGTTGCCGTGAGGATATACTTATGCTGCTTAGAAGAGTGAGGAACGATCTCACCTATTATGTCCAAGCCCCATTGGTTGAATGGTTGCTCGATGTTGACCGGCTGTAGTGGCATGGACGATTTCTTTTGTTTCCCCGCAGCAGTCTGGCAGATTTGGCATTTCTTTACGTAATTGTATAAGTCTTTAAACAACGTGGGCTAATAATATCCTGCACGTAAGATCTTATGCGCAGTAGTCTCTCCAGCATAGTGTCCACCTGCTGGCCCATCGTGGAGTTCCTGCAAAACCTTTTCGGCTTCAGTTTTCTCAAGACACCTAAGAAGTACAGAATCGTAATTCCTTTTAAACAGAACATCATTTATGAGCTGGTATTGTTTAGCTTTCAATCTTAGAGCTCTTTTCTTTGTGTGATCCAAGTGCGATGGAGCATACCCGTTCTTAAGATAATAAATGGTGTCCGCATATAATGATTCTGCGTCGTTTAGGCTTACCTCATACGTGTGTACCTCTTCAGATGAGTTCTCAGGAATTTGCGATGCTCCAGCTAACATCTTGCAGAAGCCTTGACCCCTTACGATGTTTGCTGGTTTGATCTCAAGATCGTATTCTTGTAGAGCGGTAATCCAATTTGCTCTCTTTTCTCCCACATCCTTATGTACCAACAAGTTTCTTACCGCTGGAAACGGTACTACGACTTTGGTATGGGCTTTAAGTAAGAAAGGTCTGAAATATTTGATCGCTTTGAAAACAACATAAGCCCGTTTCTCCACGTCTGAGTAATTGAGTTCAGCACCTTGTAAGTTCGAGCTAAAGAATGCGATTGGAGCTTCTGCCTTCTCTTGATTTACTTGAGTCAAAATCGCGGCATAAGATTTCTCTGAGGCAAAAGTGTATAAGATGAAAGATTCTACAAAATTTGGGGTAGCTAAAGATGGAGCGTTGATGATAGCTTGTTTGATCAAGTTGAATGCTTCGTGCTCATCTATGCCCCATTTAAAATTTGAATTCTTTTTTATCATATTTTTTAAAGGAGAAATAATACGTGAAAAATCGGGGACAAACCTTTTTACAAAATTGATTTGTCCAAGGAAAGATTGCATGGCCTTTTTGTTATGGGGTATGGATATTTCGGAAATTTCTTTGATTCTGTCAGGTTCAATTTGAATACCAGATTTCGGCACTATGAATCCGAGCAATTTCCCTTCACTTAATGCGAAAAAATATTTCTTTGAGTTAAGTGAAATTCCATACCTTAAGCATCTTTGAAAGATCTGTTTCAAATCTTTGAGATGGTCGCTTCGCTTCTTGGAGTACACTATTATATCATCCAGGTAAATCACTACCGATTTATTGACTAAACCTTTAAATGCAATGTCCATGGCTCTCTGAAAGGTAGCGCCGGCATTGATCAGACCAAATGGCATCTTCCGATATGCGTATGTGCCCCATTTGGTTCGGAATGTGGTTTTTAACTGATCATCGGGATGTACCAGCACTTGATTGTATCCTGAAAATCCATCCAGGAAAGACATTAATTCTGAGCCCGCTACTGCCTGTAGTATTTGCTCCATAGGTGGGAGGGGAAAATTGTCTTTCTGACAGGCTTTGTTGAGATTCCGGAAATCAATACAGATTCGAATATCTCCGTTTTTCTTCCTAACGGGCACCATATTGGATACCCATTTGGAATGTCTGACGGGGAAAATTATTCTGGCTCTCAACAATTTATTTAGGTCAGTCTTTATCTGATTTTCTAAGTTGGGGTGGATTTTTCTGAGCTTCTGCTGGACAGGTTTTTCATTGTCAATCATAGGGATAGTGTGTTGAATGATAGAAGTGTTGTATGTTTTCAACTCATCGTAATTCCATGCAAAAACGTTTTTGTATTGTCTCAGAAGACAGATATACGCTGATTTTTCTTCAGGGGCTAGGCCGTGGCCTAGATTAACGTTTTGCGGCTTCTGATCGGTTCCTAGGTTTACTAATTCATAATGCAGAGTTGAACTATAGAGTTTAGAATTGGCAGACCTTTTAAACCGACTCTTCAAATCATATAAATCTTCTAACTTAACCACCGATTTAGGTATAGCATTATCAGTGCTATTTTGTTGAATTTGGTGATCATGATGGTCTTCGTCAATTATTTGATTTGAGTAGGATCCTTCAGAAGTGAGGAAATTTACAATGTCGGGGTCATCGTTGAATACTCTCCAGTTGGTGATGTTGTCAGGGATGGATGGTTTAAAGATTAATTCTATTGAAAACCTATCGGGACTAAAATCTTTGGAGGGAATCAGTCTAGAGGCTACGTTAGCTAACAGGTCTGCGTTCGCATTTTGGAGTCTTGGGATTGACGAAATATTGAATGCTATGAAATGCGAAGTCAGATCTTGTACTAAAGATTGATAGTGCTTTAAATGACTTGACACGCAATGTATGGTGTTACGTACCTGTTTGACGACAATTTCGGAATCTCCAAAGACTTGAAGATACTTGACATTCAAGCCGATTGCTTTGTATAGGCCTTGCACCAAGGCTTCGTATTCCACTGTATTGTTTGTGCAATCGAACTCAAGTCTGCATGTAAGCATGGTCTTGTTCCCATTTGGGTTAACCAGAACGCATCCTGCTCCTGCTCCCTCGTTAGATTTAGAGCCATCAAAATATAATTTTCAAAACAAAGATGTATTTACAGAGTTATCTAAAAATTTAAAACACTTTGAATCATCAGTTTGGGAAAAATTTTCAACTTGGGACACAACTGAATCTTATAAGTAAGGTGAAGTGTGAGCATTGAAATTGTCGAGGAAAGAATCTACTGAGTAATTGCCTATGATACTGATGTTGTATGCTATTGCTTCGTTCTCTCCTTCCAATTCTGTCACTATGTACTTTTGGTGCAATTATCGTTTAACCTTTATTTGATTGGGTTTGCCGTTGTAGGGTAACCACATGTGCGACCAGTCGGTTGAGAAATATCCGTGGAGTTTCTTGGACCAATCCCTGCTAAGAATTAAACCATAGAATTCAGGGATATCAGCTACTAGAATGTCGATAACCTGACATACTTTCGGGTTAGACGACAATCTTATGGTCACCTGGTTAAGTTCACCAATCACTTCGACTTGAGATCGATCAAGTTGAACTATGCGCACTGTAGATTTCTGAGGCTGAACATTCAATTTGGCACATATTGATCTGGGTAGAATATTCGTTGAAGCACCAGAATCAATCAGGCAATTGTGCACGTTTTTATTGAAAATTTCATAAGTGAGGAGAAAAGGAGGAGTATGGGATCTTGACCTTCCTCCAATCAAGGCAATGTCATTCGGATCAATCTCATTGAGCATGTTGGTTGGAGGTCTTCCCATGTTGCGAGAAGCTACAGCTGTAGGTAAAGATGTAGTAGGCACGGCATGTAATTCTTTCATCATTATTTTCTGTTGATGTTTCAATTTGCTCAATTCGTAAAGAGTGATATTAGCCCTAGTCTTTTTCATGTCATCGATAATGTTATACTCCATTTCATCCGACACTATCAGTGTTCTTGATGGAGGTGCTTGATCTGATTGGGCTGGGCTAAATTGGGTCGCTCTAGCAGTTGTTTTCTTTGTTGCGACCTTATCTTTTGTTGCAGGGCTTGCGCCCTTCTGTTTAGGGGTAGTTTGGGGAGGATCAAGTTGATTTTTTCTTCGTGTGCTAACCGGAAATGCTTCTTGATCTTCTTCTTGTGGGAGGATGAAATCCCACATTCCTTGTAGTTCCACAACTTCTTCATCATCGGTCTGCCCTTCAGTGGTATTCTCTTCTTCTTCTTCTTCTTCAGATTCGACATTTGAGACAACATTGGGTGGTTTCATCTCCATGGGAAGATTTCTTTTAAAAGATCTGTAGGGCTTTTTTGAAGAAGTTTCTGCTACTTGCTTTCTTATGTCAATCATCTCATTGGACATGGCCTTTAACACTTTTTGTAATCCTTCCATATCGAAAGGATCTTTCGTTTGCTTCTTCTTGGTGTCTTCTTTGAAAGAGATTTTCTTAGATTTGCGTTCTTCTATTGCAGATCTCTTTTCTAGGGAAACTACGTGTTTTTCTACTGCTAATGCCTCAGTCAAGTTTTCAACTAAGGTCGTCTTGTTTGCCCTATCTACGAAGATGGCCAAGTTTGATGGTAAGGCCGTGATGTACCATTCACATCTTACTTCCTCACTGGGTTGAGAAGCAGCAGGAATTTTGTTGAGGATCTTGTTGAACCATAAATTGAAATCTTTAATGGGTTCTCTAGCCTCAGCTTTAAGATTAGATAGGTCATTGATCAATGTCGTTGTTGATCTGTCATCGCCAAACTTGGTGAGGAATTGACTTTGAAAAATGTCCCAACTTGTGATGGACCCGGAAGGTAACGAAAAGTACCATGACCCGGCTGTTCCTTGTATTGTGTAAGGAAAAAGTCGGACGACAACATCTTCGTTGGTAACTCCGTTGAGATTAACAAAAAGCATGAAATTATTGATATGCTCTTCGGCTAGCATGCCTGTTTCTGGATTGAACTTGGGTATCCATTTCTCGGGATGGGCCGGTATTGGGCTCAGGGGTGGAGGCATCAAAACCGCCCCAGGATTGTTCCATGGAGACTGGGCCATCGTTGAGCCGCTAGTTAATGAAAGTGCAGAAGACGGTCCCTGATGTTGAGAAGATGCAGGTATTATGATCTTTGATGATTGAAGAGGAAGTGTTGTGGAAGATGGATGAGTGATTTGGGATGAGGATGTGGGTGGTTGACTTCACGGTGAGGGTGTTGAAATGGACGAAGTGGATGAAAGAGTCTCACGGTCAGACTCTGGTGGTGCTTTCCTTGCTCTTTTCCTAGTAGGGAGAGGGAGTTCACTTGGTCGAATACCAAATTTTTCACTCTTCAATCTGGTCAGAGGATGAGCAAGATTGTACTGCGAAGTCACGCTGCTGTTAGATTTATCAGACCTATGAGAAAAAATAGAGAATCCCTGGAGTTTACGAATCAAAGTTTGAATTTCAGGGGGTTCAATAATGAGTTGGTCTGATATATTGGAGTAGGTAGCAGCGGTGGATACTCGAGCGACTTCTAACTCCGGGTTTAACCGTAGTGGAGAAGTCGGGGGAGTTGATGAGGGTGATTTACTCTCAAAATGGTATTCGGATTTTGACTTAATTTCCATTCATAGTTCGTGCCCTCCTTCTAGTGCAAAATATGTTGAGGGCCCCGAAATCGGGTCAACAACAAGGGGGATACCCACCCGGTCGGGAACTTGGTTGGCGGCTCCTTGCCCGTTTGGTGTAGCGGGTCCGACTGGGGATGATGTGACCAGCTTCCCAATCTAAAAGATGTGTGTGTGTGTGTGTGTGTAGATTTTGAAGATACTAATCTAAAGGTAATTTCAAGCTAATCTAATTCTAAACTCTAAACTGACTCTATGCTACTGTAATCTAACAAAAACAGCACATCTAATCTATACTAACCTGGGGTAAAATTCTTTCATTATGCGATCTAAAAAGATTTCATACAACAACTGGTAATAAAGATCATTCAGCTATCATAAGAATATAAATCAATTAAGATGAACCATTATGCATAAGAAGTTAGGCAAAATAGTTGTGAACAACATATCACATAATCAGTTATTCATATGTCAAGCACAAACAAATGATTCCACCGTACAAAAGTGCCAAATGGTAGTCCAGACATTCATACATCAACATATAAACAAATCAGCTGTATATCACTCTAAGAATATGAGCAGAAATTAATCAAGAGATAAAAGTACCATTTATGACTGATTTTCACTCACAAACTTCAAGCAATAATGATTTATCTCTACTTACTTCTAACATCTACTAAGAGTACAGAAGTGCAACATCAGTAGCAGACATTAAAATGTAAACATAAATAAATCTTGATCCATCCATTCACCAAAAACCACCTCCGAGGGTGCAAAAGTGCATGTTCTGAGGACAAGTTTTTTGACAAATTTCCGGACCCTTCTCCAAATGCCATGAGAAGGGTTAAATACTACTAACTAACTAATCTTAATTACACAAATTTAGGGAACGACTTCAAATGATTGCCCTTTTACTAAAGAAAATTTATTTCTAAAAATTGAATCTAATTTCTAACCATTTCTGTATCTGCTCCTTAGTGCTGTAAGCAATGTGAGGTTCGCCTGGAAAGAGTCGGCTGGTTGTATTTTCCTTTTGCTCGGGCGATGAAAGTAGAAATAACAAAAGTTGGCACCTCTTTCTGACAAACTAGAAGATATTTTTGAAAATCTTCCTCTGGCTGGGTGTTTTTTGCTGTGCGTATACTTAGTATAACCCAGATTTCTTTCAAACTGATTGTGTTGTTGCTATTTCGGTTTCCGGCCGTGTGAATGACTCAATGAGTTAGGGATTTCGTTGCCTGAACAATCTTACGTATTGAAAATTGCTTCCATTCTTTGTTCCAGGCTTTTCTGAAGCATCATCCCTTTTTAGCGTTTTTCTTTTTGCTTTATCCAATCTGAGCTTCAGGATCTTTTGCAAACATACTACTTTTGTGCGCCTTTGACTTTGAGTCTTGGATAGTCTATTTTCATCAGTGTCTGTGGAGTGATACTCTGGAATCCACAGCTCTGCTGCATGCGGCATTCATTTGCGAAGGCATCTCGTCTCTGTTCTTCAAGTATTGGCGCTTTCCCCTTTTCCTTGGATGTTTCCTGCATATAGATTTATATTAGTTACTGCCTTACAGTTTACGCAAAGGAAAAGAGACATGACGAAAAGATTGACATGAAAGCTTTAAACTCTAATGAATGCATAATCACGACACTCATAATGACTTGACTCTTCGAAAAACGCAACACGATCATCTTTGGATACTCAGGCGTGCAATCATTAATTTCCCTTAAGGTGCGCGCTCGATTTTGGGTTTACAGATCATGCCGAAGTAACTTTGCGATGAGTGGTTTCTGCGATTCATATCGCAGTAATTAATAGTCTCATTCGTCGCAGATCGCAAATCGCAAAATCGCAGTTTGTAGGATCGCAGATCGCAAATCGCAATATCGCAATTTTCATTTGCTCGTTGTGTGCTGCTTTTGCGACGCTTGTGGTATGCGACGTCGCATATCGGCCGTCAGCGATTCCTTTTTATTTTCTTTTAAGGGCGCTTTCAAAATATGCGATGTGATGAATTTCGCATCGCTTCTTTGCAGCTTGTTTATGCGCATAGGAAAACTCTTCACTCTCTCTTTGCGATGCGATATAGCTCTTAGGGAGTTAAATACAAAAATTTTGATAAAAATATTTTTGAGATTTTTTGTTAAGGGTCCCCCTTTGCTTGATATTATTGCTAATACTAATCAAAGAGGGGGGTTGTTGGTGACCACAAGATTCTTGATTTTTTAAAGATATAACTCAAAGCATCATGTTCAAATCATCTTTAAAACCATTGTCCAAAAAAAAGGATAAGTTTAGGGGAAGAGAAAGATAGCCCAGCAAATCATAGTATGCAATTAACTTTAATACCACATACATAGCCCTGTTTCCCGCAGGTGTCCATAACCTCGACAGGGGTGTCTTTTGACCCATCGAAATGTCTGTGTCCCACTTACTAGGCATGGATTTAGAGTTATCTTATTTTAATTTTAGATGAAGGTCATTGTTCTGGCTTGGTAACCAACTAATGGCAGTGCCACTCACAAGAAGTAACATGGATGAACAGGTCGGCTCATGATGATACCTCCTGTCTTCCAACTTTCTAGTTGAAAGCCATTACTCTATCTTGGTGACCAGAAGCAGTAATGTCATGCATGCTAGGTCTCATGATCGTGGTAGGTCAGCTCATCACGAGACCTCTTATCATCCCCTAAATCTTTTGTATACTCTGATTATGATTAACTTAAAAGGTTACTTAATAAGTGGCGAGACAGATCTACTCCTTAAGAGTATGGGATAGCGTTAAAATTTTTTAATGACTAATCATTACTGACTAGTTCCTCTGCCCCAAAGACTTATTAAAGATATCCCATATAATGACTAAAAGACTCCTTGAATTAAGAATGCTAGTGTTCTCATGAATAGTTTATTATGATCTTAACAAGAGTGGTCCTCCATAGGGGGTTTCCAATAGTACCTTCTAAGGGAAACTGAAATCATATATATCAGATGACAACTTCTTAGAGTGATTAGTCATGGTTACTTTGAAAAATCATGAGGTTTTATAGTGAATCATACTCAACAAGATGTGTCACAGATGTGTGTGTTAACAACCAATGCAGATAAAAAGTAGTTTTAGTGACTACACTTTAAAAATCAAAAACCCTAATAGCATCTTAACAACTTTATTCACCTACCCTACTTTACCTAAGAGACGAAAGACTTCCTTTTATGTATAGGAGTACTTCCAATGAAGCCATGTGCGGATCAGGGGAAAATATATATTCATGCTCAAATTTATCATACAAACTTGAAAGTATGCATGAGCATGAAAAACCAACGAATGTAAATGATATGACAAAAAGAGTTTTAGAAGAGGATAATGGTGCCTTGCTTGAGTAGTTGTTTGGAACCAATGTTCGATGTAATCATGGTAGCCTTGGTCCATTTCTTGATTTGGCCCATGCTTCACATCTTCTTCTTCCTTGTCATGTCGGTTGTCCTCCTTAGGGCGATTAGTCTCTTGATCACATTCTGGATCTGCTGATACACATGTCAAGAACTTTTCGTTCTCAGGTTCCAATGGATATCCTTCGTTGATTATAGTGCATGATTCATTCATCTCCTCAAAAGATACTTCTAAATCCTCTTGTGATGGTGGAGAAATGGACAAGTCCTTCACTATTGTCAAGAAGTTTTCTTCTTGAGAGGTAGAGATCAAGATCCCAGCAGCTGCTAGCGCTTGAGAGATAACCTTCATACCTGTTATCATCTTTAAGTCCATCTGGTTGATTGATAGTCCTCGTCTCCACACACATATTAGTAATGGGGGTTCTTACAACACCCCAAAAATTGATATAACATTAAAGATTAGGATCTAAAGATAATTTATTTTAAAAGTTATTGGCTAAAATAAAGCTCACCACACTTGCATAAAAAATACAAAAGATAAAGGTAGACTTACCCCTATTGCATCAATAGAAAATTCTTACCAAATCAAATCGCCTCCCTGGCAATGGCGCCAAAATGTTGGGTGCAAGAATTGTACTTAAGCAAACTCCTCAACACTTAATTGTCAACCGAGGGGATTCGTAAACTTAGAGACAAAGCGCAGGCAATGCCAGAGATGGTATGAATTTTCTTGATAGAAATTTCTACTTTCTTAAAGAAAAGATTGCATAATCGAAAGAATAAAAGATAACTGAATCATCAAAGTAATCTAGTGCTCGAATAAGAAAAATGCATTTGCAAAGGAATCAAAATAAAAAGGCAATCACTCCAACTGATCAATTTTTAATTATTGACTATGTGTTATGTTTTTCTTTAGCAGAGACACTTGGCAGTCTCGTAGAATGGGCCCTTAAACCTACTTCTTTAGAGATTTCCTTCTTGCACTAATCTATCTTGCACTATCGCAGTCTACTTGCACTAGTGCAGGAACAGAGGTTTATGCAGGAGGTATAAATGGTGTCTTTACCAAAGGCTTTTTACTTCATGCAAGGGCTCGAACTTCCAGGGTTCAGAGCACTCAGATCCTATGACAAGAAACTAGTTCTTGCACCTGATCAGAGCTTCCTGCACTTAGCTATTAATTCTTAAAATGAGTGCTTAATTATTGCAAGTGTCAAATTAAATTGCACACATAAAAAGTGAATGTTCCTGATCTTAACAAAATGCAATAATGAAGAAACAATCAATATACATTTATCCTATCATAAGCATTTAATGAAAGAAAAGAAGATTGTGGGAAGTAAGCTAAAAATTCTTGTTGCAACACACCAATGTGCACTAGTGTAGGTTCATTTCTCCTGCTTAGACTAGGCGAGGAAAACCAATCAAACGGAATTGTAGGAAAGGAAGTATCACACCAACGTGCACTGGTGCAGGTTCATTTCTCCTGCTTGGACTAGGCAAGGAAAACCAATCAAATGGAATTGCAGGAAAGGAAGTATCACACCAATGTGTACTGGTGCAGGTTCATTTCTCCTGCTTGGACCAAGCGGGGAAAACCAATCTGAAATCAAGAGCAGGAAAAGAAATTGCAGGAAAAGGGAATTTATCTACTTCACACAATGGATCCACTTTCACTGAGACATGAATGCATGTGCTAGAAATTAAATCACACTTGACAATGTAAACACAAATTACAGGGAAACGAAATGGGGTAAATGTGTTGGGTTGGTTGGGCACTAGCCAACCAGCACGTTTCCCTTTTAAATAAAAACACTACTCAGTAACTCAGATCAAACTCATTTGTTTAAAGGAACAAAAAAGATTCGAAAAGCATGAGGAGGAGCTCCTTATTCCTATTAATTCACAAACGCAAAGTACATCATGAAATACAGAGTCTAGCCCAGAGTTGGGCGACAACAAAAGGTACAATCCCCCGTTTAGAAACACAATCCTGTTACCATCTCCCCCCCCCCCCCCTAAGTGCATAATCGCTCCTCCTTTTATAATATGTTTACATGATAATTAATCGTATCCTTTGGAAACAATCATGGAGATTTCATCCCAACTAATTCTAATTAAATAGAATATCAGTACAATTGTTCCCCTATTAAAAAATAGAGATGTAACATGAATTTTCCAAATCTGGGCGTTTTCTAGATTTCTGGAAAAATTGGTATTTTTAACAAACTACCTTCAAAGACCTCTTCATATCTCTTGAACCATTACGCATTTTGGAAGACGACCCGCATTTTACTCGATTTCCTATACTGGGAAAAAGACCCATGTTTCAGAATTTTGAGATTCGCAATGATCGGCATGGAAATCGAGGAGTAAATTGGTTGTCGGGAAACTGCTGCGAATTCGGGTGGAAGTTGTAAAATCTGAACTGGTGCAGGAATGTGTGGTGCAAGAATCCTACTGGTACTAGTGCAAGAATGTGTGCTGCAAGAACTTCATCTCTATCAGAATAGGCATATAAGCAACTTTGTAAACCTGCAAACACACAAACTATTAATAAATATGCCTTTAATGTTTAAATCTCATTAAAACAAAGGAATAGCAAATACTTACTTATTATCTCCGAGAATGTACAAAACTATGACAATGACTAGTCAAGCTAAACAAAAGCATGAGTGATTTAAAGTAAAAGGTGATATAAAGCAAGAAAAAACAGAGGCCCAACAATACAAATGCCACCAAACCATGATTGAGAAAAGACTACACATCAATGGTTCACAAACTAATTCAATTCCTAGCAAGGCCACACAACCATGGCTTAAACTTGAGTAGGGCAGTAATACCTTTGATGCCATGTTAAACACACACACAAAATGATAGGAATATTTAGATAAATGTTGAATGTATTTTTATTCACAAAGATATACATATTAATACATATGTTTGAACCTTGATTTCATATTCCAAGAGGTCTCTTGGACTTATGTGACAGTGTACATTCCTCCACACCAACCTTAACAAATTAGGTGTCCAACAATGAAATGTGTATTTCATGGCCAAGACTTTTAAATAACCACAATATTTTCAAAAGAAGACCTTCAAAAGTGGGTTAGTCAATTATGCTAACTAGAATAATGACCAAGAAAATGTGTCACGTCAACTAAGTGTCAAATTAGATGAAACCAAGGAAGAATCCTCTCATGTCCAAATAAAGCATGAAATAACCATGGCCCCATTATGAGAATTCAATATAGAAATTTTAGAAAGTGTTAAACATAAATATTTGAAGGATAATTGGTTTCAATAGTTCAAAAACATTTGGAGCAGTTAAGTTTTCTTCCTTGACTTTAATATTAAATAAGAGATTTCATCGAGCAAAACAAGAGAGTATTTTGTAGCATCATAAGTAAACAATATATTTTGATATTCCCCTTCATTCATTATTTCCTCTTAGTTAGTAACCATTCTACCTTCTCATTTTAGAGTCTTTTGGATGATAAGATAGATTGTTGACTAAAGTTTATTTTCTTTTTGAGGTCCTTTTCCTATTTATATAGTTTGCAGGAGCCCCACCCCAATATTTAAATGGGCAAACACATTTAAATTTCCCAGATATTAAGAAAATGTGTTCAAACATTTCTATGTATTTTGAAGGTTACACAAAGAACTATACTAGCAAGAGTTCATATTGAGTGTGATCTTTTCACTTTGAGTTGAGCTTAACATTGCAAGTGTTTAAGTCTTTTCATCCCTATGAGTTTAAATGCAATTAACCCTTAAAGTTCCCTACAAAAGAAATCCATATTTATTTCATTTATCTAAATGTGTCATGCTAAGGCTAAGATTTCATAATATTTCATAATATGTTGTGACAAACTATTCCAATGGAATGTGTATGGTAGTTGATTTACATATGACAAGAGATAACAAAGGATTGTCATATGCGTTCATAGAAAGAGAAAATTAGAAATAGGAGAAAGTTTAGCCTATGTAACTTGAGAGTATTTTATGGATATATGAAATGCTACATTGATTGATTTATTTTCATTTGGGTTAGCCTTAACTTAGGAAACCATGGATAGGGTACAACTAGAAGAGAATGATGTATCCAATTTGAAATTGAAAATAAAATGGCTAAAAAAAACGTTGAAGACTCTATTAAGAAACATAATGATATATTTGCGGATTATGTTATATCTACATGACAACTGTCAATTTTATATAAAAATAATATGTTATGTAAGGAAACTGAAGATAAGAATTTAGAATTAGTTATGGAAAGAGACCTAATGTGAATCACAAACCGGAAGTAGACAAAGAGACTGAAGAACAGGTAGTTATCATCATCACAGATTCACCACCTGCAACCACCTAGTTCACTACATCTCCTTCTGAACCTTCATCTTCACATGGTCATAAGGAGACTGAGTTAGAATCACACATTGTCCAAACAAAAAAAGAGAAGACAGTGTTTGATAGGTACAAAGAGATAAAGCTCAGGAATGAAATCTTGAAGAACAACACTTACAACCAATTCTGGAAGCAGACTTCTAGCTCACAAAGTAGACTTATGTCAGTGTTTGATACTGAGCATGGTAAAATGCAAATGGCCTTTCTTAAGGCCCAAACTTCACAACCCGAATCAGCAGCTAACTACAAGAGCACCACCTTTGAGTTTAGTACAAAGGACATGCATCCCATTGATCACATGGAGATGCACAAACAAACTGGTAAGATGATATCCTCCACTTTGACTAACATTTCCATGTCCTTGTCCAAATTACAGGTTTCTTTTGCAAATGTACAGTCATAGTTGAAGATGGAGAAGGTCTTCTCCTTGGCCAAAGATAACAGGATCAAGTATTTGGAAGACTTGGTGATCAAGATAGGGTATGACCCTAAAGATGTTATTGTTGTTGAAGAGATTATTAAGAAGAAAAACTTGGACATTGCAGCATTAAGGAAATAGCTCAAACTACCAGCTACAAAAGATCCAATGACCAAGGACATTGAATAAAGTGAAGTTCAGAAAGTAGACATGATGAAACTAATTATTGACCAAAATATAAATATCAAGCATATGGAAGCAAAGTTGGAAAAACTAGTAAAGGAGAAGTGTTAGAGCCTAGATTTGCCTCAGGCTGAAAAGACAAGGTTCTAGGTCCACATCAAACCACACTCATCCTCGTAGCTAGCACTACGAGGATAGGAGAGGGCTCTCTCCGGGTCCATCTCAGCAAAGGATAATCATATGGGGCTTGAGATGACCAATTTAACAACTAATCTTAGGCTAGTTATGAAGTGCAAGGATTGATTTGAGTTTTTGGGAGATAGTTTGTTGGAAAAAGGGAAAGGCAATTTTGGGTCCGGGGATGAGGCCAAATTTTTGCAGAGTTCTGATTAGGGCAAGGAAGAAAATCGTTTTGATGCTTTATATTGAATGTATGGATGGATCATACTGGTGAGGAGCCAAGGAGGGAAAGAGAGTCTCAAGAGTCCTCCTTAAACAGACGAAAACATTGAAAATTAAACAAAATTTCAAGGCAGAGCACAGCCGTCCAGTGAATTCTACCTTAATCACTCATTTGTTTAATTTAAGAAGCAAAGAGAAGGGAGAATGATACACATAAACATCAATGAACTTACAAGTACATAGAGAAAAACACCATCAAAACACAGAGCCACATGGATCCCAACAAGTGCTGCAAAACCCTGGTCTTTCCTTAGCCAAAAATGCAGAGATAGAATGTACAATGATGTGCCAAGCAATCCCAAGTGTCCAACCCTGAAAATGACTTAGAAATTACATAATATAGACAAGAAAAACCCATTCCCTTGCCTCTAGGGGTCGAGCTCATCATTCTAGGAGTTGTTTCAACCAATTCTAAACAAGGAACTGAAATCTAGGCAATCAAACAACTTGCCTCTATATGCTAGGAAACTGATTCATTCATTTAATTTTCACTTTTTAGTGAATGAATCCTCTAGAACAAGTAAAAATGTGCCAATATAAAATCATGGTCATCAAATTACATCATGGTAGATCAATAGTTACATCAAAAAGCAAAACTAGTCAAAACTGGGTGAATTTCTGAGCTGTACAGTGAAAAATAGGCAAAAATCCTCTATGCACCGCGACCAGAATCTCTATGCATAGCACAACTTTGGAGCTGAATTTGAGGCCCTTCCCGAAGTCCAAATTGAGCTCATGATAGCTCATTAGAAAGCCCTACCTGTCTAATTTCCAACCCAAATGGAATTTCTGGATTTGGATGTCATTTACACCTCCAAAACTTCAATCTCCAAATATTGGTTCCTATGTGTGCAAAAGGTGGCAGAAAGGCCATTTTCAAGGTGTTTTTGACCCTTTAGGTCACCCAGAACTTGATGAAATCCTTAGGAAATTCATGAGCATGCATAACGTTTCATAACAAATCCAAAAATGTAAATTTTCCCTCTAGAATATTTCTCAAACGAAAGCGCACGCAAGGTGGCGCTATGCGTTGGGCAAGAAAATCTATTTTGAAGCCAAAAAATTCAAAATTGACAAAATTTTCTCCAAATTCCTTGAAATTTGGACTGAAGATCTCTAATCAAGTATCATTCTCAGCCAAAGAGGCTTCGACCAAGATTCAGAGTCTATCCTGCGTTTTGCGCCTCCTCAGTACCCTCTTGGTACATGCAGTTTAGTGGCGGAATAACTATCTTGTTCATATGATGTGTCTGTGTCCACCGCCTCCATGGTGCTGCAATATGTATAACATGTGTATGTTTTGAAAATGAGAAATAGGTGCTTTGTTTCCTCTACCAAAGGGAAATGAGGGACTGTGAGGAATATGGGACAACAGGAAAGTGAGCTGTCAAGTGAGATTAAAGTGAAATAACCAACACTTGACTATGTTTAGGGATGTGGGGTTTGGGAATTTGCTACAAATAATATGGGATAGGGAGAATGATTAGGGAATAGTAGGTTTAAACATAGGGAAAATGGGAAACAGGGATATGGGTAGTTTAGGATCATAAGGGAATAGGGGTTGGAAATGATAGTATGATTATAGGGAAACAGGGGATAAATGATTTTGGCACCAAAATCACATTTCAAAACGTAACTTCAAGGCCATTATCATAAGAAGATAGGGTTTGAATTTCAACTTTCAAATTCTCCAAGTCAAATTCCAAAACCACACCAAACAATATTCAAGAGCAATTGCAGGGTCAATCGGACTTACTCGAGGCAAATTGGCGCAAAGACAAATGATAAAACTGGCTGTTGGCTCTATGCGCCGCACACAAACCCAGTGCACCACGCCTCCTCGATGCACCGCGACAATGTAATTTAACACTGCAGAATTTCGCCCAATGCACCGCGTGGCCTATGTGTGCCACGCAGCTGGTTTCGACACACAGTTTGGCTTCAAAACTTCATTTTTTCACTTCCTTGTTTTATCTTGGCTTTTGCTGATGTCTTTGGTGTGCATATGGATCATCGAATGTGAAAATAACTCATGTGTACAAAGGGCTTTGATTCTTTCTTTTAACAAACCCATTTCTGCAATATTTTGAACTTTGACACTTTACACCTTTAATACATACTATGTTCTTTGTTTCCATTGATTTTTGAGCGGATGATGAATCTTGTCAAATTTTGTAGGGGTGGTGGCATTGGATTTTGGAAAAAAATGACCAGAGCCTGCATTTGAACATTTTCAACTGAAAAACCTTGAAAATATACATGGCAATTATTTCAAAAGACGGAAAGACGACTTTTTCTTCAAAACGGGGTTTTGAAGAAAAGTCATGATCAATCAGTATGACAATGAAATTTTCGAAATGAAAACTTATTTTGAAACTCCCTCTGGCCTGCTAGCATTATTGGACACTTTGAAGACACAATTTGTGAAACCCTAGACCTAGTGACTGAAATGACTCTGCTGATCTAGTCATCAAACAGGACTGTAAATGACCTTAAAATTGATTCGACAAACAGGCCTAAACCAACAGGATAAGGCATGAGGGGAATGAGTAACAAGGCCCTTCCATCAGATCATGGCATGCCCCTAGAGGAATGCAATGGAGTGAATCGAGCGAGACACCTAAATATGAAATGAAAAAAAAGTTTGATCTCTGACGGAGGGCTATAAAGACTGACTCTAACATTGGCTCCAATGGGGATGGTAGCTCCCTGGAGGTGCCAAGAACGACAGATCTCTGGGAGAATAGACAATGCCTTTAGCCATTGGGAAATGGAGTCCAAATCAACACCAGACTATTCACTGATTTATTGACTGAAAATTTGACTCAAACTAACTCAACTTTAAACTGAAATGACTGTTGAAATGACTGAAAAAACTTGACTTTAACAAACTAACTCAAAATGACTAAGACCTGAACTTAAAACTTAAGGCTTGGTGGTAGTACATGACCACCTGTGTTTCTTACAAGACAATATACCATAAAACTATATCAAAATGCCAATGTAACCAATCAAGCAGATGCCTTCTTGATTGATTCTCTTGATCAGATCTTCTGGTCAACAAGATACTTGTAATTGGGCATCCAAAAAAATAATTGACCATGATCTCCTTCATCACTGAACACTACAATAATCACCTTCACTGCTAACTGCAACAGATTTTCCAGAGGATCATGAAAAACATGAAGATTTACCTCCTTCTGAAGAAACAAGGTGTCTTTCTCTTTTGATTCTGATCTTCCTTCATAATGTACTTCAATAAAAGTATGTTCCTGGTCCTCAAAAAATTCTGAACAAGTAGATAAGAAGATTTCCTCTTCAAAGAACATTTCAAAACATGAGACATATGAAGAAGAATCTAAAAGGCAGTCCTGAATGTTCTGACCTTCTATAGTCTAAATATCTTTTTGATCATCTTCATATGATATAACAGCCAGATTCTCATTACATTCATCAATCATGAGAAAAGAAACTTCCGATGTTTCTTGATACTCAACACTATCATTTCTATCATCTACCATAAATTAATCCAAGGAAACGTTTTCACTTACTTGAACGCAGATATCGTCTTGTTTTTCATAGAGGGAATGAACTACCTCCTCATGAAGATCTAGTTCTGGTGGGATGAGAGCATTTAGATCTGTAACTCTGTTTTCTTCATTTGAGGCAGCCTCAACAATACAACTCTCTTTTATTAGATCCGGAACAACATGTTTTTCCTCATCACAATTTATCTCTCGTTCCGATTTATCATCATCATTATCTGAGATTGGAACATCATTTTCCTACGTATCATCTTTTATTTCAACCAGATCTGAAATAAAACTTCTTCTTTCATCATTTTCAGCCATATGGAAATCTTCAACCTGTTGATCTTGATAAGTATCCTCTAAGTTTTCTGTGTGCTGCTGAAACGAATTTTCATACAATGTTTCCATGATTTCTCCGTCCATCAATTCATTATCTCCGTAAAAATTCTCAAGATCTTCAATGAAACTACTAACGTGTTCACAACAATTCTGCACTAATATTAAGGATGGACAAGATCCTTTATACCTTTCAAAGAACATTGTATGAAAATATTTTAGACAATAAATGGAAGTAGGTGGCAAAATTTCATACCAATATTGGGCTTCATCTTCCAGAGTATCCATAAACATCTTCATCAAACAGTCTTCAGGAAAATCGATCTTTAATTTATGCACATGAATGTGAAATTTCACCAGGTGAAGAGCAGCGTCATTACCTTCCACATTTCTGAACATAGGCAAATTTTGAAGCCAATCCACCTTGGGCATTTTATTCGGAAAACCTAGAATGTGATCTCAGCTCATGGGAGCATATCTCCTTGCAACCCATTCCATCTTAAAAATCTTAAAGCTACTGATCTTCCTGCAGTGGAATCACCATGAAGGATTTATTTCTGGATTTTTCAGTGAATGAAGTCGCCAGGTGAATGATTTCAGCCTTCTGATGTTTGATCGTTTTCCACCATCAACAATCAGATTTGAACTTGATACATGTACTGGGGAAACTTACAAGTTAGATGTGACGTTTACAAGCTAGACCGGAGATTGACTGAAGTAGCCTTTATCTACTTGCGCTAATGAAAAGCAAAAGCGTTTCGAAAGCTACCTGGTGTCTCTTCAGGCTTGGTTTGTAGCTCATAAAACAAATGACGTCAACAAGCAAACCATTTTGTCCCCAGTATGGTCGCCACTATGTTAGAGCCTAGATTTGCCTCAGGCTGAAAAGACAAGGTTCTAGGTCCACATCAAACCACGCTCAGCCTCATAGCTAGCCCTACGAGGACAGGAGAGGGCTCTCTCTGGGTCAATCTCAGCAAAGGGTAATTAGATGGGGCTTGAGATGACCAATTTAACAAGTAATCTTAGGCTAGGTATGAAGTGCAAGGATTGATTTGAGTTTTTGGGAGATTTTTTGTTGGAAAAAGGGAAAGGAAATTTTGGGTCTGGGGATGAGGCCAAATTTTTGCAGAGTTCTGATTGGGGCAAGGAAGAAAATCGTTTTGATGCTTTAGATTGAATGTATGGATGGATCAGACCGGTGAGGAGCCCAGGAGGGCAAAAGAGTCCCAAGAGTCCTCCTTAAATAGATGAAAAACCTGAAGAGATTATTAAGAAGAGATTATTGTTGCTGAGGAGATTATTGAGAAGAAAAACCTGGACATTGCAGCATTAAGGAAACAGCTCAAACTACCAGCTATAGAAGATCCAATGACTAAGGACTTGAATAAAGTGAAGTTCAAAAAGCATACATGATGAAACTAATTATTGACCAAAATATAAAGATCAAGCATATGGAAGCAAAGTTGGAAAAACTGGTAAAGGAGAAGGAAGAGTGTTTGAAGATGGCCATTGTTCCCTTGGATGTTGTACCTCTTTCTCAACTGCCATCAACAGGAGCTACTATTTCATCTACTACTTCAACTGAGACTCCCAATGTTGAACATGTGACATAGACACTAAAAAACATGTCATTGCAGTCAAAGGAAATTGAGACTTTGCATGGCCAACTCAAAGCTTTGGAAGTCCAGAAGGCCAAAGCTGAAGATGCCTGGATTGTTGAATTGGAGAAATCCAAAAAACTGTTGGAAAAGTTGCGCCAAGTAGAGAGGGACACTTGAATTGGCTAGACCTTGGCCTAGGCCAAGAAAACAATTTGGATGAACATACTTGAATCAATGAATGAGATTTGGCCTTCTATCCAAATCATATTTGAGAAGAAAGAGTTAACAGAGAAGGCCACTGAAACTATTGTGCAAGGAAGGGAAAATTTAGGAGAAATTCCAACAAAAGCTACCAATATTATCAGGTTCTTAAACTCAAAGTCCAGATATGAGCTGGAGGAAGTGGGAGTTAGTGACAGAACTGCTACCATTCTAGAAGTCAAGAAAGTCTTGAAAAAGAGAAATCTCATTGACCAGTTGGAGGAAAGGTGTGAAACCTTGGAGCTGCATGTGAACAGATTTAGAAATAGGATTGAAGCCTTAATGCAGAAGGGACTGCCCAATATCTATGTCATCAATGAAAAGATCATCACTCGGGAGGACTATATCCTAAAGGTGAAAGAGGTAGCCAAAAGAAACATTAAATTCAGTGGAATCAAAGGGAGTATGATAGTAAAGGCATTTCTGGAGACCATGTCAAATGAATTCCATGTGCAGAATGAGGTAAAACATATTTTTACCGTGAAACCAACTTTTGCTAAATATACAGAGGTAGATGAAATCTACCGTAGGGTGACAAAGTTAATAGTGCCAGATGAAAAGAGATGGGAAGAGTTACTTGATTTACTAGATTAAGGAATAACTTAGGAGCAGTAAAAAGATTTTTCCAGCGCAGCAGCCAACACAAGAGTCAGTTCAGCATCGCATTTCTATTTTGGGATGACTCAGCAACTGAAACCATCAAAATAGGGCCACCATTCTCGTCAACATCCTACGTGGCCTATTATTTTTCCAATATTAGATGATATTAGTTTGTAGTTAGGCTAATAATACATTGTCAGTTTGACAACGGTTTGTAAAACATTATTGTAATTTTGATTATAAATACTTCACTATTTGATGTATTAGTGTTGATTTTCGAATGTAATTTCCTTCTGTATGTTGTAATTTTCAAAGCACTGGAGCATCAATAATACAGGGACCTTTCACAAGATTCATGTGGTGTACTAAATGGTGATGTGTCTCTTATATATATTTGTTTAAACATTGTTTTTCCTTTCTCTATTATTCTGAATTTATGAATTAATGAACAGAAATTGTGATAAATAGGATTCGTTATTTAGAGTGCCCTATGTTGGATGTTGTTAATTTTAATGTTTCCCACTGAAGTCAGATCAAGGAATTCTTAATTTCTCCTTGATTTCTATTGAACCTTACACTTCTGCTATTCCACAATTCACTTAATTTCTGAAAAGATCCAGTTAGTGCAACCTAGCTGCCCTGTGAGAACTCCCCTAAAAATTGATGCAAAACTCCAGTTTAGTTTATAGACTCCATAACCCAATGTAATTATAACACTCAAATCAACCAAACCAATCAATCAAAACAAACAATTATAGTCATAGCTAGCCTAAAAAATTACATAAAACAAAGCTAAATTATACAGAGAGATCCCTCTCTGAAGCTGGCAGGGCTAGATCCCAACCTTAAAAGTGGTTTTGATGTTGTCCTATGTGTTTACTCCCTCAACCTCAGAAATACATAATGACAATATAGTGGCAACCATACTGGGGAAGAATACATTTTAATTCAAAACATCATTATTCCCTGGTTTTAAACCAATATTTCACTAAGAAATTGTTGTATCATTATGAAATACATGATCTAAGGTTGTTATTTTGTATATATTTAGTGTGTCATTGATTCTGATTTTTATTTGTGTGATGGTTTTTCATATCCCTAACTCCCAAAAGAATTTACAATAGATCTCACTCTGATCCCAACACTTCTAAAATTGTAGATAACCTTGAGAAATTGGTGAGAAATAAAATCTTTACTGAGAGTCAAGGTAGTAATAGTCCTTTGCCTAGATTCAATTCTATCCCTGAGAATATTCCTTTTTCTAGGTCTAATTCTCTCCCAGAGAAGTTTGAAACTTTACAAGATATATAATTTGATTTGCCTTTCCAACAATGTTTGTTTAGATCAAAGTCTGAGGCTTTTGTAGATCGAACTTTCATAGATAAAGCCATACTGCAACCATATATACCCAAAACCCAACTCCTTGAAATAGATCCTAATCTTGAATATTTACAACAATTTGACAAATTATAAGGTCTAGTTTCAGTGTTGGACCAAGCTATTGAAGAAGCCTTTATTCAACAGTCAGTTTAATTTTTTGTTTTAACAGTTGCAGCAACCTCTTTATCTAGTCAATCCTCCCATTGAGTTCATGTACAACCTCCCAGTCTTACTCATTCCATAGTATCAACCTCCTCACCTTTGATTTCTCAAATTGTTATTCCTACTATCCATGTAGTTATCAAAACTGCACCTACATTAGGTCCATCTTCAAGTCAATCTTCCAGAATAGTTACAGCAAGAAGGTATGCACCTTTGGTGTTGTCGGGCTAGCTAAATGCTACACCTAGAGATTATCAATCTAAATTATGACCTTTGATAACACTGGTGCTTATACTGCTCAGTAGCATGTGGATAGAATGAATGATGTGTTTGACTTCCAAGAAGTAGATGAAGATTATGTTAAAATGAGATTGTTTGCCCAAAGATTAGGAGGTGATGTCAAGAAATGGTTTAGGGGTTTACTTGTAGGAAGTATAGCCAACCTTGATGCTTTCCATCAAACTTTCTTAGCAACATGGGAGATCAAGAAGAATCCACTTCAACTCCTAAATGAATATAAAAGACTAAAAAGAAAACCAAATGAAAGTATGGAAGAAAGTTGTGAATGGTTTAACATTGTTTGCAATGTCATTCCACAAGACATCAAGCCCTCCCCTAGCCTAGCTCTGATTGATTTTCCAAATGGTTTCGACGTAGACATGGAATATCAACTTAGAGAGAGAGACCCGACAACTTTGGAAGAAATGCAAGCAAATGCAATTAAAGTTGAAGCTAACATCCTAGCCAAAAAAAGGCCAAACGGAAGTTTGGATGCAGAGTTACCATAAAAGAAGAACCTTCTACTTCTATTGTTGATCATAATATTGATAACTTAGTTAGGGTATTGAATCAAATGATGCAAAGAGTGAACATTAATGACAAAACTCAAGTAAGAGAAAACCAAATGCCCCTCAAACTAGAAAACAAAAATTTAGAAGGAATGTTCCCCAAATTAAATAAAGAGAACAAAAGGGTCCAAACCAACAGGTTCGGCCTCCTTTTCAGGAAAATTACACAGATGATGAGGGGAATATTCTGGAAGATTTGGAGGATAATCAAATAAATTTGTTGGGCATAAATGATGATGAAACAATTTTCTTCACTTAAGAGGAGAAGGAATTTTTTCTCATAGCCCAAACTGAATTGGATTCTGAAGAGTCAAATGAATACAAGCAAGGGTTTGAAAATGCCATAATGTAAGTCCATAGGTAGTACAACCTTAGAATAAAAAAGAATCCAGACACTCTCAATGCTAAAATTTCATTAAAAACCTACCAAGAAGTCATCTAAAAATGAACTTAGGAAAACCACAAATAGTCTTCCTAAGAAAACTGTGGATAATTCTGGTAAGAAAAAGGTAGAAATCCCTGTCAAAAAGGTTATTGATAGTGTTTCTAAAACTACTCAAACAGATGTCCCAACCACCAGTCAACAAAAAGAGCCTACGATAAAATAAATCACAGAGCAAGCTAAACTTCCTAACTTAAGTAAGATTCAAACATATTTCAATATTGAGAATGAACTGGAAAAATTGAAAATCCCTATTCCTCTCATAGAGTTAATGAACAAAAACATGTACAGAACCCAAGTAATGAAAGCCTTAAACATTGGTAAAGACACTGACTCTATAAATCTGAATGATGACCAAACTGAACTCTTAGTTGGACCAGAAGTTGAGGGTAAATCATGGGAAGGAGGAGTTCCTCCATTCTATGTTAGCCTGAATATTCATGACAAGATTCTCCATAATGCTATGTTAGATCCAGGTGCATCCCACTATTTAATGGCTAAAGATGTGATGGATAAATTAGGACTTGACAGTACTAGACCCTACAAAGACTTGTACTCCTTTGATTTCAGCTCAGTTAGATGCATAGGTCTTATCAAAGACCTATGTGTTACTTTATCCCAAATCCGTGCTAAAAGTCTAGTAATGGACATAGTGGTTGCAGATCTTCCCCCTAAGTATGGCATGTTGTTGTCACGCTCATGGGGAGAAAAATTACAAGGGACCCTACAAATGGACATGACCTTTTCTACCATACCAGTTTTTGGGTGGAAAAGGAGACTGTATAGGGAAACCTTAATGAAATTTATGGTGAGTACTCAAGACAGACCTCAAAATTATCCACTTTATTATGTTCATTTAGATTTAGATTCGTTTATTCTTTACAATTATGGGGATATCAATAATCAAGTAATCAATGTTGAAAATGAGGTTTCTATAACATACCCAGCCCAAACACAAATAGTAGAACTCAAAACTCCTCTTGAACCTCTTTGGAACATGAGTTTTGATGGCTCTTGAAGCAAGGATGGTGCTGAACCAGGAATTTGGGTGGTTAACATAGGAAACAATCATGCTGAGGGTCGCTCATACAGGCTTAATTTTCAATGCACTAATAACATAACAGAGTATGAAGCCCTCATTCTAGGTTTGCAATTGTTAAAAAAGTTAGGTTCCTATACCAATAGGTGTCATATTTCATGATTGACTGTGGAAATTCCAAATATGATCATCCTTTCCATGCTACAAAGGTTCCATATTTTCAAAAACCAAAAGATTTAAAAAATGTGAAGAGGGTATGCCCTAAAAGAAAAATCAAAGGGCAAAAAGAATTAATTGGTCAAGAAAAGAAAGAAAATGAACCCCAAAGAAAAGGCCAGGAAAGTGGCTAGTCAAAATTCCACTACTATCCTATTTTTTGCAAACAAGTTCAAGTTTTGCAGTCAGTGACTTCTGTCACCCTTGATGGATGGCCAAACAGCTCAATCTTGGCCAGTCCATGTTTAAATTTCTTGTTTTAGAACTAGAGAATAAGATTTGTTCCAACAGTTTAAGCTTGGCAGATCAGTAGTTAGGTAGAGAATCATGGGTGCTCAACAGCTAAATCTGAGCCCCTAGAAGAGAAAAGGGCAGACTTAGATAGGAGGACAGCTAAAAGAAAACAAAAGAGAAAAGGGGTTTGCTAGTTCAAATGCACCCAATCAAAAGAAGAAAAAATGTTAGGTGTATTAGGCTGGGTAGGCAGTTGGATGTTGCAGAAGCAAGTTCATGAACAGTTTTGTCCTTTTTGTGATCTATCTCATGGCTATCATAGGTACCATGGCAAAGTGGCTGAAAAATAGTTGGAGCATGACTAATTTCCCCTCTCATTTCCCCAAGAACACTTACTAACACCCACAAGGGCACTAAGATCAGCTCAGTGCACCTAGTTCACTTCATTTTATAGCAAAGACTAAGTGGAACTTTGTGTTTACTTAACCAAAACAAGCCACATTTCTTGTGTAACAATAATCATTCCATTTCGTTTTCATTTCCATAAAAACCTAAGTTATTACCTTATAAACTTAGCATTTTCTATCTACAAAACAATATTAACACTTTAACTCTATTATATAGCTCCTATTTAAAGTTTTCCCTGCCCCTATTATACATAAAATAGCATAAAAACACCTAAATACTATAATATCCAAACCCCTGGCTTAATATAGCCATATACCATAATGTTTCGGGAATTATAGGTTCACTTGGAACCTTATAATAACCCCTCCACATAGACAAACCTTGGGATTTAATTAACACTTGGTTAATTAAATAACCAACCCACAAAACCCAAAATCGAAATACACTGCGATTTTCCGCAAAAACCTTAAAAAATGATGGATTAATATGGTGGGTCCCATATATTACCCCTCCACCTGATTATTATGCCGCCAGCCGTCGGATCTGATCCCCCAGATCAGACGGCCCTCATGCATATCGTGAGCCTTCATATGCCGAACAATAGCATCCGGGGGATGGGTGGTATTGCTGCCGTACAGAGGACAGGTGTCAGGCACCCGGTGTGATCGCTGCCCCCTCTGACAAAACCACTTTGGACCAAAGGCTGTGGGGGGGCCAAACCGCTTACCGCCTATGCCCCACCCCGCTGACGTCACCCTCACGTCATCAGACACGTCACCCACCACCCCGCCTCCGTATCATCTGTCGTGTCTGCCACGTCACTACCAAGTCGGCCTCCATACCCCCACTATATGAGAAAGTCATGACGTCATGCTGACTTCACCCAACCAAAGCGTGCCAAAAACCCGCCAAAATCCAAATTTTTGTCAAAAAGCCGTTAAAACGTTGTTTTTGTCCATTTCACTTTGTTTCTTTTGCGCGATGTTTGCATGGTTTTCAACGACCAGAACACCATTTTCGCTGCACATTCCACCTCCCAAGGAAATCAACTCCACTGCTCGGTCCCTCAGCTCGGTCTACCACCCACATTGTGCACCAAGTGTCTATAAAACAGGTATTTACCCAAATTCTTCTCCCAAAGCCTGTTTTTCCAAGTTTTTCTCCAAAAATTTCCCATAGAACCAAATTTCGAATTAAAAACACGGTGCTACCCCCGAACCTCTGCATTTTAACCTCTGTTTGGCCCATTTTTTCCAAAGAAAACATGTGAACTGTATTTCCCTCTACAAATTCGCCCATCGAGCTGAAATTAAGCTAATTTCAGCCTGCAATTCCCGCAGAAAACCCTAGAAACTGATATTTTACTTACTGTTACTGTGAAAGCTCAAAATTTTAAATTAAAAAATCACAGAGGATTGAAGAATGGAACCTCCAGTGGCCCTCAATGTTGCCCCCTTTAATGCACCACACAAGGAGCTGGAATGGTTGCCCTTAGCTGATAGGGACTTCCAAATACAAGACCTAATGGGTATCAAAAACCATCTGCAGACATTTTGAGAAATTCAAAACAGCTACCTAAACAAGATTGATCTATATGGCATATGGGAGTCCAACCTGCCCATATATTATCTTCCATCAGTCAATGTATTGCCAGATATAATCCGATTGTGTTGTGCTAACTATGAGCCTACTCAAAGAGTTGTCATGTCCCCAAATGGCACTGTCCTATTCTATATCACTCCTGCTCAATCAATGAGATGTTGCATTTCAAGCCTAATCAGCCTCTGGATCCTCTATCTATGAAACATTTTTTTGACCAAGTGTTAACGGGAAAAGTGTCTATTCAGAACAACCCTATCCCACTAAGGTGTGACAGTGACCTTAGAAACAAACAGAGAAAACTACTTTTGTATTCTTCTTTATGAACTATAAACAAAGAGGAATAGGATGAACCAACCTGTGTCTTGCGCTAGTCCTTTGATCCAATCTCTCTCTTCTTTGACAGCTTCCAGCTACCTGCTTCCTTACTTGCCCAGCTTCACCAAGTTCCTGTAAGATCACAGAAGAAGAAAACTACACAAAGACATGGGTTTATATTCATAAAAAGCTTAGGATCATATTTAAGCTAAACATACAAATGTAACAAACATCAATGATACACAAGCATGTAGGAGAAACTCAAATAGTTTTATTGATATAACAAGAAGATTCAGGAGGAGTTACAACCGATGATTGCTGATCCAACATCAACCTCCCAACAAAGAAGCCCCTCTTCACCTCCAACAAAGCATAAATCACCCAATACTCAGATATCTATCTCAAAACCAACAACAATTCTCTGCAATGTACAAAATTCCAACCTCTGGATCTCTGGGATGAGGGATCCATATATAGATGTATGCAAGGAGGATGAGTCAGCTTATGATTTGACTAGTGGCTTCTCTCTGTCAGTTCTTGCTTCCACTTGGAGGCTGAGAGCCTCTTACTCATCCTTGGTCGAACTCAGTGAGGCAAGTGTCATTGGAGAAGATTCTGGAAGCTTCCATTGTCTTTCCACCTCGCGGAATGGCACTGCCATCTGTCATTTCCCGCTCAACACACCCTCGTAGTGCATTTAGGTGCGTTGCAACGCACCTAGCTAGTGTATTTGGGTGCTATGCAACGCAGCTAGCCAGTGGAGCAGCTGAAATGATCCTGATTTGACTGATTCTGAGCCGTTTCTGGTGGAGAACTTCTGGGAGAAGCTGTAATTTGTTGACCTTGTTCCTTTAGGGGTCGGAACAACACTTTTAGGGACTTAGGATCCCTTGGTTTATGGACATTTCATGCTTAGAGCTGTAAGGCACAAAAATGTCTATAACAGTTGCCCCCTAAAGTATGAGGCCGTTTATCGGGTGAAATGCTTTATTAGGAGGATCCGAAGTTCTTTCAATGCTGGGAGGAGACCTGTAATAAGATACAATACCATACATTATCTTCATACTGTTTTCATGATCTGGCTGGGGCGGGCATTCCCATGCTCAGCTTTATAAATTCATTTTCATGTACATAGGACAGACAATCGTCTGATGGTAGACTGATGATTCTGATAGAGCCATCATCCTTTTGGTAGGATGATTATCTGTGCTGCAATGCTGTACATTTCAATGCCTTTATTTTCCTGAATATATATCGCAGCCTGGATGGATGAAACTAGATCTGGGGTCTTCAATCTCGTCCGATCTTCACTCAAAGTAAAAGTCGATCCATGTGAGAAATGTTTTGAAGTCGAACATGGAAAGACATCGCTTGATTACCAGTCAATGATGTAAACTGTTAACAAGCACGAGAGGAATCACTGATAATGATGATGACCCTCAAGGTACTGCAGTACAATTCACGTGGTGTGAATAAAGGACTTGGCATCGAACACCACGCAAAATATTTTAGTCGAAGGTCATTGATGTATACCTGTCGCCGGAAGTGAGAAACTTGCCATTGAGGCATGCAAGCTTCAAAGTACTGAATGGGGTGTTCCTAGATCAACTTCTTGGATAATGAGCTGATGTCAACAAGAAGCGATCCGTCAAAGGAGGGCCTTAATGAATCCCACATCAATGACACGGAACGGAGAAAATGATTTTGATGGAGGTGAAAACGATCTGATGATATATGGTTCAGGATGGCGGTCATGAAAGAATGAAGTATAATGTATGGTAGTGGATGGGACACAGGTGACTTCTCTGGATGACTTCTCTTGAACATGTCGGCAACACTTATGTGATGGATTGGTAGCATTTACCCCAAATGTGGATGGTATGGTGTGACCATGGTGATGTGACCGGTGAATGAAACAACCCAACCCGACTCAGACACGGAGTGGAAGTGTCATGTTCAAGAGCGACTTGCTACCAATAAAGATTCTTTGAGTTTTCTTCCCAATTTTTCCCCAGTCATTTCCGACCAGTACCTCTTTATTTTTGTCAAGCTTGAGGAGGATAACATATGCTTGTTCTAATATTTGCCCTTCGGGCAAACCCATCGCTATGTTTTAACGAGCCTAGCGATAGTGAAACTCGTTCTCGTCTAAAGACAAGTTTGTCGCTACTAATCTTTTTAACGAGTCTAACGACAAAGATAACTCGGTCCTTTTCATTTTTAGAGAGTCTGAAAAGGTACGTAAAGGTAACTCCAAAATTCCTTTTTCGTCATCTAATCCCTTAAGTCCGAAAAAGTATAAAACAATACAGAAGGGATGAATTTTCGATAGTTTTAACGAACCGAACAAAACAAGCGCTCGATCTTTTGGTGAAATAATCCCCCAGGTCCAAAAAGATTAAAATCTAGAGGAGGGATAGCACTTCCCGTCGCTTTAATGAGCTGGAAGGCCAAAACTCAGCAATCTTTTCATATTTTACGAGTCAGTTGAAAAGAACTTAAAGAAGACTCGCCTTTTGAGGAACGAGTGATAAAATGGGTAGCAGCTGATTCCAGGTAAGGTTTGGAATTTTCCAATCATGGCAGTGTCACAAGGATGGCTAGTGAAATCACTCTTCGCAGCTGTTCCTCAAAATGGGTAAACAATCAAATGGAGGTGAATGATCGGCCAATGGAAAAGTGGAGGTGACGGTGCAAAACACAACCAAGGCTTTAATGGCTGAAGTACTACATTCACGGTGGTTATTTACCGGGGAATAGTTCATTTTTTAATGAGCTTAAACGCGGGTGGAAACATTTGCTCATGTCTTATGTTTATTTTTTAACGAGCTTGAACTATGTGCTAAAACTGCTCGATTAATCCATTCATATGATAAGAATGTCTCATATAAAAACCGGAAACTTTTAGATTTTTGCCCCACATCCTTTCTTTATGCAAGTTAGGTGACGACTAATCCTACGAGTTTAAAGGGTTAGAGGTCCTAAAAATTTAAAAAATAAATATCCGCCCCTCGCTTGCACTCCAGAAGGTTTGCATGCCCCCAGGTATAAAATATGGTTTCAAGGTTACCCCTCAATTTGCAGACAAAACATTTGTTCTATCAAGAGAGGCCTACCTCTTACAGGTTACCAAAGATTGTCTTATTCGCATTGCGAATGAAACGTTTCTTCGGCGATGTCTATCAAGATAAACAAAGGTGAGCGACGATGCCCGCCAACTCACATAACTTTGACAAGAGAATCTTATTCTAGAATAACCCCTCTTCCACTGACGGACGGGGTACAGACTAGTAATATTCTCCCGCGGAAACCTACCCTATACCTGAAGCTTTTCTTGCCGAAGCAGACCAGCTTTCATTTCCCGGATCACGCATAGAAAATAGTCATATACCATCCCTAAATGGTCTCTTCATGCAAGAAATGTCTCAATCCCCAGTCCGTCCTCCCGATAAGCGCGAGTAATTCGGAGGGATATGACTGAAACCCAGGGGGAAAAGTGTCTATTCAGAACGACCCTATCCCACTAAGGTGTGACGGTGACCTTAGAAACAAACAGAGAAAACTACTTTTGTATTCTTCTTTATGAACTATAAACAAAGAGGAATAGGATGAACCAACCTGTGTCTTGCGCTAATCCTTTGATCCAATCTCTCTCTTCTTTGACAGCTTCCAGCTACCTGCTTCCTTACTTGCCCAGCTTCACCAAGTTCCTGTAAGATCACAGAAGAAGAAAACTACACAAAGACATAGGTTTATATTCATAAAAATCTTAGGATAAGATTTAAGCTAAACATACAAATGTAACAAACATCAATGATACACAAGCATGTAGGAGAAACTCAAACAGTTTTATTGATATAACAAGAAGATCCAGGAGGAGTTCCAACTGATGATTCCTGATCCAGCATCAACCTCCCAGCAAAGAAGCCCCTCTTCACCTCCAACAAAGCATAAATCACCCAATACTCTGATATCTATCTCAAAACCAACATCAATTCTCTGCAATGTACAAAATTCAAGCCTCCGGATCTCTGGGATGAGGGATCCATATATAGATGTATGCAAGGAGGATGAGTCAGCTTATGATTTGACCAGTGGCTTCTCTCTGTCAGTTCTTGCTTCCACTTGGAGGCTGAGAGCCTCTTAGTCATCCTTGGTCGAACTCAGTGAGGCAAGTGTCATTGGAGAAGATTTTGGAAGCTTCCATTGTCTTTCCACCTCGCAGAATGGCACTTCCATTTGTCATTTCCCGCTCAACGCACCCTGGTAGTGCATTTAGGTGCGTTGCAACGCACCTAGCTAGTGTATTTGGGTGCTATGCAACGCAGCTAGCCAGTGGAGCAGCTGAAATGATCCTGATTTGACTGATTCTGAGCAGTTTCTGGTGGAGAACTTCTGGGAGAAGCTGTAATTTGTTGAACTTGTTCCTTTAGGGGTCGGAACAACACATTTAGGGACTTAGGATCCCTTGGTTTATGGACATTTCATGCTTAGAGCTGTAAGGTAAAAAAATGTCTATAACACCAAGGCTCCAAACTATCCTCTGCAGAAATAGGCCGAATTGCCAAGTTATTCATGAGCCCAGACTCCCAGCCCAAAGACTCACCTCCTTTTCATCAGGTCTATTTCAATGAAGTTGTAAGAACTGTCATTGACATGATATCCTATGTCCTGGGTTTTAGAACAAGTGAGTATGTTGATGAAACCATTCTAGCTGTGATGTCTATATTTATTCCAAGACACCCTCCTGCCATCAAGTTTGACTTTGCTACCTTCATTAGCAACAAAATCCGTGAACAATTCATGAGCCTGAATAGAGAAGGGGTTTTCAAGTATACAACCTATATATACCATCTGTTCTTATACTATCAAACAGATAGCTTTCAGTTCCCTGTCAAGAAATTGGATGCAAAAGGAGAAAGGAGATCTGTCATATTTTGGACCCCAGTCTTCCATATATTCCATAATTCTCCTTATACTTATTGTGAGTTCATTGATCTATTCATATATCCAATATCATCTCTACTGATGAGAAGTCCTCCTCCCAAACTCTCAGCTGAAATGCAGAAAATCTGGCAGCTGTCCAAAATCTATAAAATAGGTGATTGGTACTTTTACCAAAATCACACAGAGATCAGGATTTATGGCTGTGAATTGTGCCCCTACAAACTGCCAAGATATTTAACTATGAGATTGTTTGCCCTTGAATACTTTAGGCAGTTTATTAGCTCAGATTTGACTCATTTTTATGAGGCCAAGAAAAAGGCTCAGCTGAAGCTAAGAAACCAACTAGGCCCCCTCATCTTTAACAAAAAGGAAGGTTGGAAAGATGCTGAAAAGATATTAAGTGAACAGCTCAAACTAAAAAGGAGTTTTTGGTGGGTGCCCTATGACCCAAAGGGATTTATCCATGATAGAAAGACAAAATATAGGCTATCAGGCTATGAACATTGTAAAATCCCTAATATAGAATAGTATGCTAACCAAGATGAATGGGTAGAAGGCACATTGGTAGAACAGATTACTAAGGAAGAGAAAATGGAGCAGGCAATGAAAGACCTTGAAAAAACTCTTGACCTGGACTCTTTTGGACAAGTTTCTTTCAAATTGCCTCAACACACTGGAGTGGGCACATCAGCTGCTACAACTTCACAACAACCTACCCAAGAAGATACTCCACCTGAAGGGACATCTAAAGGCAAAGAAGTGCTACATTCAGAGCAACAAGAAATGACCAATCAGTCAACATCATCACAGCAGCAAGGCCAAGGGAAAATTCCTCCTGCCCAGACCCATGCACCAGAGATACCAGCATTGCAGACTCCTCTCAATGAGGAGAAGGGCAGAAAAAGGGACCGAGAAGAGGCCACACCAATAAGTGGGCCAACAAAGCAGCCAGAAGCAAAGAGGCAGAGAGTGGATCCTCTACTTGAAGAGGAAGTTATAGAGGATATTATTGAGAGTTCGAGAAGTGAAAGGGCAACCAGCCCATTAATTTCCCGAGGGACAGAATCACCTACCAATTCTTATGGGTAGCAATTTGGAAAATATCCTATTATGGAAATTTCATCAGCACGGCCACAAAGCAAATAGAGTTCTGATATTAAGATGCCATTCATGGAGATCAAGGCACAAAATGAGCCAATAAGAATGCAGCTTTACGATCAGTTCCTCAAAATGACTCCTGCCAAACAGCAGAGATTGATGTCTGATATGATATCAAGGAAGGAAAATTGATCTTGAGTCATTTCAAGCCCACAGTGTAGCAGCCACAGTCAACTGTCGATTATATTAGAATAAACCTAGAGGCTCTGGCCAAAGATATTCACCCTTTGGACCAGGTTGAGCTGCACAAACAAACTGGTGAAATGGTTTATTCCACTTTAGCAAATAAAGCCATACTAGCTCAGCAATTGCAAAATTCACTAAACAATACCTCTGCTCAATTAGAGTTGGAAAAGGTATCCTCTCTGGCCAAGGACAACAAGATAAATTCCTTAGAAGAAATCATCATTGAGTTGGGACATAATCCCAAGGACCCTAAGGCAATAAAAGCACTGATAAAGAAAAAGGAGGATGACATAGCTGCCCTCAAGAAACAGTTAAAATTGCCAGTTACTATGCATCCGCAGGCCACAGAGATGGTGAAAGAAAAAGAAGAAGAAGACATGATGGAGTTGTTAATAAAAATGAATCAAAGGCTAAGTAAAACAGAGCAGGCTTTGGAGAAATCATTGCAGGAAAAGCAGGGAGAGTTGGCCTCTCAGCGAGGTCCAATAGCCCCAATAGCTACAACTGCTCCTCCTACAGCAACAACATTAGTTCCCTCCACTGCCCCAGCATCGACAACAGGTACAATAGCCACAGATACTTCAGCAACAGCAACAACAACAGTGCAAAATACCAGCATGAGCATGGAAAAGATGATGGAGGAAATAAAGGCCTTAGAACTCCAAATGGCAGAGCTAAAGGAAGCCAAAGAAAAACTAGCCAACTTAGAGGTAAGCTATGATAAATCCAAAATAATTGTGGCTGAGAAAATAAGAGAGGTAAAAGACTTGGAAAATAAGGTAAAATCCCTAGAAAAAGAGCTTACTCTTCATAAAACTCTGTCTGAAATCAAGACAATTTTGTGGACTAAAATTGGCCAGTCCATCACTGATCAATGGAGATCAATTCAAACAATTCATGAGCAAATTGAATTGATAGAAATAGCCCGAGTGGAGATTTAAAAGGCCAGAGCATTATTGAGAAACATGCCCGAACAGGAAAATAGACTAATTCATTTTTTGAATACTCATACCAGAGAGCAATTAGCAGCTCTAGATATCGGAGACAGAACAGGTACAATTTTGACAATTAAAAAGGTGCTGACTATGAATAATTTTGTGCAAAATCTGGAGAGAAAATGTCAAGAAATGCAGGTAGAAATACATGCTTTTACAGAAAAGTTTACAGCCTTGCAGCAAAGGGGTCTATCCAGTTTGTTAACCAGCAATCAGAGGCTGTTGACACATGAACAATATGCTCATAGGGTGAATACATATGTTGCCAATCAGATCACAGCATCATCAAGCACTTCAGAAGACATAGTGCTTCCCTCTGGACAAAGCTTATATGACAGGTTGGAAAATATGTTCTATATTGAGCATGAAATAACACATCTTTTTGAAATCCAACCCAATTTCTACAGGTCTACTGAAGCTGATGAAATATTGATAAAACTACAAAGACACCAGTTTCAAACAGACCAATGGTGGCAGGGCATGTTGGAGGTTTTATCGAGGTAGTTTTGGTTCTCTTTCTTTTTGATCATCTACATTTAATCAAATTTAATGCACATGCCACCTATCAGAAAAATGAAAACAACAGAGAAAGGAATTCACGCCAAAACGCATTAAAGCAAAATTAGGCACAGATGATAGGGCCGTGACAGCAACGGAGGAACGCAAACTGAAGAGACAGCTACCAGCCGACTTGTTGAGTCAAAAAGTCAAGTATAGCAGACCACCTAAGGCAGCCAGTACAGCTGAAGTTACTCCTACATTCATTGCGCTCTATTTTCAATGTCATTTATTGCCTTTGAAGAAGTAGATGGATAAATTTATTGCTTGATATTTTCCCTATGAGATATTTTGTAACTCTTTTTGTATAAATACCTCCCCTAGAGATGTATTGGGGGTTGGTTTATGAATATCATTTTGGACCCGTGCTGTAAATTTTGAGAACTCTTTTGAATAAAGATTGCTGGAATGCTTTGCTGATGAACTTGCTGGTTGTGGAACTAATGGCAGAAGAATATGTTACAGAATTCTCGTGTTACCTCATGGATCAATAAGTCTTTTTTAACTCTTGTTTTACTGTTTCTATGTTTTATATATCATCTATATATCATATTCTGAATTGCAGGAAAAAAGAATAGCCCAGAATTTACTTTGCTGTACTCTGTGTTCAATTCCTGTCAATTTTTATGTTTTCTTCAGGACTAGCATAGGCAGGCATTCTTCACTACTCCTGTCTCCCTGGTTCTTTCACCCTGAATATAATTAAGGAATTCTTAGTTTCTCCTTGGTAATATTTATTCATTTTCCCTCTATTAGCATAATGAAAGATTCTTAATTGCCTTTCTTTTCCTGACTTCATTTCATCTTATTCCAGCTTGAAAATTGTTCTGTGTTTAACTATCTTGCTCTGTAGTTCCTCCTTTTTCCAAAGAAACCATACCCAGAGGCTTATTTTCATTTGACTCCATTAACCCAATGGTCTGAACTTCTCATACTTTGCAGCATAGTTTTATTGAATGTCATCTTTAAAACACCAAACAAATACTTGTACTTCATAACTAGCCTAACATATAGCAAAGAAAAGCTAAATCATAAAGAGAGAGCCCACTCTGGTTGCATATTGGCTAGAATCTGCAACTAAAGACTGATTAGTGGTTACCTCGGCCGTATTCCACTTTCTCAGATATTTTGCGGAACAACATGAGTGATAACATCATTGGCGACTCCGCTGGGGACCTGAATGACTGTGTTTGTTATTGCTGTCTATTTCCTAAAGCTACAGATGGAGCCTGAAGTTAGCCAGGTAGCCTTCGAAACTGTCTTTGCTGTGCATTTATAGTAGTAAATAAAAGCTACTTCAGTCAATCTCCAGTCTAGCAGTAGGCTTTATACAGTTGTCTCAAAAATTTGATCAGTTTCCTTTTACTTTCAAAAAATCTTTAGGAAAACTGAAGACTGTTACAATTCATATTTTCCTAGAAAGATATTGTCAAAAGCATCATTCTTAAAAAAAAGGTTTTTCTAGAAATTACCAAAAATAGATTTAGAAGCTGGCTCCAAAGAATAAAACTCGGTACACTAGATCAAATCCAGATCCCAATCCTCCAGCTATTTTTGAAAACCCTAATTTGATCCCTAAAATACTTAAAAGACAAGAAAGTCTACAAAATTCTGCTGATTTAGATCTTGATATACTTCAGCAAAACCTTACCCAATCTCCTCCTGGAAAAGCAGCAGTCCTTTTTGCTGTTGCTACAGCTTCTTCTAGTTCACCATCATCACTTCAAAGCACCTCTTCCACTCCTCCATCCACTCTGTTTATCTCAGCTGTTATCCCTGTGCTTCCAGTTGTCCCATTTATACCTGTAAATATGGCAAACCGTTATGCTCCTCTGCAGTTTCCTGCAAATCCAGGGGCTATGCCTCAAGATTATCAAAGAAAAATTACATATTTTGATGGTACTGGCTCCTATATAGCCCAACAACACACTAAGAAAATGATGGACTACTTTGAGAACTATGAAATTGATGATAATGATGTCAGAATGAAAATTTTTGTCCAAAGCTTAACCGGTGATGTAAGGACCTGGTTTAGGGCACTTGCTGCAAACACAATTACTAATCCGGATGTCCTTTACCAAACCTTTTTGAACAGATGGGAAAAGAAGAAGGACCCTTTACACATCCTAACAGAATATGAAAATTTGAAAAGGGGTCCACAAGAGAGTGTTCAAGACTATTGTGCTAGATTCAATAACATGTACAATGTTATTCCCCAGAACCTTAGACCTCCACCAGACTTGGCCTTGATCAAATTCCCTGATGGATTTTACTCTGATATGGCATATCAACTAAGGGAAAGAGCTCCTGCCAGCTTAGAAGACATGCAGAGCATAGCTGTTAGTGTAGAGTCCAATCTGATTTCTAAAAGAGCCCGAGCTAGAGCTGAGAGAAGGAATCCCTTCAAAGGAGAGCCTTCTACATTTGAGCAAAAACTAGATGCAATCATCAAAGGAATGGATAGATTGGGTGATAGAGTGGAAACCATTGAAATAAAATCTTCTTGGGAAGGTCAACCAAGTAACACCACTAGAAATCCAAACTTTAGAAAAAATCAAAATCCTAACACCGGGAGGGCTGGCCCTGACCAAAATATCAGACCTCCATTTTAAGAGAACTATGCCGAAGCCTCAACCTCTAGTGAGCCAACAGAGGATACTCAAATCAACCTAATGGGTCTGAATAGTGAACAACAAATATTTTTAACACAAGATGACCAAGAGGCTCACATTTTCAACCAATTTTAAACCAAATCTGGAGAATCATTTGATTTCAGAGAAGGATATGATGCAACTGTCTATGAAGTCCATAAACAATACAAATTGAGAAGCAGAATGGTAGATGTGCCTGAACCTAGCAAGCTGAAAGATACCAAGCAACCTAAGAAATCAAAGGACAACACTTCCCTCACAAAACTCCCTGCTAAACTGACCTCAACCCAAAAGAACCTACGGTTGAGGAAATATCAGACTTGCAGCCCTCAAAAAATCAACCATCCACCTCCTTTCCTCCAAAAGAAAATGTAAATAGCCCTCCTGAAAATAATGTCAAAGCAGATCCAATTTCAAACAACAATTCTGATAGAGAAAAGATCATTAAAAACACAGTAGAAAAGGAAAACCTTGCTGCCAAGAATACAAAAATTCAAGTGGAAAAACCTTTCAACCTAGAAACATAAATAGGCAAACTGAAAATAGCCATTCCACTATCTGAATTGGATAAACATGAGGTTTATAGGGAACAAATCAGCAGGTCACTTCAAATATCAGAAAATAGAGATGTAGTCAATGCTTTAGATGACCAACCAGAACTAATTTTTGGTCCTAAGGTAAATGGTAAAACAGTAGATGGAGGAGTCCCTCCATTCTATGTAATCTTAAACATTCATGAAAAAGTGCTACATAATGCAATGTTTGATTCGGGAGCTTCCCATAACCTAATGCCTAAATCTGTGATGGAAATATTGGACCTAGATATCACACGGCAATATAAAGACTTGTTTTCATTTGATTCCAGCCAGGTCAGGTGTCTAGGCCTAATCAAATATTTGTGTGTATCTCTAGTGCAATACCTTGCCAAGACTATTTTAATGGATGTAGTGGTAGCTGACATCCCACCTAAATATGGAATGCTTTTGTCCAGATCTTGGGGTGCAAAACTCCAAGGATCTTTACAGCTAGACATGTCTTATGCCACCATTTAAGTCTTTGGCCATCCAAAGAGATTGTACCGGGAAACATTGATGAAATATGTGGTCAGCAGTCAAGAGAAACCCCAAAACTTCCCCATTTACTCCATGCATTCTAATATGGATTCATTTATCTTATACAATGCTGAAATCTGCCCCAAAACTGATGAAAAACTTCTAGAATTAGCACAAGCAAGAGACATAAATGAAAAATCTACTGCTCAAGATCTGAAAATTGTTGAAATGGTCGATGTAACAAACAAACAAGCCAAACCATTTGACTCACAAAATCCAAATCTGCCCACTAAGACAGTTTCTAAAACGCATCATCCTAGTGGTAATCAAGAAATCTTATGGTACTTTGAGTTTGATGGGTCAATGAATAAATTAGGAGTAGGGGCAGGGATTTGGGTACACAATATGCAAAATGACCATGCTCAAGGACATGCATATAGGCTTAATTTTAGATATACAAACAATATGGCTGAATATGAGGCCCTTTTGCTGGGACTCAAACTGATTAAAAGTCTAGGGGCAACTAAGATTTCAATTCTAGGGGACTCAAATTTGATTATCCAATAGATGAAGGGAAACTTTGTTACAAATGATCTCATGTTGAGAGCTTACAGAGGGGCAGCAATTGAAATACTCAATAGCTTTCTAGAGTCTCAGCTCACCAAAATTCCAAGAAACCATAATTTACATGCTCACATTTGGCAACATTTGCCAGCACTTGTAAGCTATCGTTCGAGCCCAACCATCACTTTACTGCTGAAATTAAACACAGACTTGTTTTTCCAGATAATGTCAAAAATTGGCAAGTGTTTGAAAATGGCACACAAATCAATAATTTCTTGACTTTGAAAGAAGAATTTTCAAGCACAAACATAGACACAAGCACCATTTGTGATCAACAACAAATAGACAAAATTGAGAAAAATATATCAGCTGAAACAAAAAATCAGATTTTGCATCCAACAATCTTTACCAAAAAAAATTTACAAGAGCTTAAACAAATGGATCTTGATGAAATTGTTGAGGGAGAATCTGAAGTAATTGAGTTGAAGGATAATTTTTTCCCTACAGGGTTGACTCCTTTGGAGGATATTTTTGATTCAAATGATATACCAAGAAAGCCAAAAATGCAGCCTTTAAATGCAGAAATTGAGGACTGTAATATAGGAACTGCACAAAATCCTAAGATGGTAAAATTGTCCAAAGCCTTTCCTCCAAGTCAAAAACTGAAATACATTGAGTTGTTTAAAGAGTTTCAAGATGTCTTTGCATGGAGCTATGAGGACCTCAAGTCCTATGATACTTCGCTCATCCAACACACAATACCTTTAAAAGAAAATCAAAAGCCTTTTAAACAAAAGCTGAGAAGAGTTAATCCAGTCCTCCTTCCTCTCATTGAAAAAGAAGTCAAAAGAATGTACCAAGCTGGAATAATCGCTCCTATTAGATTCTCAGAATGGATTTCAAATCTAGTACCTACTAGGAAGAAAACGGGAGAGATAAGATTGTGTGTTGACTTAACAAATCTAAATAAAGTCTCTCTCAAAGACCACTACCCCTTACCTAAGATGGATCACATTTTACAAAGGGTAATGGGAGCTTCTAGGATCTCATTGTTAGATGGATTCTCAGGATTTAATCAGATCTTAGTTCACCCAGATAATCAAGATAAAACTGCCTTTACAACACCTTGGGGAACGTTCAAATATGTAAAAATGCCTTTTGGACTTAAAAATGCAGGGGCCACATTTCAGCGAGCAATGGACATAGCCTTTGCAAAAGAGATTCATGATTTTCTAGTCATATATCTTGATGATCTCACTGCTTTTTCCAAATTAGATCAAGAACATTTAGAACATCTCAGACAAGTGTTCCTAATTTGCAGAAAATATGGCATATCATTGAACCCAAAGAAATCATTGTTTGGCCTAGAAGAAGGCAAACTCTTAGGTCACATAATCTCGAAAGATGGCATTAGAATCGACCTGGAAAGAATACAAGCTATCCTCCAAGTGCCTCACCCAAGAAATATCAAAGAACTGCAAGCCTTCCTAGGAAAGATCAATTTCCTAAGAAGATTCATACCCAATTTGGCTGAACTAATAAGACTGTTGAATAACATGTTGAAGGAAGATTCTAAAGTCAAATGGACAATAGAAGCTAAACAAGCCTTTGAGGAAATCAAAATAGCTTTAACTAAAACACCAGTCCTCACAGGCCCAAAGTTTGATAGAGACTTCATAATCTTTTCCTTTGCATCTGAACATACTATTGCTGCTATCCTATTGCAAAAGGATGATCAAGGATGTGAGAAGCCCATTTCTTTTTTCAGCAAAGCACTTAGAGATGCTTCACTCAAATATCAAATCATGGAAAAACAAGCTTATGCCCTTGTAAAAGCCATCAAGGATTTCAGAGTTTATATCTTGTACTCTCATGTGATAGCTTACGTCCCAAATGTCGTGGTCAAAGACATTCTAACTCAAGAAGGAATTGAAGGAAAAAGAGGCAAATGGATAGCTAACATTTTGGAATATGACCTTGAAATTAAGCCAACAAAACTGATAAAAGGACAAGGTTTAGCTAAATTGATGGCTGAAACCAATTTTCAAGCCCTTGAAATCAATGAACTGGATAACGAACAGGAGATGGCCACTCCACAGATCAATCAAGCCTTCTTACAATCACCTTGGTATGCAGATATAACTTATGTATTGTTAAACCTGCAAGCTCCTCCAGGGTTATCCAGAACTAAAAAGAGATTCTTGAAAATGAAAGCTTCAAAGTTTGTATTGTAGACAATGTTTTATTTTGGAAAAATCATGAAGGGATTTTACTAGGTTGCTTAACAAAGGATGAAACTGACAAAGTGCTTAAAGAATTTCATGCAGGGGACTGTGGTGGACATTTGTATTGGAAGTCAACAGCTGATAAAATTCTAAGAGCTGGTTTTTATTGGCCCTCCCTGTTTGCTGATGTAAAGAAATTTGTAGTTTCTTGCCATAAATTTCAAATCTTTGAAGGCAAGAGAAAATTGTTACCCCTACCCCTAAAACCCATTTCCACTGAGACACCATTTCAACAATGGGGTTTAGATTTCATTGGAGAAATTCACCCTTCCTCTTCTGGCCAACATAAGTGGATTTTAACTACCACAGATTACTTCACCAAATGAATAGAAGCCATCCCTTGTAGGCAAGCCAATGACTCAATCATCATGCAATTCCTAGAAACCAATATCCTATCTAGATTTGGTTGTCCTAAAAGGATAATAACTGACAATGCTGCTGCCTTTAAATATAAAAGAATGATCAATTTTTGCCACAAGTACCATATTACCTTAGGCCACTCCACAACTTATTACCCTCAAGGTAATGGTCTAGCTGAATCATCCAATAAGAGCTTGATCAACATCATAAAGAAAGTATTGGAGGAAAATAAGAAGAATTGGCACAAAAAGCTTGTTAATGCACTTTGGGCAGACAGGTTAACCACAAAGAGATTCATTGGGACAAGTCCCTATGAGTTGGTTTATGGCATGGAGGCTGTATTCCCTTCATCCTTGGGAATCCCTATGATAAAATTACTGCAAGAAATACAGTTAGAACCCAATGACATTTAGAGAAGAATCAATCAATCAATTCACTTACAGCAGACTAGAGAAGCAGTGTATCAGAGAACTCAAATCCTACAAGAGAAACTGAAGAAGATTTTTGACAGAAGGACAAAGGCAGATGATTTTTTCATAGGAGACAAAGTGCTGAAGTGGGATTCTAGGAGGGAAGAAAAAGGAAAACATAGCAAATTTGATTTCCTATGGAAGGGACCTTTTGCTGTTCAAGCTATACAAGGAAACAACACCTACTTTTTGAGAAGCCTGGATGGTACAGAAGCTGAGGAAGGGCTAGTCAATGGTCGGATGCTCAAGAATTATTTTGATCCTCTTTGTTAAGGTGTTAGGACTGTATTTTATACATAATAGTGTCTATTTTCAGCAGTTTATTACAGCAATAAGATAGTGAATAAGATGCAGCAAATTTTGGGGAAAAAGGAAGGAATTGTGCCACCTTTTTTTGTTATATTTTGAGTTTATCAGAAGAGATGAAGAAGGGAACTTGGCAGCTAAAAAACATGATGACTAATACTCAGACAAACCAGCGAAGACAGAGCTGTAATTGATCAAATCAGCTCATGAGAAATGTATATATGCCATAAAGATACAGTTTGTTGGTTTACAGCAAAAGGAAATTTCAGATTATAGCAAGAGTTGAATATAAGGCCATCTAACCTGTTGTTCTTAGCTTTTCATCTGGAAAAGCCATCCCCAAGTGGAGCCACTATTAGGTTCCTATACCAATAAGTGTCATATTTCATGATTGACTGTGGAAATGCCAAATATGATCATCCTTTCCATACTGCAAAGGTTCCATATTTTCAAAAACCAAAAGATTTAAAAAATGTGAAGAGGGTATGCCCTAAAAGAAAAATCAAAGGGCAAAAAGAATTAATTGGTCAAGAAAAGAAAGAAAATGAACCCCAAAGAAAAGACCAGGAAAGTGGCTAGTCAAAATGCCACTACTATCCTATTTTTTGCAAACAAGTTCAAGTTATGCAATCAATGACTTCTGTCACCCTTGATAGATGGCCAAATAGCTCAATCTTGTCCAGTCCATGTTTAAATTTCTTGTTTTAGAACTAGAGAATAAGATCTGTTCCAACAGTTTAAGCTTGGCAGATCAGTAGTTAGGTAGAGAATCATGGGTGCTCAACAGCTAAATCTAAGCCCCTGGAAGAGATAAGGGCAGACTTAGATAGGAGGACAGCTAAAAGAAAACAAAAGAGAAAAGGGGTTTGCTAGTTCAAATGCACCCAATCAAAAGAAGAAAAAATGTTAGGTGTATTAGGCTGGGTAGGCAGCTGGATGTTGTAGAAGCAAGTTCATGAATAATTTTGTCCTTTTCGTGATCTATCTCATGGCTATCACAGGTACCATGGCAAAGTGGCTGCAAAAGAGTTGGAGCATGACTAATTTCCCCTCTCATTTCCCCAAGAACACTTACTAACACCCACAAGGGCACTAAGATCAACTCAGTGCACCTAGTTCACTTCATTTTATAGCAAAGACTAAGTGGAACTTTGTGTTTACTTAACCAAAACAAGCCACATTTCTTGTGTAACAATAATCATTCCATTTCCTTTTCATTTCCATAAAAAACTAAGTTATTACCTTATAAACTTAGCATTTTCTATCTACAAAACAATATTAACACTTTAACTCTATTATATAGCTCCTATTTAAAGTTTTCCCCGCCCCTATTATACATAAAATAGCATAAAAACCCATAAATACTATAATATCACAACCCCCGGCTTGATATATCCATATACCATAATGTTTCGGGAATTATAGGTTCACTTGGAACCTTATAATAACCCCTCCACATACACAAACCTTGGGATTTAATTAACACTTGGTTAATTAAATAACCAACCCGCAAAACCCAAAATCGAAATACACTGTGATTTTCTGCAAAAACCCTAAAAAACGATGGATTAATATGGCAGGTCCCATATATTACCCCTCCGCCTAATTATTATGCCGCCAGCCGTCAGATCTGATCCCCTAGATCAGATGGCCCTCCTGCATATCGCGAGCCTTCATATGTCGAACGATAGCGTCTGGGGGATGGGCGGTATTGCCACCGTACAAAGGACAGGTGTCAGGCGCCCGCGTGATCGCTGCCCCCTCTGACAAAACCACTTTGGCCCAAAGGCGGTGCGAGGGCCAAACTGCTTACCGCCTATGCCCGTGCCCCGCTAACGTCATCAGACACGTCACCCACCACCCCGCCTCCGTATCATCCGCCATCTCCGCCACATCACTGCCAAGTCGGCCTCCGTACCCCCGCTATACGACAAAGTCATGACGTCATGCTGATGTCACTCGACCAAAGCGCGCCAAAAACCCACCAAAATCCAAATTTTTGTCAAAAATCCGTTAAAACGTCGTTTTTGTCCATTTCACTTTGTTTCTTTTGCACGATGTTTGCATGGATTTCAACGACCAGAATGCCATTTTCGCTACACAGTCCACCACCCAGGGAAATCAACTCCGCTGCTCGGTCCATCAACTCGTTCTGCCACCCACATTGTGCACCAGGCGTCCATAAAACAGGTATTTACCCAAATTCTTCTCCCAAACCCTATTTTTCCAAGTTTTTCTCCAAAAATTTCCCATAGAACCAAATTTCGAATTAAAAACACGGTGCTTCCCCCGAACCTCTGCATTTTAACCTCTGTTTGGCCCATTTTTTCCAAAGAAAACCCGTGAACTGTATTTCCCTCTGCAAATTCGCCCATTGAGCTGAAATTAAGCTTATTTCGGCCTGCAATTCCCGCAGAAAATTCCAAAAACTGGTATTTTACCTACTGTTACTGTGAAAGCTCAAAATTTTAAATTAAAAAATCACAGATGATTGAATAATGGAACCTCCAGTGGCCCCCAATGTTGCCCCCTTGAATGCACAACACAAGGAGCTGGAATGGTTGCCTTTCGCTGATAGGGACTTCCAAATACAAGACTTAATGGGTATCAAAAACCATCTGTAGACATTTTGTGAAATTAGAAGCAGCTAGCTAAACAAGACTGATCTCTATGGCATATTGGAGTCCAACCTGCCCATATATTATCTTCCATCAGTCAATGTATTTCCAGATATAATCCGATTGTGTTGTGATAACTATGAGCCTACTCAAAGAGCTGTCATGTCCCCAAATGACACTGTCCTATTCTATATCACTCCTGACTCAATCAATGAGATGTTGCATTTCAAGCCTAATCGGCCTCTGGCTCCTCTGTCTATGAAACATTTGCTGGACCAAGGCTCCAAAATATCCTCTGCAGAAATAGGCTGAATTGCCAAGTTATTCATGAGCCCAGACTCCCAGCCCAGAGACTCACCTCCTTTTCATCAGGTCTATTTCAATGAAGTTGGAAGAACTGTCATTGACATGATATCCTATGTCTTGGGTTTTAGAACAAGTGAGTATGTTGATGAAACCATTCTAACTGTGATGTCTATATTTATTCGAGGACACCCTCCTGCCATCAAGTTTGACTTTGCTACCTTCATTAGCAACAAAATCCATGAACAATTCATGAGCCTGAATAGAGAAGGGGTTTTCAAGTATACAACCTATATATACCATTTGTTCTTATACTATCAAACGAATAGTTTTCAGTTCCCTGTCAAGAAATTAGATGCAAAAGGAGAAAGGAGATCTGTCATATTTTGGACCCCAGTCTTCCATATAGTCCATAATTCTCCTTATACTTATTGTGAGTTCATTAATCTATTCATATATCCAATCTCATCTCTGCTGATTAGAAATCCTCCTTCCAGACTCTCAGCTGAAATGCAGAAAATCTTGCAGCTGTCCAAAAGCTATAAAATAGGTGATTGGTAATTTTTCCAAAATCACACAGAGATCAGGATTTATGGCTGTGAACTGTGCCCCTACAAGCTGCCAAGATATGTGCCTATGAGATTGTTTGCCCTTGAATACTTTAGGCATTTTATTAGCTCAGATTTGACTCATTTTTATGAGGCCAAGAAAAAGGCTCAGCTGAAGCTAAGAAACCAACTAGGCCCCCTCATCATTAACAAATAGGAAGGGTGGAAAGATGCTGAAAAGATATTAACTAAACAGCTCAAACTAAAAAGGAGTTTTTGGTGTGTGCCCTATGACCCAAAGGGATTTATCCATGATAGAAAGACAAAATATAGGCTATCAGGCTATGAACATTGTAAAATCCCTGATATAGAACAGTATGCTAACCAAGATGAATGGGTAGAAGGAACATTGGTAGAACAGATTACTGAGGAAGAGAAAATGGAGCAGGCAATGAAAGACCTTAAAAAATTTCTTGACCTGGACTCTTTTGGATAGGTCTCTTTCAAATTTCCTCAACACATTAGAGCGGGCACATCAGCTGCTACAACTTCACAACAACCTGCCCAAGAAGATACTGCACCTGCAGGGACATCTAAAGGCAAAGAAGTGCTGCATTCAGAGCAACAAGAAATGACCGATTAGTTAACATCATCACAGCAGCAAGGCCAAGGGAAAATTCATACTGCCCAGACCCATGCACCAGAGATACCAGCATTGCAGACTCCTCTCAATGAGGAGAAGGGCAGAAAAAGGGACCAAGAAGAGGCCACACCAATAAGTGGGCCAATAGAGTAGCCATAAGAAAAGAGACAGAGAGTGGATCCTCTACCTGAAGAGGAAGTTATAGGGGAGATTATTGAGAGTCCGAGAAGTGAAAGGGCAGCCAGCCCATTAATTTCCCTAGTGACATAATCACCTACCAGTTCTTATGGGCAACAATTTGGAAAACAACCTATTATGGAAATTTCATCAGCATGGCCACAAACCAAACAGAGTTCTGATATTAAGAGGCCATTCATGGAGATCAAGGCACAAAATGAGCCAATAAGAATGCAGCTTTACGATCAGTTCCTCAAAATGACTCCTGCCAAACAGCAGAGATTGATGTCTGCATATGATATCAAGGAAGGAAAATTGATCTTGAGTCATTTCAAGCCCACAATGAAGCAGCCACAATCAGCTGCCGATTATATTAGAACAAACCTGGAGGCTCTGGCCAAAGACATTCACCCTTTGGACCAGGTTGAGCTGCACAAATAAACTGGTGAAATGGTTTATTCCACTTTAGCAGATAAAGCCATACTAGCTCAGCAATTGCAGAATTCACTAAACAATACCTTTGCTCAATTAGAGTTGGAAAAGGTATCCTCTCTGGCCAAGGACAACAGGATAAAGTCCTTAGAAGAAATCATCATTGAATTGGGACATAATCCCAAGGACCCTAAGGCAATAAAAGCACTGATAAAGAAAAAGGAGGATGACATAGTTGCCCTCAAGAAACAGTTAAAACTGCCAGTTACTATGCATCTGCAGGCCACAAGGATGGTGAAAGAAAAAGAATAATAAGACATGATGGAGTTGTTAATAAAAATGAATCAAATGCTAAGTGAAATAGAGCAGGCTTTGGAGAAAGCATTGTAGGAAAAATAGGGAGAGTTGGCCTCTCAGCCAGCTCAAATAGCCCCAATAGCTACAACTGCTCCTCCTACAGCAACAACATCAGTCCCCCCCACTGCCCCAGCATCGACAACAAGTACAGCAGCCACAGATACTTTAGTAACAATAACAACAACAGTGCCAGATACCAGCATGAGCATGGAAAAGATGATGGAGGAAATAAAGGCCTTAGAACTCCAAATGGAAGAGCTAAAGGAAGCCAAAGAAAAACTGGCCAAGTTAGAGGTAAGATATGATAAATCCAAAATAATTGTGGCTGAGAAAACAAGAGAGGTAAAAGCCTTGGAAAATAAGGTAAAATACTTGGAAAAAGAGCTTACTCTTCATAAAACTCTGTCTGAAATCAAGACAATTCTGTGGACTAAAATTGGCCAGTCCATCACTGATCAATGGAGATCAATTCAAACAATTCATGAGAAAATTGAATTGATAGAAATAGCCCGAGTGGAGATTCAAAAGGCCAGAGAATTATTGAGAAACATGCCCGAACATGAAAATAGACTAATTCATTTTTTGAATACTTATACCAGAGAGAAACTAGCAGCTCTAGATATCGAAGACAGAACATGTACAATTTTGACAATTAAAAAGGTGCTAACTATGAAGAATTTTGTGCAAAATCTGAAGAGAAAATGTCAAGAAATGCAGGTAGAAATAAATGCTTTTACAGAAAAGTTTACAGCCTTGCAGCAAAGGGGTCTACCCAGTTTGTTAACCAGCAATCAGAGGCTGTTGACACATGAACAATATGCTCACAGGGTGAATACATATGTTTCCAATCAGATCACAACATCATCAAGCACTTCAGAAGACATAGTGCCTCCCTCTAGACAAAGCTTATATGAAAAGTTGGAAAATCTGTTCTATATTGAGCATGAAATAACACATCTTTTTGAAATCCAACCCAATTTCTACAGGTGTACTGAAGCTAATGAAATATTGATAAAACTACAAAGACACGAGTTGCCAACAGACCAATGGTGGCAAGGCATGTTGGAGGTTTTACCGAGGTAGTTTCGGTTCTCTTTATTTTTGATCATCTGCATTTAATCAAATTTAATGTACATGCCACCTATCAGAAAAATGAAAACAACAAAGAAAGGAATTCACGCCAAAACACATTAAAGCAAAATCAGGCACAGATGACAGGGCCGTGACAGCAACGTAGGAATGCAAATTGAAGAGACAGCTACCATCCGACTTGTTGAGCCAAAAAGTCAAGTATAGCAGACCACATAAGGCAGCTAGTACATCTGAAGTTACTCCTACATTCATTTCGCTCTGTTTTCAATGTCATTTATTGCCTTTGAAGAAGTAGATGGATAAATTTATTGCTTGATATTTTCCCTATGAGATATTTTGTAACTCTTTTTGTATAAATACCTCCCCAAGAGATGTATTGGGGGTTGGTTGGTGAATATCATTTTGGACCTGCACTGTAAATTTTGAGAAATCTTTTGAATAGAGATTGTTGGAATGCTTTGCTGATGAACTTGTTGGTTGTGGAACTAATGGCAGAAGAATATGTTACAGAATTCTCGTGTTACCTCATGGGTCAATAAGTCTTTTTTAACTCTTGTTTTACTGTTCCTATGTTTTATATATCATCTATATTTCATATTCTGAATTGCAAGAAAAAAGAATAGCCCGGAATTTACTTTGTTGTACTCTGTGTTCAATTCCTGTCAATTTTTATGTTTTCTTCAAGACTAGCATAGGCAAGAATTCTTGACTGCTCCTTTCTCCCTGGTTCTTTCACCTTGAATATAATTAAGGAATTCTTAGTTTCTCCTTGGTAATATTTATTCATTTTCCCTCTGTTAGCATAATGAAAGATTCTTAATTGCCTTTCATTTCCTGACTTCATTTCATCTTATTCTAGCTTGAAAATTGTTCTGTGTTTAACTATCTTGCTCTAAAGTTCCTCCTTTTGCCAAAGAAACCACACCCAGAGGCTTATTTTCATTTGACTCCATTAACCCAATGGTCTGAACTTCTCATACTTTGTAGCACCGTTTTATTGAATTTCACCTTCCAAACACCAAACAAATACTTGTACTTCATAACTAGCCTAACATATAGAAAAAACAAAGCTAAATCATTAAGAGAGAGCCCTCTCTGGTTGCAGATTGGCTAGAATATGCAACTAAAAGACTGGTTAGTGGTTACCTCGGCCGTATTCTCTTTTCTCAGATCTTTTGGGGAACAACCTGAGTGATAACAAGGTGCTAAAAGAATTTCTATTCAAGGGGATGTTGAATTAATTATTAAACAAATTAAAGGAGAATATTCGGCCAAACACCCTAGGATGAGATCATACATAAATGTTGTGTTGGACTTCGTAGAAAGTTTCCTTGAATATGACCTTTCTGCAATTCCTAGAAAAAAAAACATCATTCCAAACAATCTGGCTTTTTCAATCAGTTCTTGTAAAATTCCTTATCAGAATCAAGAATATGTAGTGGAGGTGAAACACCGACCAGCTATACTTGATAACATGAGATATTGGCAGGTATTGGAAATGATGAATAGATTGAGAGTTTCCTGCAATTCAAAGATGAATTTCAAGATGACGGTATTGATTTGGAATCTAAAGTAGATAGTCAAATTGTTGAACATTCTAATGTAGAAAGGAAACTAGATAATTTAGATGTAAAGACTCCCTTAGATAAAGTTATAAACAAACCAGAATTGCTTGAAATAGACCCAAAAAAAGAAGAGTTTGAAACACTCCATCTTAAAGATAATATTTTTCCTAGGGGTCTAGCTCCATTAGAAGAAATACTTGCTTTCAATGATGTGGCTAAAAATCCTAATATTGAGCCCTCAGGAACAGCAGTTGAAGATTGTAATTTAGGTATTGAAAAAGACCCAAAGATCATAAAACTGTCTAAATCAATCCCAGCAGCTAAAAAAGAAAAGTATATTGTTTTATTCAAGGAATTTAGTGATGTTTTGCCTGGAGCTATGAAGATCTTAAAACATATGACACATAAATTATATAACACAAAATTCCAATTAAGGAAGATCGGAAACCCTTTAAACAAAAACTTCGTAGAATAAATCCGGTTCTGATGCCTTTAATTGAGAAAGAAATCAAAAGAATGTATGATTCCAAAATCATAGTTCCTCTTAGGTACTTTAAGTGGGTTTCCAACATTGTACCAACTAGGAAGAAAAAAGGTAAAATCAGATTGTGTATAGATTTCAGAAACCTAAACAAAGTTTCCCTAAAACACAACTATCCCTTACCTAAAATGGATCATATTCTGCAAAAGGTAGTTGGATATTCTAGGATTTTCTTATTAGATGGATTCTCAAGTTATAATTAGGTCTTAGTTCATCCAGACGATCAGGAAAAAAACAGCCTTTACTACTCCTTGGGTACCTTCATGTATGTAAATATGCCTTTTGGATTAATGAATGTTGGAGCCACATTTCAGAGAGAAATGGATATTGCCTTTGTTGATGAAATTGGAATATTTATTGTGATCTATCTCGATAACATAACTTTATCTTCTAAATCTGATGAAGAGCATCGCATGCACTTAAGAAGATTTTTTGAAAAGTGCAGAAAGTTTGGAATCTCATTAAATCCTAAGAAAATAGTGTTTGGTCTTGAAAAAGGAAAACTTCTTGGTCACATTATATCTAAGGAAGGTATCAGAATTGATCCTAAAAGGATTGAAGATATTCTAAAAGTAAATAATCCAAGAAATATTAAATAACTTCAGTCATTTATTGGGAGAATAAACTTCCTGAGAAGATTTATCCCTAACCTTGTAGAACTTCTCAGAAATATCACAAACATGCTAAAACGAGATTCTGAAATCAGGTGGAACATCGAAGCTAGGCAATTGTTTGACCATGTTAAACAGGCATTAACAAAGGCACCAGTCCTTATTAGTCTTGATTTTACTAAAGATTTTATAATTTTTTTCTTTGCTTCTAAACATATTGTTGCAGTTGTCCTTTTGCAGAAAATGCTGATGGATATGAGCATCCCATTGCTTAATATAGCAAGGCTTTAAGGGATGTTGCACTCAAGTACAACATACTGGAAAAGCAAGCTTTTGCACTGACAAAAGCAATTAAATATTTCAGAGTATATATCCTTCATTCCCATATAATTTCCTATGTACCTAACGATGTAGTTAAAGATATTTTGACACAAAATGGACCAGATGGAAAAAGAGGTAAATGGATTTCCATCATTCTGGAATATGACATGAAAATCAAGCCAACCAAGCTTGTCAAAGGATAGGTATTAGCCAAATTGATGGTTGGATCTAATTTTAATGCTTTAAATATTAACTTTGTAGTTGAATTATATGATCACGAGGAACAAGCAACTCCACAACTAGATGAGGTGTTCATGATCTCACCCTGGTATGCAGACCTTATTTATGTTTTATTTAATTTAAATGCTCCTTCTGGTCTAACAAAAACAAAGGCTAGATTTATAAACTAAAAGCAGTTAAATTTTGCATCATAGAAAATGTTTTATATTGGAAAGATGTTGGTGGTCTTCTACTAAAATGTCTATTGAGTGATGATGCAGAAAGAACAATGCAAGAATTCCATGAAGGTGACTATGGTGGCCATCTCTATTGGAAAACCACTACCAATAAGATCCTTAGAGTTGGTTTTTACTAGCCTACACTTTTTCCATATGTCCATAAAAAGGTAACCTCTTGTCACAAGTGTCAAATCTTTGAGGGAAAAAGAAAACTTTTTCCTTTACCTTTGAAGCCCATATCTGTTGAAAGCCCTTTCCAATAGTGGGGATTGGATTTCATTGGAGAAATCCATCCTCCATCCTCTGCTCAACATAAATGGATCCTTACTGCTACTGACTACTTTACCAAATGGATTGAGGCCACTCCTTCTAGACTAGCTACAGATGCATTGATCATCAAATTTTTAGAAACCAATATCCCTTCCAGATTTGGTTGCCCAAACAAGCTTATTACAGACAATTTTGTAGCCTTTAGGTCTAAGAAAATGATAGATTTCTGCAATAAATACCATATCACTTTGGGGCATTCAATTGCTTATTACCCTCATGGTAATTGGCAAGCTAAATCTTCAAACAAAAGCTTGGTAAACATTATCAAGAAACTGTTAGCAAACAACAAAAAGTCATGGCACATCAAGCTCATAAACGCACTTTGGGCTGATAGGCTCACCACAAAGAAATCAATTGGCATGTCACCATACCAATTGGTTTATGGAATGGATGTTTTTTTCCCTTCCCCTTTGGGAGTCCTAGTCATGAAGTTAATTCAAGAATTACAGGCTGAGTCCAATGATATTCAAAGGAGGATTTATCAGACAATCCAGTTGCAACAATCAAGGGAAGAAGTTTATAACAAGGCTCAAGTCATCCATGAAAATATTAAGAAAGTTTTTTAGAGAAGGACAAAAGCAAATGATTTCACCATTGGCAAAAAAGTCTTAAAGTGGGATTCAAGGAGAGAGGATAAAGGGAAGCATGGAAAATTTGACAACCTATGGATAGGCCCTTATGTCATTTATGCTTTCAAAGGAAATAATGCATTCTTTATCAGAAATTTAGATGGCACAAAATTACCTGGCGGGCATGTCAATGGGAGGATGCTCAAACATTATTTTTCTGAGCGCTGGATATTTTCTTACCATTTATCATTGTATATATCATCATCTTTATTGTGTGGATTGGGAAACCTACTAACAAAATTTGAAGCCCGCAAAGAAGGCCCTGAGCTTCTATTAATGAGATACCATAAATGCTACAACAAAGAAATCAGGGGTGGAGGTTGCTGAAATAAAAACGCAAGGCTACTGATCACATGTTCTTGGCACCTCACAGGGAGAGTGCCATCCCTAGCTAGAGCCACTGTTAGGGTCATATAATTTATAAGATGTCAAGGTAATTAGGTATTATATCTTATAAATCCTATTTTGTAAATACTTGTCAATCTGCCAATGATTTCTCAATAAAAAGAAAAAATAATATAAAAAATGAAAAGAGGGTATAAAGAAGAAAAATAAAGAGAAAAAGAAAAATATTGAAAAATAAAAAAGATTTAACCCCACCAAAAGAAAGAAAATCAAAAAAGAATAATATTGAAAGTGTTGCAAGTCTAAATGCCACTACTCATACCTATCTTTTGCTTCCTTTTAGAAAAATAAAGTTGTGTACAACTTGTTCAAAATGCCACAATCACTAGCTTTAGTTTAATCGTATTGTTTAATCATGATTAGACTTCTTTTAATTTCTGTAAATTAGATAGAGAATAATGGTCTATCCAACAGTTTAATCTGGGTAAATCATTAGTTAGGTAGAAAATGACATTGAACCAGCTGTTTAATATGGGTCAATAGGAGAAATAAGGGATAGGTTAGATAGTTTTTCTTTCTCATAAAAGAAAATAAAAATGGGTTTTTTAGTCTAGGTGCACCCTAGATATCAAAATAAAAAATGCTAGTCTAGATAAGGGTAGGCAGATTAGGTGGTTTACTTAAATATTATCATGCATGAATTTTATCCTAAGTTTTAGGATATGGAAAAAAAGGACAAAAGTGCATGTCATGCATAATATATTTCAAAATATTTTATTACTAATCCCTTATCCTAAGTTCAAAGGATAAATATGTGCGCAGGGATAAAACACTTCATATCCTATATTTCCCTCTTATCCTAAGTTTGGAAAGGAAATGAGACAAGCGCAAGTGGAAAAATATTTTATGTCAATTGTGATTAACCCTTAGTTGCATTCAACACCTAGGGATCTGATCCCATGCTCCATCCACAGACCTTGTTCTTTTTCGTCCCCCCCTTCACATTCTCCCTTTACTGCTGGGGGGATTCCGGAAGGTGGTTTCTCCCGTCGAGCCCTACCCCCTACATGGTGCGTCGCGGTGATTTCGCACCCCCACCCCACCAACCGATATCGCTTACTATCCATCACCCCCTTCGGAAACCACCTATCCCTTATCATTTCCTGTCGCGCCCCACCATTCTTCCTCCACCACTCTCTGCTTGCCACCTGTCTAGACCATTGGGGAAATTAAATGTTTTCCCAGCCGAATATCAGTTTCTCATTTAATTTTCTCAGGTAACTGTTCAGTAATGGTACCGCACCATTTCCAATGGGACTTTGCCTCAGTGTTTAAATAAATCTAAAGCCCTTCATTCTAAATCTTTCACATCTCATTGTTTTTTGTTATTCATAGTTTCCTGCCACAATCTCCATCAAAGCTTCTTCACCACCAGGACTCCGACATACACTGACCTACCTTTTCCTTTTCGCCTAACAGATCATTATCGTCTTTGAGCCTAGTAAGCCCTTTGCATATTCATATTGTTCAAAAAACTTCTACAGTCATGCATCCTAAAACTAAGACCTAGGACAAGGCCATTAACCCATTAATTCCACCTTCTATAGACTTAGATCATATACCATCAGTAGATAGAGATTACAAGATAAGTGAAGCTATGTATGATTGTGATTTCCTGGAGTTGTATTGCTGGTTAGAGGATAAACACACAAATAAGTCTGGCGAGATAGGACTCTCGGAGTCAAACCTCCCCAACTATATCTTTCCTTTAACATTCTGAGCCCCAAAATTTACCAAAAGATGCCAATGTTGTTATGTCCCTATCCAAAGAGCCATAATTGCCACTACAGGCAACATTTTTTTCACCATTACATCCAAATGTATTGACCAAATGATGTTGGCCCCTTCTGTGGAAAATGCTGCCCCTTTCTACCTAGAAGCCCTCACCCAACTTTATCAAAAGCTAGATTTTTCCACCAAATCTAGAATTTTTGAGATTTTCTTGCCAAAGAATGCCTAATTGCCCAAGAAGAATCCTCCTTATCCTTCTTCCGTTTTCCCTGATTAGGCAAAACAGATTATTTCCATCCTTTCTTACATTCTAGGCTATCATTCTGATCAATGGGTAGATGAGCCCATTTCAGGATTCCTCTCCACATTTTCCATAGATAGGAAGCCCTATACAATTTTCAATTTCAGTCAATTCTTGGCTAAAAATATCCATGAGAAATTCATTAAGTTTCCTACAGAGCACATGTTCAGTTACACCTCTATTTTAATTTACATGTTCATATACTATCGAGTTGAAAAGTTCCGTTTTGCATTGCAGAAGTTGGATGAAGCAAGGGACCAACAACCAGTGATATTTTGGACCTCATTGGTCATGAAAGAATAGCAGGAATTCACCTACAAGCAATTTGTAGAATAATTTGATCATCCAGCTATGAACATTCTCAATAGTGCAGTGCATCCTAGAATTAGTCAGGAGATCAAAAGAATTTTTCATCTATCATACCAAGTAAAGACTAGAGATTGGTACCTGTATCAAAACTACATAGATATTAGAGTATATGGATGTGAATTCCCCCCTATAAACTCCCCAAGTACCTCCCAATGAGGATATTTTCACTGGAGTATATCAGGCAGATGTTGAACTCAGATGACATCCACTTTGTAGTGGCCAAGAAGAAGGCACAATTCATAATTAAAACACAGGTGGGCCCATTTGTGTGCAACACAAGGACAACAGGTGAGGAGGCAGATAAGATATTGAAGGAAATGAAGTTCAGCTTGAGCTTCACATGGTCTTATGACCCCTGTGGCATCATTTCAAAACTCAAAGTGGACAATAAAAACAATCCCTATATCCATACTTCTAGGCCAAACATAAAGCAATATGCCAACCAGTGGGAGTGGGCAGAAAATACCCTGCAGGAAGATGAAGAGCAGCTTGTTTCCACTTCTAGTTTGCAGACTCCTGTTCCTTGGGAAAAATCTAGCAAAAGGCAGAGGGAGGAATGGTCATCACCTACCACCGAGAGTGAATCTAGAGAATTTAGAATTAGTTATAGAAAGAGACCTAATGTGACTTACAAACTGGAAGTAGACAAAGAGACTGGAGAATCGGCAGCTATCATCATTACAGATTCACCACCTGCAACCACCAACTTCACTACATCTCCTTCTGAACCTTCATCTTCACAGGGTCATAAGGAGACTGAGTTAGAATCACACACTATACAAACAGAAAAAGAGAAGACAATGTTTGATAGATACAAAGAGATAAATCTCAGGAATGAAATCTTGAAGAAAAATACTTACAACCAATTCTAGAAGAAGACTTCTAGCTCACAAAATAGACTTTTGTCATTGTTTGATACTGAGCATGGTAAAATGAAGATGGCCTTTCTTGAGGCCCAGACTTCACAGCCTGAATTAGCAGCTGCCTACAAGAGTAGCACCTTTGAGTTCAGTACAAAGGATATACATCCCATTGATCAAATGGAGATGCACAAACAAACTGGTGAGATGATATCCTCCATTCTAACTAACATTGGCATGTCCTTATCCAAATTACAAGATTCTTTTACAAATGTATAGTGATAGTTGAAGATGGAGAAGGTCTCCTCCTTGGACAAATATAATAGGATCAAGTCTTTGGAAGACATGGTGAACAAGATATGGTATGACACTAAAGATGTTATTGTTGTTGAAGAGATTATTAGGAAGAAAAACCTAGACATTGCAGCATTAAGGAAATAGCTCAAACTGCCAGCTACATAAGATCCAATGACCAAGGATATTAAAGAAGGTGAAGCTCAAAAAGCAAACATGATGAAACTAATGATTAACCAAAATATACAGATAAAACAGATGGAAGAAGAGTTGGAAAAAATGATAAAGGAGAAGGAACACAGTTTGAAGATGGCTATTGCTCCCTTGGATGTTGTACCTCTTTCTCAACTGCCATCAACAAGAGCAGCTATTGCATACACTACTTCAATTGATACTCCTAGTGCTGAACAGGTGACACAGACATTGCAAAACATGTCGTTGGAGTCAAAGGAAATTGATAATTTGCAGGTCCAACTCAAATCTTTGGAAGTCGAGAAGGCCAAAGTTGAAGTTGCTCGGACTACTGAATTAGAGAAATCCCAAAGACTGCTGGAAAAGTTGCGCCAGGTATAGAGGGACACTTCAATTAGCTAGACCTTGGCCCAAGCCAAGGAAACAATTTGGATGAACATACTTGACTCAATGAATGTTATTTGGCCTTCTATCCAAATCATATTTGAGCAAAAAGAGTTAATAGAGAAGGCCACTGAAACTATTGTGAAAGGAAGGGGAAAACTAGGAGAAATACCAATAGAAGCTACCAATATTATCAGGTTCTTAAACTGAAAGTCTAGATATGAGCTGGAGGAAGTGGGATTCAGTGACAGAAATGCTACCATTCTAGAAGTCAAGAAAGTCTTGACAAAGAGAAATCTCATTAACCTGTTGGAGGAAAGGTGTGAAACCTTGGAGCTGTAGGTGAACAGATTTACAAACAGGATTGAAGCCTTAATGTAGAAGGGATTGCCCAGTATCTATGTCATCAATGACAAGCTCATCACTCAGGAGGACATATATCCCGAAGATGAAGAGGTAGCCAAAAGCAACATTAAATTCAATGGAATCAAAGGGAGTATGACAACAAAGGCATTTCTAGGGACCATGTCAAACGACTTCCATGTGCAGAATGAGGTAAAACATATTTTTATCGTGAAACCAACTTTTTCAAAATATACAGAGGTAGATAAAATCTACCATAGGGTGACAAAGTTAATAGTGCTAGATGAAAAGAGATGGGAAGAGTTACTTTATTTACTATATTAAGGAATAACTCAGGAGCAGTAAAAATATTTTCCCATCGCAACAGCTAATACAAGAGTCAGTTCAGCATCGCATTCTATTTTGGGATGACTCAACAATTGAAACCATCCAAATAGGGCCACCGTTCTCCTCAATAGCCTATGTGGCCTATTCTTTAGCCAAGATTAGATTATATTAGTTTATAGTTAGGCTAATAATACATTGTCAGTTTGACAACAATTTTGTAAAGCATTATTGTAATTTTTATTATAAATACTTCATTGTTTGAAGTATTAGTGTTGATTTCTGAATGTAATTTATTTTTGCATATTGTAATTTTCAAAGCACTGGAGCATCAATAATATAGGGAACTTTCACAAGATTCATGTGGTGTACTAAATGGTGATGTGTCTCTTCTATATATTTGTTTAAACATTGTTTTTCCTTTCTCTATTATTCTGAATTTCTGAATTAATCAATAGAAACTATGATAAATAGGATTCGTTATTTAGAGTGCCTTATTTTGGTTGTTGTTAATTTTAATGTTTTCCACTAAATTCAAATCAAGGAATTCTTAATTGCTCCTTGATCTCTACTGAACCTTACACTTCTGCTATTCCACAATTCACTTAATTTATGAAAAGATCCAGTTAGTGCAACCTGGCTTGCCCTACGAGAACTCCCATAAAAACTAATGCAAAACTCTAGTTTAGTTTATAGACTCCATAGCCAAATGGAATTATAACACTCAAATCAACCAAACCAATCAATCAAAACAAACAAGTGCAATCATAGCTAGCCTAAAAATTTACATAAAAACAAATCTAAATTATACAGAGAGATCCCTCTATGAAGCTGGCAGGGCCAGATCCCAGCTTCCAAAGTGGTTTTGATGTTGTCCTGTGTGTTTACTTCCTCAACCTCAAAAATACAGAACGACAACACTAGAAGAAAATCAAGTGAAGAAGTAGTTGCAATAGTTGCTAGAGCACAATGTGATTCGATCACGCACCTCCCCTTGTGGGCCACCCATCATAATTTTACCAAGGAAGGATGGGACTTGATGAATGTGCGTTGATTATAGAGTGTTAAACAAGATTATGTTAAGGAATCGATATCCTCTACCCAAGTTCGATGATATGTTATATTAGTTGCAATACATAGAATACTTCAACAAGTTAGATCTAAAATCAAGATACATCCAAGTTCAAGTCAAAGAAGAAGACATCTTTAACACTTCCTTCAAAACCAATCAAGGTTTGTATGAATGGTTGTTCATGCCATTCAGATTATGAAATGTACTAGCTAGATTATGAGATTGATGAAAAATGTATTATGGCCATATCTAGATTCATTTGAGATATTATATTTATATGATATACTAGTTTATAATGCTACTTAGGAGGAGCATATGTCACATCTTATGCAGGTGCTAAAGACTTTGAAGAATCACCAACTATCGGCTAACCTCAAGAAATGTGATTTTGTCTTATAGCCTTTGGTGTATTTGATCTATGTGATTAGTGGAGGGGAGCTCAAGATAGATCCTGTGAATATGGAGGCCATTATGAAGTGGCTAAATCCTACAAATATCTCTAAGGTTGGGAGAATTTTGGGGCCAGAAAAGTATCTACAAAAATTCTTAGGTTCACTTTTAGTAGTATTTATACCACTCCATTCCATTACAATAGGCAGTGAGAGTTTATAGTGATGGAAGAATCAACAAAAGGCTTTTGATGAATTGAAAAGAACAACTAGTCAAGCACTAGTTTTCGCCTTATCCAAATTGCAAAATTCTTTTGAAATAGATACAAATACAAATGGGTATGCCATGGGAGTGACTTTAGTTCAAGGAGGAAGGCCTATATGCTATCATTATGAAATATTGCATGGGAAGTTCTCAACTACCCTACATATGACAAGGCGCTCTATGCCCTAGTATAATCTTTTAAAAAACAGAAACATTATATAATGGGAAAGGAGGCCATCAACCACAAATATCAGCAACCATTATAATATTTGTAGGCCTAGAGTAAGCTACAACATGCTTGATCTGAACTTAAACAAGAACGCAACAACTTACATATATAATCATAAAAAAGAGATGCAGCAGAAAGACACTTCACTTTATTAATAGAAAAATATTGAACTATGCTTACAAACAGAATGGAAATAAGATAGCTCGAGCAATGGTAGCTTATCTCTGAGAAGAGATGTGGCGGATACATGCCTTTGAACTGTGTTATAATGAGGCTCAAGGACCTATTTATGATTGGAAAACATGAGAAAACCCTAAACAACCAAAACCCTAACCCCAAGAGATGTAACACCAAGAGATTGTGGGCCCCGTTAGGGTTAGTTAGGCAGCCAACTTCCCATGGTCGTAACTTGGTCATATTATCTATGTTTGGCGCATACGATACCTTATTGGAAAGGTCTCACTGAATACTATAGGTTTTTTTGTAGGCTCTTTCCTATGGCAATGGGCCTACTGCAAACCCAAAAAAAAATGTCGTTTAGGGGGTCAAAACTGCTCCAGAAGTTTAAGACCCGAAAAACTGCTAAAAATAGTAAATTTTGAAATGAACAAGGAAACAAATGAAACTGACTGGGGGTTCTAGGTGGAATAGGTGGGTGGCCACCAATATCCACCTGGATCATTCCTCCCTCCTTAGGAACCAATGGGCCCCATTGAGTTTAGAGCCTCCATGAGGTGAGGAAATTTCTGTTGAACCTCGTCCCTGGTGAACCACTTTCCCTAGTGAAGGAGTTGGCCTACATTGAAAACTCGATATAAATATATCATATGTTGGCGAGTGTTATTGATTTGTTTTTCCATGATCTGATCATTTGTGGCATGTTCCATGTAGTTCGGGTTGAGCTCTGTTGATGTGAGTTATTCTGCAATGTCAGTTGTGTCCAACAATGGTGGAAAGTATGGCTGAAGGCGATATACATTGAACACTAGGTGCGGACCAAGGAACAGTGGGATGATGAGCTCGAAGGAATTATCACCAATGGCATTAGTGATGTTTTATGGCCCATATTGGAGTGGTCGAAGCTTGCAGTGGGGTCCAGCAAGGCGCTTCTTCTACAAATGTAGCCAAACTTGTCGCCCACCTAGAACTTGTGCGGCAATTAATGTTGATCATGGCGCTACTTGTATTTAGCATTGGCTCTGTCCAATATATCATGGACCTATTGACGGATGTGTTGAATGCACCCAATGAAGTTGTTAGCCCTTTTAGCTTCAGACTGAATGTGAGCCGAAGCTACCTGAGTAGCTGCAAATGGTATGGCCACATCAATGGGGCATAATGGATGAAATCCCAGCCCTACCTGAAAGGGGATGTCACCTGCTGAGTTGTGGAGAGCTCTGTTGTAGCTATGTTGGACATAGGGGTGACTTTCATCCCACGTGCATGGATTCTTTGAGTTGTACATGCGCAGAATGTGTATGATCATCTTGTTGACAACCTTTATTTGGCCATCAGTTTGGGGATGGAAAGTTGTTGACTTAGTAAGTTTTGTATCCAACATCGACCAGAGACTTGACCAAAATTCACTCAGGAATTTGTTGTCCCGATCTGAGACAATGGAATTTGGGATCCCAAAGTGTACCCACACTCCCTCAAAGAAGAGCTTAGCAGTGGCCTCTGCTGTGATAATCTTCTAAAAGGCCACCAAGATGGCCATCTTAGAGAATCTGTCCACGACCACTAAAAAGTAATTATTGTCGTGCTTAGTAGAAGGAAGGCCCGACATGTAATCCATGGAGACAGATTCCCAAGGCTGGCTAAGAGAAGGTAGAGGAGTATACAGGCTTTGCTTCTAGATGGTGTTAGAAAATTATATATTATAGAGAAATGGAACACATAAAATATATTGCATAAATGTTTTACACAATAAAATGACTTCCTCATCAGCTCAGAGCTGAAAGACATGATGACTGAAGAAATGACCAAGTTCACAAGCCTTGTTTCCAAGCTAACGTTGCCTATACACTGACAACCTGCTTTATAAAGCTTCTCAGCAAGCCTAAGGGTGTGTTAGTGACCCAAGTAACTCTACTTGTTACCTCAGGAACAACATTAGTAAACCCTAATGAGGATCTAAGGGTCAAAGGAGCGGATTGACTAAGAAATATCCCTATATTCTCTCCTAAATCAACTCAAAAAAGCAAGGAAACATCCAAGTTCGACCTATTTGGGGGATTACTAATCCTAATGGAGTATGCAAATGGGAAAGAGCTCAAAAGAATGGAAACATCATTGCTTTTACCTAAGGAAACTCATGGAGAAACTTGGCAACCCTAACCTCACATGCTACATAAGCAAAGCTAGGGCTATAGTGAAAGGGGTTAGATCATTTGAAAGGATAGCATACTTGATTATCAAGTAGAGTCTCAGACTTAAGCATAAAGTTGGTAAGAATGGAGGGAGAGAGAGGAGCTGGAGGGGTAAGGGAAGGCCGATGCAACCGATGGTTGTAATCACTCTTTCGACATTAATATAGAAATGCAGTTGTAATGTCTACTCTGTGGTGTTGGTATGATCCAGGTGGATATTGGTGGCAACCTACCAATTCCACTTGGACCCCCACCATTGCTTCTTTCATTTTTTCATTTTCCTTAATTGTAGCATAGTTTACTATTTTTAGCAGATTTTTGGGTCCTAAATTTCCAGAGTCGTTTTGAGGCCCTAAACGAAATTTTTTTGGAAATCTACCGCCAACGATTTTTTAATTAAAATCATCTTTTCCGTCGTAGTCCTTGAAGAGATCTTTCCAACGAGCTATCATGCGCATAAAATGGAGATAATATTACCAAGTCATGACCCCGAGAAGTTGGTTGTCCAACTCACCCCAATGGGGCCCATAAACTCTTGGTATTACATCTCCTCGGTTTAGGGTTTTGGTTGTTTAGGGTTTGCTATTATTGTTCAATAATAAAAAGGACCTTGAGCCTCATTGTAGTTCAGTTCAGAGGCATGTATTCGCCACATCTCTTCTCAGAGATAAGCTACCATCGCCCTAGCTAGTGTATTTCCATTTCTGTTTATAAGCATATATCAGTATTTTACATTAATGAAATGAAGTATTATTTCCGCTGCATCTCTGTGTTTATGGTTATCTCTATAATTTTTTGCATTCCTCTTTAAATCTGGATTAGTGGTATCAATGCGGACTGCTTTTTTTCTCTATTTTTCTTTGCGTGTCCCCAACGAGGTATGGATATAAGGAGTTAGGGCTTGAACTGGTCGAACCTTTGCAAGACCAGCCTCGCAAATCCCAACGACCTTCCATGGCAGATGAAAAGAAAGATGAGTCGGCAAGAGATCCTATAAAAATATTGCTCGAAGAAGCCCTCGAGTGACAAAGGAATGCAATGATGGACAACTTTGCCCATATCCTTCAGTGGCTACCCAGGGGCGACGCATCGGCTTCCAACAGCTACTCTGGAAATGCCACACCGTTTAAGGTATAAGTTAATTTTTAAATCCCCATATTTGAGGGTCAGATAGACACATATGTCATTGATAAATGGTTAAGTCTGCTAGAGGGTTATTTTTTTGTTCATGATTTTTCCAGTCGAGAAAAGATTATTTTTGCTCTTCTCAAAGCAGTCCCCCATGTCAAGGACTGGTGGGAAACCTACTACGAGCAAACGGATGAAAGTACAGGCTCACTATTTTTAGTCGCACCCACTTGGAATTCATTCTGGGATGCCATCAAGGAGTAGTACTACCCTGTCAGAAGCTATGAGGATTAATACATAAAGTGGAGCACATTGCGATAGGGAAGGGACAAGACGTGCCAGAGATTACCAATATTTTCCATACCCTTTGCACAAAGTTGGGTATCAAGGATTCAAAGCAGCATTTGGTACTCAAATATTGCGGTTACCTGCACAAGTACATCTAGGAAGAAATAGAATTCCTGAACAACTCCTTGCTTGGCATAACATATCGATATGCTGTCAAGGTTGAGCAAAAGTTTAAATAGAAGAAGCAAGACTTTGGATCTGCAAATCCAAATAAAGGGAAAGGTTCCCCCAAACCACATAACAAAGGACAAAGCCAAGGCGGGGTGGCCCAAGACAACCCGCCAAAGCTGCAAGAAAAGAACAGTGCTGCGAAGCCAAAAAAGGACATGGGAAAGTGGTGTGAGTTCCATAAGAGCTCCACTCACAACGCAAGTGAGTGTCAGGCCAAGCAGTCACTAGTGGTCAAGCTAAAGGTTTTAGAATTAGATGCATGTTCCGACTCTGAGTCAGAACCTGACAAGGGGAATGACAAATGGAAGCAGATTATCAATGCGGAGCCCAACACCACCATTGCCACCACGAAGATCTAGAAGAAGCAACTCGAAGATCCAGAGGAGGAGGAGTGTCTCTTCCACTCCCAAATGTGGGTAAAGGGCTCCTCGCTATTGTTCATTGTCAACAGCGGGAGCCAAAAGAACCTCACTTCGGCAGAGGTCATGAAGCGGTTGGGCTTATCGACCACAGAACATCCACAATCATACACCATTGGGTGGCTTCACTAAGGATGGGATCTTCGCATGAGCCAACAGTGTTGCCTTCCATACAACATCAAGCCCTTCATAGATGAGGTATTGTGTGACATTGCTCCCCTTGAAGTTTGTGATGTATTATTAGGACAACCATACTAGTGGAAGCGACATGTTGTGTATGAATCAAGGCCCCATGTTATTATTGTTACTTTGGGAAATAAGTTGTACAGGATATCGGAAGTAGCACCGCTTACCGCCATCTCTTTGGTTACTGCAAAACAATGCAGTAAGCTCATTTCCAAAACCGGGAAATTTGTTTTCTTGATGATATGCCCTCAAGGAAAGAAGAAGACGGTGGCCACAACCTCCAAAAAAGTCCCCTCTGCATGACAACTACAGATCAACAAGGTCATGGAGGAGTACGAGGACATCTTCACCTCCCCCGCATGGGTTCCTTTGCACTGTCAGGTCAAGCACTCCATCGATCTGACCCCAGGTGCACCGCTTCCCAATGGACCAATATATCGGCGCTCTGTTTTGGAGAATGATGAAATCAAGAGGCAGATTTAGGAGTTTCGGTAGAAAGGTCACATCCGTCCAAGTTCATCACCCTGTGGGAGTACGATCATGTTGGTACAAAAGAAGGATGGGACTTGGAGACTCTATATTGACTATCGGGCACTGAACAAGATCACTGTCCGTAATAGGTACCCAATCTTGCAGATTTATGACCTCCTGGACCAACTAAGGGAGGCAAAATATTTCAGCAAGATCGATTTGAAGTTAGGATATCACTAGGTACCAATTGAACCCTCCGACGCGTGGAAGACTACCTTTAAAGCCAAGGAGAGACTTTTCGAATGGGTGGTTATGCCTTTCGGATCAACGAATGCTCCTGCAACCTTCATGAGGCTAAGGGATGACATCTTGTGGCCATTCACCTACTTGTTTGTAGTGGTTTACATGGATGACATCCTGATCTTCAACCAGAGTTGGGAAGAGCACCTCCACCACATCAGGTAGGTTCTCTAAACATTGCAGCAACACAAGTTATGTGCCAATTTCGAGAAATTAACTTTTGGCATGACCCAGGTTCAGTATCTGGGATACATTATTAATGAACCAAGGGTGCATGTGGATCTAGCCAAGATCCAAGTCATTCTGGATTGGCCATCTCTAACCACTCTAATAGAGCTTCGCAGCCTTCTAGGTCTTGCCAACTTCTACCGTAGGTTCGTGTTGGGATTTTCTCATATCACTTAGCCCTTGAGTCAAGTCACCAAGGGAGGAGCGAAAGAAAAATTCTTTTGGTCTAAATCTCAACAGAAGGCATTCACAGAGTTGAAAGATCACCTCTACTCAGCACCAGTGCTCGCATTACCAAACTTGCAACAACCATTTGAGGTCGAGACAGATGCCTCTGACTATGCTATTGGGGCAGTCCTTACTCAACATGAACATCCAAATGCATATCACAATGAGACACTTTCAAACACAGTCTGGAAGTATCCCAATTATGACAAAGAGATGTATTCCATTGTGTTGGCCTACCGACAATGGAAGCATTACATTTTGGGGAAGGAAACGGTCATCCACACAGGCCGTTGACCCCTGTAGTTCATACAGACCCAAGGGAAATTATAGAATGATCACCATCAGAAGTGGTCCACATACTTGCAACAATTCCATTTGAATATCAAGTATAAGAAGGAAAACACCAATAATGTTGCAGATTGCCTCAGTCGACCACTGATCATGGCGTTAACCACTATTGTTGGGCGTGGAATTCCCCCACAACAGGTTTTGGGGCTCAAAGCCCAAGTTTTGGTTAAGCGTTTTGTAGGACTCCGCGAATTGCAAGCACGGAACGTGAAGTAGAGGTTAAGTCATAGGGTTGTCTTCCCTAAAGTAATGTAATGTAATGTAAAGTCATGTCATCCTACCATGGTCCAGGGACCATGGGATTATATAAATAGAGCGAGGCTCTAAGTTGTAAAGATAGTAGAAGTTAGAGAGAGTAGAAAAGGAATGGTTCGGGCTTAGAGTAGGATTCTAATTATATTGGATCATAGTGGTAAGAAGAGGCTTTGCAGCTGAGTGCACAGAGACTTGTAGAGTCCGCAGCTAAGTGCGCAGAACCCTACAGCTGAGTGCGCAGGGCAGTGTCGAGTCTGTAAGCACGATTGAAGATTAATAAAGAGAAGTTGATTCGTATTTCTGTGCATTTGCTGTGCATTATATTCTTTATGTTTTTATTAGTTCATGTGTCATGCACACTGATATGATTGTTGAATATGTTGTAATAACCATAAATCTTACACACACAAGTTAAGTAATCGATTAATTAGCAAGGAACTTGGGTATTATACAGATCACGCCTGAGTAGGGCTACGCGGAAGCCACACCACAGGTTGCGAAGGGATCACAAGCGCCGATCCAAAATGGATTTTGGATAGACTCCTAAGTCCAAGGGCTCCTCACAGAGGAAAATGGAAGTCCAAGAATGTTCCTAGAAATAGCCCCATTGCAAAGATATTTTCCTTCTGAATATACTGCAACTTGAATGGGTTAAAATGGACTTCAGAGGCAGAAGTTATCGCAGAAAGAAGTTGCCCTTTGTCCTTTGCCAAAAGAGGGAAAATCCCCTAAAAATGGCAAAAAAAAACCCTTATAAAGGGAAATCACATTGGAGAAGGTCCAAGAGGCGGACTTAAGCGAAAAGGGAAGAGACCCCCAATTGTCGATCCCCAACATATCAAGTCAGAGGCAGGCATGTACAAATAACATAAGGAAAGGGCCTAGGCCGATGCGACATTGCAATCGCCGATATTGGCGATCGGCGGATCGGCATTGGTGATGCCACGATGCAAGAGAAGGACCCTCGGGGCTCTACGACATGCGATTGTGATATATCACATCACAACATCGCATCGCAATGATATAAATGGGCGATAACATGCCGGACCCGACGAATTTTATAAGCGCGGTTCAATAAATTTTGAGTTTCAATAAATGTCAGGTCTTCTATGTATTGATGCACTTCGGGATAAAAACCGAAATAGAAAGGAAAAACACCCGAAGCAATAAAGCCGGACCCGAAGGGGAATTATAGGCACAATTCATAAAATTTGAGTTCCGTAAAGGCGGGATTTCGGGTGGGCCTTAGGCGGAAAGTGGTATTGGGCTGGCTCCGCCCGATCCCACACACTAGTTGACACGTGGCTGGCAGAGGAGAGAGGAAGACTTCCTTTTCGGACGGGTAACCTCCGTACTCCTAAACTGCCCGAAAAGGGATATCGACTGTTGGATCGGAGATCCCACAGTTCAACGGTGGGGATTGCGATACCGGCCAAAGGTGGACCTGATGTGATAATATTTGATGTCCGATAGAAGGCATTTTAACGAGTTTCTCAATGTATTTCCTGTGTATTTTGGATTTTACCCAATATGCCTACGCAATGAAATGCGTTCCCTAATGGCGGACCTGATAGGGTTTTTAGGGGCGATTTAGTGTAATTTCACATCAATAATTCATGCCCGATAGTGCATATTCCAGGAAAACCTCTATGTAATGGATTTTCTCTAATTTCGGGTTTTTCCTAAGGAACAGCTCTGAAACCTCTGTAACTACTCCAGATCATCATGCCACACTACAAGTGGGAATTTTTACCAGCAATGATGCATTTTGAAGCCACAGAGCCAGATGTCCAATCAAAATGATAAGGAGTAGGGAAGCCGCAGAGGCGTAGAGATATGATGATACACAGAGAAATGGCTAGGGTATCCGAAAAGCCTGAAAAGTACCTCAAAGGAGGCAGAGAGCTCAATTGAGAAAAGAGGAGAGCAAAAAGAGTGAAAGCTAATGCGTAGAGCAGTTGAGGGAGTCACTTGGAGGTTAAGCGAACCATTGATGCATGCAAAGGCCGACAAAGAGCTCAGAGAAGCCAGAGCCAGATCCGAGAGCCAGAGCCAAAGGCAAAGCCAAAGCAAGAGTTGAGAGCCAGAAAGCTGAGAGCTTTAGAGCCAGGGATGAGATGGTTTTATAAGCCCATTGTTTCTGTGTAAAACAGTGGAGTTGAGTGTGGAGCTTGTAAAAGAACTTATACCATAATCCCTGAGAGCCTAGTCGAGTTGACTAGAGCTCATGGAGACATAGCCCAAGAGTTTTGGGTGAACTCCTAATTAAATTGTTGTCTTATGTGTTTGTTAATTACTGCACTGTTTTACTATTTTACACACGTTATATCAGCATAAACAATAGAATTTTAAAGCACATAAACAGTAAAAAATAAACACCAGCATATACCTTATTTTCAAGCACATTATTAATTTTTCATTGGTTAATCATAATATCTTGGGAATATTTAAGCTTTGGAAGTGGGAGAGGATCTTGTAAGTTCACAAGAGCCTTTAGTGCCCCATTTTCAGATCAGGTGGTATCAGAGCTTGAGATTGATTAACCCCACCTTCAATAAAGTGATATTAAATTTGGTTACACCAGAGCAAGTGGTATCAGCTCAGAATGCTTGATTGACAAAGCAAAGATTGCTTGTCTGAAAGGTGTTTGGGCAATCAAGGATTGATTTTCTGATTGAATGTATGCTTGTTGCAAACTGACTATTGCTTGAGTTTGCAGAGATGAAGGGAAAGCTATTGATAGCTCACTCCAAGAAGGACAAGAAGGAAGAAGGGTTGAAGGCATTCTTCTTTCCCAAATGACCTCAAAGCAATCCTTGAAGCACAAGAGGTTTGTTGCAAAAGGTTGCTTGGATAAGCTCTTTGTTTGTATTGTTTTAAGTTCTTTTGTTCATTGGTATAATGACAACTGCTATAAGTGAGTCCTCAAATTTCCCCTTCATCACAAGATCCTTTGATGAAGACATGACGCAAGACTTGTTCACCATGATGGACATGGTGAGGGAAACGTATGAGGATGGAAGGAAGAGCAACATACTTAGATAGCAGTTGGATTCCGTGGAGGAAGAGAAGTAGTTGCTTTCTGACAAATTGCAGGAAATGGAGAGGAAACTTCATATTGCAAATATGAACCTAAAAATGATGCATGAGTTGGAGTCACAGCTCTTTATTGCCAAAGAAGCCTTGGTCAAGTATCAGCTTGAAGAAGAGGTAAACCATTCAATTTTTTCTTCAAATTCTTCCAAGAATGCTTATATTGGCTCTTTTGAAAAACATACCAAAGGCATAGGTTCCAACCTAATGTCCAAGATGGGCTATGAAGGAGAAGGCTTGGGTAAGCATGCACAAGGTATTTTTGAGCCAATAATGGTTGAGGAAAGGCCTAAGTATTTGGTTCTTAGCTATGGACAAACTTATGGAGAAAGTTCCAAAGTTTCCATGAAGGCCATTGAAACAGTTCCAAGAAGGAGTTTCATTGTAGGTCCTCTACCTCAAGAGTGTGAAGATTGTATTTAGGAGGAATGCAATAGCTTGAAACATCATTTGCAGGATGCAGGTGTTCAGAAGCACACACTTGAAATAGAGAGTTGTGGAGACTCTAACAGCCTTGAAGAGATTGATGGTGTTCCAAAAGGAGCCACTTCTTCATATGATTCACCTCCTCGTGAAGGCAATAAGGGTGAAAGAGAAAGGTATAAATCCAGTTCTAATCATCTTCCTTTTGATTTTGCAAAGCATGATAAATTTCCACATAGATATGGGAAAATACTTGCATGTTCCTTTTGTGGTTTGGATAACCATCATGTTTCTAGATGTTGGAAGAGAATGGCCACATACAGGAAACTTTGGAAGGAAAAGAAGCAAGAAGCCAAAGTTCCATTAGACAAGGCAAATCAAGCTATCAAGAGGATGCACATGTGTTTCACTTACATCCATTAGCAAGGGCATCTTGTTGAAAGATGTTGGACTCTGAATCTAGCAATGCTTCCACAAAAGCTGAAGAAGGTGGAAAGAGAAGATGGCAGAAATGGAAAGGAATTTTCCATGAATGATGTGTCTCAGGATGATTCACATGTTGATGCTGATGTGCAGACAAAGGTAGTACCTTTGAAAGGGATTGGTGATAAATGGTTAGAGTTCTTATCCAATTAAGATTGCATGTCTATTGATGCATATATTTGCATTTCTTTGTTAATGGAATGCAAGTTGCATGTTTCTACCAAGAAGGTGAATGGAAAAGTTGAGTACGAAGCTCACTTTGTTGCTACAACATTATGCTAATTTCAGCTTCTAAAGTACAGTGTGCTTAAGTGAAAGTTGAAGGATGAAATACATGCATGAGCTTGATGTGCACGAACACAGGGATGCTGATTTTTTCCTTGTATTTGAACATGTATGTGTAATTAACTTGCATGGTTGATTGCTTTGACATGCATGTAGTGCAATGTTGACTTGAGAGAAGTTAACTTGGTCTCCAGATGGAGATAATGATGAAGTATTCATCTTTTGAAAAAGAGTCCTAATGGTCTTTTTCTCGATGCTTGACTTGAAGGGTCATTTGTTTAAAAGGCATATTTTGTGGACTTGTTATCTAGTCCATCATTTGTATTCAGATGTAAGACATGGAGGTGTTCACAAGATGTGAAATCTATTTCTTTTGTGAAGCAGATATACTTCACATTTGTTTGAGCCACCTTCGATCAATGATCAAGGCAGAGAAGTTCAAACTACCCTATGACCATCTCAGTAGGGGTTCTATGGGAAGGCAAGAAGGAAGATAGTTCTTCCCAGGAAGACCAGCACATCTAAGAAGGAAAGTGGTCAAAGGCTTTGGTTCAGAGGCACTATGCAAAGGAAAGTGTGTGGAGGCTAAAATAAGAGGGTGTTGTTACTCTCATTTGCTGTTCAGATTAGTATATCAGTCTTTTGGAGACCAAAAGTTCTTTAGTGGGAAGGCGTGATCCAACATGGCTTTTGGATAGACTCCTAAGTCTAAGTGCTCCTCACAGAGGAAAATGGAAGTCCAAGGATGTTCCTAGAAATAGCCCCATCGCAGATATCTTTTCCTTTTGAATCTACTACAACTTGAATGGGCTAAAATGGACTTCTGAGGCAGAAGTTATTGGAGAAAGAAGTTTCCCTTTGTCCTTTGCAAAAACAGGAAAAATTCTCTAAAAATGGCAAAAAAAACCGTTATAAAGGGAAATCGCATCGAAGAAGGTCCAAGAGATGGACTTAAGCAGAAAGGGAAGAGACCCCTGATTTCTAATCCCCGACATATCAGGTCGAAGGCAAGCATGTGCAAATAACATAAGGAAAGGACCCGAGCCAATGTGACATTGCGATCACCAATATCGGTGACCGACGGATCAGCGTCGGCAATGCCATGAGGCAAGGGAAGGACCCCTGGGGCTGTGTGACATGTGATTGCTATACATCGCATCGAAACATTGCATCGTGGTGATATAAAGGGGCAATAACATGCCGGAACCAACAGATTTTATAAGCACAGTTAGATAAATTTTGAGTTCCGATATATATCGGGTCTTCTGTGTATTGATGCATTTCAGGATAAAAACCGAAAGACAAAGGAAAAACACCCGAAGCAATAAAGCTAGACCCGAAGGGGAATTATAGGTGCAATTCATAAAATTTGAGTTCCATAAAGGCGGGATTTCAGGTGGGCCTTAGGCGGAAAGTGGTATTGGGCTGGCTCTGCCCGATCCCACACACTGATTGACACGTGGCTAGTGAAGGAGAGAGGAAAACCACCTTTTCGAGTGGGTAACCTCCGTACTCCTAAGTCGCCTGAAAATGGATATCAACCATTGGATTAGAGTCCTACAAATCAATGGTGGGGATTGCGATAGCGGCCAAAGGCAGACCGATGCGATATTAGGGTAGATGCAATAATATCTGAAGTTCGATAGAATGCATTTTAACAGGTTTTTCAATGTATTTCCTGTGTATTTGGGATTTTGCCCAATATGCCTATGTGATGCGATATGCTGCCTAATGGTAGACCCAATAGTGTTTTTAGGGGCGATTTAATGGAATTTCACATCCAGAATTCACACCCGATAGTGCATGTTCCAGGAAAACCTCTATGTAATGGATTTTCTCTAATTTTAGGTTTTACCTACGGAAAAGCTTTGAAACCTCTATAAACACTCCAGATCATCATGGCACGCTGCAAGCGGGCGTTTTTACCAGCAATGATGCATTTTGAAGCCGGAGAGCCATAGAGCCAAATGGCCAGTCGAACTGACAAGGATCAGGGAAGGCGTAGAGGCATAGAGAGATGATGATACACAAAGAAATGGTTGGGGTAGCCGAAAAGCTAGAAAAGTACCTCAAAGGAGGCAAAGAGCTCAATTGAGAAAAGAGGAGAGCAAAGAGAGCAAAAGCTAATGCGCAAAGCAACTGAGGGAGTCGCTTGGAGGTCAAGCAAACCATTGATGCACATAGAGGCCAAAAAAGATCTCAGAGAAGCTAGAGCTGAAGAGCCAGAGCTAGAGCTGAGAGCCAGAGCCAGATCCAGAGCGAGAGCTGAGAACCAAAAAGTCGAGAGCTTCAAAGCCATGGATGAGATGGTGTACTAAGCCCATTGTTTCTCTGTAAAATAGTGGATTTGAGTGTGGAGATTGTAAAAGAACTTATACCATAATCCCAGAGAGCCTAGTCGAGTTGACTAGAGCTCACAGAGACATAGCCCAAGAGTTTCGGGTGAACTTCTAATTAAATTGTTGTCTTATTTGTTTGTTAATTGCTACACTTTTTTACTGTTATACGCATGTTATATCAGCATAAACAACAGAATTTTAAATCACATAAACAGTAAAAAATAAACACCAGCATACATCTTATTTTCAAGCACATTATTAATTCTGCATTGGTTAATCATAATATCTTGGGAATATTTAAGCTTTGGAAGTGGGAGAGGTTTTTCTAAGTTCATAAGAAGCCTTTAGTGCACCATTTTTAGATCAAGTGCGCATAGCGATAGGTTAGACTGTGGACCTCAAGAAGCCCATCAGACATCCCAAGGGTGTGGAAACCTGGTTCTAGCACCCTCACATACTACTTCAGGTGAGACCTCAGTCCGCACTCCATGGACTATTGCCGAAAGGGCTAGTAGTACCAGGATTTGCTTGACTAAATCACCTCTAAACATGGGTCAGGCCCATACAAGCCAATAAATGGTTCCGTTGCCGAGACCAGGATCTGCATAAAGGATGTCTGATGTCATGCCACTGGAATCCTATAAAGAAAGAAATTGAAGAGTGGTTGGACAAGAAGATTCATGATTTCGTGGCACAAGAAAACAGAAATCAGCGAGTATCTAAGGAACAATGGTTGGAGTGCCACTTGTACACGGAAATCCATGAAATTTTCTTTGCATCTTTTCTGTCTGAGCTGTATGAGTGGATCGCGAAGTTAGCAGATAGCCAAGGAAGGTGTAGGCTCGACAAACCAATAGTGTGGAATCTGGAACTAGTGGGCAGACTAGAAGCTTTAGAGGATAAGATATCGTGAGATGTGGACCATTGGCTCAACCAAATAATAGGAGGATTTATCATTGAGTTCATGGTAGACACAACCGTCAGCTATAGTGAGGCAGAGCGGCATTTTCTCAAGGGACCGCGAGGTAAGTATATTAAATCTTTGAACACTTGGATTAAGATGCAATTGTGTGAAAAGCAGGTTATGCGAATAAATTAATGTTTGGGACTACGCAAAGCAGGAAGATATACAAAAGCAGAAGTAGTGAGTAGTTGGAAAACAGTCCTTGAATTTCACCCTCGCGGGAAAGCAAGGAGGAGCTCGCAAAATTTTCTCTGAGAAGTGCAGTCAGCTTGATAAGACAAAGAATTCCATGTTTACCATCCCCACCAACACGACCACTCGTTTCACCCCCCTCACCTCCATCTCCACCCACTCCACCTCCGCCACCACCGGAGTTCAATATGGTGAGTGTGATCAAACTGTTGGTGTTCAGAGGAGTAGGAAATGAAGATCCAGACCAATTCTGGTTCGTGGTAAGGGCAGTATGGGAAGCACAGGGTGTCGTGGATGATAATATTAAAAAGGATACACTATGTGGCCTCACTTACACCACACTTAAGAATGGCACTGTCACAACAAAAAATTTCCACCCTGGCTAAAGCGTTGGAGATGACAATGAGATTGCATGAGACCCCTATACAAGACCCTAGGTTGGGAGTCCAAAAAATCCACGCACAACTGCAGAATATGTGTCTGGAGATGCAAAGTTTGAAACACGACACTACAACTCGGCCGAAGGTGCACAAGGAAGTATGGTGCATAAAATGGAAAGTCTAAGGGCACGACAAGGACCACTATCCAGTGTTCGCAAACTACTTGGCAGGGGGAGGGCCAATGTCATTAAGACCGGAGGCACAGGCAAGGTCGAGCGCGACATCTGCATTATGGTGTGTGATCTACCAAATAGGAGGAAAACACAACATGGATAATTTTCATCTATTGTAGAAGTATACGAAGACGTCCAAGCAATTGTTTTGTAATTTTTGTAGGTCGATATGCCATGACGAATGCACCTGCTGGAGCTATGAAGTAATGATGGATTGGACTCCTGCCTACAGAGTGCAGGTCGAAACGCGAGCCCTCGACCCAAATGCAGGGATGGCGCATGCTGGGTTTTAGGGGCGTGGTCGAGGTCGAGGTGGAATGGGACCAGGAAGGGATCGCGGCCAAATAATTTGTTACAATTGTAGAGGGCCAGGGCATTATGCCCATGATTGAATGAACCCGACTAGGATATCATGTTGGTACTGTAATCAGTTTGATCATGAGGCAGAATATTTCCCTTCACTGATAGCGAAGATGTGAGAAAAGGGGGTACTCTAGCCCCCTCCAGCCTATAATTTACAAATGATGAGGTCTAAACCGCGCAAAGAAGACCCAAATGTAAACATGATTCTCTGGAGTGGTGTTAGGGCCTAAATCTACCTCAAACTGAGAAAGGCGGGATCTAGGGTAACATCAAACCACGCTTCACCTAGTAGCTAGCCCTACCAGGTCGGGAGAGGGCTCTCTCCTTGTCAATCTCGGGAAAATATGATCAATGAGGTTTGAGATGACTAATGTAAAGACTAATTTTAGGCTAGGTATGTTCTCATAGGAATTTGATTGAATTTAATGTTGGTTTGTTGGCTCAAATGTGAAAGGTAGATTTGGGTCCAGGGAATGGACACAGTCTTTCAGAGATCTCTATGGGGCAAGGTAGGCAAATGGTTTAGTACTTCAAATTGAGTGAGATGGAGAGATTTAAGACTAGTGAGGAGTTTCAGAGGGCATGAAAGTCTCAAGGATCCTCTTCAAATAGCTGAAAACATAAAGAACTAAATAAACCCTAGGTAGAGCACTATGACATCAATGTGTTCTACCTTTATCCTTGTTTCATTTAGTTAATATGAACAGAGAAATATGATGGCATACATAAACATATGTAAACTTGCAATTACAAAAGGAAAAACAATACCAAATCAAGTTTCCACAAGAATCCCATAAAGTGTTGCAAACCCTAGTCTATTCCTTTGCCAAACTGCAAATATGAGTGTACAATAATGCTCAAAGCATTCACAAGAGTCCAACCCTTACCAATGACTAAAAAACTACTAGCTATAGGCAACAAACAACTCATGCTAGGCTTTAGGGGTCGAATTCATGAGTTTAGGAGCTGTTTCAACAAGATCTAAACTAAGAACTGTCAGGCCAGGAGTAACTCCAGACTTGGCAGAAAAACTGATTCGTTTATTTCATTAGGTAGCTATTGTTATATACATGAATGTGACTGATCAGTTCATCTTCTTGATGACTGTTCACATTCCAAATTCACCCAATCGCAAAGGATTAGGTGTCAACATTCCCCCCCTTAATCTGAAGGGATGTTGGTGAGTCCAAGCATCGTTCTGAATCTTTCAAGCTTTTCTCTTCCAAGCGCTTTGGTGAAGATGTCTGCAATTTTCTCATTTGTGGAACAATGATGGAGATGGATTGTTTTGGCCTCAACATGATGTCAGATCAGATGATATTTAGTATTGATGTGCTTTGTACGATCATGGAACTTTGGGTTCTTGGCCAACTTTATTGCAGAGGTGTTATCAATCATGAGTGGAGTTGATTGTACTTGTTTTACCTGCAAATCTTCAAGAATTTTCCTGAGCCACACAATTTCTTTCGTTGCTTCAGCTGCTGCCACGTATTCTGCTTCAGTTGTGGAATCTGCTGGAACTGATTGTTTGCGTGATCTCCAGGAGACAGCTCCTGATCCAAGACTCATAGCATATCCTGAAGTAGATACCCCAGTTTCTTTGTCTCCATCGAAGTCTGAATCAAAGTATCCAATCAAGCTGAAGTCGTCCACCTGTGTATACTTGATTCCAAGGTCTTGAGTTCCCTTCAAGTACCTTAGAACTCTTTTTGCAGCAAACCAATGTCCCTCACAAGGCTTTTGCATGAACCTGGAGAGGATTCCAACAGTAAATGAAATGTCTGGTCTGGTAGTAGTGAGGTAGATGAGACTTCCTACAAGCTGTCTATACTTTGTTGCATCCTCAAATTCCTTTCCTTCAATACATGTGAGCTTTAAGTTTTGTTCCATTGGAGTAGAAAGAGGATTGCACTCTGTCATGCCAAATCTGTTTAAAAAATCTCCAATGTATTTCTTTTGAGAAAGAAATATGGATTTTGGATGTTGGGTTACTTTAATGCCAAGATAGTAATGAACATAGCCCAAATCAGTCATTTCAAAACTTTTCCCTAATTCCTTCTTTATGGATGCAATGTAGCTTTCATTGTTCCCTGTCATTAAAAGATCATCTACATATACCACAAGATACACAATTGTTTTGCCAACTTTCTTGACAAATAAAGTTGCATCATCAAGATCAAAATGATTGAAGTTGAGTTTCAGAAGATGCTCAGTTAGTTTTTCATACCAGGCTCGCGGTGCTTGTTTGAGGCCATACAAGGACTTCACAAGTTTGCATACTTTATGTTCATGTCCTTTCATAGAAAATCCTTCAGGCTGGGACATAAAAACATTCTCTTTTAAATCTCCATTCAAGAATGCAGTTTTTACATCCATTTGATGGACTTTCCAACCGTTCTGAGCAGCTAGTGCAAAGAGTGTCCGGATGGTGGCCCATTTTGTTGTGGGGGAAAAATTTTCCTCATAATCGACCCCTTCCTTTTGTGCAAAACCTTTTGCCACAAGCCTAGCTTTGTGCTTGTCAAGTGAGCCATCAGCTTTGTACTTGTTCTTGTAGACCCACTTGCAGCCAATTGGTTTGGTTCCAAATGGAGGATCAACCAGCTTCCAAGTGCCATTCTTTATGAGGGCATCATACTCCTTTTTCATCGCTTCTTTCCATTCGTCATGAGAAGCAGCTTCTTTGAAGGAAGTTGGTTCAAAATATGTAGACAAGTTCAATTCACAATCATAAGTAACATCCATATCAACAGGTGAATTAGAGTCATCTACATCACCTCCATTTTGTCGGTTTGAATTTCTGGTTCCTGTTTTTCCAATTTCATCAGGATGAACACTTTCAAGTGTCTTTGTCAACCACTTTGGGGGACCTTTCTGAGATGGTCCAGGTTGCTCTGTTGATTGAGTTGGGACTGAATCAAGATTGAGTCTCCCAATTCTATCAATTACATCACTTAAAGCATCATCCGTTGTTGGAGTTTCATGCAGGGGAGATTTTTCTTCAGAAGAAGATTCCACATGTTGATCTAGTATAGGAATACCCCTTCAAGATGTGGAATCTGATTATCAAACTCTTGAAATGATTTCATTTTTGTGAATCTATCCAATCGATCAAGTTGTCGCTCAACAACATTGTCAGATTTGGATGATTCAAGAAAAATTACATCTCTAGATACAACGAACTTTTTATTTACTTCATCATAGAGACGGTATGCTTTGGAGGTGTTTGAATACCCCAGGAAGATACACTTACGACTTCTAGCACCAAGTTTGTTTCTATGTACCTTTGGTATCAAAGCATAACAGGTGGAACCAAAGATCCTGAGATGTTTTACCGAAGGAACATGTCCATACCACAATTCATAAGGAGTCTTGTTTCTTATAGCATTAGATGGACATCTATTCTTTATATATGCAACACATAGAACAGCATCAACCCAAAACATTATCTTTACATTTTTGAAGAAAAGCATGGATCGTACCATATTCAAAATTGTTCTATTCATTTTTTCTGCTACACCATTCTGTTGGGGATTATAAGGTACAGTTGTTTGATGTTTGATCCCATGTTGGCGAAGATAGTTTTCAAATTCATTTGATGTATATTCTTTTCCATTATCAATGCGAATAGACCCAATATGAGATTGTGCATCATTTTCAATCCATTTATGAAAATTCTTGAATGTTTGAAAAGCATCAGATCTGTTCTTCAATAAATAAACCCAACACATTCTGGTGTAATCATCAATAAATGTCATGATATATTTATTTCCATTTGCAGAAGGAACAGGCATTGGACCACATAAATCTGAATGAATGAGTTCAAGCTTCCTATGTGCTCTTGAATGTGAATCATGAAAAGACTGTTTGCTATGCTTTCCTAGAATGCAAGCATCACATTGCTTATGTTTCCTAGGAATTGTAGGCAAACCAGCAACACCATTTTTCTTCAATAAGCGGAGACTGTCATAGTTTAAATGTCCAAATCTAGCATGCCATAATAAACTTGATGGAAGTGTACCTTCTTGATGATGAGAAATATATGAGAAATGTTGTGCATGAGCAGAGGTTCCTTGCAGTTTGAGAAGTCTTTCTTCTTCTATTCCCCTCATGACAAGTGAGTGGTCAGATGCTTTTCTTACCTCAATCTTGCCATCAAACATATGAATGGAGTGACCTGGCTGGCGGATGTGGACCAAGGACAGTAAGTTTCTCTTGAGCTGTGGGAGATATAGAACATGATCCAGAAGAAAGTCTGGAAGACCAGGCAGTTTAACCCTGATTGTTCCAAGACCTGATGGCTTGATTTTTGACTGATCTGCAAAGTATACTGATCCATCAACATTGTCAGTGAAATCTTCAAAAAAATCTTTCCTATGAGTCATATGACAGGTTGCTCCTGAATCAAGCAACCAATCATTTTTCGAAGAAGCAAGTGAAGCATTAAACAAATCTTCATTTACTCCAATGTTACATTGTGCCTCAATATAGTGAGCGGATTCAGGTGCTTTACCTTTGTCTGTATCATCAGTTTTACCTTTCTGCTGGTTTCTTTTCTGCTCAATTTTGTCCCATGGTAGCTTGCATGTAGAAGCATCATGTGATCCATTTCCTTTGCAGCGAATGTAATGCAGATCTACCTTTTCTCCTTGAGAATGTCTGCCCCCCCTGCCTCTAAAGTATCTTCCTTTTCCTCTTCGTCTACCTCTTCCTCTTGTAGAATCTTGCACAGGATGTTTTTCTTTATGAGCAAGGCAAACTGTCTCTTCAGAAGATTCAGGGACTGTCTTCTTCCAAAGGCTTTCTCTCTTTCAACAAACTTTTTCACAAGAGAGTCAAAGGTTATATCTTTAATATTTCCATTTTCTTGTAAAGGCTCAAGATAATTGGAGTAAGTAGGATAGAGTGCCTTGAGAAAAGCAATAAGAGGGATATCCAGCTCAACCTTAGTGGATTTGATATCATGCATTATGGATTTTACTTCAGATGCAAGAGTAAGAGGATCATTATTTTTAAGTTCAAGAGTGAAGAGTTTAATCATGAGCTGAACAACTTCAAGTGCAGAATGTGAGTCATAGAGTTCTTTGAGCTTTTGTAAAGCTTCAAAGGCAGTTGAATATGATGAAATATGGCGACTTACTTCTTCATTTACAGATGCTGCGATTAATGCATATGCTTTGCTGTTCTTGTTATCCCAAATGACGAGCTCTTTGTCCGATGTAGGTTGTACTGGGTCATTGTCTCCTTCTCCGACACACACTCCCTTCCACAACTCATTGAAGATGAGGGTGTGTTTTATCATCCGGGACCATTCAAGATAGTTCTCCTTGCCAGTGAGAACTATTGCTACCATAGAGATGATTGAATGCATTCTGTAAAAAATACTTCTGCTAAAAAAAAATTCTGCTGATAAGAAATTTTTGCTGATAAAAAACTTCTGCTGATAAGAAATTTCTGCTGATAAAAAACTTCTACTGATAAGAAATTTCTGCTGATAAAAAACTTCTACTGATAAGAAATTTCTGCTGATAAAAAATTTCTACTGATAAGAAATTTCTGCTGATAAAAAACTTCTACTGATGTACAATGAAATTGTACTCAAAAAGAGCAATTTTTTTTTTTAAATACTTTACTGTTTCTTCAAATCCCTCCAAAGATCCTCACCATATTACATATGTACAGACTACGCATTCAAAACTCAAACGCTGGTATATATATATGCTATTCAATATATATATAGTTTAATGGGATAGCGCATTCAAAACATATGCTGGTCAATATACATATACTGAGAGCAGAGTGACCATCGAATTTGCAAGGTTTTCAATAACGGGGTCCGACGGTTACCGCTTCTTCTCACAGCTTGTATCCTTACTTGACCCGTTCCTTATTCCAGAGATTGAAGCTCCAATCAAACAAGGCTGCTTTTTCGTTGAAATCGTGCGTTCGAAATTTGTTCAAGTCAAACGGAATTATCCACGTCTTAAGGTTGCGTTTCATGAAGAACAACCAGGGTGAGAACATTCCATTCCATGAACAACGGCGCGGTATGATCCTTTTAATGGTTTCATTCAGGCAGTGGGAAACTTCCTTTCACAAACCCAACAATTTTCGAACAAGGAATTTAATACATAGAGCTATGTCACTGTACAACGGTGAGGACCTTGCTTTTCGTGAATAACAACCAGGGTGAGGACTTCTCCTTTCCCGAACAACAATAAGCCCAGGGAAGGTGGTATGATCCTTTCAGGCATCCCGAGAATTCCTTGCACAAACCGAGCAATTTCGAGCAAGGAATTTATATATAGAGCTCTATCACTGTACAGCGGAAATTTTCTGTATATTCAAAGCATCTACGAGGCGTATCAACAGAAGACGCTCAGAGTTTTGCTGAGAAAGAGGGTCACAGCTCACTCCATGGATTTGGTGATGCCAGAGAGGTTCGTGTGGTCTCGGGACTTCCAACGAATGGCAGCCATACCATTACATGCAGCAGAGGTTTATGCGAGAGGCACGAGTTTTTACACGCAGCAGAGGCTTCAAAATGGATATGGAAAGCTGCAGAAACGAAAAGAAGTGGTGCATAGATGATATCAATAGCAGGATACAAGGTTTCAAAAAATTTTAATGCACAAGTTTATGGACAGTCAAACAGCATGGACAGCGCTGCATAGTGGAGCGCTGCATAGTGGGGCAGTTACTATGTCAGGAGCTGCTCAGGCAGATGCGTTATGGTAGAGTATGGAACAGAGGAGTTACAAGGCATGCCAAAAAAGGAACTTGGGACCTGTGCTCTGATACCATGTCAGGCCAGGAGTAACTCCAGACTTGGCAGAAAAACTGATTCGTTTATTTCATTAGGTAGCTATTGTTATATACATGAATGTGATTGATCAGTTCATCTTCTTGATGACTGTTCACATTCCAAATTCACCCAATCGTAGAGGATTAGGTGTCAACAAGAACTGAAAAGTAGGCAGTTGAACAGCTTGCCTCTAAAACCTAGGAAACTGATTCATTCAGTGCAAACTACCTTTTCATGATGTATCTACGTCCATGAGTGAAAATTTACATATTTACATCAAAATTCATCAATTCACATCAAATTACATCATGATTTTGACTGTTAGAGAGAGAAGAGTCAAATTGAGAAGAAACTAGTCGAAAAACAAGTTCTTTTGCCAAAATGACAAAATTTCATCTTGTGCGTCGTGCTCCTATCCCTGTGCGCCACGCTACTTTGGAGCTGATTTTGGAGGCCTTCCCATGCACAAAATTTGCTCCAAGTGGGCTTTTTGGAAAGGTCTACCTGTCTACTTTCTAGAACAAGTAGAATTTCTAAATTTGGTCTCCATTTGCTCCTCCAAAAATGAGTTCCCAACACTACTTCCTGTGTGGCCAAAAAGGGGCAGAAAGGGCATTTTTGAGGTGTTTTTAACCATTTTGGAAGCTCAAAACTTCACAAAATTTCTTGGCCATGTGAGGGAATTCATATTTTTCCATGAGGAATCCAAAAATGCTGAGTTTTCCTCCAAAGGAGGTCCCTAGCAAAATTGTGTGCCAGGTGGCGCGGCGCACCAAGCAGAAAAACCTGTTTTTAGTCCAAAAATTCAAAATTTGAAAAACATTTCCCAAATTTCTTGAAATTTGGGCTGAGTGTCCTTCATCAAGTGCTATGTTTGGCTAAGGAAGCCTCAACCAAGATCTGGAGTTTATCTTGCTCTTTTCTCTTCCTCAATGCTTTCCTCAACTTGGCCTTCAAAAGCCTAATTCTCGCTTTGCACACCTTGTTTCTCGCCAAGTAGTGGTAGGCCATGTGCCTTAACATTTTTTTCTCTCTATTGGCCTGCTCCAGCATCTTTTCCAAGTGTATGTTTGTCCTCTCAAGCCAAGATTCACGATCATCTTGAATTTCTTGTTTAAGTGGTGTCAATTTGGTTTTCCTCCTCTTGGCAGCTTGCTGGTTTTCCCTTATGTTTTGGAGCTCCATGATGGTTTTCTGATCCTCTAACTGTTTTTTTCTCTGCTCCAAATAGTTGATTATCCACTTGTCTCTTTCCAGGTTGAGAGACAAGTCATGAATGTCATCTTGCTGCTCCTGAGTGATCTCTTTTAGCTTTGAGCTGAAATTAGTGTCATCATCCTGAAAAAGAATTAAATATGTCTCTTGACCTCCTAAAGGTCCCTCATCATGCAATGGTTGCTTACCCTTGTCCTTTACCTACTCCGCTATTGGAGGAAACAAGACCCCTTCCACCCCGGGTGGAGATAATACTCATTTTGTTGCTACAAACAACCTTCTAGTGCCCTTTTGGTAAGTGACAAATACTATCACACTGGTGGTTTGTGTCTCATGCACCTCTTGCTGATGTGAAGGCTCTCCTGCCTCATGAAAAACTGATGGGGGCACTTGAGGACCAGTAAAGACCTCATGTGAAATGAAATCCTCCCATGAACATTCAGTAAATTGAGCTAATGAAAAACCACAATTTTGATCAAGGCAAAGTGATAGATGCTATTATACTGCTGACGAGGAGGCTTCCTTTGCACCAGTGTGGTAATCTTCTCAATATTCCAGCGAATGAAATAGGGGAGGTTCATCATCCTCACCCTAGTGAAGTGCATCAACAATCTGATATGATAGGTGTATAAGCGAGAAAATCTGCCCTCACAGCTAGAATATTTGATTATGAGTTTCATAAGGGGAGCATATGTGTCATGTAGGTACCTGAAGGGGAAGACCCTACTAACATGCCTCTAAAAACCAGCCTTGATACAAGGCTCATAATGATCTCTATCCACCAGTTGCCCCTTATTCCACTGCTCACCTACATTTGGAATACCGATTGCTTGAGCTATAGTCTCAGGTGTCAAGGTGAATGTCACACCTGCCAAATTGACCTGGCCATTGTGAAGATGGAGCACAAACAGTCTAGCAAGCTCATGGTGGTATTTGACTCTTTCCACCATCCCACAAAATTGGTAACAAGATTGATATTGGAAGCATGTGACAGCAAGAGGGCAAGCCAACAGCTCAACAAGTGAAGTAGGCTCCTCCCGATTATGTTTTCCACTCTTATGAGGTCTCCTTGGTGCATGAATTTCTTTGGAGGAGTCACTGAATGTTTCCTCATTTCTTTCATAAGAAGAATATGACTCCATGTTTTCCAATGCTTGATTTTCTTAGATGAGTATGAAGAGATTTTATAGTGTCAATACGTATTTGTTGCTAAAAGATATGAATTGATGAGGGACTGTGTATGAGGGGTTGGGGATGCTGCTAGTTGGGTTTTTGGGGAATGAAAGGGTTTAGGGAATAATATTTAGGGTTTAGTATTGTTGATTAGTGTTTGGGATAAGTGAAGGTAGGGATTAGGGTTAGTAGTTTTAGGGATATGGGGAATAGGGAATAGGTAACTATGAATGAAAAGGGAGGGAGAAAATAGGTGAATGAAATGTTGTGAGGGAGTGAAAATGACAGGGGTGGAATTTAGCAACAAAAACAGTGATTTGTAAACCCTAGGCAGTGTTTTTTCAACCAACAGTGCAAGGAGCTAGGTTTAAACTTTTCCCTATTGAATCACCATAAATACTGAAGCAAACTCATGCATCGAGCATATGGGAGTGTTGACTTACTTGTGCAATGAGGAATTTATGATTTGAGAGCCTTTGGAGGAATATTTGAATGATTTTCAGCCTTGAAGACTGGTGTGCCGTGCCACCTCCCAAGTGCACTGTGCCTCTCTGGTGCGTCGCGCAAATTATAAATTACAATGTGGAGTGCGCTCTGTGTGCACCGCGCCTTGACCCAGGTGTGCCATGCTTCAAACTTTCACTGTTTTGAATGGAAAATCACTCCTATGCTTCAAAAACGTAGCTTACACTTGCTCTTCTTCACCTTTGGACACAAATCAGCCTCCTTTGTCATGAAAACACTTTATATACCAATGGTTTTAATTTTTGACTTATGAAAACCCACCTTGCTAATGTTTATCTTTTCACTTGTTTTTTAAAACTATGTTTTGGGCAGTTTGTCTTACCTTTTTCCTTTGATGGACTAAATGCTTTGAAATTTTGTTTCTTTTCTAGGGACTGGAGTGGCAGAGGCTTAGCAAGGTGACCAGGGCTGCCTATGAAATCATTACATATAAAAAAATGAAATTACATGAGATTTGTACATAAAACATAAAAAAAACTATGTTTTTCCTCAAAACAGGGTTTGGAGGAAAAATCAATCACTGAGCACGTGATTATTGAAATTATTGTTGTTGAGACTTAATTTGACCTCCTCACGCACCTGCTGACCATTATTGAGCATTTTCAAGACCTTATTAACGAAACCCTAGACCTAAAACCCTAAAAATGACTTTTGCAAATTTAAAGACAAAAAATTACTGCAGATGATCTAGATGTATGAAAATGGGCCAGCAGGTAAAGAACATGAGGGAAAATTAATAATATGCCACCACCATCAGATGATCCATGACCCTAATGGAATGCAGATGATCAGATGAGACACCTAACATGCAAGGCAACAAGAGAATTTGATCACTGATGGAGGGATGAAGATACCAACACTAACAAGTAGTATGGCCACGGGAGATGATAAAGGGAAGCAACCAGAAGACAGCACGTGGGCTCGCAAGGATCCTACAAAGTAACCCGAGTTTGACTTAGAATGCATGAAGGAGACATTCATGGAAGCTAAAGAGCTTCACGGAGGCCTCCACTTCAGGTAGTAAGGATCAACTAGAACCATGGATGGATCCTTCAATGCAAACTACCTTTCTAGAGACATGCATGAAACTGTTGCACGACAACAAGGCAGTTAAAGGGCTACAAGAAATTATCACTAGGTGCGCGGGGTCAGGAGAACCGCGCGTGGCCCGAAAACTTGGAAATCATGCATTGCACACCGGAAGGGAGATGAGGTTGACTGCACAAATAGGCGAGTACGAAATGGATCAAGTAATCCTTGATCTGGGTTCGGATGTGAATGTACTACCAAAGCAAACATGGGAACACATGGGCAAACCTGCATTACAATGGTCCCCTATCCAGTTACGAATGGTGAACCAATAGAATATTTTTCCCATGGGAAGATTGCAAGGTGTGACAGTCGATATTGAAGGCACGAGCACGCAGGCGGATTTTCAAGTGATAGAGGTTTTCGATGATAGTAATCCCTATCCCACGCTACTAGGAATATAATGGGCTACCGATATCAACAAAGTTATAAATATGAAGAAGCGTAAAATGACCTTTGAGAAAAAGTCACTACGCATAGTAGTATTGCAGGATCCAGCCGAAGGAGCGTGATACACTGAACCGGTCTGCGACGACGATAGTGATGACGATCTTAACTGTATCTACAAGATAACTGCACAAGGAGAGGATTGGGTAATCCGATTGTAGATGGAAAGATTTCATGGGAGCGTGAAAGCTCTTGCACTTCAAATTCAGACGAAGAGATAGAGCGATGGCAGAATTGGCTACATGAAGTAACAACACTGAATTGTAACATGATGATCAAGTCATTGCATTGCATAACGACAGAGGCAAGGGAGCTACCAACATATGATGGATTGCCAGTGGTGGATGAATTTTTGAGAAAATTTGAAAGCACAGTACCAGAACAGCAGTGGTTTGATGCACTGAAATGGGCACTGTGCGCAACACTCGCACGATGGTGGGGTACGCATCAAGGAACGTTTGAGAACTGGTGCGAATGTAGAAGGATGATGCCCCTACGTTTTGGAAAACCCCAGCTCTGAATGAAAGCCAATCAATAGGGGCGGAACAACTTGCGCACCCACCTTTCCCGATGGGTACAGACATATGTTGTATAGTCCGCACAAGTGCACACCACCCCCAGCCTAGAGAATCAAAACAAACAACAGCAATAGGAAAGCAAATGCGCGCTACCAATTCTCCATGACGAGGCATTCGATAGGGTGTGCGGAGAACTAAACAAGGTTCACCAGGCGACGCGAACTGATTGGGACCTGTGTGTGCGAGCGGTTCGATGGGCCTATAGGACCGTGTGCACAAACCTGAGTGTGGAGATGATTCCAAAGGTACGAAGTAGAGTAGGAACCGAAATTTATGAAGGATATACCAAAAGGAATCCACATGTAATAGCTCCCATAGTTATGGTAGTGCTCAAAGACCAGGATGAAGGAATCACATAGCTACGGGAGGATGACCATATAAGGATTCGGGAAGCCATTCGAAGAGGGAACCTTAGACTTTGCGAACTCGAAGAAGAGCGGATACGATTGAGGAAGAAAAGCATGTTGATGGATGCTAAGGTCATGCAAGCATGTCTCATCGATAAACCAAGGATGACAAGGTAAGATACGGATGGTCATACCACTGCATTAGAAGATTGTCGCCTAGAATTTATGACTTTGCTGCCATGGCTGAGACCGCACCTTACCAAATGCAGTAACAAGGGGAGCGCACCATATAAGGTAGAACATGTGGAGCCGGCTGTCGTGAGGGCAAGTGAGGAGTGTCCACGGGCTATGCTGGAAGGCGAGTTGAATTCTCGCACAGGTGGCATGACCACCTGACTATCCGTAGGGAGAATAGTCTCAACACTCCAAACAGTTGAAAGAGAGCGCGGGACTCTAAAAGAGTCTATTTGGGAACTGTGCAATGAGAGAGGTGCGTGCAGAATCAACATGGCACAAGATTCGTGCCCACGCAGAGGGGGTCGTGTTGCCACACAGGTAGATTGGAAAGTAACCGTTGGCTTCACTATTCATGATGAGATGTCCAATTTAAGGCAAAAGGGAGCAGGCAGCGGGCAATTAAGACACGAATTAAGAGCTAGATTTGGGACAATCGGCCGCCAAGAATGCATTAATGACTCAGAAGTGGGGAGAACGGTCGAATTCAAATTAAAAATATGTTATAAAACTCCAAAGGCTACCGACGAGACAACACTTGTTCATTTGAGATTTGAGCTATTACGAAGAGCACAGAGTGTTGAGCACCAAGCAGTATTTGAGCCCCCAAATTCGTCAACAACCATATACAGTTCGAACAAGATGAAAACTACGACGAGAGGTGTGGGTTTTACAGAGATTACCACCGAGGAAGGCACACAGAACCCTACGGTGTAGGTGGGGGATGCATAGGAAATTCCAAAATCACCTTGAATGTCGAGGCCCAAGAAGGATAAACAAGGACCAGGACCAGTCTGCATGTCCCCACAAAATCCGTGGTTTGGTAAACTTTCCATGGAAGAAAAGGGCAAGGCTGTCACCATTGAGATGGATGATGAGGAGGAGGACCTACAGGCTCTCATAGATGAGATAGAGGTGGATGAAGAAATGAAAGAAGACATCTAGCCGGTGCACGTTGCAGCAAAATTTCCCAAGTACGTTCCTCTGCGGAAAGGGAAAGCTAAGGTACTTGTTGGCTTATATGGGCTTGACCCAGGTTCGAAAGAATTATTTAGCCAAACAAATCCCGTAGCTACCGGCTCTTTCGGCAACAACTCGCGAAGCGCGGATTGAAGTCTCACCCGAGGTAGTAGGAGAGGGTGCTGGAACTAGGTTTCCGCACCTTGGGGATGTCTTGGATGTGGTTTGGGGCTCACGCATTGTTCTATAGCCTCGCGCTATGCTAGATCCACGTAGATCAGGATACCCTTATTGCGTTTATTACAGATTGAATCACTTATTACTGGTTTGATCTAATTAAAATAGTCTTTAAGCACACATTTATTACTTTTGGTTACTTTGCGCATCAAGGTTAATCCAGTTCACATGAATTCAACCGTATCAAATGCAGAAATCATAACAGCACATTTATCATAAAAGAGTATAGTCGCAAGCAACACAGAATTTAGATGAAACTTATCTTTATTATCAATCCTCCACAATACATCTAGATCCACCCTGCGCACTTAGCTGCACGGGTCTGTGCACATAGTTGCGGACTTTCCAGGCCTCTGCACACATAGAGCTAAAGATCCTCTACCTACTACCCTACTCCCTCGACTCGGACTTATAGACGCCTTCAAATTATTTCCTTTCAGAACCCATTACATTTCATCTTTTTCCAGAACTACTTTCCCTCATATAGCCCCGCTCTATTTATACTTTCCCTTGGCCCGCAGTCCCTTCGCGGGCCGACTCTATTACTATTTCTTTACATTATATTTGGGCAGACTAGCCTTTGACTCAACCTACTATAGCTCGCGCTCTATGCTTTACTCAAAGTCTTTTACCCTAATATTACCCAAAATTCTGGGCTTCGTACCCCATACTCATTCCACGGGGCTTGCGCTACCCAACAATCCCCCAACACAATCATCGTGACTCGTCTTGAGTCACTCACTGGCGTGGCTAGACCCTCAGTCTTGGCTTCATGGTTCGCCTTTCGTTGAGTGTCACTCGTCATCCAACTGCTCCTACTTTGTCTCCTGCAACGCTTTTCCGGCTTCAATGTTTCTACCCTTTCTTCGCAACCGATGATGCTCATTCTGCTCTACTCGGTTAACACAGAACTCCCCATCTGAGGATTTTAGCATGAGCAGGGGAGCCGCATATAGGACCTCCTGGTACCACCGTAGTCCTTTCCGACTGACATATCTTCTCTTCGCACCATCCACTGCAACCTGTGTTGCAATTTTGCGAGACCCTAGCTGCTATCAACCAGATCCCACTCATTGAGAACCATCAGAGGCAACTTAGTGACTACATCTCCACCCATGGTTGCCGTCTATCCATCCTTTTGTTGTTCTATTGTAACACGCCATCCTACCCCTAGGCGGGGCGATGGCATCCATACCAATTCTACTTCGCATTCCCTATTTTCCGGTACATTCCCTGCTCGTAATACTACAACCTGTGGGATACCCACAACTGGAAATACCAGATTCCTTAGAGAGTCCTGCCCCTCCTTTGGCCAGATTACTACCTTCGGGCACTTTCCGAGTGTAGAGATGATGAACAGCTCCATCTATATCTCCAAAGCATAGGTTTCCCAGCAGATTCCCCATGGTGATTTATAATCCATGCAAACTTCAAATTCCTGGATTGCTGCTCATATCATCTCGTGTAACCTTCCCGTGTGAAATCTATGGTCGATCATTTCATATCTGGTTCGTACTGTGGCTCTTAATTTCCCTCTGCCTGCTCCCTTTTGCCATAATGCAGCCATCTTATTATGAACAGTGGTATTAATAGTAATCATTCCTTGGAGTGGCGCACCTGCATGGCTCTATCCATGAAACCATGCACCTGATTGTTGGACAATTGTACATGTACCTTGATACCAACACATCTTTTCCTCAAATTGTTTTATCATCCCTCACTCTCTTTCAACTGGTCAGAGCAGTGAGACTCTTCGTGGGACGGTTAGTCAAGCAGTTGGTCTGCCCGTATAGAGCTTCAGGCAACTGCCATTCACTCTTCCCAGGAAGGGGTCTTTGTTGAGCTTAGCCAGCTGAACTGCGCCCCCATCAGTTACTTCTTTAATGACATAAGGCCCCAACCAATGCGTACATAGTTTACCTGGGAATTTCTTGAACTTACTATCATATAACAATACGAGGTCATCCTTTTTGAACGTGCACACCTTGATATGGTGATCATGCCATGCTTTCTCGCACTATTTCTGTACCTGCTGATGAAATCCCACTGGAAATCGTTCTTCGTCCAATTCATCGAGTTATACGAGCCTTTCCTCTAAAGCCCCATGATCTGCCATTCCTGTAGCTGTTGCAATCCGTTGGCTGGGCACAATATATTCCATAGGCTTCACGACCTCCTTACCATAGACTAGTCGAAACAGTGTCTGGCCTATCAACTTTTTTCACCTGGTTCGGTATGCCCATAGCACAATAGGGATGTGCAAGTCCCAATCATTCTGTCGCACATTGCAGATCTTAGTCAGCGCAGTTTCCAAAATTTTGTTGAATGCCTCAATGGTCCCATTTGCTTGCAGATGGTATGGTGTGCTCTGCTGGTGATATATTTGGAATTCCTCAGTGAGTGCACTGATGGTTTCGTTCAAAAAATGCATTCCTCGATCGCTCATGAGAATCTTCAGAAACCCAAACCTAGTCAACACATTCTCAAACAAGAAATTTGCTGCTGTCGCAGCTGTGCAATTCTTAACTTGTTGTGCTTCTACCCATCGGGTCAAATATTCGGTCACAGTGATGAGATAGCGCACGCCTATCTTCCCTCACAGTTCAATAGGCCCGACGAAGTCAATCGCCCATTTCTCAAATGGCTGTAGTGTCACCTATGGCTGAAGTGGTATTTCATCCCTTCGCGACAGCTTGCCTGTTCATTGGCATACAAGGCAGGCCCGACAATATGCTTCTGAATCTTGATGTAGGGTGGGCCACCATAATCCAGCGCGAAGAACCTTCTAGGCTGTGGCGCAGACCGCATAATGTCTGCTAGCAACCCCTCCATGTGCTTCGGCAAGGATCTATTCTCGCTCAAACTCTGGTACATATCAGCGTAATATCTCATCATGGCCCATCTTGTAGAGATGACCAGCAATCACAGTGAAATCTACTGCTCATGTCACCAATTCCTTCTTTTGTTGCACAAAATACCCCTGCGGCACAATGCTGGTAGTCAAAAAATAGATTATATCTTCAAATTGGCCATCCGCAATGTGCACTGCATACAACTAGGCGTCCGGGAGTCCTTCTTCCTGGTTTGTGGGTTCCTCACCTATCTGAATTCGGGATAAGTGGTCTGGACCCGCATTCAGGTGTCCTGGCTTTACAACAACCTCAAAATTATATTCCTGAAACAATAGCAACCATCGACAGATGCGCCCCCCCAACACAGGCTTATTTACTAGGTATTTTAGTGCAGAGTGATTAGTATACATCATAAAATGTCCTCCAAGAAAATAGTGACGATACTTCTGGAGTGCGTACACCATCGCCAATCCCTCTCGCTCAGTAGTATAGTAATTTTTCTCGCCTTTTGACAACCTTTGACTTGCAAACACAATCGGGTGGTCAACTCCCTCCATGCCTTCATGAGTAAGTACTACTCCTAACGCGATACATGATGTGTCGACATGGACATGGCACTCCATGTCCCATTTTGGAAAGATCAAGATAGGGGTAGATGCCATTTTTTCCTTCAGCAATTCCAGGCTTTTGTTACATTCCTCGTTGCAGCAATATGTGGCATCCTTTTTTAACAATTGTTCCATTGGAGCCGTGATCTGGGCGTAACCTTTTATGAACTTACGATAGTACCCCGTGTGTCCCAGCGTAGCGTGGAGCTGTTTGACACTGCGCAGTGCTTGCAAATCTAATATGACAGTGATCTTTGCCGGATCCACCATCAGGCCTTGCCTACAAACTACGTGACCCAACAAATTCCCGAAAGGAACAAGGAACATACACTTATTTAGATTGAGTGCAATCTAGTGTCAATGGCAGGTATCCAACATTAATCGTAAACCCTCAGTATGTTTCTTAACCAAGCCAAAGAAAATTCAATCATTAAGATAGACTTCCAAGGATTTATGTATGAATTCCTTGAATGCAGCTACCACAATGCGAGAAAATATTGTCGGCACATTCTTCAGCCCAATGGCATTCTTTTTCTTTTTATTTTGGATTCAATAGGTGAGGTCGCTGCTTTACTGGCTTCATGTCAGGCTTCAAGGTTATCTTCATCATTCCTAGTTCACCCCAAATCCCTTTCAGCTCCGTAATCTTAGTAGGGAAGAGGTCTCGATACTCCTTGAGTAGCTCAACGACCTTTTCCACAGTAGTATCATCCCAGTAATCCCCAAGTGTAGCATACTTCGGTTCCTCCTCTGTTCCGATATTCACTTGCTTCATTTTTAATGGCGCTACGATGTATGGATCTTCTATTTCGGGGCCACACACTTCTTGAATTCCTTTGGATTCTGGTATATTGGTGTCGCGCGGATCATCCTCGTCCCCTTCTACTTTTACATTGTAACATTCCAAGGCCCGGCTCAGCTGTCGCAACTAGTCTGGTTGCATGACTTCTTTCGGCTCAAGCGGAAACGTGAAAATTGCGGTCTTTACTAGATTCAACATTTTGTCCACTGTATCGATCCATTAATCTTCAAAAAAAATGCTGACAGAAACCTTTCACGCAAGATATCCCACTCACCTGTGCCATGTCGGAGCTCTATTTCAGTATACCAATTCCTTGGGATGACATCTAAGGTATGATAAAATAGGTGCACCCATTCTGGTTGTAGCTCTTTGCCATAGGCTTTGGTCCATTTGCTCATGTGTATGTGCAGATTTTCTCATCCATCATATTTCTCCTTTAGTTGGAGTGCTGGCTTCCCAAATCATATCTGCATCATGCACTTACAGCTTTGCCAATTTTTGAAAGTGCCTTCATGGGTACCCCACCATCTCGCCGATGTCACGCGCAAGACCCATTTGAACGCATCAAATCGTTGGTACTCTGGTACTGCGCTCTCAGACTTCTCCAGGAATACATTTACTATTGTGAGCCCATCATATACTGGCAACTTGAGGTCCTGAGCTTTAATGCAGTACATTGATTTTGTCAGCTTATTGCAACTTGAAGTAGTTGCCCCGTTCATTCTGTTCCTCCATCACTCATCTTCTTTCTCCGAATCATCGGTGTATGGTTTCGTGTAACCCTACAAAATTCTCCGTTCCTCCATTACCTTACCATTTATTGGCCTTTGTGCAACAATTTGGGAGGTATAATCCAAGGCTTCGTCCTGCTCGTCGTCACGCACAGGTTCCATGTAGCGGAGTCACTTGTGTAGCGGGGTCACTTGGTTGGATCTAGCGAAACAACTACGCGACGTGACTTTTTCTCAAATATCATCTCCTTGTGCTTGAAATTAATAATCCCATTCATGTTGATGGCCCAGTCTATTCCCAACAACGCAGGGTACGGGCTTTTCTCATCCACTATCTCAATAACTTCAAAATCTATTCTAGTGCTTGCACCATCCAGGTCTATGTTGATTCCTTGCAGCCTACCCAGGGGCAAGATCTTCTGCTGATTTTCCATCTGTAATTGGATTAGAGACCATTGGAGTGGGGGCTTGCTGATATGCTCCCACGTCTGTTTGGGCAGGATGTTTTCATCCGAACCGAGGTCCAGAATGACCTGATCCATCTCATAGTCACCAATCCTCGTTGTTAACTGCATTTCGTGTCTGGTTCGTGATGTATGGCTCCCCATTCATTGGACTATGCAAGGTTCTCCCCATCCTGCGTATTTGTTAATTACCCCCTACAATCCTTTCACTGCCCTATTATCGCGACGTAACTTCGTGCAAGTTTCTATGAAAGTTGTTAACATTGAGGGACCTTTATACGACTCAAAATTATCTCCTTTTGAGATTGCACCACTCCTTAGTACCATATTTACTTTAGGTTCTTCAACGCGTGGTTCAGCCCTTATCATCTGGACATTCTGTGTCATCGTAGGAGGTGATGTCCTTTTATCGCGAATCTGTGCTAGCAGCATAGGGCAATCTAGTAGTTCATGGTCGAATTAATCGCAATAGGGACATGATACTCGAGTTGGATTTGTGCAATCCCGCGCGTAGTGTCCTGTTCCTCCACAATTATAACAAATTAGCTGTCCTCGACCCCTTCCTGGTCCCATTCCACCCCGCCCTTGATCCTGTCCTTGGAATCCACCGCGCGCAAATGTTGCGACTAGATTTTGACCTCGTCCCACAGTCTATATTTAGTAGGCAGATGCATGCTCCACCAACATTCAGCAATCTCTATCCTCATGACCCACTGATCTACAAAAATTATAAAAGAGCTATTGGGGGGTTTGATTGTATTTAGGCAACAGGTGGCAATTATCCGTGTTGTGTTTTCCTCCTACTTGACATATTGCGCACCAGAGCGAGGTGATCAGACTCAGCCCTGCCTATGTCTCTGGTCGCAATGGTGTTGGTCCCCCCATGACCACAAGGTTTACCGTGACTGGAAAATGGTCTTTATCATGTCCCTGGCCCCTACACTTGATGCACAAAACTTCTTCCCGAACTTCCGATGCCTGTCTTGTTTTAACTTTTGTATTTCCAAACACAAGTTTTGGACCTACGCTTGGATTTGCTAAACTCCCAACCCTGGATCCTGTACCGGGGTTTCGTGCAGCTGCATTGTTGCCTCCAGTGCTTCTGCTTGGGTTTAGATATTTTGTTGTGACAAAGCCGATTTCAGATATGGCATTAACGATGTGATAAACCAAGCGTGGTGTTGTGCATCCGTCAGGGTCACGTTGGCTTCACGAATAGTGCTTTTTAACCTCTGATCTAGATCCCATGGGATCTAACCAGGAATCATCGTGATTTCTTTGAATCCTATGATCGACTGCGAACCCGATTTTGGCCAGCTGAACTCCTTCTTTAATTCTATGTAGATGTCTACTATCCCCGCTATTGGGTTAATGCCCGAATACTTCATATACCATGTTAGTGCTCGGTCCTGCAGTGTGCTGACTAAGATGGCTTTCTTGATATCATCATTCGTGATCTATTGGGCGTTCCATACTGAATTTAATACAAACCAAAACTTTTCCAGATCTTCACTTCCTTATCCCTTGAATATTGGTAATTGGATGGCACTCGCCATTACTACCGTCCTGATCCTTCATCGCTCTTTCCTCTAGCATCCCTGCCTTTCACACCAGACACCCCTTAGGCAGATCCCGGTCCTAGAAATAGAACCATTTGTTGGCTTATATGGACTTGACCTAGGTTCGGAAGAATTATTTTGCCAAACAAATCTCGCAGCTACAGGCCCTTTTGGCAACATCCTGCGAAGTGCGGACTGAGGTCTCACCCGAGGTAGCAAGGGAGGGTGCTGGAACTAGGTTTCCGCACCTTGGGGATGTCTTGGATGTGGTTTGGGGCTGGCACACTGTTCTGCAACCTCGCACTACGCTAGATTCGCGCAGATCGAAAAACCCTTATCGCGTTTATTACAGATTGAATCACTTATTACTCATTTGATCTAGTTTAAACCATCTTTAAGCACACATTTATTACTTTTGGTTACTTCACACATCAAGATTAATCCAGTTCACATGAATTCAACCGTATCAAATGCAGAAATCATAACAGCACATTTATCATAAAAGAGTACAGTCGCAAGCAACACAGAATTCAAAAGAAACTTATCTTTATTATCAATCTTCCACAATACATCCAGATCCACCCTTCGCACTCAGCTGCAGGGGTCCGCGCACACAACTGCAGACTTTCCAGGCTCCTGCACACACAGCTGTAGAGCCTCTACCTTCTACCCTACTCCCTCGACTTGGACTTATAGATGCTTTCAAATTATTTCCTTTCAGAACCCATTACATTTCATCTTTTTCCAGAACTACTTTCCCTCATAGAACCCCGCTCTATTTATACTTTCCCTTGGCCTGTGGTCCCTCCGCGGGCTGACTCTATTACTATTTCTTTACATTATCTTTGGGTGGACTACCCTTTGACTCAATCTACTATAGCTAATGCTTCGTGCTTTCCGCAAAGTCTTTTACGCTAATATTACCCAAAATCCCAAGCTTCGCACCCCATACTCATTCCGTGGGGCTTGCGCTACCCAACAATACCCAAGTATTTGGACGCTGCTAAGAGCACACTCCAAACGCCGCTCCTCCCAGATGGAATTTTGTTTGAGGACTCAGCCCTAGGCCATGTGCCCGCAATGAAATTTGAAGACTGGGGCCTCGCATACAACGAGAAGTTCCCACATTTAGAGACTGAGAACCTCATGAAATAGAGCAAGGAGGTGTCAGTTACAACACTAGAGCCGCAGAAATGGTTGCACAGTGTGGAGAAGGCCGGACTACTCCACCTACTATGGATTCTAAACTTTCACCGCGCACCTATCACAATTTTCATCATTAGGCAGCTACTTTGCCTGGTGCACGATGGGTACTTATGGCTGGAGGAGCCTATTCCCATCACGGCGGAGCTTATCCATAGAATTTCCTAGCTTCCCTATAAGGGAAAGGACCCCTCAGAGATAACTGGCAAAAGTGGAGATTTGGCGCTCGTAGAGGCCATGAAGAAGAAGTATAAATTGGAAAAGAAGAAGAAAGGTTATGCAATCAGTAGCATTAAAGATAAAGGGGTGTGCATAGCTACCCAACTCCTGACCGGGAAGGTGATGAGAAAATGTCGCAGAGATGAGATACTAGTGCTAGTGGTTGCACTGGCAGAACAATGTGCGGAGGGGGTCCAATTCAACTCGGCCGAGTTCCTCTGCAAAGAATTCCTAACCAACTACAAGGAAGCTCAAGAGCAGGGCAAGACCTTCCATGACGTGTGGTTTCTCTTGTCTATTTTATTGGTGATAGGGGAACTTCCTGAGGACAGTCAGTTCCATCATATTGAACAGGTCTTTCTAGAGGCTGCAAAATATGCGTCGCTCTGGGCTACGAAGGACGCCACGTGGATCTGTGAAACTAAGATCTTTTGGGTGCTCATGGAGGCAAGCTTCTAGATGTGGATTAACAGGAGGCCGTGCCTATCCCCCATAGTGTACAACAGTCTACAGAGCTTTGCAAACATCAAAGTAGATATGCACAATGTGTATATCAAGGCACATAAGGATCAGGTGCAGAACTGGACCAAGCTTCCCTTCATCGCAATTGATGATGCCATCTTCTCCATGCTCGAATCATGGCCTCCCAAGTGGCATGCCCCAGTTCTGGTAGAAAGGGATAGAACATTAGCACAAAAGTAGAAGGATGCAACGAAGTTGCGTGTCACAAAGTTGGCCCAGCAAAGGCGCAACGAACAAGCGATCGCGGAGGTAAGGGCTGCCCGCGAAGCAGCAAAGGCAGTCGGAGAATAGGAAAAGGTTGCCGAAAGAGCAGCAACAGCACAGGCAACAGGGGCCACCGCGATGTAGGAGGAAGGGGGCTAGAACATGTCTACAGGACAGGGACCAGATACAGCAGAAGGCACGAACCCAAGCACAACATCCACTTAACTTAAATGGCCGCATGTCATGGAGCGATCAGGTCCACGAAAGAAGTCCAAGGCATCCAAACTGGACATCAAACAAATTACATTGACAGAGGTTGACCTCTACGACATTGGCGACACAGTTCGTGAGGTCACCAGGGAAGCGCTCCAGGAAACCATGACAGAGCAACAGATTGTGTTGGGGGCCCTAAGGGCGCAGTTGCAGGAACTTCAAGGGCAGCCCCCACAAGAAGGAACAGTAGCTTCCTATGCCACAGTAGGTACATCAGCGGCGAAGTAGCTGCTTCGCACAAACATGGCCAACACCATAGTTCTATCGGAAGGAGTGCTAACAGTGGAGAGCGAGGAGGACAGAGCTACGGTGGGCCGTGTTGGGTCGTGTTATATTCTTTCCATGACTAGCCCATGTAGTTAACTAGGGTTTAGAGGGGGGGAGGTCATAGGGGGTTTGAGATGTACATATAACCCCACTTTATGGGGTATGGGTAGTGCCCCGAAAAATTTTGGTTTTGGAACCTATGTTAGGTTGGGCGGACCCACCTATGGTTTTGTGCATGATTTTCGCACATGCTTTTTGGACACAATGGTTTTCGGACCACATTATTGGACGCGATGGTTTTCGGTCCATGGTATTGGACGCGATGGTTTTCAGTCCATGGTATTGGACGCGATGGTTTTCAGTCCATGGTATTGGATGCTTCAGCATGTATAAATATGTATTGTAACATTGAAAGGAACATAATGAAAAATCAAGCTGGTAGTCCCAGTTTTGGGATCCAGGGGAAAATCTCTATGTATATGTGTTTTATGTGTTATGCTCTCGCATTGTTTATTTTCTGTGTTTTAGAATTCATATGCAGGAAATTTCTGTACGTGGTTAAAACCTACATTTGGTATCAGAGTTGTTTTGGCTTCAAGGGGACGCCTTTGTTACTGAGGTGTTTTGCTCGGGCCTATGGTAGACCCTGTTCAGTGGGAGATCTACGAGATCAATTCTGGTGGTGAAAGAAGATGGCGAGCAGTGGGAAGATAGAGATGAAAAATTTAATGGTTAGAGTTTTGAGTTGTGGAAACTCAATATGGAGGATTTGTTGGTGGATAAATATCAGTGGATCGCGGTAGATCCTGGTACTAAACCAACAAGAGTGTCCAATGAAGAATGGAAGAATTTGGATCGGAAGGCAAAGAGCACAATATGATTGTGTGTCTCAGATTCAGTATTGCTGAATGTATCAGGGGAAGCTACAGCGAAGGCTTTGTGGGACAAGTTAGGGACTTTGTACCAATCTAAGTCTCTCGTGAATAAACTGTTCCTGTGGAAAAAGTTGTATAACCTGAGGATGAGAGATGGAGACTCGGTGACAGATCAACTAAATGCATTTAATACTGTGGTAAGTCAATTAGCATCTGTTGATATTAAAATTTCAGATGAAGATAAGTGCATCAGTTTGTTGTGTTCTCTACCAAATTCGTGGGATAGTCTGGTTATTGCAATAGGTAGCAATGCAACTGCCAAGCAGTTTGATGAAATAGTCTCAGCCTTGCTGACGGAGGAGATGAGACAAAAAAATATGGATAGACAGAATGGTGATGCCTTGTCTATACGAGGACGATCCCAGAACAGAAACAAAAAAAAGTCATCAAGTGGGAGATCTAAATCTAGAGGGATATCTAAATCTCCAGGAAAACCTGTAAAGGTGGTGTGCTGGAAATGCAGAAAGGAAGGCCACTACAAAAGGGACTGTAAATCTAAAGCTCCTAAAAAAGGAAAAGGATCTGATGAGGCTCCTTCTGCATAGGCGAAAACCACCTCAAATGAAGGTGGGGATGTGTACTTGGCTTCTTCAAGTACACATGTAGATCATGAGGCATGGTTGATTGACTCATGTGCATCCTTTCACTTCACTCCCCATAGAGAGTGGTTCTGCGAGTATGAGAAATACGATGGTGGTGATCTCTTCTTGGGGGATGACAAGAAGGCTAGAATTTTTGGTTTCGAAAAATTAAAATTGAAGTTGTAAGGTGAAAGGGTTAGAACACTTCCAGGTGTTCTGCAGATTCCTGCATTGGCTGGAAATCTGATTTCTGTAAGCAAGTTGGATGATGCAGGTGTAAAAACAATGTTCGAGAAGGATACCTACAAGATGGTTCAGGGAGCACTCGTATTGATGCGGGTAGTTTGGATTGGAACTCTATACAAGCTACAAGGTAGCACTATTATTGATGGGTGCAATAGTTCTATGGTTCCTAAAAGTGGAGCAGAAAATCTAGTGGTCTCTGGAGAGAAGACCATGCTGTGGCATCAAAGGCTTGGACATATTGGAGAGAAGGGCCTTCGAATACTTCATGGTAAAGGTATGGTAGAAGGTATGAGTAATAGCTCTCTGGATTTTGATTTCTGTGAAAATTGTGTATATGGGAAGAAGAATCGGGTGAGTTTCCCCTCTGGTGGTAAGAGGGCGAAATAGATATTAAAGCTTGTGCACAGTGATATGTTTGGACCTGTGAAGGTTCCATCACTGGGTAAGTCTATGTACTATGTATCATTTATAGATGACTTCTCAAGGAATACATGGATATATTTCCTTAAGAAGAAATCTGAAGTCTTTGATAGGTTTAAAAAATTTAAGGCTCTGGTGGAAAACTAGACAGAGAAGAAGATAAAGGTGCTGAGGACAGATAATGGTGGAGAATTTTGCAGCAAGGAATTTGAAGAATTCTGTAAGAAGTGTGCTATATCACGGCAGAAGAATACTCCATATACACCTCAACAAAATGGAGTTGCAGAAAGAATGAACAAGATGTTGATGGAAAGGGCAAGAAGTATGCTCAGTGGTGCCGGGTTAGGACAGGAATTCTAGGCAGAGGAGGTGGATATTGCATGTTACCTGGTCAACAGGTCACCTTCATCAGCGTTGGAGGATAATATTCCACAAGAGGTATGGACTGGTAAGAAACCCTCTCTTTCACATTTAAGGGTATTTGGATGTGATGCATATGTACATGTTCCAAAGGAGAAAAGAACCAAGTTGGATAGTAAATCTGAAAAGTGCATCTTTATTGGGTATAAAGATGGTTTAAAGGGTTATAAGCTTTGGAACCTAGTAACAAGGAAGGTTATGTACAGCTGAGATGTGGTGTTCAGAGAGGTGAAAGATGTTATTAAACATGAAGTCCAACTAAAGGAACTTGAGAAGATAGAGTTTGAGCTAAAGGAGGAAGAATCAGACTCTATAGCAAAGGAGGAATCAAAGGATGAAGAGCCACAAACTCCAGCTGTGAGAAGATCAGTTCGAGAAAGAAGGTAGCCAGAAAGGTATAGTCCATCTACATTTTGTTCAAATTTTTCTTTGTCTGTTACTGATGATGATCCCAGAACTGTGAAGGAAGCAGTGGATTCAGAGGATGGAAAACTCTGGAAAGAGGTCATTGTTGATGAAATGGCATCTTTGCACAAAAATGAGACTTGGGATCTGGTGGAGTTGCCAGCTGGAAGGGAACACATTGGCAGCAAATGGGTGTTCAAAAAGAAGACAAATGCAGAAGGAAAAGTGGAGAAATACAAAGCTCAGTTGGTAGCAAAAGGTTATTCCCAAGTGTCGGGAATTGATTTTGGTGGTATTTTTTCTCCTGTTTCCAAGGTAACTACTATTAGATTACTTTTATCTGTTGCTGCTGCTTTTGATTTCAAGGTAGAATAGATGGATGTGAAGACAACATTTCTTCACGGGGATCTGGAAGAGGAGATCTACATGAAGCAACCTGAAGGCTTTGCGGTGAAGGGTAAGAAAAAACTGGTATGCAAGTTAAAGAAGTCTCTGTACGAGTTAAAACAGTCACCAAGGATGTGGTATCAAAAATATGATACATTTATATAGGGACTTGGCTTCACCAGAAGAAAAGCAGATCACTATGTGTATTTTAAATTAATTGGTGACCATGTTATTTATTTGGTCTTATATGTGGATGATACGTTGCTAGTTGGAAATGACAAAGAAATTATCCAGGCTTTGAAGACCCAATTGTCCTCCAAATTCGACATGAAAGATCTTAGTGCTGAAAACTATATTTTGGGTATGGAAATTAAAAGAGATCGGGTAAAGAGGAAGCTCTGGTTAAACCAGAGGAAGTATGTCGAGACAATATTGCAGAGGTTTAATATGCAGGATAGTAAACCAGTGAAGGTTCCTATCCCTGTAGGTGTGAGGTTATCTGCTGAACAGTGTCCCAAGACACAAGAAGAGGAAGAGGACATCTTGTGTGTTCCATATGCAAGTACAGTTGGTAGCCTAATGTATGCAATGGTCTATACTAGACCAGACATTGCACATGCAGTGGGAGTATTGAGTAGATTTATGTCAAAACCAGGGAAGGAGCACTGGACAGCAATGAAGCAGGTTTTCAGGTATTTGCGTGGCACTAGTGATTATGGTTTGTCCTACCAAGGAAGACCAAGATTGGACAGAGTGTTGGATATTCATGAATTTGTTGATGCAGACTGGGTTGGAGATCTGGATCAAAGAATATCTACAAGTGGGTATGTGTTTAACCTATTTGGAGGTGCAGTCAGTTGGATGAGTAAGAAACAATCTGTAGTGGCACTATCAACTATAGAGGCAGAATACATGGCAGCCACTCATGCAAGCAAGGAAGTAGTTTGGTTGCAGAGATTGTGTTCAAGAATGGGGTTAGTATAGGAAGCTATAAGGATAGACTGTGACAGCCAAAGTACAATTTTCTTGGCAAATAACCCTGCATATCATTCAAAGACAAAGCACATTGATGTTCAGTATCACTTTGTGAGGGATATGATAGAAGAAAATAAGGTGTTGCTGGTAAAGGTGGACACTTTGAAGAATAATGTAGATGCATTGACAAAATCTGTGAGCTCTAAGAAGTTCTCTTGGTGTAGAGAAACAATGGGTGTTGCAGGGCTGGATAAATGACTAAGCTCTCTTGTGCCCCCCTGTGGAAAGAAAACAACAAGTGGGAGAATATTGGGTTGTGTTATAATCTTTCCACGACTAGCCCATGTAGTTAACCAGGGGTTAGAGGGGGGTAGGTCACAGGGGGTTTGAGGTGTACCTATAACCCCACTTTATGGGGTCCGGGGTAGCGCCCCGGAAAATTTTGGTTTTGGAACTTATGTTAGGTTGCGCAAACCCACCTATGGTTTTGTGCATGATTTTCGCACATGCTTTTTGGACGCGATGGTTTTCGGTCCATGGTATTGGATGCTTCAGCATGTATAAATATGTATTGTAACATTGAAAGGAACATAATGAAAATTCAAGCTGGTAGTCCCGGTTTTGGGATCCGGGGGAAAATCTCTGTGTATATGTGTTTAATGTGTTATGCTCTCGCATTGTTTATTTTCTATGTTTTAGAATTCATATGTAGGTAATTTATGTATGGGGTTAAAACATACATGCCGGATCATGGGACTTGGCCTAAATTTGGCTGCCCTTCCACAGGACACATTGTACCAGTTGCAGGATGGCATACCAACGGAGCTATGTGCCTGGGAAGGCCGTGCAATCCAGGTATTGAGTGAGCAGAGAATCAACATCAAACAACTCAGCCTACAACATGACGAGCTAGTGTCACAGAATTGGCAGATCATGCAAACAATGGATGAAGCGTGTTGGTGCATTCCAGAATTATCCATCGCCGTAGACCTACCAACCGAGATGTGGATCCACTGTCTAGCAAGTGGAGTCCAAAGCGTGCGTGAGGAAACAACACGAGTGCAACTGGAGCTGAACCTCCAGATTGTTGAGCTGTGGATGAAGGCACAACCTTCAACTCCTCCGGAAGTTAAAGAATAGTGCGTTAGCCCGATTCAAATAGGATTGGAAGAAATTGGAAGGGCGGTGCAAGACTGCGCTGGTATGTTGGACCAAACGTTTGACGTCCTCACATCCTTGCAGGAGGACCCCAGCATACAGCACCTGGAAATAGAGGCGCACGAATTGCAGTAGCAGTATGACAGTGTCAGGGGAACGGCGCAGACATTTGTCCTCACCCAACGACTAGCTAAGATTCAGCAAGCAAGGGCACTAAAGGAGCAAGCAGATGCTGCAAGACAGAAAGAGGCTCTTCTCAAAGCATATGTACAGCCTTGGATTAATGAGGCCTTCACCATTACAGCCGAGATTGAGGGCAATATTGCACAGATGCAGGGACTATATGCGCTAAGACAGATAGTGAACCCTCACAAGGAAGAAACAGAAGAGTGCATGTAGCAGGTTCAGCAAACAGCAGAATAGTGCGTTGCGGACCTCCGGGTAGTACAGGAATAGTTAAAGGGGCTTTGTGCCAAGATCGCCACACCAGTAGAGTGACTCGGGACAAGTCACGATGATTGTGTTGGGGGCCTATTAGGCATGGAATCCCCCCACAGCAGGTTTTCGGGCTCAAAGCCCAAGTTTTGGTCAAAAGTTTTGTAAGACTCCACGAATTGTGGGTGTGGAGGGCGAAGTAGAGGTTAAGTCATAGGGATATCCACCCTAAATTAATGTAATGTAATGTAAAGTCATGTCGGCCTACCCATGGTTCGCGGTCCATGGGATTGTATAAATAGAGCGAGGCTCTAAGTTGTAAAGATAGTAAAATATAGAGAGAGTAGAAAAGGAATGGTTCGGGCTTAGAGTAGGATTCTAAGTATATTGGGTCATAGTGGTAGGAAGAGGCTTTGTAGTTGAGTGTGTAGAGGCCTAGCAGAGTCTGTAGCCAAGTACGCAGGGTGGTTGGTTGTCCAACTCACTCCAACGGGGCCCATAAACCCTTGGTGTTACATCTCCTCAGGTTAGGGTTTTCGTTGTTTAGGGTTTGCTCTTATTGTTCAATAATAAAGGGCCCTTCAGCCTCATTTTAGTTCAGTTCAAAGCCATGTAGCCGCCACATCTCTTCTCAGAGATAAGCTACCATCGCCCTAGCTGGTGTATTTCCATTTTTGTTTGTAAGCATATTTCAGTATTTTACATTAATGAAATGAAGTATTATTTCCACTGCATCTCTGTGATTATGGTTATCTCTGTAATTTATTGTGTTCTTGTTTAAATCCGAATCATGGTACTTGTTGAAGCCTCAAAAAGCATTGCCTCAACATGGGGGAAAACCACCCGGTTCAGTCCTTGACTGGCAGCTCCTTTTCCATTTGGAGTAGTGTCTCCGACTAGGGATAATGGGACCAGTTTCCCAATCTGTTTAATGCTTGTGCTAAATGGGGTGATGTGTGATGTGTTTAGAGCAATGTTTTAAGCTAATGGTAATCTAGTCTAAACTAATCAAACATAAATGCATTTAAATTCTAATTTATAAAAGCTATCTATTCATAAATATACTCGGGATAAACTTCATGTATGCAATCTACAATAATTTCTAAAAGCAATTGGTAATAAAGATCATTCAATTACAATTAGAAGTGAATCCATTTTAACAAGAATTATTTCGTATAAAAAGTTAGCCAAAACGATTATGAGAAATATATCGATAAAGAGTTATTCATATATTCAGCATAAAACAAAGATCATCATCATACAAAAGTGAAATAAAGATAATCAAAATTCAGACTTTCATACATAAATAATTCGAAAAATAAATGATTGCTTAATAGATAAGTAAAAAGGATTACGAGATAAAAGTACCATTTATAATGCGTCCTACTCATGTGTTTCAGCAATATTGATCTATCTTCAATCCATTCAACATCATCTAAGAGTACAAAAGTACAATTTTAGTAGAAGATGTTTATTCAGATAAAAATAAATCTTGATCCATATATTTCACTAGAACTTTCTCAAAGGGATGAAGTGCATGTTTTGAAGAGATTTTCTGATAAAACTCTGGACCCCTCTCTAAATGCATGAGAGGGGTTTAAATACTAAAACTATAAAACTAAAAATAGATTATTACAAAAACAGTTTAGGAGGTTTAAACGACCCGCCTCAATTTATGCAAAAATAAAATCAAATTAAAGTAAAAAGGGTCACTAACTATGTTGCATTCGACTCCTCAGATCGCAAATATCCACCATAGGCTTCAACTATGCAGGTCGTCCGACTTCAGCTTTCAATTGTCCATCGAATACGGCATCGGTCAGTGTTGGTGCCATTTTCTCAGCAAAAGTGGTTAGGCATTGCAAGGTCGTCCATTTGATATGAGGCTTGACCAAATGTTGCCAATATGCCTCCCAGTATAGCCTGGTCATTTGGGTTATCACTTCCGCTTTTTCTTCTGCTACCTGTTTCCATTGTTATTCGAGTTGTTTCGCATCTGGAAAAAACCTTGGAATGGACTCTGCAACTACATTGGCACCATGCAAATTCTCATTGATATTTTCTATGATAATGTTTGTTGTTGTCGTCGCGTCCGCTATTTTCTTTTCTGCTTCTTTAAGCCGAGAATCCCAGCTTGCAAATAGAATTTCCTTATGTGATTCTTCTAGCTTGGGCAGGTCGGATTTTCTCCCCTACTATATATTTTTCCAGGCGATGTGATCAGGGACCTTTTTAAAGATCTCATCATATTCAAGTCGCATTTCTACGACTTGACTTGTCAGTTTATCACTTGTTTCGCAATAAGATTTCTAGTGTGAAATATTCTAGCACAGTAATTCTACCTGATGTGTCTACTGGGAATTAAGTCTGAGAGATTTGGTAGTAAACTAATCAATTTTTGGATCATCTATATGTAGATCAATTATTTCCTGCACTTGTGCTTCTTTCTTGGCTAAGTTGATTCGATGTTCTATTTGCATCTTTTCAAATTCTTGTTGAAGCTTGGCCAACTGTATCTCTGCCTATTGGTCAGATTTGACTTGTTGTAATTGTTGCTCGAGCAACGTTATTTTATTTTCCTTTTCTCTAAGAAACATTTGGAATTTTTCTTCTTTGTATATGGTCGCTCTATCATAAGCACTTGCAAACTATGAAAGTCTAGTTAAGTTGGTGGATGCATTGACAGGCGAGTCCTTCCATAAAACATCCATTAATTCATTTTCAGGGGTAGTAGCAGCTATAGAGTCCAATTTTCTTTTCTTTATTTTCCTTTTCACCACAGCCTTATTTTGTGGGCTATAGAATACATCTAAAGGGGGTATTTCTTCAATCTTCAGAATTATTTCAGAGGCGGGGGTAACAGGGATATGCTCTACTTCTAGTTCTTTTGCAGTTTCTTCCACTGTAATTTCCAGAACTTTTTCCTGTTGAGGTGTTTGTGAGTCTAGCACCTATTCCTCTATATTAATACTTTTATTAAAATTATCGCACTCTTCCTCTAAGTAAATTACCGTGGGTTTTATTGGTTGTGCAAAGGTAGTAGGGATTTCAACCTGCTTTCTAGTTGAAGCTTCTTCAGTTATCTTTTGTGTAGATTGGGTCGTATCCTCAATGTTCCTGTTTTTTCCATTCTGTGATGAATGTCGTGATTCCCCGATAGATTTTTCTTGAGACTCTATTCCAGAATCATATTTGGAGTTTTCTTTGGAGTCACCTTCTATAGTCACACTAGGAGTAGGCTCCCTTATTGGTCCAATTAACAATTGGTCCAATGGGACCATTGCCAGCCTTCTTTCTCTATAATTGTAAAACTTTTCCAAATCTTCTTGGTCAAAAAGTAGTTGTGCCATATGCTTCACCTCTACAAAGGTGTTTTTCTGCAAAAAGATATCATCAAAAACATCCTCCTCATTGGTGAATACTTTAATTTTCACCAAAGTGATGAATTATTGACAGTGCCAAACGGGTCATACTATCTTCTAGGGAATTTGGGTAATTGCAGAGATAGCATGTTCTCTTCTTCTTTGTATGTGTGTCCTAGGTTGTGTAGTGAAAATGCTCTACACTGTATAGGGAATGCAGGCCAAATGGCCTTCTTTGACTCTTTCAGTGTATGTCTCATTCCTCCCTCACTAGTTTTCTGATAGGCTATCTCCCTAGCCATCAATTTATCCAGAACATAGTATGGGAGGATGTGGGGGGAGGTGATGCTACCAAAAACTCTGATATATGTAAATGTTTCCTCCCCGAACCATCTAGCCACTGGGACGATGTCAACTTCAGCTTCCTAGGAAAACCTGGGGGTGTCTTGATTATAAAGCCACTTATAAACAGGGAGCATAACTCCATGGAAAATCTTGAAAAAATGTGGTTGAAAATTAGATTCCCACATGACCTTGTGGTACATGTGAATGGGGAGTGGATTTCAAATAGTCCATTTCCATCCCATGATGGGGAACTTTGAACTAAAACAAATAGTGTCCATAACATAGGCGCTCATAAAAAATGGAGGGTAAACCCTCGAAGCAATACTTCTTCTCCTTCTATACTTGATAATTATTTTTGCTAAATTGTCTGACAAGATTTGGGACCAATTCATAACAGTTGAGTTAACGACTACGTCTATTAACAACAACCACTACAGGGATAACTTGGTACTATCAGATCTGCCAAATAGTCTACACAACATAGCCGTAGCAAAACTATAAGGGGGAAAAATAGATGCAGTAGTGTACATACCATTTTTGTCTTTCTTGATTTTATCTTCATTATTTGACCAAGCGCTTGTGCAATCCATTGGGTTGATGTTCTCTTTAACAAACTTTTCTACGAATTTCTTGTTGTAGATGACCTGTAGCTCTGGTAGGTGGTACATAAGCTGTAAATTGTTCAGGGTGAAAGATCTGATGACCCCTTGGCTTCTCATCTTGGATTCCCTGTATGAGATGTATGCTTCATCGATAACCCATTTTACCATGTCGGTATAAGGGATTATCTTTGGCCGAGCGGCTATGCGGTGCAAAAACAAGAAATTCGTCTCTAACATGGAAGTGTCTGAGGAATATCATTTGTAAACTGTAACATTTTTTTACATAATCCTTAGTTGTTCCTCCTCCAGTATGTTGTACATAATCTCCCATGTAGAGGTTCCTCCCTTTCTGCTGCATGTGGTGTTTGTGAATAGGGGAGTCATTTCTGTCTTCTTAGAGGCTAAAACCTTTCCTTTCTTCCCCATTGTTCTCAATGCTCTACTCTGTGGGTTTTTCCTGAAATGAAGAACAACAGCTATCGAACACTCAAAGATAAACATAAAAATGAAATAACTCAGATAGCTTCTAAAGGTGGTAAAAGAAGCATTATTTGAATGCACGTAACAAGATATCGTATCAAGCTAAATGGCTTTTCACACATAAATGTAGTTATTTCCCACTAATGCCCACTAATGATTTGTTATCCCTTAGCTTTATTGCTCATAAATGTTTGCGTCGAAAAATGGGATGAAAGCTTCTAGGGTGGCAAGCCATTATACTATGATGATAGCAATTGTGTGATTTGCGAAGCAATATCACAGATCACAATATCGCAAGATGTGCCTTTTAGCATTATTACCTCCTATTGTGTGTCTGCGAGATGTGAGATGTGAGCCATCCATTAGTTGTTTCACGTATGGTTAATTCCTAGGTTCATCCTATGCAATAGACTTGACGAACTCGAAATATTTTCTTTTGATACTCTAAGGTGTGGGTCCAGGAACGAATCGCATTTCACAATATCAACTTATGGTAAGTGCAAAGTGTTTTCTTGAATACCCAAAATGCGATGCAATAAACGTCAAAGCGCCATCGCAGTTTCGCAACTCACAAATCTTGCTATATTGTATCTAAGAGAGAGCTCTTTATGGGTCGTGATATGCGATGCGAGACTTAAGCCTAAAAAGCTTAAGGAGGTCCGTTTTTGTCGGATTTTATGATAATTTAGACCATGGATCCCTTATTTTAAATGATTTTCTTGATTTTGGAGGTTTTTTAGAAAGGTCCTTTAGTGGGTTTTAGACATGCTATATATGAAAAGGTAAGTCTTTAGTAGTTCCCAAAAAGGTTTTTTAATTGTTATCTTTGCTTTATTCAAAGAATATAAGATATGACTAAATGCTAAGTTTTGTTTTTTGAATGAAAAATTTTAAAGGGTCCCCATTTAGTTAATGTAACGTTAACTACTATTATTAACAAAGGGGGGGTTGTGGACTACCACAACAATTGGTGATTCACTTGGAAGTTATCTCTGAAAGGTTTTTGAAATTTATAAAACTTCCAAAATAAAGATAGTTCTGAAAATAAAACAAATTATATGGAATATAAGGTAAGAATTATTTCTTTTCTAATAAAACAATCATTTTCCTAACTACCATTCTTTTGACTATTCTTTTCTTATAAAATGTAACATTGTCTACATCATTCTTTACTTGGTTTTTTAAAGATAAAAGCAGTCAGTATGGGTCTATCATCACTTATACTATCCTCATAAGCAAGTCTCAGACCTCAGCTCTTCATGTCAAGCTTTGAAAATGAGAGAAAGACATTAAAAATCAACAAAGCTCTGGTTCCACACTTTCTCTCACTATTGCCTGCGGTCCCGCACCCCCTGTTCATATTACCTGCAGACCTACCCGCTTTGTCTCTAAAGGGGTGGGTGCGGACCCCTGTGAAAGTCAAAAAGGTGCAAGTTTATTCTAGAAAACTCACTTTGGGTTAATTCTATATGATTCTAGAAGGAATTTTGACGTGGATGGTTCGCTCTTAGGTGGTTCATGCATCCCAAAAGAAAAGGAGCTAATCCCTTGATGAGAGGAGCTATCCCTTTGAAGGAGGGCTTTATCCCTTTGAAGGAGGACCTAGTAACTTCCCTCCATTTCACTATAAATTAAGGCACTGGGCTGGTTTCTAGGGAGGTTAGAAGCTGAACATTTTTTAGGGTAAATGGTGGTGGAATTGAGACTTCCTAGTTGAGCTTGAGAGGAAAGATAAAAGCAGTCAATATGGGTCTATCATCACTTATACTATCCTCCTAAGCAAGTCTCAGACCTCAGCTCTTCATGTCAAGCTTTGAAAATGAGAGAGACATTAAAAATCAACAAAGCTCTGGTTCCGCACTTTCTCTCACTGTTGCCTGCGGTCCTGCACCCCCTGTTCATATTACCTGCGGACCTGCCCGCTCTGTCTCTAAAGGGGTGGGTGCGAACCCCTGTGAAAGTCAAAAGGCGCAAGTTTATTCTAAAAAACTCACTTTGGGTTAATTCTATATGATTCTAGAAGGAATTTTGACGTGGATGGTTCGCTCTTAGGTGGTTCATGCATCCCAAAAGAGAAGGAGCTAATCCCTTGATGAGAGGAGCTATCCCTTTGAAGGAGAGCTTTATCGCTTTGAAGGAGGACCTAGTAACTTCCCTCCATTGCACTATAAATTAAGGCACTGGGCTAGTTGCTAGGGAGGTTAGAAGCTAAACATTTTTTAGGGTAAATGGTGGTGGAATTGAGACTTCCTAGTTGAGCTTGAGAGGAGAGATCACATACCCTTTGGCTTCATTGGAAGAGAGTGAAACTTGTCAAAGTAGAGGAGACTTCTTGTTGGATCTTGGGAGGAGCTTGTACAACATCAAGGCATAGGTTGTAAAGTTCTTCTTTGATTTGAATTAATACAATCAGATTCATTTTTCTCAACAAATTGTCTTATGTCATTTGTTTCATGAATTCCTTGATCATCATGATAAATATGCTTTATGATATTGGCTTTTCAGGTGCTATTTAATTTGTGTGCTTATTTGTGTTTGCAGATTCGCTACAAGGGAGCTCATTTGGATCAAAGGAGCGACGCTTCCACAAACTTGAATTGGACCCAAGGTAGGCCTAAAACACTTGTTTGCCTTTGTTTATAAATTGCATATTTAGAGAAAGATAGTTTTTGATTGGCTTGCTTGTCACTAGATATCATTAGATACTAGGGAGGTCGATCTTGTCTACAAGAACGACTCATTCTGTGTGACAAAATGGTGACTCCGCTGGGGACTTGATTTCTTGATTTGCTTTACTTTGACTTGAGAAACTGTGTTTTTGTTTCTGTTTTTGGCTTGTTGTGTGTGGAATTGGGTAGATTTAGTAGATCTTGGATTATTTTCTGTTTTTCATAAATTTGGGAGAGGACCGCACCCTCGTCTTGCAACACAGTGCAGACTTATCCGCACTTTTGATTTTCACACAGAGCAGTACCGCACCTGTGTGAACTATGGGCCTGCGGACCCTGTCAAAATTTTGGAAAACTTAAGATTTTCTCTTTCAGTCAGCTTAGTTTTTGTTTAGATGTTTATATCCCCTGCCCAGACCTGCATATGACTTTTCAGGAACTTTTCTTAGGTTAATTCCATTGGTGTTAGGGTTTTAGGTGAAATTCCTAGAAGTTTTGGTTGTCGGGCTTGATTTTAATTTTGTTCTTGTAGTAGCTCAAAGCTTAGAAGCCTTAGAAGCCTCAGATCAGCTTGGTTTTATTGGCCTTCTTATGAGTCTGACCATTTGCAAAATTTTCCTTTGTTGAGGAATCCATCTTATGTTTCTCATTGCAAAACTTCGAAAATACTTGTGTTAAAAGTTTGGATTTCATTTTTAGAAAAGAAAACAAAAATTAGTTGTTTTTTGACTGATTTGTGATTCTGGACAAATTAGTCCTTAGTTTGCTTATAGCTAAGTAAAACATCCTTGAAAAAGACATCTTGTAAGCTTTTACTTCAAATAATTTTTTATAGTTTATAGATCTCAAGATTATATTTTTCCATAGTTTTGAGTGTTTTACAAAAAAAAAAAAAAAAATCTCTTTTGAAAAAGTTTGTTTTTGTAGTATTTGAGTGTTTGAAAGAAAAGGGAAATTTTTGTGAACATAACTAGTTGTCTCGTTTTGAGTGCATTGGAAAAGACAAAAAGCTCTTCTTTTGATTTGTTTGTTAAGAAAGATTTGTGTTTACAAGCATTTGCATTCTCAAACTCTTTCCTAGCTAGAAATTCATTGAAGGGAAAAGATTGCTTATCATCTTAAGTGCATTTTTTTTAGTGATTTCGAGTCGAGTCTTCACACCATAAGTTTCATCTCCACACCTCTTGACTTAAATAAAAACCAATAAAAATAACGCTTAAAGTAAAATCTATATAGTAATCTTTTTATTTCTAGGGCTCTATTACACCAACATAGCTTAGGCTAGTGTCTTGGAGTAGGGAGTAATTAACTCTCCAAGGCAGTAAAACAAAAAAGTAGTTGTATCTTGCGGTAGGAGAAAAATCCAATTGTTGCATCTATGCTCTGGGAAATCTCCTCTTAAAGGAGAAGCACAAGATCGTGTCTGAACCAGTGTGGGAATCAATCCTTCCTCATTGGGAACGACACCAGATATTCACGTATTAAAAACGGTAAACCTCGGATTAACCATTGTCGAGGAGCCTGGGGTCACTTGTTGGTAAACCTTGGATTATGTCAAGGAGCCTTCAAGGGGATTGAGCTTGTTACTCTGCCCTTGCGTGCGTATCGGATCGTAGACTGTTCCCCCAAGTATATTTGTTTCCGTTGGTAACCATAGTGACCATATTCTATAGGATTCTTCCTAAGGTGACGGTGGAGGGAAGATCCCACTGTACCTGGAGTAGACGTCAGCTAGACTCACTTGGATTTTCTGGGGGGTTCTCTTCACTCGAGACAGTTTAGTGGAGAAACTTGTGCCAGTCTATTCATTAAGCAGGTTGCCGGGGTAACTGTTCCAACTGCCATTTCTGTATTGAACTCTGCGACGTTGGATTTCATCACCAACTAGTGTTTTCAGTATGAAAAGTTATTGTTTGTGTGTGGTTTGATCTCCTAGATTCTTTAGGCGTGTGATTCAAAATTTGTTTGGTTCTTTAGAGGCTTTAGGTGGTTTTCATTGAGATTTTACTTTGTTTGTGTGTGAAGTAGTTAAAATATTTAATCGTGGCTGAATTACCGAGGAAGTCCCGTAGACTTCGGGGCCAACCTCCTGAGTTTTCACAGAGCCAGCTTGAAGGGTTACAAGCCCTTGTAACTCCTAGAGATAGTAGAGTTGGGTCACCTAAAGAAGGGGAGTCTTCTTTAGTGGTACATCTTGATTATCAAGCTCTAGTAGTAGATTATAATCCACAATCTGTTTCTGTTTCCGAAGTTACTGGTAGTTTTTCATCTACTAGTGATTTAGGTGAGGAACCTGAAATATCTGAACCTGAAACTGAATTTGCTGCTACTCCAACATCAGGATTTACCTCTCCAACTTCTAGTGGTCCTGGTTCACCTAGGGTAGAAATAATAATTACCCAAAATCTTCCTTCTGGACTTATAGCTATTGAAGAACTTGATACTCCGGAAGAAGAAGGAATCCCTATCCCTGAAAATCAACATGTTATAGAACTTAAGGAGCGTGAATCGATCTTTTACAGTCCACCTAGGAGCAGTGCTTGGTATCTTTCATTGACCAATTTTTTGGAAAACCTGGGACTAAGTTTTTCACCACCTCGCATTCCTTTTCACCCAACACCTAGGGGTTACTATCCTCTGTTAAATATGTCAAGACAGTTGTCCATGTTTTCTCAATCTCCAGAAACCTTTTTGTACGATGGTCCTTCTGTTCCCTCTGGGTATCAGTCACTTACTGGTACTTTTTCGGGAGCATCCCCTCAACATATTGAACAAGGGTTATTAACTGGAAATAATGGAACTAAGCCGTTGAGTGTAGAAGATATTCTCATGATGTCAGGTACTATTCCTAATCCTCAAACTAAAGGTGGCCAGTTACCGCCTGGGGGGCAGCCTCAAAGTCCTCAATTATTGCCTGGGGGGCAACCTCAAGGTACCCAATTTGCGCCTGGGGGGAAACCTCAAGGACAGTACATACCTACGGGACAGTACGTTCCTCAAGGACAACCCCAGACTCAATATGTACCTCAAGGTCAACCCCAGTATCAATATGTACCTCAAGGTCAACCCCAGTATCAGTACGTGCCTCAAGGTTATCAACCTCAAGGTCAGTACCCGAACCAAGGTTTCCAACCACCTTCCGGTCAATCATATGTCCAAGGAGCTGGAAATGTACCTTTGAATTATCGACCCTACCCTCAGCCCGGTTATGGTCCTCAATATTCTCAACATGTTATGGGTCCATACCCCAGAATGAACTTAGTGTGGGATCCATCTCAAAGTCAACAGGTCTTGCAACAGAATGTACAGTTGTCATCTCAAACTAGACAACCCTTAGTTTCTAGTTCACCCCAGCAACCTGTCCAGTCAACTATTCAAACTTCTACACCTTCTGTAGTTTCTCAGCCTGGGCCTAGTACGCCTCGTACTCTGCCTCAAACGGCTTCTGCAACATATGTTCAATCTACCCCACCTACTTCTGGAGTATCGACAGCTCTAGTTTCTACTGTTCCTGTATCAACTCCTCAGAGATCTTTACCTCAGTCTGGATCCACAATTCAAACTTCGGTTCAAATGCCTGTAGGACAACCTGGTTCAAGTACGGTTGTCACAATTCAACCTCAATTTATTTATCAACCGTACCAGGGACAGTACCAATTCGGTCCTGCTGTGCAGCAGCCAGTCTATCAGTATCAACCGTACCCTGCGTATACATGTCAACAACCTCACCAACCCCAGTATGGTCTAGTTAATCGTTGTTCTCCGGGAGGATATAATATCCCAAATGCGATTCCAATTCCTAGTTATCCTGGATATCCTCCTCCTGGGGCTGGTCTCATGACCTAGAGTTTTAGGGACCCTAATCGTCAGTTACCGTTTATTGCAACTTTGGACTTTCCTGACTTGTCACGCCTTACGAACGATCCCATTAACTATCTTTCGTTTTGGCCGCCAATGCCGAATAAGTTGACTAGTGATATTCCTAAGTTTGAAGGAAAATCAGGAGAGGACCCGTCGAACCATGTGATGACTGATAACCTCTGGTGTGCATCTAATTCCATTTCAGATGATTCAATCCGTTTAAGGCTTTTCCAGCGCACTCTAATTGGTCTTGCGGCCAAGTGGTACATTGAGTTACCGCGAGCCACTTTTTGTAATTTTAGTTAACTAGCTACTTCGTTTTTAACTCATTTTCAGTTGTCAGTCAGATACGACAATGGCACGGAATTATTAACTTCATTAAAGCAGTCAACGTCCACTTACATTTCAGATCACATTCATGAATGGAGACGTCGACGGTGTTTAGTGAAGGTTTTTATTTCGGATCAGATCTTAGCTGAATGGTTTGTAAAATCTTTGTTACCGAAGATCACTAAAGATGTAGCTAAGGCCGGAGTCGTTACTGACGAGCAAGTAATTTCTCAAGCTCAGTACCTTGAGTTAGTTTATACAAAGTCATGTACGTTACACGAGAAAATCCCCAATCTTCCTAAATAAGATCAAATCGTTGCAGCTCCTTCAGGGTCTCATGCCGCTGATGGTACGATTGGTACGGTTAATACCAAAAGTAAGAAGAAATATTCCATGAAATCTTCTCCTATCATAAATTTACCAGATTCCCCAACAGGAGATTCTTTCGCGAAAATTTCTACCGGTATTCATGTTGTAGAGTCATCTACAGCCAAATCAAAATCCGGCGGTAAGAAGAAAGGGAAGAAGAAAAATAAAACAGATAAAAATTCGAAAGAGAAACTAGAAAAAGCGGAATCAAATGATGAGAAATGCAAACCTCGTTATCCTTGTCTCATTTGTGACGAAGAGAATTTTACAAGAGACTGCCCTCATCGTGCAGAGGTTGCGAAAATTGTCAAAAGTTCCCAAACGCCTGTTGTTTTGAAGGATCCTTTTCCAAGTCAAGACAGTAAGATGATAGGTTCTTCTTCAAATGCCTCCAAAGAACCCATAATGATGATGTCCCATGTTAGGATTGCGACTCGATCACATGATTATGGAAGTAAAAGTCCTGTTGATGGTAAAGAAGTAGAATCTTCTCATTCTAACCCATCAACCTCAGCTCCCGGTTCCGATCCACTACAGATCAAGAAACCTAATGCAGACTTAGTAATCAAACCGCCCGCCAAGGGTATACTTCGAAAGTTAGCTTTAAATCCACATGCGAGAGCGGCTCAGAACTATAACATTGTTGAAGATTTAGCTCTTTCACCTTCAGCAATGTTAGCTTTGGAAGTGTTGCAATCATGCCCAGCACAACGTAAATTACTATTGTTGGCTATAGGAGCTGTTGACGTTCAGGACTCGAACCTTATAATTTTCGATCTTGAAAATAGTACACCGCGCTTACCTCATCAAATGGCTTTCCAAATCCCAGTGTTAGTCAAAAACAGACCTTGTTATAGGACTATGATTGATGAGGGAGCCTCAACAAAATAGTAAAAAATAGACCTTGTTATAGGATTGTGATTGATGAGGGAGCCTCAGCGTGTATTATGTCGATACAGTGTTGGAGATCGCTTGGTTCTCCTTCGCTAAATCAATCCCCGACGATTCTAAAGGCCTTTGATGGCCGTGGGTTTCAACCTTTTGGAATTCTATAGGATTTACCTATAGGGGTTGAAGGCAAAACTGTTAATCTAGATGTGGAGGTGGTTGATGCCCCTCTAGATTACAACCTTCTCTTGGGTCGTAGTTGGTCTTACGCTATGACAGCTGTTGTTTCATCAGTATTTCGGCTTATAAAGTTCCCTCATAATGGAAATATCATAACTATATACAAGCTGACTTACTTTTTGTCCGACCTAGCCTCTTCTGGAATTATTCAGCATGTCGGCAAAACAACTATCCCGTATAAGGATGTTGGAGTAGAACTAGTTAAAGATTCTGGTTTACTGGGAACTTTCCCTTTTCCTCCTATTAACGCATCATCTTCTACTGCAACCATTCATATGATTTCGTCAGACACTATTGTTTATGATGATCCTTGGATCATATCTTCCGAATCTGAGATAGACACATTTGGTGATGTTATGCCTTTGAGTCCATATGAAATTGCGTATCAGGCCGTGCAGTCGTTTACTGACCCATCTTCAACCAAAATTGACTTAATGAATGTGGTCCATGAGGAGTCACTTTCAACATCAAACTCGGATTCAACAACGTTTTCCAAACTTGTTTACACTGATGAGCAAATTCGTGAAATCCTATGTGTCGATGATTCACCATGGGAAGATCTTCATCATAGATCTTCGTTTTTTCCCGAGAGTGATCATTTTGAAAATGATTTTTCATCTATTTTTACAACTGAATATGTCAAGGAACCTCAGAATCCAATGAAAAATCCTGATTCAAAGTTAAATTTGGGAAACATTTCTCGAACTATTCCTATTGATATTTCGGTTAATCCTGGAATTGTTGAAAACATTCATATAGGTGCCTCTTGTACGGAAGATGAAATTCAAACATATAAGGCCCTATTTCAAGAATTCCGCGACATGTTTGCCTGGTCATATGAGGAAATACCAGGAATCGATCCCGCAATTGTTGTTCATGAAATCAAAACTTACCCAGTGTTGGAAATAATACTGAGAGGGGGGGTGAATCAGTATTATCAAGTTCTTTTAATAAATCTTCCTTATTTATTCTTTGAATTATTTTTTCATGTCAGTACCATAAAATAATGAGCATGAACAAATAAAACAGATAGTCACACCAAAGAACACAAGATGTAAGGTGGAAACCCAATGTGGGTGAAAACCACCTGCTGCAATATGTCTCTATCTTCTTTCAAATTAGAAACTCCGTTTACAATGGTTTTTTACTGGTGCAGTCCTTTACCAGTACGAAGGCTGCAACCTACAGAGAGCTACAACTCTCTCTCATTTTCCAGTCTCTCCTGGAAGGGAGCTACAACCCCCTACTTCTTTTCTTTCAAGGACCACTTTTCATAAATTTTCAAACTAGATCCAAGAACATCAAAAACCCATCAACTACACTTGCATCATCAATCTCTGATTTCACCAAAGCCAACCCGCATACAGATCTGCAAATATTTCCTTATAACTTTGCAGTTGTTACATCAGACATACCCAGATCATAACATGTGTAAAATAAAACATGCATCAATAATTCAGACCCATATTATTAGATTTATAGATCAAGCATATGCCACATATCACAGATCAAAATCATATAGAGATACCACTATTCCAGCCTTAAGATTTTGACCCATCAATAGAACTTATCCTTCTCCTTACGCTCAGGTTCCTTCTTCATTCAGATCCAGATCTGCACCAAAACCCAATCACAATATTCCAGATCTAGCACTTTATCAGATATTCGATAATTCAGAAGATGCTTTGCCAAATGATCTCCTTCCTCTTTTATAGTCTTAGGCCTTTCACAATACCACGGGCCAAAACCATAGGATCAAAAAACTGTCGGACTAATACCATGAACCAACCATGAAAGTACGTGAGATCAACACTTTTGGATGCAATACCACGGGCCAAAACCATAGGATCAAAAACTGTCGAACTAATACCATGAACCAACCATGAAATTGCATGAGATCAACACTTTTGACGAGGTACCATGGTCCAAAACCATAGGTTCAAATACCAAGGACTAACTACCATGGACCAAAGGTAAGTTCTCCAACATATACGCGCTTTTCCTTGCATGAAAGTGCATACCAAGGTCCAAAACCATAGGTTCAAATACCAAAGACTAACTACCATGGACCAAAGGTAAGTTCTCCAACATATACGCGCTTTCCCTCATAGGTTCAAATACCAAGGACTAACTACCATGGACCAAAGGTAACCTCTCCAACATATACGTGCTTTTCCTTGCATGAAAGTGCGTGAACTTTTCTCTACATGAAATAAAATTTTCTCTGCATAAAAGTGCGTGAACTTTTCTCTACATGAAATAAACTTTTCTCTGCATATAAGTGCGTGAACTTTTCTCTACACTATAATTTATTATCTGAGATGAGTGGGTTGCCATCAAGTACAACAAATGTATCATAATGCCAACAATCCCCCCCTTTGGACTTGATGGCAACAACAACCAATCACTCTCCCCCTTTGACATCAAGGGCAAAGGGTTATGCTCCCCCCTAAGAACATGCTCCCCCTGACTATAAACCAGATCTGCAAAGAAGAACCATAATCCATGACCATGAAAGAGATAGAGACGTGTTGCAGCAATATTCAGACCAGCATCCATGATCTCCTTCTGTACTTCCTCCATAATGCCAACAATGCATGATATGCTCCCCCTGAACCTGTGCCATTCGATCTTTGACCAATCCGCAACCCAGCACATGTACGCATATACTTCAGATGAACCTTGCGTACAACCAAAAATCAGAAGAGATTCAACAACAAGATGATGCATCAACAACCCCCAGCTTTTGCCTGAGGTATTCAAAGGTCTCCCTAGGCAATGGTTTGGTGAGTATAACAGCAACCTGTTCCTTAGAAGGAACATACTCCAACTTGACCTTTTGTTCAAGCACTTGTTCCCGGAGAAAGTGATACTTGATTGGTATGTGCTTGGTTTTTGAATGCATGACTGGGTTCTTTGAAATGTTGATTGCACTTGTATTATCACATAAGATGGAGATGGGTGGTGTACAAGTGATTTGAAAATCCTGCAAGGTCTGCATCATCCAAAGGAGTTGAGTGCAGCAAGATGCAGCAGCAACATATTCTGCTTCAGCTGTAGACAAGGCAATCGAACTCTGTTTCTTGCTGAACCAAGATACTAATCTGGAACCCATAAAGAATGCACCACCACTTGTGCTTTTCCTGTCATCCACGCTTCCGGCCCAATCTGCATCTGTATAAGCATGAAGTGTGAGATCTGTATCTCTAGGAAACCATAAGCCATAGTTTTGAGTCCCTTGAAGATATTTTAAGATTCTCTTTACTGCCTGAAGATGAGTTTCCTTTAGATTTGCCTGAAATCTTCCAACTATTCCCACTGCATGCATGATGTCGGGTCGGGTACCTCTCAAATAAAGTAGACTTCCAATCATAGATCTGTAATTTGGTTGATGCACTGCTGCTGATTCTTCATTTGCACTGAGGTTACATCCTGTGACCATGGGTGTACATACTGGTTTTGCTTCTTCCATACCATATTTCTTCAAAATCTGCTTGAGATACTTGGTTTGAGACAAGAAGATCCCTCCTTCATTTTGTTGGATTTGCAAACCAAGAAAATATGTCAGTTCTCCCAGCAAGGACATTTCGAATTCTTTCTGCATCACCAAGGCAAAGCTTTGACTCATAGCTTCTTCATTGCTGCCAAAGATAATGTCATCTACATACACAACAAGTATCAGCAATTTGTCATTTTCAACTTTTATATAAAGATTGTTGTCTGCTGATCCTTTTGAAAAACCTTGTTGATGAAGATATTTGTCCAAACGATAGTACGAAGCCCTTGGAGCTTGTTTGAGGCCATAGAGAGCCTTTTTCAATCTGCATACAAGATTTGGATCATTTCCAAGAATGAAACCATCTGGCTGCTCAATGTATACTTCTTCTTCCAAGTCTCCATTCAGAAAGGCGGATTTCACGTCCATTTGAAATACTTTGAATTTTTGAAAGCTTGAGAGAGCAAGGAACATTCGGATGGCCTCAAGTCTTGCAACAGGAGCAAAAGTTTCTTCAAAATCTATTCCTTCTTGCTGCGCATACCCTTTACAAACAAGTCTGGCCTTGTTTCTAATTACTTCTCCATTTTCATTCAATTTATTTTTGAAGACCCATTTTGTTCCTATAACATTCTTATCCTTTGGTCTAGGAACCAGCTCCCAAGTGTTGTTCTTTTCGATCTGCTCAAGTTCTTCATCCATTGCTTTGACCAAACATTCATCTTTGCATGCCTCTTTCACATTTTTTGGTTCAGTGGAAGAGAGTAATGCCAAATAGCTTGAAGCTTCTGCAATTTTTCTTCTTGTTTGTACAACTGCTTCTTTCTGTCCCAAAATCTGAGATTCTGGATGATTCTTCTGAACATATCTGGATGGAGTCTTCTCTTCTATCCTTATCCGCTCCTCTGGTTCTTCTTGAGGTTCTTCTTCTTCATCATTCTGTCTTTGAGGATGGCCTTCATCTTCTTCGATATCTTCATGATTTACATGCCTAGGAATGTATCCCTTCTCATCAACCACTACATCAATGTTGTCAACAATTCTTCCAAGTCTTTTATTATAGCACTTGTATGCTTTACTGTGTGGAGAATAACCAAGAAGGATGCCTTCATCTGCTCTAGGTTCAAGTTTGCCAAGTTGCTCATCAGTATTTTTAATATAGCATTTGCTCCCAAAGATTTTGAAGTGCTTTACCGAAGGAGTCTCACCATACCAGAGCTCATGAGGGGTTTGAGTGCTGTTCACTCGGACATTTGTTTTGTTGAGAATAATAACTGCAACATGTGCTGCTTCACCCCAGAAAGTTGTGGGAGTTCCAGATTCATCAAGCATAGCACAAGCCATTTGTTGGACAGTCCTGTTCATTCTTTCGACCACTCCATTTTGCTGAGGAGTTCTAGCTGTAGAGAATTCTCTTCTTATCCCATGTTCTTCACAGAAATCGAAAAATTCATTTGAGGTAAACTCCCCACCTCTGTTGGATCTAAGACACTTAATTTTGTATCCTGATTCATTTTCAACCAAGGCTTTAAAGGATTTGAATTTTTCGAATGCTTCATCTTTGTGCTTCATAAGTCCTAACCAGACAAACCTGGAGAAATCGTCAATGAATAATATCAAGTATTCTTCTCCTCGAGGTGTCCTTTTCCTGAATGGACCACATGTATCTGTATGTACTAGCTCAAGAGGCATGCTAGCTGATCCTTCCTTTTCCGGAAAGGTAGTTCTGGTTTGCTTTCCAAACTGACATGATTTGCATATGGTGTTGTCTGGAACTTTGATATCTGGAAGACCACGAACTGCCTGATATTTGCATGCTTTCCTTATTTTTGAAAAGCTTAGATGCCCCAACCTCCGGTGCCATAACCAGTGCTCATCATCCTTGCTCAGATAGCATTGTTGTTGTCCTTCTTCAAATATGTATAGATTATTTGGATTTCTTTTACCTTTGATCACTGTTTTACCTGTATCAAGATCACGAACAAGACATCCATTTGATCTGAATATCACCTCGGTTCTTTGATCACACATCTGGCTGACACTTAGAAGATTATGTTTCAATCCATCAACATACAAAACATTTCCAGCTTTGACCTTTTCTTTTAACTGAGCAGTGCCTTTTCCTTTTATAGTTGCAGGAGTATCATTTCCAAAAGAAACTTTCTTTCCTTTTTCTAGAGCAGAATATGATTCAAGTTTTTCTTTATCACCTGTCATATGCTTCGAACATCCACTGTCAATGTACCATAGATTTTCCTGTCCCTCTGCATAAAATGCTATCCCACATATTTCTGTTTGTGGTTCCTTTATTCTCCATGTTTTGGTGCTTGAGGCTTGTTCCTTTGTCTGCTGAAACCTGCGCCTGCATTCAGAATCTTCATGACCAAAGTTATTGCAAATAGAACATTCAACTTCATTTTCAAGAACTGAAAAGTTGTTATAGGTCCTTTTTGTAATCCCGGTCATACTTCTTTGTTTTTGAGCTTCTCTAGTCATGATCGTTTTATATGCAACACATTGAGCTGCTTTGTGACCAAAGTTATGGCAAGAAAAGCATTGTCCATTGAAGAAATTTCTGCGGTTATCAAATCTTCCGGCCAAACGATTGTAATTTCTATTGTCATTCATTCTTGAAGCAAATTGAGAGGATTTTACCTGTGGCTGGTTGTAACTTTTGTCCATCCTTAAGACAGATTGCCCCTGATTTGCCTGATAGTCTTTGTTTGTAATTGGTCCCTGCTTTACTTGGTGATCTCCATTGTGCTTTTGCTCATTCCTTCTTGCTGCATCAAGATAACTCTTTGAGGTGGATGCTTGAGAAGTTTCTCCATTATAGCCCAGACCTGTCTTGTTTAGAGGAGATCGCTGTACATTGATGATCTCATCCAGAGTTTCAGATCCTTTGATAAACTTAAGATTAATAGCCTTTGTTTTCTCAATCTCTTTTCTAAGACCAACAATTTCGCCTTCTAACTTTTCAAGATATTTTTCTTTTTCATCAATTTGAAGTTGTAGAGTATCAATAATCCTATTCTTTTCTTCTATACATGTCTTGAGTCTAGAAATTTCTTCACAAAAGCTATCCACATCTATAGCATCCATATAATCATCATCTTCAAATTCCATTAAGAGTTTATAGTCATTACCTCGTTCATCTTCGTCACTATTTGATAGACCATCACTATCTTCATGAGTGTAGTAGCTTTTCTTATTTGCAATCTGTTTCTTGTTCCATCTAGCAGGTTCCTTTCCTTTATCCTTATGAAGACATTTTGCAGCATAATGACCTACTCTTCCACAAGCAAAGCATTTAAAAGGTAACTTACCTCTGAACCTTCCAGTTCCCCTTTGAAGATTTCTGACAAAATTTGATTCTTCTTCTTCTTCTTCTGGCACGTGACTTGCATCATAATAGTCTCCTTTGCCTGAAGCCTTGAAAGCAGCTTCTCTTCTGTCTGATGGACCTCCCTTTCTCATTTCATAAGCAGTTAGAATTCCGTGTAGCTGAGACATAGTAAGAATTCGTAGATTTTCCTTTTCTTCTATTGCAGACACTTTAGATTCAAACTTGGGGGACAATGATCTTAGAACTTTTTCAACCACAATAGCCTCTTTTATTTCTTCCCCCAAGTTTTTCATGCAATTAACAATCTCATCTACCCGAAGGAAATAGTTAGCCACACTTTCATCATTATACATTCTGAGATTCTCATACTGAATCCTGAGGGTTTGAAGTTTAGCACGCTTTACCTGTTCATCTCCTTCGTAGCTGAAGACAATCTTGTCCCATATTTCTTTTGCGGATGATATTGCATAACCTTCACGAATTCTGTTTGAGATAAGCATCCCAGCAGAGTATTGACTGCTTTAGCATTTGTTTCATATTTCTTCTTTTCGGTCGTATCTGTAGGAGTAGCTGAAGGAAAAGTGTAGCCTGTATCTATGATATCCCAAACTTCTGTACCAAGAGATTGAAGATAGGCAATAACTCTTACCTTCCAATAAATGAAGTTTGTCCCATCAAAAATTGGTGGCCTGATTGATGCTTCCCTCTCGTAGTTGCTCATGATGAATGATCTTCCTTCAAGCGATCAAGCTTCTCTGAAGGACCTGCTCTCATACCAATTGTTGGAAATAATACTGAGAGGGGGGGTGACTCAGTATTATTAAGTTCTTTTAATAAATCTTCCTTATTTATTCTTTGAATTATTTTTGCATGTCAGTACCATAAAATAATGAGCATGAACAAAGAAAACAGATAGTCACACCAAAGAACACAAGATGTAAGGTGGAAACCCAATGTGGGTGAAAACCACCTGCTGCAATATGTCTCTATATTCTTTCAAATTAGAAACTCCGTTTACAATGGTTTTGTACTGGTGCAGTCCTTTACCAGTACGCAGGCTGCAACCTGCAGAGAGCTACAACTCTCTCTCGTTTTCCAGTCTCTCCTGGAAGGGAGCTACAACCCCCTACTTCTTTTCTTTCAAGGACCACTTTTCATAAATTTTCAAACTGGATCCAAGAACATCAAAAACCCATCAACTACACTTGCATCATCAATCTCTGATTTCACCAAAGCCAGCCCGCATACAGATCTGCAAATATTTCCTTATAACTTTGCAGTTGTTACATCAGACATACCCAGATCATAACATGTGTAAAATAAAACATGCATCAATAATTCAGACCCAGATTATTAGATTTATAGATCAAGCATATGCCACATATCACAGATCAAAATCATATAGAGATACCACTATTCCAGCCTTAATATTTTGACCCATCAATAGAACTTATCCTTCTCCTTACACTTAGGTTCCTTCTTCATTCAGATCTAGATCTGCACCAAAACCCAATCACAATATTCCAGATCTAGCACTTTATCAGATATTCGATAATTCAGAAGATGCTTTGCCAAATGATCTCCTTCCTCTTTTATAGTCTTAGGCCTTTCACAATACCACGGGCCAAAACCATAGGATCAAAAAACTGTTGGACTAATACCATGAACCAACCATGAAAGTACGTGAGATAACACTTTTGGATGCAATACCATAGGCCAAAACCATAGGATCAAAAACTGTCGGACTAATACCATGAACCAACCATGAAATTGCGTGAGATCAACACTTTTGACGAGGTACCATGGTCCAAAACCATAGGTTCAAATACCAAGGACTAACTACCATGGACCAAAGGTAAGTTCTCCAACATATACGCGCTTTTCCTTGCATGAAAGTGCATACCAAGGTCCAAAACCATAGGTTCAAATACCAAAGACTAACTACCATGGACCAAAGGTAAGTTCTCCAACATATACACACTTTTCCTCATAGTTTCAAATACCAAGGACTAACTACCATGGACCAAAGGTAAGCTCTCCAACATATACGCGCTTTTCCTTGCATGAAAGTGCGTGAACTTTTCTCTACATGAAATAAACTTTTCTCTGCATAAAAGTGCGTGAACTTTTCTCTACATGAAATAAACTTTTCTCTGCATATAAGTGCATGAACTTTTCTCTACACTATAATTTATTATCTGAGATGAGTGGGTTGCCATCAAGTACAACATATGTATCATAATGCCAACACTCAGATGCTAAACCCGTCCCGTAACGTTTGCGTCAGATCCACCCGAGAAAAGCTGTTGCTATTAAAGCAGAAGTTGAAAAATTACTCAAAGAAGGTTTCATTTATCTGATTCCATTAACGGATTGGGTATCGAATATTGTTCCTGTTAACAAAAAGAAAGGGACAATAAGAATATGTATCGATTATAGGGATATTAATCGAGCCTGTCCAAAAGACAATTACCCAACTCCCTATATCGATCAAATCATTAATGATTGTGCCGGCAGTGAAATATTTTCCTTCATGGATGGTTTTTCCGGATACAATCAAATCAATATTCTACCTGTTGATCAACCAAAAACAGCTTTCATTTGTCCATGGGGGACATTTTCTTATTGCAAATTACCTTTTGGGCTCAAGAACGCCGGGGCAACTTTTCAAAGGGCCATGTCTTACGCGTTTCATGATATCAAGCACATTGTGCAACCCTATCTCGATGATTTGCCTGCTCATTCATTACATTGAGATGATCATCCCATCCATTTACGAGCAATATTTATGAGGTGTAGGCATTATCGGATTAGGTTGAATCCACACAAGTGTGTTTTCTGTATAGAAACGGGTCGGTTACTGGGGTTTGTTGTTTCGAAAGCCGGCATTCACGTCAATCCCTCGAAGGTTGAAGCTATTGTCAAATTGCCTCCTCCTTTGAGTCTTCGCCAACTCCAAAGTTTGCAAGGGAAAGCAAACTTTTTATGTCAATTCATTCCTAACAACGTCGAGATCACAAAGGGTTTTACCCGGTTGTTGAAATAGAATACTCCATTCTTGTGGGATGAGATAGCTGATAAATCTTTTGATGCACTAAAACACACGTTGACCCATGCACCGTTATTGCATCCTCCCAAATACAACCAGGACTACTTCTTATATCTCGCCGCCTCCCATTCCACCATTGGAATGGTGTTAGTTCAGGAAGATGAATTCGATACTGAACATGTGATATATTACCTTAGTCAAACTTTAAATCCAACTGAGCTAAAATACTCACATGTGGAGAAATTGGCATTGGCAGCTGTTCAAGCTATCCAACGTTTTCGTCATTACATTTTACTATGTAAAACTACAGTAATTTCTAATTGCAACCCTATGATGTATATTTTAACCAAGCAATTGCTAGGGGTCAAGTACTCCAAATGGATTGTTATCCTCCAGGAGTTCGACCTGGAATTTGAAAAGTCTAAGTCAAAGAAATCTTTAGTTTTTGCAGAGTTAATGTGTGACTTCCTGTGTGCTGACACGGAAACTGTGGCGGAGGAGCCCATTGCGAACGAATCCTTGTTTCTAATCAACACTTTAGATCCATGGTATGGGGATATCATCGTTTATCTCTAGACCCAATCCTTTCGGCTAGAAATTTCAAGGTCAGAACGTCTAAAAATACGATTCCAGTCCCAACAATTCAGAATTATTGGAGATACTCTTTATCACCGTGGGGCGGACTCTGTTTTTCGATGTTGTTTAACTCATGAGGAAGCTGAAAGGGTTCTGAATGACTGTCACTCTAGAGCGTGTGGGGGTCATATGTTTGGGTATGCGATAGCCCAAAAGATATTGCGCACTGGCTACTTCTGGCCGTCTTTATTTAAAGATTGTATTAACGCGGTCCGAAAATGCCACAACTACCAAATTTTTTATCGAAAGATGCGTGCTCCACCTGCTCCTCTCCACCCTATTACATGTAACCCTCACTTGGCTGGGGGGCATGCGTATATCATCTTGCGGTATATTATTTTACTAAGTGGGCCGAGGCGATGCCTACATTTGAGGTAGACGGCAAAATAGCTGCGATTTTCATGTTCAATCATATAATTGCTAGGTTTGGTGTTCCACAAGCGATTATCACTGATCATGGGCATCATTTTCGAAATGTTATGATGACTGAACTTACAGGCCAGCTTGGCTTGCGTCACGATAGTTCAACTCCATAGTATCCACAAGCTAATGGTCTGGTTGAAGCCATCAACAAAGTTATAGTCATCATGATCCGACGAATCAATGGGATTCATAGGTCGAATTGGCATAACATGCTATTTTCAGCGCTTTGGGTGTATCGAACCTCAGTAAAAATGTCAACAGGGTTCGCTACTTTCCAACTAGTTTATGGTCTAGAAGCTGTGTTACCCATTGAATGCGAAATCCCGTCATTTCAAATGGCCATCAAGTTACTTCCAGCCACTTCCGAAGAGGAAAACCGTTTGTTATAATTGGCTCAGCTAGATGAGAATCGACGTGATGCTGCATTAGCAATCGAACCTCATGCCAAACGTATTAAAGCTCAGTATGATCGAAATGTTACCCCTCGAAATTTTTCGGAAGGAGACCTAGTCTTATTGTACGATCAAGCAAATGTTAGATTAGGCACTGGAAAATTTGCACCTATGTGGCATGGTCCTTATGTTGTCAAGCGAAAGCTGGCAAAAGGAGCCTATGAATTGGTAGACTTTGACGGGGTCTCTTTAGGTAAACCCAGAAATGGTCTTTACCTAAAGAGGTATTATGCTTAAAATTTGGGTGTGGAGATTTTTAGTTAGGTTAGTTTTCTTTCTAGCTGGTGTGTTTTAGTTTAAAAGTGTGCTTAGCTTAGAGAGTGTTTTTCGTCATTATTCCTACTTATCTTGGTTTTACTCTTGAAATTGCAGATGTTGACGCCTCTCCAAACATACATTGGTTTTTTTGATGGTGCTTGTCGTAATACACGGAACATTTCTTCCGCAGCTTGGGTTATCTATTCGCCCTCTGACGAGTTGGTATCTATGCATGGGGTAAGCCTCGGTCAAACAACGAACAACATTGCAGAGTATAGTGCAGCGATTGAGTTATTATCTGAATCTATTTCATTTGGGATTCGGAGTTTGATAGTGAGGTTAGATTCTGAACTCGTTGTATTACAGCTTAATAGAGTATATGCCATTAGAAATCTAGTGTTATTGAGATTATTTTTGAGAGTGCATCTCTTGGAATGTGAATTTGATTATATTGAATATCAGCATATTCCAAGATATTTAAATACATTAGCAGATGCAATTGCTTCTCGAATGTTAAGTAGACATTTGCAATAATCATACAAATAAGTTTAAAAACATTCCATAACATGTTTTACCAGATAAGCTGGTAATAGTGATATAGTATAATATAGGAGTGTGTCAAAATATACATCGTCCTCGATCATAGGTTGAAAAACACCTTATGATCGGCAAAAAGGATAGTACAAAAAGCAAAAATGTCATATGTGTCTACAATAGGCAATCATCCTATCACTGGTGATGATCTCGATAAGAAACCACTGTACGGGCCACCTTACAAAGGAACCTCCTGAAAGGCCCTAGGACCCCAATCACATAGCGCTGTAGTAGAAGGGGGGTTGTTGACTACCACAACAATTGGTGATTCACTTGGAAGTTATCTCTGAAAGTTTTTTGAAATTTCTAAAACTTCCAAAATAAAGATAGTTTTGAAAATAAAACAAATTATATGGAATATAAGGTAAGAATTATTGCTTTTGTAATAAAACAATCATTTTCCTAACTACCATTCTTTTGACTATTCTTTTCTTATAAAATGTAACATTGTCTACATCATTCTTTACTTGGTTTTTTAAAGATAAAAGCCATGAGTCTCTCCCCAAATTGGTTTTTGGTTTACTCTATTGTCGTAGGTAGAGCCTCTGCTACTAGCAGGCATTCATAGCCTTGACAGGGTTACCTTTTAACTAGCAATGATCCAGTATTCCACTTAAATCAAAATGCAATTTTAAATATAAGCACGTAATTATACTTATTGCTCTTTTTATTTTCTGAAGTTATTCATTTGTTGCTTTATCTTTTCATCTGTATTTCCTAATGGACAATGTCTTGGTTTGGTTACCAACATTAACAATGCCATTCACTTGATTCATAACTTAACAGAACAAGTTGGCTCATGATGAGACCCCTTGTCTTTTGATTATTATAATCATAAGCCATTACCCTGTTTTGATATGTGGTTTTGGTAATGTCAATTCAATTATAATCTTATTGTTACACAAAATATTGTCACCATGGCTATTTGCAGTCAGTATGGGTCTATCATCACTTATACTATCCTCCTAAGCAAGTCTCGGACCTCAGCTCTTCATGTCAAGCTTTGAAAATGAGAGAAAGACATTAAAAATCAACAAAGCTCTGGTTCTGCACTTTCTCTCACTATTGCCTGCGGTCCCACACCCCCTGTTCATATTACCTGCAGACCTGCCCGCTCTGTCTCTAAAGGGGTGGGTGCGGACCCCTGTGAAAGTCAAAAAGGCGCAAGTTTATTCTAAAAAACTCACTTTGGGTTAATTCTAGATGATTCTAGAAGGAATTTTGACGTGGATGGTTCGCTCTTAGGTGGTTCATGCATCCCAAAAGAGAAGCATCTAATCCCTTGATGAGAGGAGCTATCCCTTTGAAGGAGGGCTTTACCCCTTTGAAGGAGGACCTAGTAACTTCCCTCCATTGCACTATAAATTAAGGCATTGGGTTTGTTGCTAGGGAGGTTAGAAGCTGAACATTTTTTAGGGTAAATGCTGGTGGATTTGAGACTTCCTAGTTGAGCTTGAGAGGAGAGATCACATACCTTTTGGCTTCATTGGGAAGAGAGTGAAACTTGTCAAAGTAGAGGAGACTTCTTGTTGGATCCTGGGAGGAGCTTGTACAACATCAAGGCACAGGTTGTAAAGTTCTTCTTTGATTTGAATTAATACAATTAGATTCATTTTTCTCAACAAATTGTCTTATGTCATTTGTTTCATGAATTCATTGATCATCATGATAAGTATGCTTTATGATATTGGCTTTTCAGGTGCTATTTAATTTTTTTGCTTGTTTGTGTTTGCAGATTCGCTTAAAGGGAGCTCATTTGGATCAAAGGAGCGAATCTTCCACAAACTTGCATTAGACCCAAGGTAGGCCTAAAACACTTGCTTGCCTTTGTTTATAAATTGCATATTTAGAGAAAGATAGTTTTTTATTGGCTTGCTTGTCACTAGATATCATTAGATACTAGGGAGATCGATCTTGTCCACAAGAATGACTCATTCCGTGTGACACTTATGATCATGGTAAGTCGGCTCTTGATGAGACCTCTTATCCTTTAATTTTAGGTATATTTTAGAGTTACACTCTGAAAATGAAACCTGACTAAGTGGGGAGGGTCATTGGCCCCTTAAGAGCTTCTAGACGACAGTTGTAAAGTCTTTACAGATGCCTTTTTGGACAGAGACTTTGCTTTGTACAGGTACTTTTCTAGACTGATATAAAGAAGGCTTTTCTCTTTTAAAGTTAAGCTTCATCAAAATCAGATAATTAAGGTACATTTCATATGTGAAGATTACATTCATAAAAATCTTTACTTATACAAGTGAAAAGTCAAAATTGAAAAGAGACTATCCTTTATAAAACCAAAAGTGAATGCTTTTGAATTGGTATTATTATTTCTAAAGAAAATTTTTAACTATGGGCAATAATATACAATGAACAAAAGAGATCATCTTCTATGGAAAGTATTTCTTTAGGACTTGTCCATTAACAGGTAGAGATTCTCTCTTACCTAATAAATCCTGTAGCAGAAAAGTTGATGGGCCTAACTGTTCCACAATCTGAAATGGGCCAAGCCACATTTGTTGGAACTTGGTATGCTTAAATTTCTCTTCATGGGCTTTATCCCATTTTAATACTAGGTCTCTAAGTTGGAAAGATTTTGAAGCTACAAAATTTGAATTAAAGGAGGCTTTGACTAACTGCTGATGATGTGCATGCGTGGTCCTGGCTTTTTACCTTTCCTCTTTAAGCTTAAGAATTTGTAATTATCTAACCTGCATAGATGAGGAAGGGGTTTCGCCAATGAATTGAACTAAGGCTAAGGAGGGAATGGCTACATTTGTTGGTAAGACTGCTTCTTTCCCATAGACCAAATTAAAAGGAGAATTGTCGATGGAGGCTTTCTGAGTTATTTGATCTACCCATAGAGCAAACACTAAATACTTATGCCATTTATTTTGGCCTTGGTCAATAGTACGTTTAATGATCCCGATAAGATTTTTGTTTGTGGATTCGGCTAGTCTATTCCCTTGCGGATAATAATTTTCTGAATACTTAAGCTTAACACATATTTTAAGAGAAAATTATGTCATAGCATTACCTAAAAAAAAGATGCATTATCAAACATTAAAGCATATGGTAAGACAAATCTGGTGATGATAATTTGATCTATAAATTCAATAATATTTTTTTAATTGGCTACCTTCAGTGGGATTGCCTCTACCCATTTGGTGAAATAATCAGTGGTTGTAAGAATGTATCTATGTTGTTTAGAAGAATGAGGAACGATCTCACCTATTACCTCCAATCCCCATTGTTCAAATGGTTGGTCGATGTTGACAGGTTGTAATGGCAGTGCGGGTTTTTCTATCTTCCAATAGTTGTTTGACAAACCTTACATCTTCTTACATAACTATGTGCATCTTTGAACAGAGTTGGCCAGTAATAGCCGGCATGTAGGATTTTATGTGCCATAGTGTCACTACCAAAGTGACCACCAGCTGGTCCATCATGAAGTTCCTGCAACACCTTTTCTGCCTCAGGTTTTTCAAGACATCTAAGTAAAACAGAATCATAATTTCTTCTAAAAAGTACATCATTGACAATCTGATATTGCCTTGCTTTTAATCTCAAGGCTCTTTTCTTTGTGTAATTCAATTGGGCTGGTGCATATCCATTTTTCAAGTAAAATATGATATCAGCATACCTTGATTTTATGTCGTTAAGGCTTACCTCATAGATTTGTACATCGTCACCTAGATGTTGCAACTCTGATAGATTTGAAGCGCCCGCCAACATCCTACAAAAACCTTAACCTTTTACAATTTTAGTTGGTTTAATTTCTATGTCATATTCTTGCAAGGCAACGACCCAATTTGCTCTCTTTTCTCCTACATCCCTTTGTATTAAAAGATTTCTTACTGCTGAGAAGGGTACTATAACTTTAGTGTGGGTCTTGAGAAGAAAAGGTCTGAAGAATTTATAGATTTGAAAACAACAAAAGCCTATTTTCAACATATGAGTAATTTAATTCAGCTCCTTGCAAATTGGAGCTAAAGAAAGAGATTGGAGCTTCAGCCTTATCCTAATTTGCTTGTGTTAATATGGCCACATTTGATTTCTCGGAAGTGAAAGTATATAAAATGAAATGATTGGAAAAATTCAGGGTTGTTAGAGATGGGGTGTTAATAATTGCTTGTTTTATCAAGCCAAAAGCTTCATGTTCCAAATGTCCCCATTTAAACAAATATTTTTTCTTTATCATGGATTGAAGAGGTAAAACAATTCTTGAGAAGTCAGGGACAAATATTTTAACAAAATTTATTTGACCAAGGAAAGATTGCATTGATTTCTTGTTATGTGGTAAAGGTATTTCAGAGATTTCTCTAATTCTGTCAAGGTCAATATGAATTCCTTCCTTGGAAACAATGAATCCAAGGAGCTTTCCTTCACTTAACTCGAAAAAAGACTTTTTTTGGTTTAGAGAAATTCCATACTTTTGGCAACGTTCAAAGATTTTTTTCAAGTCTCTTAGATGATTACTACACTTTTTGGAGTATATTGTTATATCATCTAAGTAGATCACTACTGATTTATTTACCAAACCTTTGAAGGCTATATCCATGGCTCTCTGTAAAGTAGCACCAGTGTTGATTAGTACAAATGGCATCTTCTGATAAGCATAAGTGCCCCATTTTGTCCTAAATGTAGTTTTCAGCTGGTCATCTGGATGTACTAAAATTTTGTTATAACCTAAGAATCCATCCAGGAAAGACATTAGTTCAGAGCCTGCTACTAATTGCAAAATCTGCTCCATAGGAGGTAATGGGAAATTGTCCTTTTAGCAAGTTTTCTTGAGGTTGCGGAAATTTATACATATTCGAATATCGTCGTTCTTCTTCCTGACTGGGACAAGATTGGAAACCCATCAGTAGTGTCTCACAGGAAAAATAATTTTGGCTTTCAGTAGTTTATTAAATTCATATTTAATTTGACTTTCTAAATTAGGATGGATTTTCCTCAATTTCCGTTGAATAGGTCTTTCGTCAAATATCATAGGAATAGTGTGTTGGATAATAGAGGTGTCATATGTTTGAGATCTTCATAGTTCCATGCAAATATACTCTTATATCTTTTCAGAAAACTTATAAAAGATGCTTTTTCGTCTGACGTAAGACCTAGACCTAAGTTAATGTTTTGAGGTTTTAAATCAGTCCCAATATTGATCAATTCAAATCTCAGAGTTGAACTTTGGAGTTTTGAATTAGTAGATCGTTTAAATCTATCTTTAAGGTCATATAAATCTTCCAACTTAACTATGGACTTTGGTATAGCATTAATGACCATTTCTTGTTTAAGGTTGTTATCATGATGGTCTTCGTCAACTATCTGGTCATCGTATGAGCCTTCTGAGGTTAGGAAGCTTATGATATCCAGATCGTTATTAAAGACTCTCTAGTTGGTGATATTATCAGGGATGGAAGGCCTAAAAATTAATTCGATGGAGAATCGATCTGGGCTATAATCTTCTGGAGGGATAAGCTTGGAAGTGACATTATCTAGAATATCAGCACTAGCATTCTAGAGTCTTGGGATAGGGGAAATATTAAACGTAGTAAGTGGAGAGTCAGATCTTGAACTAACGATTGATAATGTTTCAAGTATCTTGATAAACAATGTATAATGTTTCTTACATGTCTTATGACAATTTCTGAATCCCTAAACACTTGGAGGTATTTTATGTTAAGGCCAATTGCCTTAAACAAACCTTGAACTAGTGCTTCATATCCAGTCATATTGTTGGTGCAATCAGTCTACATGCTAGCATAGTTTTCTCCCCCCTCTGGGCTAACTAAGATGCAACCTGCTCCTACTACATCATTTGATTTAGATCCATCAAAAAATAATTTCCAAAATAAAGATTTAGTTACAGGATTATCTACAAAATTTACACATTTAGAAGTGTCTGTTTGGGAAAAAATTTCAATTTGAGAGACAAAAAAGTTTTCTAAGAATGGTGAAGTATGAGAATTGGAATTCCCTAGAAATGATTCTACAGAATAATTTCCAACGATATTGTTGTTATATGCCACTGGTTCATTTTCTCCTTCTAATTCTGTCACTATGAACTTCTGATGTTTCTCGCGATCAACCCTTATTTGATTTGGTTTACCGTTATAGGGAAGCCACGGGTGAGACCAGTCAGTTGCAAAATAACCATGAAGTTTTTTTTAACCAGTCTCTACTAAGGATTAAACCATAGAACTCAAGAATGTCAGCGACAAGTATGTCAATGACTTGGAAAACTTTGGGGTTTGATGAAAGTCTGATGGTTACTTGATTAAGTTTCCCGACAACTTCAACCTGACAGCAATCTAACTGAACAATTCGTACAACGGATTTCTGAGAATGAACATTCAACTTCTCACAAATTGTTCTGGTAAATATGTTAGATGAAGCTCTAGAATCAACCAGACAGTTGTGTAACTTTTTGTTAAAGACTTCAAAAGTAAGAAGAAAAGGTGGATGTGTGATTTTTATCTTCCTCTAATTAAATCTATATCAGTTGGATCTATTTTATTCAAAGAAGCACTAGGGGGTCTTCCCATTTCTTAGGCAGCTTGTGAGATTACGACAGAAGGAAGTGGTGCAGTAGGTACTAATTTAAGTTCTTTCAGAAGTAACTTTTGCCGATGTTTCAATTTTCTAAGCTCATGAAATGTAATGTTTACCCTAGTTTCCTCATATCATCGATAATATTATATTCCATTTCATCAGAAACTATCAAAGTTTTAGATGAAGGAGAAGGATCCAATTGATTAGGTGTTGTCTGAGTGGATTTTGGTACAGATTTCTTACCTATTGCTTTATCCCTAGGCGGTTGCATTGAAGCCTTATGTTTGGGATTTGTTTGTGACAATTCGATAGGATTTTTACTTTGGGTAGCGACGGGTAAGGCTTCTTAAGTTTCTTCATCGGGAAGTATAAAATCCCACATCCCTTGTAACTCTGCTACTTCCTCCTCATCCGTTTGTTCTTCGCTAGGTGAAACTTCGTCCTCATCTGACTCGGAATTTTATATGGCATTTGGAGGCTTAGGATCAACAGGAGAATTCCTTTTGAATAGTCTGAAAGGTTTTTTAGAGGAAGTCTCTGCTACCTATTTCTTAATATCAACCATTTCATTAAACATGGTTTTGAGGACTTTCTGTAATCCTTCAATATCAAAAGGATCTTTCGGTGGTTTCTTCTTAGACTCATCTTTGAAAGTTACTTTCTTAGATTTCCTTTCTTCTAATGTGTTTCTTTTTTCGACATCTAGGATGTGTTTCTCTACAGCTATTGCCTCTTTCATATTTTCTGCCAAGGTTGGTTTGGCAGCTCTATCAACAAAGATAGTTGTGTTTGACGGCAGAGAAGAGATGTACCACTAATTTTGGACCTCATCGCTAGGCTTAGATGCCACTTGTATTTTATTCAATAGTTTATTGAAGTGAGAGTTGAAGTCCTTGATAGGTTCTCTTGGCTCAGCTTTCAAATTGGAGAGATCATTAATTAAGGTAGTTGTAGATCTATCATCTCCAAACTTTGTCAAAAAATTCTCTTGAAAATCATCCCAGCTATTAATAGAACCTAATGGTAATGAAAAGTACCATGATCCGACTATTCCCTGCAAAGTATATGGGAATAGTATTACAACTGCGTCTTCCTCCTCCACTTAATTCAAGTTAATGGACAACATAAAATTATTTATATGTTCTTCAGCCAATAGGCATTATCAGGATTGAAATTAGGCAGCCATTTTTCTGGATGTGCTGGTAATTGATGTCAAGGAGAAGCCATCCTAACAGCTGCCAGGTTTGTCCATGGCCTTGGAGCATTTTGTGGGGGATTTTGTGCCATTGCTAGTATGTGGGTAGGGGAAGGTGTTGCAGTATGGTTTGAAGGTGATTGGGTAGAGGAAGATATAGCTCATGTACCTATGTGAATCACAATATAGAGTGTTGAGATGGATGATTGATCTTGTGAGGGTATAGATGGGATGGATGAAGATGATGATAAAACCTCGCTATGAGATTCAGATGGTGTATTCTTAGCTTTCTTCCAGCTTGTAAGAGGAAATTCAAGCAAAGGTATTCCGAATTTTTCGCTCTGTACTCTAGTTAACAACCGAGATGGAGTGAACTGAGAACACTATCCTGAGATATCTCATATCCTTCTTGTGATAGCGAAATCCCTTGTAATTTGTGAATCAAAGATTGAACTTCAGGGGCTTCAGTAAGAGAAGAAAGCTCTGGATTGATTGGGTTTTCAGCAATGAGTTGTATAATATCATGTACAACTTCTCGCTTGGGGTCAGGGGATTTAGAAGACTTTCGAGAAGTTGGAGGAGAGGGTGAGGAAGTTTTACTCTTAGCCTGTTAATTTGGATTTACTTTCCATTCACAGTTCATGCCCTCCTTCTAGCGCCAAAATGTTGAAGCCTCAAAACGTGTTGCCTCAACATGAGGGAAAACCACCTGGTTCGGACCTTGATTGGCAGCTCCTTTTCTATTTGGAGTAGTGGCTCCAACTGGGGATAATGGGACTAGTTTCCCAATCTGTTTAATGCTTGTGCTAAATGGGGTGATGTGTGATGTGTTTAGAGTAACGCTTTAATCTAACGGTAATCTAGTCTAAACTAATCAATCACAAATGCATTTAACTTCTAATTTCTAAAAGTTGTCTAAACATAATATACCCGAGATAAACTTGATGTACGCGATCTACAATAATTTTTAAAAGCAATTGGTAATAAATATCATTCAATTACGATTAGAAGTGAATCTATTTTAACAATAATCATTTCGTATAAAAAGTTAGCCGAAACGATTGTGAGAAATATATCGCATAAAGAGTTATTCATATATTCAACATAAAATAAAGATCATCATCATACAGAAGTGCAATAACGATAATAGAAATCCAAACTTTCATACATAGATAATTCGGAAAAGAAATGATTGCTTAATACATAAGTAAAAAGGATTATGAGATAAAAGTACCATTTATAATACATCCTACTCATGTGTTTCAGCAATATTGATCTATCTTCAATCCATTCAACAACATCTAAGAGTAAAAAAGTGAAATTTCAGTAGAAAATGCTAAATCAAATAAAAATAAATCATGTTCCATATATTTCACCAGAACTTCCTCAAAGGGACAGAAGTGCATGTTTTGAAGAGAGTTTCTAATAAAATTATGGACCCCTCTCTAAATGCATGAGAGGGGTTTAAATACTAAAACTATAAAACTAAAAATTTATTATTACAAAAATTGCTGCGGAGGTTTAAACGACCCGCCCCAATTTATGCAAAAATAAAATCAAAATTAAAGTAAAAAGGGTGACTAACTATGTTTCATTCGATCCTTCAGATCAAAAATATCCACCATAGGCCTCAGCTATGTAGGCCGATCGACTTCAGCTTTCAACTATCCATCAAATACAACATCAGTCGGTGCTAGTGCCATTTTCTCGGCAGAAGTGGTTAGGCATCACAGGGTCATCCATTGGCTATGAGGCTTAACCAAATGTCGCCAATATGCCTCCCAATCTAGCTTGGTCATTTGCCTTATCACTTCCGCTTTTTCTTCCACTCCCTATTTCCATTGTTGTTCCAGTTGTTTTGCATCTGGAAGGAACCCTGGAATGGACTTTGAAACTAGATTGGCACCATGAAAATTCTCATTGATATTTTCTATGATAATGTTTGTTGTTGTCGCCACGTCCAATGTTGCCTTTTCCACTTCTTTAAGTCGAGAATCCCAACTTGCAAATAGAATTTCCTTATGTGATTGTTTTAGCTTGGGCATGTCAGCTTTTCTCCCCTCCTCTGTATTTTGCCGAGCGATGTGATCAGAGACATTTTTAAAGATCTCATCATATTCAAGTCACATTTTTATGACTTGACTTGTCAGTTTATCACTTGTTTCACAATAAGATTTCTACTGTGAAATCTTCTGGCACAGTAATTCTACCTGATGTGTCAACTGGGAATTAAGTTTGAGTGCTTCGGTAATAAACTGATTAATTTTTTGATCCTCTTTATGTAGATCAGTTATTGCCTACACCTATGCTTCTTTCTTGGCTGATCTGATTTGATGTTCCATTTGCATCTTTTCAAACTCCTGTTGAAGCTTGGCCAACTGTATCTTTGCCTGCTGGTCGGATTTGACTTGTTATAATTGTTGCTCAAGCGACGTTATTTTATTTTCCTTTTCCCTAAGCAACATTTGGACTTGTGTTTCTTTGTCTATAGTCGTTGTAGCATAAGCACTTGCAAACTACGAGAGTATTGTTAAGTTAGCGGATGGATCGATAGGCAAGTCCTTGCATAGAACATCCATTAATTCATTTTCAGGGGTAGTAGCAGCTATAGAGTCCAATTTTCTTTTCTTTCTTTGCCTTTTTCACCATGGCCTTATGCTATGGGATATATAATACATCCATAGGGGGTTTTTTGTCAACATTTAGAATTATTTCGGAGGTGGGGGTAACCAGGATATGCTCTACTTCTGGTTCTTTTGCAGTTTCTTCCACTGTAATTTCCATAGCTTTTTCTTATTGAGGAGTTTGTGACTCTGGCACCTATTCCTCTATATTAATACTTTTATTAAAATTATCCCACTCTTCCTCTAAGTCAATTACCGTGGGTTTTATTGGTTGTGCAAAGGTAGTAGGGATTTCAACCTGCTTGCTAGCTGAAGCTTCTTTAGCTATCTTTTGTGTAGATTGGGTTGTATCCTTTATGCTCCTGCTTTTGCCATTTTATGATGAATGTCTTGATTCCCTGATATATTTTTCTTGAGACTCTGCTCCAGAATTGGATTTGTAGTTTTGTTTGGAGTCACCTTCTATAGTCACACTGGGAGTAGGCTCCCTTATTGGTTCAATTAACAATTGGTCCAATGGGACCATTGCCAACCTTCTTTCTCTGTAATTGTAAAACTTTTCCAGATCTTCTTGGTCAAAAAGTAGTTGTGCCATATGCTTCACCTCTGCAAAGGTGTTTTTTTGCAAAAAGATATCATCAAAAACATCCTCCTCATTAGTGAATACTTTTATTTTCACCAAAGTGGTGAAATTCTTGACAGTGCCAAACAGGTCATATTGTTGTCTAAGGAATTTGGGTAATTGCAGAGATAACATGTTCTCTGCTTCTTTGAATGCATTTCCCTGGTCCTGTAGTGCAAATGCTCAGCATTGTACAGGGAATGCAGGCCAAATGGCCTTCTTTGACTCTTTTAGTGTATAGCTCATTCCTCCCTCACTAGTTGTCTGATAGGCTATCTCCCTAGCCATCAATTTATCTGGAACATAGTATGGAAGGATGTGGGGGGAGGTGATGCTACCAAAAACTCTGATATATGTAAATGTTTCCTCCCCAAACCATCTGGCCACTCGGAGGATGTCAACTTCAGCTTCTTGGGAAAACCTAGGGATGTCTCGATTATAAACCCGCTTATGAATAGAGAGCATAGCTCCATGGCAAATATTGAAAAAATGTGGTTGAAAATTAGATTCCCACATGACCTTGTGGTAAAAGTGAATGGGGAGTGGATTTCGAACAGTCCATTTCCATCCCATGATGGGGAACTTTGAACTAAAACAAATAGTTTCCATAACATAGGCGCTCATAAAAAATGGAGGGTAAACCCTTGAAGCAATACTTCTTCTCCTTCTATACTCGATAATTATTTTTGCTAAATTGTCTAACAATATTTGGGCCCAATTCATAGTAGTTGCGTTAATGACTGTGTCTATTAACGACAACCACTCCAGGGAGAACTTGGTAATATCAGGTTTGCCAAACAGTTTAACATAGCCGTAGCAAAACTATAAGGGGGACAAATAGATGAAATAGTGTACATACCATTTTTGTCTTTATTGATGTTCTCTTCATTATTCGACCAGGTGCGGGTGCAATCTATTGGGTCGTTTTTCTCTTTAGCAAAATTTTCTATGAATTTCCTATTGTAGATGACTTGTGGCTCTGGTAGGTGGTACATAAGTTGTAAATTATCTGGGGTAAAAGATCTGATGACCCCTTGGCTTCTTGTCTTGAATTCCCTATACGAGATGTCTACTTCATCGATAACCCATTTTACCATGTCGGTATAAGGGATTATCTTTGGCCGAAAGGCTATGCAGTGCAAAAACGAGCAAGATGTCTCTAACATGGAAGTGTCTGAGGAATCTCGTCTATCAACTATAACATTTGTTTCCATAATCCTCGGTTGTTCCTCCTCCAGTATGGTGTACATAGTCTCACATGTAGAGGTTCCTCCCTCTCTGTTGCATGTGGTGTCTATGAACAGGGGAGTCATCTATGTCTTCTCAAAGGCTACAGCCTTGCCTTTCTTCCCCATTGTTCTCATCGCTCTACTCTGTGGGTTTTTCTTGAAATGAAGAACAACAACTATCAGACACTCAAACAATGAACGTAAAAATGAAATAATGTAGATAGCTTGTAAGGTGGTAAAAGAAACATTATCTGAACGCATGTAACAAGATATCGTATCAAACTAAATGGCCTTTCACACATACATGCAGTTATTTCCTACTAATGCCCACTAATGATGCGTTATCCCTTAGGTTTATTGCTCATAAATGTTTGCATTGAAAAACGGGATGAAAGATTCTAGGGTGGCAAGCCATTATACTATGATGATAGCAATTGTGCGATTTGCAAAGCAATATTGCAAGATGTGCCTTTTAGAATTCTTAGCTCCTGTTGTGTGTCTGCGAGATGTGAGATGCGAGCCATCCATTAGTTGTTTCACGTATGGTTAATTGTTGGGTTCATCATATGCAATAGACTTGACGAACTCAAAATATTTTCTTTTAATACTCTAAGGCGTGGGTCCGAGCGCGAATTGCTTTCTCAATATTGGCTTATGGTAAGTGCAAATTGTTTGCATGAATACCCAAAATGAGATGCAATAAAAGTCAAAATTCCATCATGGTTTCGTAACTCGCAAATCTTGCTATAACGTATTTAAGAGAGATCTCTTTATGGGTCGTGATATGCAATGTGAGACTTAAGCCTAAAAAGCTTAAGGACTTCCGTTTTTGTCGGATTTTATGATAATTCAGACCATGGAGCCCTTATTTTAAATGCTTTGCTTGATTTTGGAGGTTTTTTAGAAAGGTCCTTTAGTGGGTTTTAGACATGCTATATATGAAAAGGTAAGTCTTTAGTAGTTTGCAAAAAGGTTTTTTAATTGTTATCTTTGCTTTATTCAAAAAATAAAAGAAATGACTAAACACTAAGTTTTGTTTTTTGAATGAAAAATTTTAAAGGGTCCCCATTTAGTTAATGTAACGTTAACTACTATTATTAACTAATGGGGGGTTGTTCAATACCACAACAGTACTATAATTCATTTATATGTTTATTCAATGTCTTTTAGCATGATTAGATTAGTTATGTGCAACTAGATGTCTTTTGTATATTCATACATTGATTATCAAGGTTTTATGTTGTGATTAAGCTTGTCTTTTCTATGTGCAGGACTTGATCTGGAGCTAGCTCAAGGGACTTCCACCTAGCTTCATTGTGCTCTCTAGCAACTCTACACAAAGACTCAAGGTAATGAATTTGTATCTCTTTGATAGTTAGTTATTTAATATGGACATGCATTTATCTTTGTGAAAGTTGTAGATAATCTTATAGTCTACCAAGGGTCCTGGGAAGACCCTTGAGGGTTCCTTCATCCTCCATACACTGTGCATTAATACCTATAGTAGAATTGGTGACTCTGTTGGGAACAACGCTTTAGTTCCCAGTTTTCCTAGAAAGTTCCTAGATCTCTCCTTCTTCTAGACCTTCCTATACTTCTTCATTCCTTTTCTAACCACTCAGGACCTTGCAACACTCTTCTTTCATTTCTCAACCATGGATCTAATCCCCACAGCCCTTTTTTGAAGTGCTTTCCCTCACTAACGCAGGTACTAGTGTAAACAAAGCTTTATAAACCACTATAGCTTCACAAACATAGCGTTAGTGCCACCAGTAACTCTTTGTGGCCTCTAGCACAGAGTGTTAGTCACCCATTTTTTGATAAACATCAACGTTTGTGACCTCATAGGGTTGGGAAACTTGCTTCTGGACTGATAAGGGATATGTAGTTGTGTTTTGTTTGACTGATCTGTGTCCTGAACAAATTCTTTTCTTAAGAAAATAGCTTTCCTTCTTAAATTTTTTATTTTCATAAAAGAAAAAATCAATAGTTTTTATTGTTTTCTACTTATTTTGTTAGTTCTGCATTATTTGGTTTCAATAGTTTTTAGTGAGCATTGAAAAGTTTTGTCGGTTATGCAAATGTTTTATTGAGTAGGATGCATGGAATGACTATTTATGTAAGAATGACTCTCCATTTGTAGAAGCAACTTATTCATCGAAATTGAAAATTTACAAGCATTATTTTTTGCATGATTTGAGTGAGAGTCCCATAAAATATCATACGTCAACAACCCTACTGAAGACTCTAACAAAGTACACTTAAAATCTACCAAATAGAATCAATCAGAAACTCTTTCTAGAGTAAACATACATTAGTTTAAGCTAGGATCTTGGGTTAGGCAGTGTGAGTAAACTGCCCAAGTTCATACACCAAAACTAGTGTCATTAAAGAGAGAAATCCTTTTGCACTCTTACTACTGGGACCACTCCAGTAAAAGCAGAGCTAAATATGAGACAACATCAGACTGTAAGTGAAGGTAGCCCACCTTTGCTTACATCTCCTTTGGGTATTATGTGTATTGAGGATCCCTTCGAGGATATCGGAGCTGAGTCGGGGACTTAGTTATCCTACCCACACACTGTATTGTGTACAACTATTTTCTCCCCGGTAGTGTCTGTGATCTGAGGTATCCTAGTGGCCATACTTTTAGGGACTAACACAAGGTGACTGGGGTGGGATGCCCTGGTACCTAACATAGACAGACCTACTCTGTCTTTAGTTTTTGGGAGGGTGCTCTTCTTCACAAGAGTACTTGGCCCCTCAATCGGAAGTTCGAGCAAAGCTCTAGAGTAACCGTAACTGTACATTTGGCCAATTGTCTCTATTATTCATTGTGATACTGGGTTTCATCTCCAGTGATTGTTTCTTATCAGACAGGGTCATTTCCCTCTGCTTGTTGATTGATTTACTTAGTGTATTTTTTATTTTTTAGGTTCCAGAGTGTTATCATTAAGAATTTAATAAACATCACTGTAAAATTTACATTCGGCCCTCATCGTCAATATATATGATTTTTATGACTTCTCCCACTCACTTTGGAGGATCCGTCGAGCTCTAGTGAGCCAGATTCCCCATCTTTTGGAAATCAGTCTCTGAGATCTCACACAGAATCTGTTTGGACATCCAACGATTCAAGCTTACCAGAGGATTTCTTTACTAAAGGATTTCTTCCTCCATACAACCCTCTGATCATGAATCTGTTGGGCCCACTCTTGTTCCCATTGCATATGTACCTCCTTTGTCTTCAATTGGAACACTTCCTCCCATCCCATCGATGACTAACGGGTTGTGGGATTTTTTGGACACTTTTCGTCCCCCACAACTTCCCCAGTCGATAATCAATATCACACATTTGATGGCAACCCTGCTATCCCATTTGTCCCAGGTTCAACCTCTATCATGACACCCTCCACGAGTGTAACCCAGTCAATTCCAGGTTTCGCCCCTTTAGTGTCAAACCTTGTACCTTTGACAAGTGCTACATATAGCGCTACTTATAACGCTCAATATAGCACAGTTAGTGTGGGTCCCTTCAACCAAAAATATGGTTGGCATCCATTGTATAGTTCTAACCCTCATATTCAAGTATTTAGGGGCACTCCCAATATGCATATACCGGCCAGGAACGTAACAGTTCCCCCTCCGTTTTCAGGCATGAATGGTCAGTCACCGATTGACATGAACACTCCTTATGCTAGTCAAGGACTTATGGTTAGTTCTGTGGCAAGTGGGAACCCTCAAGGAGGTCCAAATCAATCCATGGGGGCACCCAACTCATAACCTAAAATGAGTTAAGGGGGCATTTCTTACCCTGGGGGCACTTCTATCCCCCAACCTAACAATCCCTATGGAAATCCACATTACAATACCATACCCCAAGGAACCTACTATACCACACAACCTTTGTATAATATTGGGAACAACACGATGGGAGGACTGCAAGGATCCTCAAGTCATATGTCATCGCCTTGGTCCGATTTGGGGGCATCACACACTCTGCCTTTCTTGGCAACGCTTGCAATCCCCGACTTGTAAAAAATTACAAATGACCCCATCTATCGTAACTTACTCTGGCCGCCAACCCCGCATAAAATACCGACATACATCCCTAAGTTCGAAGGGGAACAAGGGGAGGATCCAGGTACACACTGTTAGAGTCTTATAGTGATAGGATTCACAATTTTGAATTGGCTAAGTTTGAGCCTTGTAATGTTGTACACACCTTTGCTTTCTGCAAATGTTTTCCATATTAAAAAATGGTTAAAATGTAAAGAGGGTGTGTCCTAAAAGAAACATAAAAGGACAAAAAGAATAAGAAAATATCAAAAAATAAAAAAATATGAACCCCAAAATCAAAAATAGATCATGAAAGTGTGCAAGTCTAAATGCCACTACTATTTTACTGCTTTTTTGTTTTAAATAATGGTTGTGTGCAATTTGTCATACATGCCACAACCCATGGTAGTCAAACTGTTTAATCTTGGCTATTTCATGCTTTGAATTTTATGTTTATAGTTAGAGAATAAAATTTGACCAAACAATTTAATCTTGGCAGATCATTAGATAGGTAGAGAAAATAAAAGGAGCTCATCAGTTTAATCTGAGCCCTTGGATGATATAAGGTTAGAATTAGATAGTTTACTTTTCAAAATAAAAATGAATGATAAGGGTTTGCTAGTCTAAATGCACCCAAATAAAATGAAGAAAAAATGGTAGGGTAAGTAATGGGTAAGTAGAAGAAAGGTTGCTGAAGTATAAATTTGATTGGATAAAAGCACATTTATCATGCTTGATTATATGTTTCAATGTGCATGAGCATTTAAGAAGGCAAAAACAATGGTTTACAAGTTCATTTAATTAACTCCCCTTCATTCTTTTCATCCCTTTACTTACTAATTTCCCCATCCACAAATAAGTTCTAATACTTAAATCCTTCAAGTCATAAAGGCTTAGAGCATTTCTCTGACTTTTGGTGGGACCAGACCCTCGGCTTAATGACTTATGGACATCAAGTGTTAGAATTCCCTTCATAAAAGTCATTTCCCTTCACTAAACTAATAAAATCCTTTTTCCTAAGGCTAAACTTCCATTTGCTTAGGAAAAGTAAAAACCCCATGTTAAATTCTATTTCACTCAAAAAACCCACAAAAGTGCTTTATCCTAAGTGTAAGTGTATATAAATAAATTTCACAAATGTTACATTTATGCTTAAGGGTAGGTTCACTCCGCACATTCATTTCATATTAATTTCTAACTTAATTATATAATTGTTGAGCCTAAAAACTACTCTTTCCCTAGCAACTTTTCTCATCCCTTTCCTTTGTTTTTCCATGAAGAAAATGCATTCTCATCATCAATGACCAGTATATATTGCCTTAAGGATGACATTTAGCGATTTACATATTATACTTTTATGTTTTTTTGTTCGAATATATTTTTGTCTTTTAGCTACAGAAAGCAGCCTATTCTGCAGCTAATCACTTGTTCTGCATCTATCTTCATGATTCAACAGGTTACAGGTGTCAAACGAGGAAACTGGCCACACGGGTATCTTTAGAATGGTCACGACATGGATCCTATCCTAGTCAACCAGCCCAAATCGACAAAGAAACCAGGTCAAGACTCCGGTCAATGGAGAAGTCAAACGTAGAGACCGAAGGCAATAGGACTCTGCTTTGTGGATAATCAACACATTTCACAATGATGGGAAGTGTTATCCAAAAAAACTTCCTAAACCCATGGACTCTATTAGAGTCGGTCCTTACAGCCCTCCGTCAGAGATCTTTTCGCTTTTGCATATCATTTTTAGGTGTCTCGCTCGTTCCACTTCGTTGCATTTCGCTAGGGGCATGCCATTGACTGACGAGAGGGTCTAGTTGTCTTGTGTTTCCTCATGCTTGTCCCTGCAGGGTTAGTCAAAAATTTCTCAAAAATCACCAAAGTATATGATCATTGCATTCATCGTCATAAAAGGTTAGTTTCATTAAAAAGTCTTTAGTCCTAGAGTCTAGGGTTTTCAGTCCTTTGCATACACATAATAAAAGCCCGCAGGCCATGAGGTTGATTTCAAAAGATTCTCATTTAATATTTTTCTCAGAAAGCATTTAAAAACATTTTTAGTCCAAAACTCTGTTTTGGAACTAAAAATTGTTATTGTAAATAATTGTATTTGTTTTATCTCAAAAAGTTTCAGAGCAAGCCTCTGATCTTCTCCAAAGCCAAAATGCCAGATCCCTGCAAAAATCAACAAAATATTATCAGTCCAAACCTCAGAAAAAGCAAGAGAAAGTCAAAGAGCAGTATTGTATTAAAAGACCAAAGGTGAAAAAGTGCTGAAACATTATAAAGTGGGTAATGAAACAAATTTAAATCAAATCTGATTTGATAAGATATTTTGTTCACATACAAAAGGGGCAAACAAGTTCATTTATTCAAAAAATCCCAAGGCAAAATTGTGTTTGAGCTTTTGGAAGGCCGAAGCCATGTTTCATACCCGTGGACAGCATTTTGGAGGCGTGCGCTACCCATACAAGGTGTGCACTACGCACATTGTGCGCGCTACGTACTGGGCCTCAGCAACCAGTGTAAAAAACCACAGGCGCTACGCACACAGCATGCGCTACGCGTTGGGTTCGTGCGCTACGCACATAGTCACAGCACCAATTTTTTTTTGTTAATGCGACCAGATCTTGCCAAATCGACTCCAAATCTTGCAAGTAGGTTTTTCATGGCTGCTCAGTCAATTTTAAAATGTTTGTAGAGTGTTTAAGGTGGGAAATTTGATGTGTTGGGCGTAGAAAAGTGAAACCCTATGCTTATACCAAAATCAATCCTTAGGGTTTTTTAAAGACATGTGGGTTGCTTTGCGAAGATTTTCCCATTATCCATTGGTGAAATAGAGTCCCATACTCATTTGTAAAGTTTTAGCCAACATCACAAAGGGTGCACATTACACTTTTATTCATTTGTCAAAACTGTCCTTGTGATCAAAACAATGACTGTTTTATGCCAATACACTGAAACAGAGTTATTACCATTATGGCTTGGTTCTTATGATGCTGTGGTAAACATATTTGGGTTTTGAGTATGCATTGAAATTCTGATTTCACCACCCCAATATCAACATACATATTGCAGACATTGTGTTTTCAAAGCCATGTCAGACACAGATTCATTTTATGAGCAGGAGAATGACAGTGATTCCACAACAGAGGGTAATGTGCCACGGAGGCCTCACAGAGGTGGCAAAGGTGGTAAGCATCTCAGGGAAGAGCCTACTTCTTTGGTTCAATTGCAGGCTTGCAAACTTGCAATGGATTGTTTTCGCTATCAGTCATGCTATCACTATTATGAGCTAATTTCACAAATCCAGCATCATCGTGAACTAGCCCGCTTGTTTGTTCTACATTTACATGATGGCCATGTAAACCTCGCCGGAGTTGATTTCATTTTATCACCAGAAACTATTGCAGAGGCCACTGGGATACCAAATATTGGAGAGAAATGGAATAAGCGTCAGCAGTTAGAGAAATCTTACTATGAGCCTTACATCAAACCTGGGTATATGAGGCACCTGCGCAGGGTTTTTCCTTTCCAATACCTGAGTGATGAGTTTGCACCTTTGATAAAACTCATCATTCGGTATTTCAGTTGTGAGGGCAGATTCTCGCGTCTTTATGCGTACCATGTCCGTTTGTTGATGCATTTTGCAAGGGTACGTATGATGAACATTCCATACTTCATGTATCGCAACATAGAGAGGATGGTGCTTCTTGTACAAAAGAAGACTCCAGCACAGCAGCATAGAAGTATTTATCATTATGCGCTGATCAAGATTGTAGTGGTTCATCAGTTGGCACAGCAGGGCATTACTTGGGAGGATTTTATTTCTCGTGACTTTTTCACAGTGCCACAGCCACCTCCAGAGATAGTTCATGATGAGGGAGAGCCTTCACATCAGTTTGACATTCCTGAGACCAAGCATGTCAATGCTCCAGTGTATGTGACATATCAGCGAGGCCACAGGGCCTTATTTGCAGCTATATGACGAGTACTATCTCCACATGGTGTGGAAGGGGTCTCGCCTTCTTCTTCAGTACAGGTACAGGTTTAGGATAGAGGCAAGAGGTCAATATATGAGGAGGGCCATTCAGGTGGTCATGATGTTGATATTGCATTGAGTGATGTGGATAGGAGCCCTCCTAGCTCGAAGCTGAAAGAGATCATCCAAGAGCAGAAGGTCGAGATTGATAGCTTGAATGAGAAGTTACTGAAGGTAGAATGTCTGATCAAATATTTGGAGCAGTGCAATAAGCAGCTAGAGGATGAGCATACACTTATAGAGCTGCGAAAAATTCGTGAAGACCGAAGGTTGGCCCGAAAAAGACCTGGCGATTTGACACCTGTTGAGCGGCAATTTTGGCTTGAGAAAGTCAATCGAAATCTGGAGGAGTTGTTGGTGAAGGCCAATAGAGACAAAGACATGCTCCGTCACATGAAACATCATTATTGGGCTCGCATGCATGTTGGCAAAGCAAAAATGAAGATTTTGAAAAGGAGGTTGAGCAAAGCACTAAAACGGCGAAAGAGGCTAGATCCACTTCGAGTTTTGGCCGAGGCTTCACTAGCTGAACATGATACATGATGGAGGGTCTTTGCTCCAAATTTGAGCAAATTCAGAGAAATTTTTTTCATTTTCAAATTTTTGGTCCCAAAAACAGTTTTTTCAGCTGTACGAGTAGCGCGTCGATGCGCTCGCTTTTGATTGGGACACTTGCTGGAGGAAAACTTTGTATTTTTGGGTTTGTCATGGTAATTTATGCATGCTCAGTTATTTCTGAGGCATTTCATCAAGTTCTGGATGATCAAAAGGCCTAAAAACACCATGAAAACCACCTTGCTGCCACCTTTTGCAACAACAGAAAGTACTTCTGGGAGAATGCAATTTTGAGGGGGCAAATGAGCTCCAAATTAGGAAATTCCACTTGGGCTGGATAGTAGACATCCGAAGCTTTCAAACCAGCTATTGTGAGCTTGATTTCGATGTCAGGAAGTGCCCCAAAAATAGGCTGAAAGTTGTGCTACGCATAGAGATCAGGGCGCTACGCATAGAGGTTTTTGGCCAAATTTTCATCCTCCAGCTCAAGAATTTGGCCAGTTTTCACCAGTTTCACTCCTTGATGTGATTTTTGACCTAGCATGATGTAATTTGATGTGTATGAGGTAACTTGGCACTTATTTACCTTATATTAGATGATTCATTCACAAAATGACAAAAATTTAATGTAATGAATCAGTTTCCTTCTTTTTAGAGGCAGGTTGTTTTGGTCACCTAGATTCTTGCTCCATGTTTAGAATTTGTTCAAACTGCTCCTAGAAAGAGGAGCTCGACCCCTAGAGGTTAGGGAATGGGTTGGCTTGATCTATATATGTAAATTTTTAGTCAGTAGCAGAGGTTGGACTCTTGGGAAGATTTTGGCACACTATTGTACATATTTTTCATATTTTGGCTAAGGAAAGATCAGAAGTTTTTGCAACACCTGTTGGGATTATTGTGGCTTTCAGTTCTTGATGGTGTTATCTCTCAATTATTGCAAGTTTATTCATGTTTACATGTATGCCATTCCCTCTTTTGCTTCTGAAACTAAATGAATGAGTAAATGAGGTTGAATTCATTGTTTGCAGTGCTCTTCCTTTAAATTTGTTTAGTTTTACATGTTTTCACCAGTTTGGAGAGGATCCATGTTCTCCTTTGCCCTCTTTAGCTCCTTGTCATTCTGATCCATCCATACACCTGATTAAAAGCATCAAGACTATTGCCTACCTCACCCCAACTCGAATTCTGCAAAGATATGACCTCAATCCCCGGACCCAAAATTGGTTTTCCCGTTTCTCCAACAAAAAACTCAAAAATCTAAATCGAACTTTCCTATCTCTTTACTAGCGTAAAATCAGCATTAATTTTGAATCATCTCAGCCCCTTTCAAGACCTTTTGCTGAGATAGACCCGGAGAGAGCCCTCTCCTGTCCTCGTAGGGCTAGCTACGAGGCTGAGCTTGGTTTGATGTTGCCTTGAGTTTTGCCTTCCTCAGCATGAGGCAGATATGAGCGCTAACATAGTTGCGACCATACTGGGGAGAAAATTGTTATTGTTTGTTGGTTGATGTGTTCGTTTCATGAGTCTTAGACGGAGTCTGAAGTCATGCCAGGTAGCTTTCGAAACACTTTTGCTATGCATAAGCGGAAGTAGATAAACGCTGCTTCAGTCGATCTCCGATGAGCTTGTGAATGTAGCACTTCATTTGCAATTTACCCCAGTATACTTATTTGTTCTAGACCTTGGATGATTGAGTCTAGAAGTTGATAGGCTGAAAAATTGTTGTGTCCTTTTGATTGTTCGAAACAATTCCACACTAGCTTCCAGAAGATACACGAGATTAAATCCTGATCCAGATCCACCTCCAATATATGAGAACCCAAATCTGATTGCAAGAATACACCGACGAGAAAGTCCCATAATTCCTTTGTTTAAGTCTCACTCTTGTCCTGCAATTTTTAAGTATCTTGAAGAACTTGACTTTGACGAGAAGCTTGAATTGTCGCTGTTTAAAACCAAATCCGAAAGTGCACTTGATTCTCTAGTTCCAAATCTCGACTTCGCTGCAGCTCTTGAAGTTGAAAGAAACAATAAATTAATTGAAAATTTTATCTTAAGGCACCTTCAGAGAAACATTCAGGCTGCAAATCTTGCTGATTTCCTAGAAGCTGCATCTACAAATATTGGATCTTCTATCACCGATTTCACTTCCAAAAATCCCACCAAACCGCCTTTCATTCCCACTATTCCCCTGCAACCCATCATCACATATCAAAAGTCTGCAGTAAATTCTCCTTCATCATCCCATATTGCTACACCTCCGCATACACCGTCTCAAACAACCCCCAGACCAAATCCGTCAAGAGCAATGGCTGCTCGTTTTGCACCTCTTGCTTTACCTCAGCAATTGCATGATATGCCCGCGGATTATCAGAGTAAGATCCCTATATTTGATGGCACTCCTCAAAGTGTTTCCGCTCACTAACACATAGATAGGATGGCAGATTTTTGTGATTTACATGAGATTGATCAGGAGGATGTAACTATGCGATTGTTTGTGCAAACATTTGGAGGAGAGGTAAGAAAATGGTTCAGAGGCTTGGGAACTAGAAGTGTAACTACATTGGCTAAGCTTCATAGACAGTTTCTAGATCGTTGGGAAATCAGAAAAGATCCACTTCAGATCAATGCCGAGTATAACAATATCAAACACAATCCTGGTGAGTCTGTCCAAGACTATGTTATCAGATTTAATACAGTTTATAATTCTATTCCAGATGATTTAAGACCATCTCGAAAATCAGCTCTTCTTAAATTCCCGGATGGTTTTGATCCGGAGATGGCTTATTCATTACGGGACAGAGATCCACCTACCTTGGAGGATATGCAAAAGATTGTTGTTAGTGTTGAAGCAAATTTGAATGATAAGAAAGCCAGGATGAAAGCTAAAAGGAGAGTGACCATAAAGGAAGAAGCTTCTACATCAGATCAGATACTTCGCAAGGTAGAGAGGATGTTCGAAAATCTCTCTCTTGACAAGCCGGAACCGCAGATCCGCAATCCCAATTTCCGTGGTCAGCAGCAGCCACAATTCAGAATTAAGCAGCGTGAACAAAGAACACAAGAGCCGGTAGTTCAGCAGCAGGTAAAGACTCCTCTTCAGCAAAATTTTGTTAGTCAAGAATCTGATGATGATGGTGATACTATAGGGGAGGAAAACCATTTCTTTACTCCTGATGATCTGCATATCTACATCACGAAAGAGGAAGAATATGTGGAAAACTTCGTCACACACAAAGATGAGGATTTTATTCTATCAAACGACGCAGCACTTGAAGAAGAATCGGAGGAGTACCAAAGAGGATACATGAATGCTTTGTCTGCCCAACAAAGCAATACTCATTAGGAAATCGAGATGTGCCCATAAACCCCATTCAGAAGAAGAAGGAGATTTCAGCAAAAAATGATTCACTTGTACCACAGAAGAAAGGAAAAGAGATAATTGATCCCGCAGCTAGTAAATCATCATCAGCAGACAATGTAAACCAGCCACCAAACACAATAAGGGATAAAGCTGAAAAAAGAGAAGTTCCGGTCAAAGAGGTTGAAAGAGTTTCGGCATTTAGTTTGGAAAACGAAATTTCAAAACTGAAAGTGTCTATTCCTTTGACTGAAATCATGAAGAACAACAACTACAGAGGTCAAGTCTCCAAAATTCTGAATTTTGATCCAATGTTTGACACGGTAAATGTTGAAGATGATCAGCCAGAATTGATTTTTGGGCTTGCTTTAGATGGTGAGTCTCCTGACAGTGATGTTCCTCCATTTTATATCAGTTTGAGGTTGCATGAATATGTATTACACAATGCTATGTTTGACTCGGGTGCTTCGCACAATTTGATGCCAAAAGAAATCATGGAAAAGTTGGGATTAGATATTACAAGAAAATACCATGATTTGTATTCATTTGATTCCAGCTGTGTAAAGTGTATCGGACTGATCAAGGATTTGGTGGTAAGCTTAGATCAAATTCCAGCTACGAATGTCTTAATGGATGTGGTTGTGGCGGACATTCCTCCGCATTTTGGTATGCTGCTTTCAAGATCTTGGAGGGCTAAGTTGAAAGGTACACTACAATTAGATTTTTCTTATGCTACAATTCGAGTCTTCGGTCAAATGAGAAACTATATCGAGAGTAGAAGATGAAATACATGATAACAAGCAAAGAGAAACCAATCAATCATCCTGTAAACTATGTACATATAGCCTTGGATTCATTTGTTTTCTTTGCTCATAGTTTTAATGATATAGATAGTGAATTAGTTCAGGCAGAGGATATACCAGAAATCACTGAGAATTTTAGAGAAGTTCTGCAAAAAGAAAGAAGTGAAAAGCAAGCTACTATGCAGCAATCAGCTGAAAATAATGGGCAGCAAACAGGAAAAACAGAGCTGACACAATTTCAGCACTTGGAGGAGGATGAAGATGGTCTTTGGACCATGGATTTTGATGGCGCAGTAGGCAGTGATGGTGCTGGAATTGGTGTGTGGATTCGAAGTCCATTTTCCGCTCTAGATAAAGCTCCAAGCAAGGTGAGAATATGTTCCTACAAACTAGCATTTGACTGTTCTAATAATGAAGCGGAATATGAGGCTCTCATTGCTGGCCTTAAGATTCTTAGAAAGCTGAAAGCATAAAGAATTGCTGTATATGGTGATTCAGAGTTGGTGATAAAGCAGGTGAAGGGTGAATTTCAAGCCAAGCATCCTCGCATGAGGGCATATTGAAATGCAGTTTTAGATATTTTGAAACTCTTTTCTGATCATACTTTGACGTGTGTGCCTCGCATATAAAATGGTGTTGCTGATGGACTGGCTAAGGCAGCAAGTAATTTAAAAATTCCAATGAATTCCAGCAACAAATTCGAGATTCATGTGAAACACCGCCCAACCGTTCCAAATAATCAGCGATGTTGGCAAGTCTTTCAGGATGATGAAGATATTAATGATTTTCTGCAGAATAAGGGTAAGTTTGAAGATACCTCCATAGATACAGAACATGATGATGGTAATGTTGATATACAAGTAAATCAAATGGAAGTGTTGCAACTTAAAGATAACATTATTCCTAAGGGACTGATTCCTTTGGAGGAGCTGTTTGACCAAGACGATGTAACCCGCAAACTGACATTGAGACCGACTGAAAAAGGTGTTGAGGAGGTAAACATTGGGACAGCTGAGAATCCCAAGATGGTAAAGCTATCAAAGTCATTATCACCAAAGGTAAAGGAAGAGTATGTCAGATTTTTGTCTTCATTTTCTAATGCTTTTTCTTGGGATTACTCAGATCTGAAAACATATGACACTAATATCATTCAGCATACTATCCCTATAAAACCAAATCAGAAGCCTTTCCGTCAAAAGTTGAGGAGAATCAATCCTAAGCTGTTGCCATTGATAGAAAAAAAGGTGAACAGGTTGTATAAGTCAGGAATCATTATGCCTATCAGATTTTCCGATTTGATATCAAATTTGGTACTCGTCAGAAAGAAAACCGGTGAGATCCGTTTATGTATCGACTTCAGAAATTTGAATAAGGTGTCCTTAAAAGACAATTATCCGCTGCCGAAAATGGACCATATATTGCAGCGAGTAGTTGGAGCATCAAGGATGTCACTACATGATGGCTATTCAGGCTACAATCAAATTTTAGTGCATGAAGATGATCATGACAAGACTGCATTCACCACTTCATGGGGAACGTTTCATTATGCAAAAATGTCGTTTGGTTTGAAGAATGCAGGTGCCACTTTTCAGCGTGCGATGGACATGGCTTTCACCAACGAGAAAGATGTATTTTTGGTTGTTTACCTTGATGATTTAACCGTGTTTTCAAATTCTGATGAGGAGCATTTATATCATTTGAATATTCTTTTTCCAAAAGTGTAGCAAATATGGCATTTCGCTGAATCCTGCACGTGGATATCAAAAGACAGCATTCATGTGGACCCTGCACGTGTTGAGGCCATCCAGCAGATTGAACAACCCCGGAACAAGAAAGAAATACAGTCATTTAATGGAAAACTGAATTTTATGCGTCGTTTCATTCCAAATCTTGCCGAGCATCTTAGAGAAATCACGAACATGCTGAAAAAGGACAGTCATTTAAAGTGGACAGAAGAGGCGGTGAAATCATTCAATTTGGTAAAGTTAGCTCTTTCTTCAGCCCCTACTTTAATTAGCCCGGACTACACACAGGACTTCATTTTGTTTTCATTTGCTTCTGAGCACACTTTGGCAGCTGTATTAATGCAAAAAAGGGATGGAGTTGAGAAGCCCATTGCCTTTTTCAGTTGTATTATAAGGGACGGAGCATTGAAATACAACATTATTGAAAAACAAGCACTTGCGCTTGTAAAGGCCTTGAAAGATTTCCATGTGTATATATTGCATTCCCACATTATAGCATATGTTCCTAACGTAGCAGTAAAAGATGTTTTGGTACAGGCAGATCCAGAAGGAAGGTGGGGTAAGTGGATTGCTGCGTTGTTAGAGTATGATGTGGAGATTAAACCAACCAAGCTGATCAAAGGACAAGGACTCGCCAAATTAATGGCTGAAACAAATCTGCATGTTCTGGATATAAATTTGATTGCTGCTATGTCCGATGAAGATGAGGAGAGTCCGGTAAATCAGGTATCTGATATTTTTGTTTCTTCCCCTTGGTATGCTGACATTATATACATACTTCAAAATTTGTCTTCACCTCCTGGGATGCCTAGAAATAAGAGTAGAACATTGAAATTGAAAGCTGCCAAATTTTGCATACTCAATTCTGCATTGTATTGGAAAGACCCTGGTGGAATGTTGTTGAATTGTTTGGTAGAGGAGGAAGCCAAACAAGTTGTGGAAGATTTTCATAGAGGTGACTGCGGGGGTCATCCGTTTTGGAAAACCACAGCAAATAAGATTCTAAGGGCAGGTTTTTATTGGCCTTCGTTATTTTCAAATGTATATAAGGTTGTTAAGAATTGTCACGAATGCCAAATTTTTGAAGGGAAGCAGAAACTACAGCCTTTGCCTCTCAAACCAATTGAAGTTAGTGCACCATTTCAGTAGTGGGGCTTAGATTTCATCGGGAAAATCCATCCGGAATCGTCAGGATAGCATAGATGGATATTGACAGCTACAGACTACTTCACAAAATGGATCGAAGCAATTCCCACCCGCCAGGCAACGGATGCGGTAATTATCTCTTTTCTTGAAAATAATATTTTGTCATGTTTTGGGTGTCCTAGTAAGCTCATCTCAGATAATGCAGTGGCATTCAAGTCAAAGAGAATGGTTGAATTTTTCTATAAGTATAATATCAGTTTGGGGCATTCGACCGCCTACCATCCTCAAGGAAATGGGTTGGCGGAATATTCAAATAATTCCTTGGTAAATATCATTAAAAAGTTGCTGGAAATCAATAAAAAGGGCTGGCACAAGAAATTAGTGAATGCACTGTGGGCTGATAGGGTAAGTCAGAAAAAGTCTATTGGCATGTCTCCTTTCGAGTTGGTGTACGGGACAGACACGGTTTTTCCTACTTCGCTTGCTATTCCGGTAGTCAAATTGCTTCAAGAAGCTGGTAGTGAGGAAGATCCCATGCAGAGGAGGATTAATCAGATGATTCATTTACAGCAGACACGAGAGGAAGTATTTCAAAATACTTTCAAGTTGCAGGAGCGCATAAAGAAGATTTATGATAGGAAGGCAAAAACAGATAAGTTTCAGCTGGATGAGGTAGTTTTGAAGTGGGATGCCCGGAATGAAGATAAAGGAAAGCACGGCAAATTTGAAAATTTATGGAAGGGTCCTTATAAGATTGCAGCATATCGTGGTCAAAACGCTTTTCTTCTCAAGGAAATGAATGGAGATGATTGTCCTGGAGGGCTGATCAATGGTCGGCTGCTAAAGCGATACCACTTTTGAGTATTTTCTGCTCATTTCATCATCACTGTATATATCGTTTTACCTCTATTCTATTGCATGTATGTATTGATCTCTCATCTTCAATCTGGGGCCTGCAGCGAAGGCTATAATTCTGGAGATGAAGATTAGTTGGTTTGAGATTTGTCGAGTCAGTTTTATCAGTCCTTTCAGTTTTAAAATCGAGTCAGTTTTGTCAGAGTTGTATTCAGTTTTCAGTCAAATCTGCGGTCAATAAATGTGTCAAAGTTTTCTGTTAATTTTTGAAATAATGACTCCATCGCCCAATGGATGAAAGCACTGGTCTGCTCTCCTAGAGATCTACCGATCTTGGCATCTCCAAGGAGCCACCATCCGCACTGGAGCCAATGTTAGAGTCGGTCCTTACAGCCCTCCGTCAGAGATCTTTTCGCTTTTGCATATCATTTTTAGGTGTCTCGCTCGTTCCACTTCGTTGCATTTCGCTAGGGGCATGCCATTGACTGACGAGGGGGTCTGGTTGTCTTATGTTTCCTCATGCTTGTCCCTGCAGGGTTAGTCAAAAATTTCTCCAAAATCACCAAAGTATATGATCATTGCATTCATCGTCATGAAAGGTTAGTTTCGTTAAAAAGTATTTAGTCCTAGAGTCTAGGGTTTTCAATCCTTTGCATACACATAATAAAAGCCCGCAGGCCATGAGGTTGATTTCAAAATATTCTCATTTAATATTTTTCTCAGAAAGCATTTAAAAACATTTTTAGTCCAAAACTCTGTTTTGGAACTAAAAATTGTTATTGCAAATAATTGTATTTGTTTTATCTCAAAAAGTTTCAAAGCAAGCCTCTGATCTTCTCTAAAGCCAAAATGCCCGATCCCTACAAAAATCAACAAAATATTATCAGTCCAAACCTCAGAAAAAGCAAGAGAAAGTCAAAGACCAGTATTGTATTAAAAGACCAAAGGTGAAAAAGTGCTGAAACATTATAAAGTGGGTAATGAAACAAATTTAAATAAAATATGATTTGATAAGATATTTTGTTCACATGCAAAAGGGGAAAACAAGTTCATTTATTCAAAAAACCCCAAGGCAAAATCGTGTTTGAGCTTTTGGAAGGCCGAAGCCGTGTTTCATACCCGCGGATAGCGTTTTGGAGGCGTGCGCTACCCATACAAGGTGTGCGCTACGCACATAGTGTGTGCTACGCACATAGTGCATGCTACACATTGGGCCTCAGCATCCAGTGTAAAAAACCATAGGCGCTACGCACACAGCGTGCGCTACGCGTTGGGTTCATGCGCTACGCACACAGTCACAGCACCAAAATTTTTTTGTTAATGCGACCCGATCTTGCCAAATCGACTCCAAAGCTTGCAAGTAGGTTTTTCATGGCTGCTCAGTCAATTTTAAAATGTTTGTAGAGTGTTTAAGGTGGGAAATTTGATGTGTTGGGCGTAGAAAAGTGAAACCCTATGCTTATACCAAAATCAATCCTTAGGGTTTTTTAAAGACATGTGGGTTGCTTTGTGAAGATTTTCCCGTTCTCCATTGGTGAAATACAGTCCCATACTCATTTGTCAAGTTTTAGCCAACATCACAAAGGGTGCACATTACACTTTTGTTCATTTGTCAAAACTGTCCTTGTGATCAAAACAGTGACTGTTTTATGCCAATACACTGAAACAGAGTTATTACCATTATGGCTTGGTTCTTATGATGTTATGGTAAACATATTTGGGTTTTGAGTATGCATTGAAATTCTGATTTCACCACCCCTATATCAACATACATATTGCAGACATCGTGTTTTCAAAGCCATGTCAGACACAGATTCAGTTTATGAGCAGGAGAATGACAGTGATTCCACAACAGAGGGTACTGTGCCATGGAGGCCTCGCAGAGGTGGCAAAGGTGGTAAGCATCTCAGGGAAGAGCCTACTTCTTTGGTTCAATTGCAGGCTTGCCCGCTTGCAATGGATTGTTTTCGCTATCAGTCATGCTATCACTATTTTGATCTAATTTCACAAATCTAGCATCATCGTGAACTAGCTCGCTTGTTTGTTCTACATTTACATGATGGCCATGTAAACCTCGCCGGATTTGATTTCATTTTATCACCAGAGACTATTGCAGAGGCCACTGGGATACCAAATATTGGAGAGAAATGGAATAAGCGTCAGCAGTAAGAGAAATATTACTATGAGCCTTACATCAAACCTGGGTATATAAGGCACCTGAGCAGGGTTTTTCCTTTCCAATACCTGAGTGATGAGTTTGCACCTTTGATGAAACTCATCATTTGGTATTTCAGTTGTGAGGGTAGATTCTCGGGTCTTTATGCGTACCATGTCCGTTTGTTGATGCATTTTACAAGGGTACGTATGATGAACATTCCATACTTCATGTATCGCAACATAGAGAGGATGGTGTTTCTTGTACAAAAGAAGACTCCAACACAGCAGCATAGAAGTATTTATCATTATGCGCTGATCAAGATCATAGTGGTTCATCAGTTGGCACAGCAGGGCATTACTTGGGAGGATTTTATTTCTCATGACTTTTTCACAGCGCCACAGCCACCTCCAGAGATAGTTCATGATGAGGGAGAGCCTTCACATCAGTTTGACATTCCTGAGATCGAGCATGTCAATGCTCCAGTGTATGTGACATATCAGCGAGGCCACAGGGCCTTATTTGCAGCTACACGACGAGTACTATCTCCACATGGTGGAAATGCCTTCTTCTTCAGTACAGGTACAGGTTCAAGACAGAGGCAAGAGGTCAATATATGAGGAGGGCCATTCAGGTGGTCATGATGTTGATATTGCATTGAGTGATGTGGATAGGAGCCCTCCTAGCTCGAAGTTGAAAGAGATCATCCAAGAGCAGAAGGTCGAGATTGATAGCTTGAATGAGAAGTTACTGAAGGCAGAATGTCTGATCAAATATTTGGAGTAGCGCAATAAGCAGCTAGAGGATGAGCATACACTTATAGAGCTGCGACAAATTCGTGAAGACCGAAGGTTGGCCCGAAAAAGACCTGGCGATTTGACACCTGTTGAGCGGAAATTTTGGCTTAAGAAATTCAATTGACATCTGGAGGAGTTGTTGGCGAAGGCCAATAGAGACAAAGACATGCTCCATCACATGAAACATCATTATTGGGCTCAAATGCATGTTGGCAAAGCAAAAATGAAGATTTTGAAAAGGAGGTTGAACAAAGCACTAAAACGGCGAAAGAGGCTAGATCCACTTCGAGTTTTGGCCGAGGCTTTGCTGGCTAAACATGATACATGATGGAGGGTCTTCGCTCCGAATTTGAGCAAATTCAGAGAAATGTTTTTCATTTTCAAATTTTTGGTCCCAAAAACAGTTTTTTCAATTGTACAAGTAGCGTGTCGACGCGCTCGCTTTTGATTGGGACACTTGCTGGAGGAAAAATTTGTATTTTTGGGATTTTCATGGTAAGTTATGCATGCTCGGTTATTTCCGAGGCATTTCATCATGTTCTGGATGATCAAAAGGCCTAAAAACACCATGAAAACCACCTTGCTGCCACCTTTTGCAACAACAGGAAGTACTTCTGGGAGAATGCAATTTTGAGGGGGAAACTGAGTTCCAAATTGGGAAATTCCACTTGGGCTGGATAGTAGACATCCGGAGCTTTCCAACCAGCTATTGTGAGCTTGATTTTGATGTCGGGAAGTTCCCCAAAAATAGGCTGAAAGGTGCACTATGCATAGAGATCAGGGCGCTACACATAGAGGTTTTTGGCCAAATTTTCATCCTCCAGCTCAGGAATTCGGCCAGTTTTCACCAATTTCACTCCTTGATGCGATTTTTGACCTAGAATGATGTAATTTGATGTGTATGAGGTAACTTGCCACTTATTTACCTTATATTAGATGATTCATTCACAAAATGGCAAAAATTTAATGTAATGAATCAGTTTCCTTCTTTTTAGAGGCAGGTTGTTTTGGTCACCTAGATTCTTGCTCCATGTTTAGAATTCGTTCAAAATGCTTCTAGAAGGTGGAGCTTGACCCCTAGAGGTTAGGGAATGGGTTGGCTTGATCTATATATGTAAAGTTTTAGTTAGTAGCAGAGGTTGGACTCTTGGGAAGATTTTGGCACACTATTGTACATATTTTTCATATTTTGGCTAAGGAAAGATCAGAAGTTTTTGTAGCACCTGTTGGGATTCTTGTGGCTTTTAGTTCTTTATGGTGTTATCTCTCAGTTATTGTAATTTTATTCATGTTTACATGTATGCTATTCCCTCTTATGCTTCTGAAACTAAATGAATGAGTAAATGAGGTTGAATTCATTGTTTGCAGTGCTCTTCCTTTAAATTTGTTTAGTTTTACATGTTTTCACCAGTTTGGAGAGGATCCATGTTCTCCTTTGCCCTCTTCAGCTCCTTGTCGTTCTGATCCATCCATAGACCTGATTAAAAGCATCAAGACTACTGCCTACCTCGCCCCAACTCGAATTCTGCAAAGATCTGACCTAAATCCCCAGACCCAAAATTGGTTTTCCCGTTTCTCCAACAAAAAACTCAAAAATCTAAATCGAACTTTCCTATCTCTTTACTAGCCTAAAATCAGTATTAATTTTGAGTCATCTCAGCCCCTTTGAATACCTTTTGCCGAGATAGACCCGGAGAGAGCCCTCTCCTGTCCTCGTAGGGCTAGCTACGAGGCTGAGCTTGGTTTGATGTTGCCTTGAGTTTTGCCTTCCTTAGCTTGAGGCAGATTTGAGCGCTAACAGACTCAAACAACCATCTGTGCAACCGAATCCAACAGCCATCATCTTGGATTTATGTCTCCAGCAGCAAAGGAAGAGAATTCTATGTGCCTGTCCTCTACATGTTTTTTGTTGTAGCTTATTTTTCTCCACAAACAGTTGCATAATTTTCTTATAAATACCTATATAAAGAACTCAAAACAAGTTTGAACTTTCTCATGTATTAAGCTCAAACTACTACTCTGTAATTTTGAAAAACTCATTTCATGTGTTTGTTTTAATATGAAGACCGCAAGTTTTATGGATATGTGAAGGAGTTTCTTGGAGTTTGATTAAGTACGCATAACCTGATTAGTTGCAGAGGGCCCCTGCACTAACTGAGGTTTTATTTCATTTGTTTTATCTTTTCTAGTTAACTGTAAATTCATCATTTCTTCCATAGTGTTCATAATCATTTTTGCACTAATCTTGTTTATAATGCAATCCTTATCATTTTCTTACTAATGCAGAATAGCTTCTTTCAGTACAGAATAACTCGTTTTTTAATTTCTTTCTAGTTTTTATCAGTAGTTAGAAGTTGAAATGCAGTAGTGTAATGTGGTTTGTTTTATTTACTGTTTCACTAGTCTTTAAGTTTTCAATTAGACTGATCAGTGTCATTACTGTTCTTGCCATTTTATTACTAGTTTATTGACTCATGGTGTAGATGAATGTTTCTGAAAAGCCCTTCTAGTTGATAACTCATCTTAAACTAAGTGGTTGAATACTTCATTCATGCAATGAGTCTTTTCTGCATTTTTACATTTATTTTCTCCTAGAATAATGAAGTATAGAATTCCTCAAAATGTCATCACAAGGAGGTTTTTCTCCCAAAATTGAGAGGCAAAGTAACTAAGCACTTCATTCAATTTCGTTTCCATAGTTGCAATCCACTTTCAGTTTTAGTATTTCATTCAGTTTTGTTTCCATAATAGATTAGACATTAGTTACAATTCACTTTCTGTTTTTAGAATTTCATTTAGTATTGATTCTGTAATTGATTAGATAGTAGTTGCAATTTTACTTTTTAGTTTTTAGTTCATGATTTTGGAATAATGATAAGAGCAGAAATAGAAACTCTGTTTTCACTTCTTGACTAAACTTGCTTTCAAATATTACTTAAACTCTTTCAATTCTCATTTCTTTAGGTTCTTAGCAATCTTTATAGAAGTTAGATTTAAGATTTTGTTAGTTACATTGTAAATCATCAGGGATTAAATGACCAAAAACCCCCAAAACAACATAAAACACAAAACAATGAAGTAAGAAGGGTCATCTAGCACAAACAGTGCACTACACTTCATCAGTTTACGATACCCAGATTGATAATTTATGTAGAGCAATTTAGGAGACTAAATTGACCAAACAATAATTCCCCATATACATTTTCCTGTATATTAAATAAATCCCCTATATAAATATCCCAACCCTTAGTTTTAATATAAACTATACAATTTATCCATATCCTGACAAAACAGATAAATCCCATCATTAAACCTCAACCAATCATTTCAACCCATGATTAACTTATAATTAATCCCAAACTGCTAAGGGTTAAAATCTTGGCCCCCCCCAAACCCATGCTCTTATCACCCACGCACCTCCCTAGCCCAACTGCCATTCGATCATCATCACCCTCATCTGATGATCCACAGCCACATCGGTTTCACCCGATGGCTGACCTTTACCGCCCCCCCCCCCCCGATAAGGTGATTTTAACTGGCCCCCCAACGAGTACGTGTCTAGCGATGGCGTAGATCGGGTGACCCTTCTTAAATACCACCTCCTCCACAAAAGTGGTGCAATGACTTGGGAAACCACCTCCCCGCTCAACCTGGAAAACCGCCCACTGTTCATGTGTAAATTACCCGCCAAAAAGTGACCATTGCTCCATAAAAGAACAAGAAATCCCCATTTCACCTTTTTTCGCTCATTTTTTTGTGCAAACCAGTGTGACTCCTGCAAACGCTGAATTTACCAATTGAACTCCAAATTCACTCCTAAAGAAGCTGCAGAAACCCCTAACAACCTCTCAAACCATACCAGAGCCATTCAAACTTCTGTAGTTGCCACGAACCTCGAATTTGAAGATAATTCACCCAATTCCAGGTATTTGAAGATGAATTTACCAAACAACCCATTCAATTTGAAAATGTTCAGTTTGTAAAGTGTTTTAATTAAGTAAAATTAATTGAAATTACTTTAAATTTAAAATTTTGTGCCCAAACCCTTCTGAAAGCTTCCATTTACGTCAAAATCTCTTACTAAACCTGTGAAAGCCAAATTCAAATCAACAAGAACTGAATTATGGTTGCCCCTGTCACCATGGATGTCAGACCTATCACAACTCCCCATTTGGACCTAGACCACCTCCCCCTGGTGGAAAGGGATTTTCAAGTCCGAGACACAAGTGTATATGAGGTCCTGCTCAAAATTCATTGTTTGAGCAAAGACAGATATCCGAACCATTCTAATAACATTGGCCTTTGGGACTCCAATTTCCCAAATACCAGTTTCCCCAAGTATATGTTTTTCATGAAATTGTCCATATGTGCCATGCTTGTTACATTCCCAGCCAGAGAGCTATAATGTCCCCTGACCAAAAGGTTTTGTTCACAATTACAGTTGAATCAATTAATGAGATGCTGCATGTCCAACCAGGTTCTGAACTGACCCCACTCTCCATTAGGAATTTGTTAGAATTGTACACCAAGTTGACCCCCTCTAGACTAGCCCAAATATTTCAAACTTTCATCGTTGAAGATAGGCACATTCCTAAAGATGCCCCTCCATATGTTTCTGCCATTTTCTCTGAAAGGGGCAAGCATAATGTGACTATGACATCATGTGTTTTGGGTTGTACCACTGATGAATTTTTTGATGAGCTCATCCTACCCTTCATGTCCATTTTCAACCCAAGAAATCCTCTTGCTACTCTATACAATTATGCCCAGTTCATAGCGGAAAGGATGCATGAACAGTTTACTAGAATGCACAATGAGAGAGTATTCAAATACTCGTATGTACTATACCATATGTTTTTGTATTATCAATCAGACATATTTCCCTTCACCCTATAGAAGCTTGATACTAGAGGCCAGCCCAAGTCTTTCATATTTTGGACACCATTGTTCCACAAGTATTCCTCACCATACACCTATACAGACTTCATTGACAATTTTTTCCATCCAGTCATGACTATGTTGACAGGAAGTCCTCCACCCAGAATAAGCCAAGAGATCAAAAGATTCCTTCAATTTTCTAAGCAAAGAAAGGTGGGAGATTGGTACCTTTACCAAAACCACATGAAATAAGAATCTATGGGTGCCAGCTTGCCCCGTACAAACTGCCCAAATACCTCCCCATGAGGTTATTTGCTCTAGAGTATTATAGGAAAATAATTAATTTTGATGAATTCAATTTTGTCTCAGCTAAGAAAAGAACTCAGTTCAAAGTCAAAAATCAGTTAGGCCCTTTCATTTGCAAATCTAGAGAAGCAGGGTAGGAAGCAGATCTGATTCTACAACAAATGAAGTTCCAAAACAGTTTCATGTGGAGATATGACCCTAAAGGGTTTATCACCAAACTTAGACAAAAGGTCAAATTGGGGCCTTACATTCATCACCCCATACCATAGATAAAAGGATATGCCAATTAATCTAAGTGGCTAGAGAATACTCTCATAGACAAGGATAATACAATGGTAGATGTCGAAAATACCTTGAGTGATTTACAAAGACAGCTTGATGAAAGCTCATTGCTACAGGTACCACAGCAAGAAGAAACCATGAGTACCCGTACAGTTACACAGACTCCTGAGAATGAGGAAAAGAATCCCAAGAGGAACAGAGAGGGAGCCTCCACTTCATGCATGGACACATCCAATGTGCAGTATGAAGCCAGCCATAGCAAAAAACCAAGGCTCAATCCTATTTCAGAACAAGAAAACATAGAAGGCTCAGTATAAGTAACTAATACTAAGTTTGACATGAGTAGGGGCACAAATCCATCTAGAGAAACACAGTAGAAATCTACCTCACAATTCAAATGTTACAAAGGTAGCTTAGTGTAGAAGTCTCCTCATTCAGTAGGCCTACTGATAAAGATAAGGATATTAAGGACAAGTTTAAAGAAATCAAAATGAGAAATGAGAAACTGAAGGCACAGTCTTATGCACATTATCTCAAGCTTACACCTACTAATAAAACTAGGTTGATGTCAGCTTTTGACATCAAGGAAGGAAAAATGCAAATTCATAAAGCCAACTGTACAACAGTCAAGGACATCAACAGATTACAAAAATATTGATTTTGAGGTATTGGCAAGGGATACTCATCCCATTGACCAAATTGAATTTCACAAACAAGCTGGAGAAATGATTTACTCCACCCTTACCGGTAAAGCCATAGTTTCCCATCAGTTGCAGAATTCATTGAACAATATCTCAGCCCAATATCAGTTAGAGAAGGCCTCCTCACAGGCCAAGGATACTAGAATCAAGTCTTTGGAAGACTTAGTGATTGAATTGGGACATGATCCCAAAGACATCAAGGCCACTGAAAAACTGATCAAAAAGAAGAATGATGACATTGCAGCACTCAAAAAGCAATTGAAGATACCTCAGCTGCAACATCCCCAGACACAAGACGTCTTGGAAAACCAAACTAGACATGAAGAATTGATGGACTTAGTCCTGAAATTAAATGATCAGTTAAGGGAGACAAAGAAGGAATTTGACAACCTAATCCAATTAAAGCAAACCGATATCACCTCTACATCAGTGAATGTCATCCCAGCAGTCTCAACAGTTGTTCCCTCCACATTGGCTCCCACAGCTCCTATGACCACAGCACAATAGGTTTCAATAGAGTCTACATCAACAGCAGGTACATCAGGTGAAGAAGCAACAAAGTTAGTTAAAGCTATGGAAGATATGTCCATATAGGAAACAGAGATGAATAAGCTCAAATAGAAGGTGACAAGCTTGGAGACTGATTACAAGCTTCCCAAAATCATGCACAAAGAAGAAGTGTAGAAAGATGCAAGAATGAGTGAGAGATTAAAGGCCATGGAGAAGGAGCTAACACTGAAATAACCCCTTAGGCAGGCTAAGGAACTATTATGGGCCAATATCATTGACTCTGTCAATGATATTTGGTCATCTATTTAGGTGATCTTTGAACAAATAGATTTAATAAAGATGGTTATAGAGTCCATCCAAAGAGTAAAATAAGAATTATGAGAAATTCCTGAAGATGCTACCAGAATTATCCAGTTCCTTCACTAAAAAATAAGTATGAGCTTCAGGAATTGGAAATATAGGACAGAACAGAGACAATTTTGGAGGTGAGAAAAGTCCTCTCCTAGAGAAACTTAATGTTAGCCTTGTAGGACAAATGTCAGAATATGCAAGTAGTCGTTGAAAAATTTATGGCTAAGTTTAAAATTTTGAGAGAGAAAGGGTTACCCAGTCCCTTACTAATAAATGGCAAGCTCATGACACAGCGGGATTACAATAGCAAAATCAGAGAGCTAGCAAAAGAACAGGTCAATACATCATCAATCAAATTATGCATTTCAAACTAGAAAAGTACTTTATCAGACATTTGAAAACGTGTTTTACCTCCAGCATGAGGTAAAACACTTGTTTATCAATAATCCTACTTTTTCCAAGTACACTTAGGCAAATGAAATATATAGAAGGATGATAAAGATCCAATTACCTGATGCTGAAACATGGGAGAAATTGATTCATTTACTAGGATAAATATGTAGTAAAAAGGTTAGTGTACAGTAAAAGTAAAACAACCATGTGAAAATATGAAGACAAAGCAGCGAGTTAAAGTGTATCAGTGTCAAAATGTATCAGATGAAATCCAAAAGTAAATTTATATTCCAACGTAAAAGATCAAACAACAAAGCAACATAAAGGGATAAAAACAAACCATAAAAGCTAGCAGCACCAAAATAAAAGGGATAGCATGAAGTAGTTCAATAGCTATCTCTGTTGGGCATGGAATCCCCCCCAAGGCATGTTTTGGGGCTCAAAGCCCAAGTTTTTACCCAATATTGTTGTAAAGCTCCACGAATTGTGAACACGGAGTGCAAAAAGTATGATAGAGTCACAAGGTTGTCCGCCCTAGTTTTGTAATGTAATGTCAGTTGGATAGACCTACCCATGGCCCGCGAACCATGGGATTGTATAAATAGAGTGAGGCTCTAAGTGTAAAAGGGGAGGAAGAAGTAGAGAGAAGGAAGAATATAAGTAAGGTGAAGTGTGTCTTTGGGTCGTAGAGTAGGAGAAGGCTTTGCAGCTGAGTGCGCAGAGGCCTAGTAGTCCCCAGCTGAGTGCACAGGGCGGAGTCGAGTCTGTAACCGAGGAAGGAATTAATAAAGAGAAGTTTGTTATCATTTTGTGTATCTATTCTTGATTTAATGAATGATTGATATAATTTGCAAATATATTGTTTATTTACTGCACGCACTTGTCTAAATGGTTTATGTTGTTAAGTATAACTTAAAGCATGCAAGTAGGCTAAAATAATCAACTAGTAGTGGAATACCAGTACAATCTTGGGTAATAATGCAGAGCGTGACACTCAGCCCCTGGGTAGGGCTGCGCATAGGCAGTATATCGGGTTGCGAATTGTAGGAAAGTGTGCGAAGCAACCTACGCACAGGGCCAAACTGCGGACCACTTGAATTCATTAGACATATCCAAGGTGTGGAAACCTAGTTCTAGCACCCTCCCATAATACTTCGGGTGAGACCTTAGTCCGCACTCCCCAGACTGTTGCCAAAAGGACCAGTAGTATCGGGATTTGTTTAGCTAACTTAACTCTAAACCTGGGTCTAGTCCCAATAAGCCAACAAATGGTTCCATTGCCGGAACTAAGATTTTCATAAGAGATGTCTGATTTCATATCGCTAGAATCTGACAAAGAAAGGAATTGAAGAGTGGTTGGACAGGAAGATTCACGAGTTCACGATGCAGGAAAACAAGAATCTGTGGTTATCAAAGGAAGAGTGGTTAGATTTCTACTTATATATAGAAATCCACGAAATTTTCTTTACATCCTTCCCCTCTGAGTTGTACAAGTGGATCGCGAAGCTAGCAGACGTCAAGGAAGGTGTAGGCTCGACAAACCTATTGTGTGGACTCCAGAGTTGGTGCGCAGACTGGAAGCATCGGAAGATAAGATCGTGTGTGTTGTCGACCATTGGCTCGATTGAATTATAGGAGGATTTATCACGGATTTCATGGTAGATACTTCAGTCAGTTATATCGAGGTGGAACGACACTTCCTCAAAGGACCCCGAGTGGGAGGATCTACATAAACAAAGGTAGCACAGAACTAAAGTCTAGCCCCTTGATTTCACCTCCGCAAGAAAGCGAGGAAGAGCTCGTGAAATTTTCACCAAGAAGTGTAATCAGTCTGATAAAGCAGTGAATTCCACACATACCACCCCCACCTACACCACCACCAGTTTCACCATCTTCACCCTCGTCTTTGCCCACACCATGCCTGCCACCACCACAGTTCAATATGGTGATCATTATAAATTTGTTGGTGTTCAAAGGAGTAGGGAATGAAGATTCGGACTAGTTTTGGTTCATGGTAAAGGCTATATGGGAAGCATAGGGAGTCATGGATGACAATATAAAGAAATAAATGCTAGTCAATGCTCTGTAGGATCATGCACTGACATGGTACATTAAGAATTCCAATGAAAATCCAAATGCAGGGATTGCGGATATCCAAGCTGGGCTAAACAGGGAATTTAGAAAGCCAAAATAAGAGACACAGTCAATTATTGGATTTAAGGAAATCGTGATGCTTCCAGGTGAGACCCCCTAGGAGCTAGATAAGAGACTAAAGTGTATGAGTCGCGAAGCCAACATGACCTTGACGGATGGGCAACACTGCACATGGTTTGTAGCATCGCTAACGCTGCATCTAAGGAACACGTTGTCACAGCAGAATCTATCCAATCAAGCCGAGGCCTTGGAGATCGCAATGAGACTGCTTGAGACCCTGATACAAGATCCTAACATGGGAGTGCAATAGATCCATGTGCAGTTGAAAAACTTGTGCCTTGAGATGCAAAGTTTGAAACAAGATAGGACAGCTCACCCAGAAGCACGCAAGGAGGTATGGTGCGTAAAGTGCAAAGGCCAGGGACATGACAAGGACCATTATCTAGTATCCGCGAACTACCTAGCAATAGGAGGACCAATGCCATTGAGACCAGAGGCACAAGCAGGACTGAGCGCGACGCCTGTATTATGGTGCGCAATTTGTCAGATAGGAGAGAAGCATGCTACAGATAACTGCCATCTATTACAGAAGTATGTGTAGAACTCCCAACAGTTGTTTTGTAATTTCTATAGGTCAGTAGGCCACGATGAGCGTACCTGTAGAAGTTATAAACTAATGATGGATCAGACTCCTACCTACATATTTCAGACCAAAACACGGGCCCTCGATCAAAATGCAAGGATGGCGTGCACTGGATTTCAGAGGCCCAAACGAGGTCGAGGTGGAATGGGACCAGGAAGGGGTCACAGAGAGCTGATCTATTACAATTGCAGAGGGCTAGGGCATTATGCCCATGATTGTACAAATCTGATGACACCATCATGCTTATATTATACCCAGTTTGATCATGATACGGAGGATTGTCCCACGCTGATAGCGACATTGCGTGATAAAGGAGCACTCCAACCTTCCCCAACTCAGAACCTGCAAATGATGAGGTTTGAGCCGTGCAAGGAAGACCCAAATGTAAATATCATGCATCGAAGTGGTATCACGACAGGAGATGACAAAGGCAAGCAGCCCGAAGAGAGTTCCTAGGTTCGCAAGGCTCCAACAAAGGAACCAGAATTTGATTTAGAGCACACTAAGGAGACATTCATGGAAGCTAAGAAGAGCTTCGTGGATGCCTCCACTTCAGGAAGTAAAGACAAAATGGAAGCGGAAATGGACCCATCAATGCTCACTACATTTTTGGAGGCATGCATGAAGTTGTTGCGCGACAACAAAGTTGTGAAGGGACTGCAAGAAATCATCACTAAATGTGCTAGAACCACACCAGGATAACCGCGCGTAGTTCGGAAGCTCGAGAAACACACAACACGAATAGGAAGGGAGATGAGATTGATCGCGTAGATTGGGGAATATGAAATGGATCAAGTGATTTTGGATCTACGATAAGACACAAACGTCCTACCAAAGCAGACATGGGAGTGCATGGGCAAGCCTATGTTGCAATGGTCTCCTATTCAATTGCGAATGTCGAACCAGCAAAAGATCCTACCCATGAGAATATTGCAGGGAATAACGGTGGATATTGAAGGTGTGAGCATGCTTATAGATTTCAAAGTGATATAGATTATTGACGATAGAAATCCCTATCCCGCGATACTGGGAATAGATTGGGTCACTGACATGAATGGAGTGATAAATCTAAAGAAGCACAAGATGATTTTTGAGAAAAAGTCACTACGCTTAGTGGTACATTTTGACCCTACGGAAGGATCACGCTACATAGAGCCAATGCGCGACTATGAGAGTGACAATGATCTAGACTGTATCTACAAGATAACGCACAGGAGGAGGACTGGGTGAATCCAACAGCGGATGGAAGGATTTCGTGGGACCACAAAATCTCCTGCACCTCAGATTCAGATAAAGAGATAGAATGATGGCAGAACTGGTTACACGAGGTAACCACACTCAACTGCAACATGATGACAAGGTCGCTACACTACATGATGACAGAGGTAAGAGATCTGCCTATGTATGATAGGTTGAGCGAGGTGGATGATTTCCTAAAAAAATTTGAAAGAGAAGTACCGAAACAGCAGTGTTTCAATGCTCTGAAATGGGCACTGCGCGCTACGCCTACAATATGGTGAGGTATGCATCAAAGAAGTTTTGAGGACTAGCGCAAATGCAGAAAGATGATGCTCATGTGATTTGGAAAGCCTCAGATGCAGATGAAAGCTGGGTAGGATGGATGAAACAACCTGCACACCCACCCTTCCAGATGGGTACAGGCGTATGGTGCGCAACCTACATGAACGCACACCGTCCTCGCAATAGGAAACACAACCAACAAATAGGAGTGGGCAAGACGATGGCACGAACGACAACCAAGAAGTGTGATAAGACCAAGCATGCCGAATATTATCCACGTGGAAGCCTTTGATAAATTATGCAAAGTACTAAACGCGGTCAACACTGTGAAATTCATTGACTCGGACCTACGTGCACCATCAGTTCTAAGGGCTTATAGGACCATGTGCAAAACCCTGACCGTGCGGACACTTCTGAAGCTAAAGTATGGAGTAGATGCTGTAATCCCTATGGAGCACGCAAAGCCTAGTCCATGCATAGTAGCACCTGTAGATAGGATTGTTCGTGAAGTCTAGAAACAAGGGATCACACAGCCGCAAGAAACAGAATGCATGGGACTTGAGGAACAAATCCAATAGGGGAACCTTAGACTCCAAGAACTTGAAGAAGACAGGGTAGGGTTAAGAAAGAAAAGCACGCTAGTGGACATGGAAGTGAAGAAGCTGGAGGACGAGATAAAGAAATATTTTCTCAGCAAAAACACCAGAATGGTAAGACAAGAGGCATGAAATCATGATGACAGAGTTAAGGCCTATTGCCACGAATTTATCAGTATGATGCCTTGGCTTGGACCGCATATTGCTAAGCATAGTGACCATGGTATCACGTTGCAAATGGTGAAGTGTGTGATGTCGACCGTAACAATACAAGGTGGGAATTCTCCAAGAACCATAACGAAGGACAGGGTGGAACTCTACACAGGTGGTGCGACCACCTAACTAGCCAAAGGAAGGACAATATTAGCACTCCAGGCAGTTGGAAGGGAGCACAGGATTATAAACTATTCTGCATGGGAGCTGCATGATGTTGGAGATGTGCGCAAAAGCGGAGAGTCACAAGGACCACGACCGTGCACAAGGGGTTGCACTGCCGCACCGGTTAGCCAGAAAGTGACCATTGAAATCACTATTCATGATGGGATGCTTGACTTGAGGCAAAATGGAGTTGGTGGTAGGCATTTAAACTGCGAGTTGTGGGCAAGATTTGGGAAAATCCCGCCAAGAAAGCATTAATGAACTGGAATTGGGGGGAACGGTTGAATTCAAATTCAAAAGCACTATAAAATACAAAGGGCTGCCCAGCAAACAACACTTGGTCATTTGTGAATTGAGCAATTGGGCAGAGCCCTGAGTGTTGTGAGTCGAGCATTGATTGAGCCCCTAAATTCACGAGTGACAGATTGCATCATAGCTAAATGACAACAACTAAGGATGGTATTGGGATAGCAGAGGTGACTGCAGGTAAGGCCGCACAGGCCCTAATTGTGGGGGATGTTACAAAATGCATCGGGATTGTGGTAGAAATCTCGAAATCACCATGCATGACAAGACCCAAGAAGGATAAATAGGCAATGGCTCCTATACGTGTGTCCCCGTGGAGCCCGCTCCGCAGCAAACTATAGATGGAGGAGAAAGGGAAAGCTTTCACTATAGAAACAAATGAAGAAGAAGAAGATATGCAAGCCCTTATCATTGCAGAGAAAGAAGACGAAGTCATGGAGGTGGATGCTCAACCTACGCACTCTGCGACAAAACTGCCCGCCTATTCCCCCCGCGAAAAGGGAAGGCCAAAGTGCCCAAGGACCTGGACGCGAGCTCGCATTATGTTTGAAGGCATGCACTGGGTCATGTGCCGACCATGAAATTTGAAGATTGGGACCTCGCTGACCACCATAAGTTCCCTCACCTTGAGACTGGAAACCTCATGAAGTAGAACACCACGGGGGTGGTGACAACATTAGAGCCACGAAAGTGGTTGCGTGGTGTGGAAAAGGTCGGGCTGCTGAAACAACTATGGGTGCCACATTTCCACCGTGCCCCAATAACCATTTTTGTCATCAGGAAGCAGCTCTGCCTGGTGCATGAATGGTATTTATGGTTGGAGGAGCCCATCTCCATCACAGCAGACCTCATTCATCACGTTTCCCGGCTTCCATACAAAGGAAAGGACCCCACGACCATATCGGAAGGGAAGGGCAGTGATTTGACCCTCACGGAAGCCATGAAGATGAAGTACAAGTTGGAAAAGAAGAAGAGGGGCTACACCAGCTCCAGCATCAAGGACAAAGCAGTACATGTGGCAACCCAAATCCTCACAAGAAAAGTTATGTGCAAGTGTCGTGCAGACGAGGTACCTACACCACTGGTCGCACTGGCCGAGCAATGCGCGGAGGGGGTCCAATTTAACTGGTTCGAAGTCCTCTGCATGGAATTTTTAGAGAATTTCTGTGAAGACCAGGAGCAAGGTAAAACCTTCCACTATGCATGGTTGTTGTTGTCCATAGTTCTCGTAGCAGGGGAATTACCGGAGGATAGTCAATTCCCCATAATTGACATAGATTTACGAGAGGCCGCGAAGTATGATTTGCTCTGGGCCATGAAGGATGCTACAAGGATACATGATAACAAGATATTCTGGGTGCTCATGGAGATGAACATCCACATGTGGATCAACTGTAAGCCACAGTTGTCACCCATGGTTTACAAAAGTTTGTAGAGTTTTGCATAATTTAAGGCAGACATGCATAACATATATATCAGGGCACGCAAGGATCCGACAAAGCAGTGGACAAAGCTACCCTTTGTAGCCACTAACGACATCATTTTCAATGTCTTTGAGGCATGGCCTCCGGAATGGCGCACCCCAGACATTGCAGAAATCGAGAGGTCGGTAGTGCAAAAGAAGAAAGACGATGCCAAGCTGCGCATCGTACAGTTGGCCGAAAAATGACGAAAGAAACAGCAGAAGCCGACATGCAGGCAGCATGGAATGCAACATAGAAAGCATCCGAGCAGGAAAAGGTCGCAGCAGCAACAGCAGAACAAGAAGCAGCCACAAAGGCAGCCAAGGGCCAAACAACGCCTTTGTAAGGGAAGGCAGTAGAGGAAGAAGAAATAGAAGGAGGCGCGAACCCACAAACCGCATCCACACAGCTAAAGCACCAACACCCAGTAGAATGGGTAGGATCGCGGAAGAAGGTCAAGGCTTCTAAATTGTCCATTGACCCGATCACCCTAACCAAGGGTGATCTGCATGACATCGGCGAGATAGTGCACGATGTCACAAATGGAGCTCTCCAAGATTTCATGCAGGAGAACCAGATTGTGTTGGGGGTCCTCAGAGCACAGTTGCAGTACTTACAGAAGTGCCCCCCTCAGGTTGGTACCCTTTTGACCAACCTCACAGTCGGATCCATGGTAGTAGAGCAAATGTTGCACGCGCGGATGATGAACACGATAGTGTTGCCAGAAGGGGCTCTAGTGACATCAAATGAGGCCGACAGGTTTTCGGTTAGAACGATGAAAGGTCTCGGTGTTAATCTAGCTACCCTTCTACATGAGACATTAAATCTATTGCAAGATGGGATAACGGCAGAGCTGCGCACTAGGGAGAGTCGTGCGCTCCAAGTCCTCAGCAAGCAGAAGATAAATATGGAACAACTTAGCTTGCAGCACAACAAATTGGTGTCACAAAATCAACAGCTGGTGCAGGTGATAGATGGTGCTTGTCGAAGCGTCCCGAAGCTGGCCATCCCAGTAGATATACTAATGGAGATGTGGATCCACAGGTTAGCAGCAGAAGTTCACGAGGCCAGGGAAGAATTGACAAAGGTTCAGTTGTAGCTAAATCTTCAGAACGTCGAGCTGCAGTTAAAGGCGCAGCCATCCACTCCCCCAGAAGTCAGAGAACATCGTGCTAGCGCTATCACAGCAGGATTGGAGGAAATCGAAGGTGCAATGCGAGACTACACCAGCATGTTGGAAGAATCACTTGAGGTCCTCACAACTCTGGAGGAGGACCCCAACATCCAGTGCTTAGAGACAGAGGCGCGAGAAATCCAACAGAAGTATGAAAATGTCTGAGGAACTACGCAGATAGTGGTCCTCACCCAACGACTTGCAAGGATGCAGTAGGCTAAACCACTAAAGGAGCAGGTGGACATGGCACGACATAAGGAGGTAGTTCTAAAAGCACACATCTATCCTTGGATCGACTAAGCCTTCACTATCATGGTAGACATCGAAGGCAAGCTCGTGCACATACAAGGGATGCACACATTAATGCAGAGAAGCACTCCAGACACAAAGGTCTCAGAACAGCGTATGCAGCATGTGAAGTAGAAAAGTGTTCCCTCTGTGGAAAGGGGAAACCCCTCTAGCCCTAGAGTGGGTCTAATCATAGCAAGGAGAAAACAATAATTAATTCCCTTAAATAGTCATCATTGGAGGCCTACCTCAAACTGGTGGTTGATGAAGTTTCGTTGCACTGCTCCAGCTTCTGTTTCCTTCTCCTTAAAGAGCAATCAACCTAAAACACCACAAGAAAACAATAGAGCACATAACCGAGAAACAACAATGATCTATTTACTCATAAAGTCAAAAAATCATGAGCTATCAAGTAAATTACATACAAGACATAGGAAATCATCATTGATTGTATTAATGATAAATCAAGAGCAAAGCTTACAACCAAGTCTTGACGTCACAAGCCTTCTCGGAGGATCCAGCTAGCATGTTTCTTCAAGCATTCACTCTCAAAGATGGATCTCCCACACAACAATATCTCTCTCTCACTCACAAGCTTTAATAAAAGGTTAAAGGCACTCCACAACCTCTTGCACACTATTTAACAATCCCACACTTGTCACAACCACACCAAAGTTATCTACCAAACTCAAGAGCAACAGCAGCACTGTACAACCAAATCAAATAGCAAATCATAGTAATGGTGAGTGATTTTATAGGAGGAGTCTCCATGAAATGAGGGAGAGGGAGCTTATCCTCAAGGAAAGCAGCACAAAAGATGGAACTACTATCCTAAAGGGGGAAGGGTGACCCAAAATGACCCAACAACTAGGTCTAGAGACATCCAGAAGGCCGACTGTTGGAACAAATTCTCCCAATCTGGATCGTCGCTGGTCGTGAACTAAGCCTCAGCGACGACATCGCTAGGAAGAAATGTATGCAGACCAACCGTCACTAAAGGTAGTTAATAACCTTGCGCCAGGGCTTGAAATCCGAACGTCGTGAGAAACAGGTGTACTCCCGCGATGGGGTCACAATGGGACCGTTTATAACAGAGGTCCATCATGTATATTAAGTGTATCCTCCCGACGAGGAAAAAAAATTAGGAAATGAGGATCAATTGGCAACATTAGAGAGCATTTTCTTAATATGAGCATGTTTATTTGACACATGACACAGTAGAGGGACTGGGATGAAGATAGTGACAAATTACTGTGTAACAGATGCCCCCTAAAGCATGAAGCCCGAGAGAGTGGGAGGGGTGAAATGCTTTATGAAACTGTCTGAACTGGAACACCACCTAGAAGAACCTACAGGCACAAGTACAAATGATATCTCTGATAGTGAAATACATGTAGTCTAGGCATGCGCACAGCCATCCAAAAGACATACAAACTTGTTTTGTGGGTATGGATGCAGCCACCCAGCTAATAAGACCATGATAATGATAAAGGTATGGTCGTAGCCATCCATGAAGACTCAGGTATGGTCAGAGCCACCCATCACAGAGTCATGTATGTAATCACGAACCAATCCATGCAACCCAAACATGAGTAATCTTAGTTCGGGTTCTTGAAACCCAACCGATCATAGTACAATTTCTAACATGTGAAAAAATGTGTTGAAGTCGAGCATGATAGAAAGTTGCTTGATTACCGGTCAATGATGAAAACCGTTAACAAGCGTGAGAGAAACCACCAATATTGCGAATGGCTCTCAAGGTACTATCTAGTACAATCCACCAAGTGCGAAAAATGAGTTGAATTTGAACACTCATGGAATCACCCAATTGACGACCAATGATGAAAGTCTATCGTAAGGCGCAAAGAACTTTCCATTGAGGCATGCAAGCTCCAAGGTACCAAAAGGGAATCTCTAGACCAATCTCCTAGATAATGAGCTAGCATCAGCAGGAGACGATCTGTTGCAGGAGGGCCATAATGTTTCCCCCATCAATGACATGAGATGAGGAACAAGTGGTAGATGGTGAAACAAAGTATCAGAGGAGGAGGTAAGGGTGTGAACTATAGAAGGATTATACTCTTGAACATGTCGGCGACACGACTCCGAGAGGTGGCAGCATTCAGGTACCAAGGGATCGGAGGCTCAATGGAAACAACATGGATCAGATGGAATGAGGCGAAATGGCAACCCAAAAACCCGAAAGGCCAAATGATTTTGTATAGATATCCCAACCCAACAAGAAGCAAAAGTGTTGATGTTCAAGAGTGACTAGCTGCCGCAGGTAACCAATGATGACTTCCAAATTTTCCCCCACCATTGTTGGCGAGTACCCCAATTATTTTTTGAAAACAAGCTTGAAGGGGATAGCATATGCTTGTAATATAAGTTCATCCTTCGGATGAATCCAACCTAGTGATAGTTTAACAAGCCCTAGGGAGGAGAAGCTCGAGTCTCATCATGGTGATGATTCCAATGTCATCAGGGTTTAACGAATCTGACATAGGGGAAACTCGGAGTCTTTTTCATGTTTAGAGAGTTTGAAAAAGACACAGAAAAGAAAACTCCAGGGGGATCCTTTTTCGTATATTTGTGTCTCTTGAGCCCAAAAAAGTTTAAAATAATACTCAAGAGAACCACTTGACCATTACGATCAAGGAGTACTTTTCGTAATTAGTGGCCTCGATCCAAAAAGGTAGGAAAGCGATCAAAGACACATCGTTTCGTAACCAGTATCGAACCTGAAATAACAAAAGTCCGGCAATCTTTTCACATTTATACGGTCAGAAAAGAGCTCAAAGTGGACCACCTTTTATTCCATTTAATGAGTCAAAAGGGAAAACTCAGCAATATTTTCGTCTTTTAAGTCGGAAAAGAGCTTTAAAGAGGACTTTTTACAAAATATGGACCAAGTGCATACAAATCATGACATGTACCTGCCACCTGTAGTTCTGCACAAAAAACCTCAATATAAGACCCATACGACATAAAATAGTATATGCGCGGATACAAGGGCGAAAACTCAAAACATAACCAAAACCCTAAAATAAATGGAAAGAACCCAAACCATATAGTGTAAAATTTTAATTTTTTGAGAAAAACACTACAAAAGGGGGTATGGTAAGTTTATTTTTACCATTTACCATTGTGAGTTTTACCTTGGCATTTTGGTGTGCAAAACTGAGCGAGGTCCCGAGCTTGATTTCGACACCGAAAGTCAATAACTTCAACCGAGGTATTTACCAAGTAAGTAATTTCTCCCTTGCACTCCATTCCAAAGATTTTTTCATGCAATTTGGTGGTAGATAGGTGGCTTTTGGGTGGATTTTGAAACCCACATCTACCTCTCGGTCGTCGCAGAAAATCCACTCGGGTTAGCGACGACCAAGATTGTTAACACGAGCTACCATCGAGATCGTCGTGGGAAATAGATGTACTCCTGCGACGATCGCCAAAAAAATGAATGACTGACCTCGAGCCGTCGTTGTTGTTTGAAAAACAGCCGCGACGGTGTGGTAAACTCAAATTTTTTGTAATTTATGTGTTTAAGCTTATGAAAAGTGCCCTAATCAATTTTTCCTTTGACGCAGGGAAAAATGGATTTTGTGTGGCAAGAGAGAACTCATGATGACAATGATGAACAAGCTTTTAATGATCCTGAGTGCCAAAGTGCCCTACTCGAGTGCGGATTGGTAAAATTCTTCCTCACTCCAAACCTTCGAGCACAACTTGACCTACTAGAGCTGTTAATCCGCTCCTAGAACCCAATGGACGGGAAGTTCATCATCCAGGGCAAAGATATCGAATTTGATGCCACGGACATATATTTTCTGACTGGATTGTCTCACTATGGAGAGAGACCGATCTTGGAGGGCCAACGAGTCACCGGTGAGACCTTAGACATGCTGATAGCACAGGTGTGCCCAGGGGCACGCAAATCTGCCACTAGCAGGAAATTATAAATCCCGACGGTGGAAGACTTGACTCTTTGCTCGGTACTATTCATGGTGACGAGGATGGCGGGCTCCTAAGCCCAACATGAGGCAACAAAGACTCACCTCCGGTTAGCTCTCGAATTCCTTAACCCGACCATGTATAACTGGGCCGAGGCAGTGGCCGTTAACATGAAGAGACAGCTGACAAGGTGCTGGCACGGGGAGGTGAAAGAGTTCATGTATGGATCTATCCTGATCCTCCTCATGCTGGAGTGGGTACTGGTCCTTCAGCTACAGGACATGGACTTGTACGTGCCTGGGCCACGAGAGACCTGCATCACCCGCTGGGCACACGTTATGCTGCAAGGGGGTGGCGGTCGACCGGTATCATGGGGGATGTTGTTCTGAGAGTGGCTAGACTGGCAAAAGGTCATAGTTGAGGACTAGCTGTACGCAAGTACAGATTTCCGCGGAGGCCTCGACATGCTACTTCCTGCTAGCAAGCAGTGGGATGAGGGAGGTAAACATTTGATCGAAAACACCACACTATTTATGTTTTGACTTTTATGATGTTTTTGGATTTTATCATGTATATTTCTTAATAATGTCTCTTATGTTACTTGCAGATGTGGGACTGGAGAGGCTGGTAGGACTAGCTCCCGAGGCATGGAGGGACCCACAGGGAAACATGGAACTGGCCCTGGTTCACCTTGGTGGCAATGCAGTAGAGGAGATAGCCCGTAACCTTGAGGGCTTGACGGACGGGATCCCGGATTACAGGGGGATCGAGGAGGTCCCAGTAGAGTACCAAACACATACAGTGGGAGTGCCACCTAGGGTGCATAGGCTCTTGAGACGAGTCGCACGAGTAGTGGTCTGCTATAGAGAGCAGAACCCACCGCAGTAGATACCTAGGTTTTACTTCCTACTGATTTTTTGAGAGACATGCATCTCGGATGTATGGAGAGCACAGACTCTATTTTTGACATATACACTTATTTTTTGAGCGCCTCGGTGCGCCACATGATATATATATATATATATATATATATACAGGGAGAGAGAGAGAGAGAGAGAGAGAGAGAGAGAGAGAGAGAGATTTCTATGGTTCATTATTGTGTTTTGAATGCTTCTATACAATGTTTTGATTACATGTTGTGTAAATGTCTGTCTAATACATGATTTTCTAATGCATTAGTTAATGTGTTTAATCTTCTTGGAATGTGTTGATATGTAATAAAATCAAAATTCCTTTCCAATAATTTAACACATAAATACAACCTTAAAATCTGGTGATCTCTGATGGAACAATGCCTGTTAAGCTGGTGGACAACAAGTTGAGAATCCAGATTCACAACCAATGCACGAAAATTGAGGTTGATAGCCTTGGTTAGTAATTCAATGACAGTGCTATACTTAGAGACATTGTTTCTGGTGCAACCTAGACAAACACCTTGAAGGTCTACTAACTCACCATGAGGATCATAGATCACCCACGCTGCAGAAGAAAGATTCTGGGTACTGCGACGGGCACCATCAGCGAAACCAACATAAGGTGTACCAGACATTTGCATAAGAAGCAAAAGATAAAATAAGTGGCAATTATGCCTACACACCAAGCCAAACATGCAAACACACACTGACAACACACCTGCTGAAAAACACACGTATGTACAAATTAGATGTATGAAATTCATGCATAATATTTTTTCAGATAAAGCCCATTCCGGGGCTTATCTAGAGGATTCCCTTCGTAATCGATCATCTCATAGGCCCCTTTTTTCAAAACATGTTTCACAATGTAAGGCCCATGCCACATAGGCTCGAATTTGCCTGCCTCCAGCTTATCATTTGCTTCATCATAGAGCAAGGTTAAGTCTCCTTCAACGAAAGAACGAGTATTGACAGCTTGGTCGAAGTGAGTCTTCACTCTCTTCTTCTGCGCTTCAATGACTAGAGAGGCTAGTCAATGGGTCTCGTCTAACCGCTCTAGGTAAAGAAGATGTTCTTCTACCAAAGTAGTGTTTGGGAGCAATTCGATGGCTAATTTAAGAGAAGGGATCTCACACTTAATCGGAAGGGTAGCCTCCAAACCGTAAACCAATTGGAACGGGGTGAACTGACATTCGGTAGGCCCATAAGGTGGAAAACAACATCAAATGCTAGTTGGACTTGTGCATGCCAATGGTGTGTTGAAGCATCGTGACCAAAACTTTGTTGACAGCTTCTACCTGGCCATTGGCCTGAGGATAATATGGTGTTGAACTATCATGCCGCAGGCCCAGCTAGATTGTTAACTCAGTCATCATATGATTACAGAAATGTTTTTCGTGATCAATGACGATAGCCTGAGGGACTTTGAATCGTGAAATGACATGATTGAATAAAAATTGTGTCGTTGTCTTACCGTCATTAGATAGCGTAGGCATCGCCTCGGCCCATTTCATGAAATAATCGATGGCAACGATGATATACCCATGCCCCCCGGCTGAGCGAGGGTTACAAGTCATATAATCAATGCCCCATTTGGAAAAAGGGTCGACAGTAATGACAGGGTGTAAAGGAGCAGGAGACGTGTGCATCTTCCATTGGTAGATTTGGCACTCATGACAAGAGCGGACGGCAAGAATGCAATCCTTAAAAATAGACGGCCAAAAATAACCATCACAGAGGATCTTCTTAGCAGTAGCATATCCAGACATATGACCACCATAGGCACCAGAGTGGTAGTCATTCAGAACTCGTTCGGCTTCCTCAAATGTCAAACAAGGTGGAGAACAGAGTCAGCACTGAGATGGTAGAGGGTGTCCCCAATAATGTAATAAGGTTGAGAATGATGGCGAATATGTCACCGAGCATCCTTGGACAAATCTAGACGAAAGGAGGACATCTGAAGATAGACAATAATGTTCCCATACCAAGGATCGAGGGTATTAATCAAGAACAGAGATTCATCTGGGATATTGTCCTCTAACCGAAAGGGTGTGATAGCAAATGGTAGGGAGCAAAGCAGCTCAGCAAAAATGAGGGACTTCTTAGACTTGGCTGTAGTAAACTCCAAGTCAAACTCTTGAAGGATGACAATCCATTTTGAGTATTTTCCCCCCAGCAGCTGACGTGATAAGATGTACATCATTGGGTTTCAATCAGAAATCACCGTCGTGGTGTGCAATAATATATAGTGGCGAAAACGTTGGACGGTGTAAACGAATGCCAATGCCAACTTCTCGACATAGGCATATTAAGTTTCTGTATCAAGTAAATTGTGACTGAGATAATAAACAACATGCCCAGTACCATCATCATCGTCTTGGACCAGAACCATGCCAATGGTGCTATCGGCGGTGGCTAAATAAATAGTGTAGTCACAGTGATAATTAGGCGGACGTAACAACGAAGCAGAAACAAGGAGGGCCTTGAGCTTCTCGAATGACTCTTGTGCAGCGGTATCCCAAAGAAAATGGATATCTGGCTTTTATAACTGTGTATAGCCTTTGGCCACTTTAGCATAATTCGGAATGAAATGGCGTAGAAACTTCACTTTTCCCCGCAAACTCTGCAATTGTTGCAAAGAAGCATGGGGAGGGAGATTCATAATGGTTTCAACTTTAAGGAGATCCAGATGGATACCCTCTTGGGAGACGAAAAAACCAAGAATTCCGTCAGATTCCATGCAGAAGACACACTTATGTAGATTAAGATGGATACGATAGTGTCGACAGTGAAGAAAAATTTCGTGAAGGTGGTTTGGATGGTCTTGGCGTTTCGCTGAATGAGCCGAAAGGTCATCGAGGTAAGGCTACACAATGTGTCGAATATCATGAAACGCGTCAGACATTGCGCACTAGAAGGTAGCACCAGCATTTTTTAGACCGAAAGGGAGATATTTATAAGCGAAAGTGCCCCACGAACAGATAAAAGCGGTCTTGTGTTGATCCGCAGGCGAGATATTAATCTAGTTATAACTAGAAAAGCCATCCATGAATGAATAGATCTCACTCCCAGCACACTCATCAATGAGCTAGTCAATGAAAGGTGTAGGGTAGTTGTCTTTGGGACAAGCATAATTAATGTCACGATAATCAACAAATGCCCTAATAGTGCTATGTTTCTTAGTCACAGGGAAAACATTAGAAACCCAATCTGTGAGCGGGATAGGGTAGATAAAGCCAGCCTTAAGAAGCTTTTTGTCTTCCACTTTAATAGTTGCAGCTTTTCGGGGGTGCACGGGGTGTAGATGTTGTCTAACAGGTTTGGCACCCGAATATGTAGGTATTTCATGCACCATGGTGCTAGGATCGATGTCGGGCATATCTTCATAAGACCAAGTGAAAACATCACGAAATTCGCGAAAAAGATTAGTATAAAGCTGAATCTCCTCCGGAGTACAGGTTACTCCGATATGAATGTGCTAGACAATCCCTGGTTTAACAGAGATGTCAATTGGCTGAGTGTGTGTAATGTTCCCCATATTTCCTTCAGAAAAAACTTGATGAATTTGGATGGGTGTCTGAAGGGGTTGGGAGGGGAGACATGGAGCAAACTGCTCAAGACAAGTAAGCATTTCTCGGTGGGTAGGGAGAAACGATGACTAATGGTGATGATTAGACCAAGGGGGTTCCTCAAAAGACATAGTCTCAATAATTGCTTCATTAGAAGGAAAAATTTCCTATAAAGGGTCTGAAGAAGTGCCATCTCCGAGCCAAGGGGATTGAACGTATGAGTCGAGAGCCCTGCTCGAAGGAGCAGGTTTAGGAGATGAAGCCGATACAGAAACAATTTCGATGTAGTTGAGCTCGGCAGGACTCAACAGCATCACATCACCCCAGGATTCTATCTGATCAACGGGAGGAAGAATCCAAGGATCAGAATGAACAAAAATCATATTAACGAGAGCGACGTTGGGAGGTGGGAGTGGAAAAACACCGATAAGGGTAGGATCTTTAAAGAGTCCATCACCCACACTCTCATATGGAACGGAAGTATGCTCCACGAAAGGTACGTTGCCATCGGAGGAGGAAGAGGTGAAGAAGGACAACTGGTCTACCGTGACAATCTTCCCTTGATGAGGAAAACGAAGGACACGAAATAGAGATGAAGCCACGGCTCGCATGGCATATGTCTAGCTTCATCCTAAAAGGAGGTTGTAAGTTAAATTGGCATCGACAACTTCAACCTCCACTTCGACTGTCTTCCCTTCCAAGGTAATAGGTAGATGTGGGAGTATACCATAAGGACGAGACTCTCTCCCATCGAAGGCTTCCAAGGTAGTGGGAGACTAACTCAAAGTCAGAGAACCGATAGCCTTCCAACAAGCAACAGACATAATGCAAGTAGAAGCACCTTCATCAATGACCGTGCTGTGAATAGTTTTAGCATTGATGATTACTTGAATAAGGAAGGAAATTTGGTGAGGCGGCCTTGGTACATGATTATCTAGTCAAAATTGATCAAAGCCGAGTCAGTCGGGTCAATGCCACCGATGGTCGATAGCAACGACTTCCTCTGAGAGGGGCAGCTCTAGAGGACCTCTAATGTGGACATAGCCGACAGAGCCTGGGCTTCCTCCACGATGCTATAGTGCTACACAGCATGAGCACTAGGTTTGTAGGAAGACTTCTGGAGTACCCCTTTAGGAGGAGGTCGGATGACTGCCTCAGTACTAGGTCGCTCGATATGGAGCGGACCAGAGCTGGACGAATCAGCACTAGAGGGGACCTCAGTTTCCTTCCCGGCATGTGAAGGATACTTTTTTACCAAGTACTGATATGGATGGGAATTTTCCCAGCCATAAATACCTGAGAACCAAACGGAGAGGAGGATTGAGATGGATCAGCCACCATTTGAGTCTGTTGCAAGGGAAAAGGCTCTTTAATCACGGTAGGAGTCCCAGGGGCACCTTTTAACAAACGACTAACTTCAGACTGCCTCAGGTAGTCTTTAGTATAGTGATCCTTGTCGCAAATAAGGCAAGGATACTTAGGCTTGCACTTGGCACCTTCCTCTGGTGGAGGTTTAGGGAAATCTTGCTTCGGTTGATCGGATTTATTCTTTCCTTTTCCCTTCTTCTTTCCTTTTGAAGTTTTGTCCGCCATGGTGGACTGAACGACGTTAACCTCGGAAGTGTTACCAAAATTGGATATGGCCTAAGAAGCATTTTCATTCGAAGCGTTCGACTTTTTCTTCCCAGGGTTCACGAAATATTTTTTAGAGGACGCATTGACAGAACCGATGACACTGCCAACAGATGGTGTTGACGGGGCTTTAGAAGTTTCGGGTCACAGAGCATCAGGCAAATAATCATATAGTGCACCGGACTAGGAGTAAACCAAGTCAAGATACTGAGCACGCGCGATAGCTTGCTCTTTAGTTACACATGCCCCCATAGCAATGTCCCGGGCTATCGAACTGACAAATGAGGTTGTGAACCACTCAGTCAGAAGTTGATCGAGGATCCAGAACTTAATCAAACGATGACATCTCCTCCATTCATGGATATGATCGGAGATATGCATGGCATGTTCTGCTTTAAGGATTTCAGGAGAAGTGTGCCTGTTTCATATCGAATCGACAACTGAAAATGAGTTAAAAATTCCATAGCCAACGAGTTAAAGTCTTGAAAAGATCTGCGAGCTAGCTCAATATACCATTTTGCGGCAAAGCCAGTGAGAGTCTGTTGAAAAAGGTGGAGCCGTATTGAATCATCAAGCCATGAATTTGACGAACACCATAGATGATAAGTCATGACATGAGCTTGGGGATCTTCTCCAGCTTTACCATCAAATTTGGGACAATCACCGGGAATTTTAGTTGGAACCGGTGGCCAATACGGATTATGAAGAATGGGATCATTTGTCAATTTGGACACATCCGGTAATTTCAACGTCGCTAAAAAGGGTAATTGAGGGTTAAAGGACATCTGAGGACACAGGTAAGAAGTAGCACTAGAGTTCCATCCAGTTCCCGGTTTCCCCCATTGATTTTGTCCGAATGGATTCTGCCATAAGGGTTTTGTCTGTAGGGATTTTGTCCATCGGGGTTATAACTGTAACTAGATGGTTGACCCTGGATTTGACCCCCAACATTCCACTGATTACCAACTTGGCCTGCAGGAGCAACATATGGTTGCTGGAAATTCTAATAAGGGTTAACCTGCGACTGTTGATAATTTTGGTATGGGGCAAATTGATTTTTCCCTTGGGACTACTAAAAACCATAAGGCGGATGGGCTCCAAACTGAGCCTAGGGACCAGGCTGTGTTTGATAAGCAGGTTGGGTTTGGGATCCAACCTGAGTTTGGAGACCGCATTGGGTTCGGAGCTCAGACTGTAGCTGAAAACTGGGTGGAGCTTGACAAGAAACGAGCATTTGAGTGCCTGGTTGAGCAGGCCCAAACAGATGTCCTTGGGAAAACTGAGGCTAAGTCATCTGGATAGAAGGTTGGCCCGATTGAGGTTTAGGTTGACCCATTTGCCCAGAAGTATGAACTTCCTGGGTATTGGGTTGACCTTGCGCAACCGAAGGTTGTCTAGATTGACCAGATGGTTGAGTAGGCTGAACAATTGGTTGGCCTTGTTGAATTTGAGGCTGACCAACTTGTTGAGAAGTGTGACCTTGCTAGGCACCAGGTTGGCCTTGTTGGATGTAAGGTTGTCTTGGGCTGCCAGAAGGTTGCCCGAAGTATGTGAAAGAGGAACCACTGAAGGCCGAAGGTTGTCCCTAAATGGGTTGTCCTTGTGGGCCGACAGGTTGCCCTAGATAAGGGTGCCTGTAGTATGGTTGTCCGTAAGATGGTTGTCTGTAAGATGGTTGACCTTGATAGGGTGGACCTTGAAAATTTGAAGACTGTGCTTGGCCACCGTGATAAGTGGTGGTACCCCAAGCGACAGATAACGGAATCGAAGCCTCAACTGTAGGTTGAAATGCTATGGGTCCTGGGTGGTAAATATGGGCTCCTCGAGAATCATAATAATGAAATGGATTTTTTGGATCCGGATTCTGAAGAGCTTGGAAATATTGATCATATGCCCCCCTACTGGAATGGAACTAGAAGAAGGTGGGGCACTAAGGCTAGGATCAACAACCCCAGATGTGGATGTCGACGAGCCACTATTTGGAGGACCAGTTGAAGGTCCAACAACAGTGGTCACAACTGAAGATGCAGTGATGGCACTAACAACGACGGCTGAGGAAGCCACACAAATGGTTGGAATAGTCGGGACAGACGTGATAGTTACATTGTGAATCTAGGGAGTAAAAGGTCCCAAAGTCAGAGTGACAGTATGAGACCACATGGAAATTGTAAGGGGAGACCTAGAACCTATGATATCAGCCAGAGCATTATACCGTAGAGGTAATGTGATACCAAGAGGAGTGACATGGTAGGGTGAAATTTCTGTAGGTATAGGGATTTCACCACTTGCCATAAAGGTCTCTTCACTCGTGACGAGGTTCATTTCATCCATGTCAGAAGAAGACATTGGGATCGAAACACTAGGAGGAGTAAGGGGAAAGTCTTCTTCGGAAGGCACCAAACGGAGTTCCAATGAATATCATAAGACTCGTCTTCCGGAGCACAAGAGTTAAGCGGTTGGATACTCGGAATGACAGGAAGAGTATCACTAACAACCGATATCTGAGGAGTGACAGAAGATGGAGATCCTTGGTCTCTTGGAACGGGAGACAGGATTGGTGATTCCGCCAAGATGATTTAACTCAAAAACCCTAGGGAAAACTAATCGAGTAAGAAGGACAACCCTATGCAAACTAAAATGCAACAAGATCTAACAGGGTAAGTGTGAACGTGGCCGAATAAATTTTAAGACATAGGAACAAAACTTGACCTTTTCATTTTTAGAGAGTCGAGAAAATGAAGAAAAGATGACTCTAGTTGCCTTCGAATATTTAATGAGCCTAAAAGGACAAGTGCTTAGATGGACCTTTTCTTTTAAGGAGTCTGAAAAGGAATGAAAGAGACTACTCTGGAGAAACAAGGAAAAAGTTTTACCAGACAACCCGTAAAACTGCATATACACCTTGGCAATCATATGAAAGCCAAGGACTTCCTGTACGGCAGTCAATCTTCCCGAATGTTGTGTTCGGTGCATTACAATTTGCAAGGCGGTAGAAATGGCTTCCTAAGGATATAGGATGATAACCTAGTGGGGTCTCCCAACATATACTTGACAGTACTGGGAGCACAAGTCTGTACTAGACCACTACTGAGTCACAGAAGGAGGAATCACCCAACCTTAAGCGAAAACAATAGTGACTAGGTTTAACGATGCCGAAGCATGTCTCTAGCCTAGACCTCTAAATAATGTGCGTTATGTTCCAATGCATTGTTAAGTTCATTCAGTTCATTTTAGAGTTGATCTTGAATTATGTTTCAGTTTCCAGGCCTTACCGTATGTATATAAAAAACCTAAGATGCAGCTAGAATGAGTAAAACTTCTTTTAGTTCAATGAACACCTACCTACGGGAGGGTAGAGAGATCATTCCCAAACCAAGAAAAACCAAGATCAGCTAAGAGACACAATGCATAAACACATCAACCCTACAATGCATGGATACTACTGATGATAGATTTTAATATTTGCTTTCCAATTTTTCAAACATGAAAACTCGAGATGCAAATACACTTTCACTTTCATATACTAAATGAATGCAGTCTTTTGATTTTGATTGTTTTGAATTTAAAGAGACAAACAAGCAAGTGTGAAACCAGTCGATCCAAACAATTGTGATCTATGTTTGGTAGTGAAAAGAAATCAAATCAATATCAAAGATTGGTTCAATAATTATCACTAAAAATCAACCAGCAAGAAACAAGTAGTGAAGAAGCCTCAAACAAATCAACAAGAAGGTTTCAAATGAACCTCAGGCAAACAAGTAACCAAGTCAAGTAATTCAAAAAATTTGAAAAACTAGGTCACAAAGCCAAAAATACAAGATCCACTCAATGAAACCAAAGAAAGAGTATCTTAACCATAAGCAATTAAAAACAAACTAATGGGCAAGAGAAAGATAACAGGGGATCAATAGGACTGGTGAATTCAGGAGGTAGAATTGAAAAAACAACTCTACAGGAATCGTCGTGGGCATAACACCAGCAACTAGGGATGATCAGCCACTAGTCGTAGCAATAGAGCAACATCGTCGCGAGAGTACACGTCTCTGCAGTGATGGGCTGATTTTAGGAATCATCATGACTGTACGACAAGATTCAGCGACGCATACAACTTTAAAGCAGAGATAGGGCGATGTCAGCGCGACTATTAAGCTTTTTTCAGTGATGGTCTTAAAAATAATGAAAGATGAACAAAAACTCCCAAACAAAAACCAGCCTATCTTTACAGATAATAAAGGGACTTCCTAGATTGACCCGGGTAACCCAAAAGATTGATAGTTCAACCCCAAAATTCAAGAGACACTAAATCAAAACCAAAACAAGAGAAAACAAGAGAAAAAACATGCCAAAGACTCCCCAACCGAGTCACGAACTTGTGAAGTAGGAAAGTGTTCCCTCTACGGACAGAGGCAACCCCTCTAGCCCTAGAGCGGGTCTAGTTACAGCAAGGAAAAAACAACAATTAATTCCCTTAAATAGTCATCATTGGAGGCCTACCTCAAACCGGTGGTTGATGAAGTTCCGTTGCACTGCTCCAGCTTCCGTTTCCTTCTCCTTAATGAGAAATCAACCTAAAACACCACAAGAAAACAACAGAGCATGTAACCGAGAAAAAACAATGATCTATTTACTCATAAAGTCAAGAAATCATGAGTTATCAAGTAAATTACATGTAAGACATAGGAAATCATCATTGATTGTATTAATGATAAATCAAGAGAAAAGCTTACAACCAAGTCTTGACACTACAAGCCTTCTCGGAGGATCCATCCAGCATGTTTCTTCAAGCATTCACTCTCAAAGATGGGTCTCCCACACAACAATATCTCTCTCTCACTCACAAGCTTTAATACAAGGTTAAGGGCACTCCACAACCTCTTGAAAACTATTTAACAATCCCACACTTGTCACACCCACACCAAAGCTATCTACCAAACTCAAGAGCAATAGCAGCACTGTACATCCAAAACAACTAATAGATGATAGCAATGGTGAGTGATTTTATAGGAGGAGTCTCCATGAAATGAGGGAGAGGGAGCTTATCCTCAAGGAAAGCAGCACAAAAGACATAACTACTATCCCAGAGGGGAAAGGGCGACCCAAACTGACCCAACAACCAGGTCTAGAGACATCCAGAAGGCCGATTGTTGGAACAAATTCGCCCAATCTGGATCGTCATTGGTCGTGAACTAAGCCTCAGCGACGACATCGCTAGGAAGCAATGTATGCAGACCAACCGTTGATAAATATAGTTAATAGCCTCACACCGGGGCTTGAAATCCGACCGTCACGAGAAACAAGTGTACTCCCATAACGGGGTCCTGATGGGACAGTTTATGACAGAGGTCTGTCACGTATATTAAGTGTATCGCCGCGACGAGGCAGAAAACTTAGGAAATGAGGATCAATTGGCAACATTAGAGAGCATTTGCTTAATATGAGCATGTTTATTTGATACATGACACAGTAGATGGACTAGGATGAAGACAGTGACAAATTACTTTGTAACACAGCAGATCTACCAAGCAGTATCTCGGTGCGCTGCTGACCTCAGCACAATTCGAGAACAGTTGGAGGGACTCCGTGCAAAGATCGCCACGCCAATAGAGTGACTCGAGGGTGAGTCACGATGCTTGTGTTGGGGGCCTGTTGGACATGGAATCCCCCCCAAGGCATGTTTTGGGGCTCAAAGCCCAAGTTTTGACCCAATCTTGTTGTAAAGCTCCGTGAATTGCGGACGCAAAGTGCGAAAAGTATGATAAAGTCACAGGGTTGTCTGCCCTAGTTTTGTAATGTAATTTTGGGTGGATAGACCTACCCATGGTCTGTAGACCATGGGATTTTATAAATAGAGTGAGGCTCTAAGTGTAAAAGGGGAGGAAGAAGTAGAGAGAAGGAAGATTCCAAGTAAAGTGAAGTGTGTCTTTGGGTCGTAGAGTAGGAGAAGGCTCTGCAGCTGAGTGCGCAGAGGCCTAGTAGTCTGCAGCTGAGTGCGCAGGGTGGAGTCGAGTTTGTAACCAAGGAAGGAATTAATAAAGAGAAGTTTGTTATCATTTTGTGTATCTGTTCTTGGGTTAATGAATGATTGATATAATTTGCAAATATACTATTTATTTACTGCGCACACCTGTATGAATGGTTTATGTTGTTAAGTATAGCTTAAAGCACGCAAGTAGGCTAAAATAATCAACTAACAGTGGAATACCAGTAAGATCTTGGGTAATAACGCAGAGCACGAGGCTCAGCCCCTGGGAAGGGCTACACGTAGGTAGTATATTGGGTTACAAAGTGCGGGAAAGTGCGCAAAGCAACCTGCTCGCAGGGCCAAACCACGGACCACTTGAACTCATCAGACATCTTCAGGGTGCAGAAGCCTGGTTCTAGCACCCTCCCATACTACTTCGGGTGAGACCTCAGTCCGTGCTCCATGGACTGTTGCTAAAAGCGCCAGTAGTACCGGGATTTGTTTGGATAACATAACTCTAAACCTGGGTTAGGCCCTAATAAGCCAATAGTCTCTATCTTCTTGCAAGAAGATATTTTTATTTCCTAAATTAAATCTCAAATTAGTTTAATATATTTTGTAATAATTTTTTGTATAAATACTTCACAATTCGAAGTATGTAGGGTGGAATCTATTAGACATTTCTATATACTTTTTGATCAAGAAGAACCAAAAGGTTATTGTATCATTTGATGAGCTAAAAAGTTGGATTGATTAATAAAGATTAGACTGTTCCAAGGATTCATGTGTTGAGCGAATATCAAACAAGTATTTTCATGTGTCTTTTTCAATTTCTCAAAGTTATTCATAATATTATATGTGTTTCAATATAAATGCTATAACTCGAAATATATTTTAGAGCTTGTTTAAATCACACTATGTTTTAACAGTTAAGAATTTGAATGTTTTCTTCTAATATTTAAATTAAAGAATTCTTAATTTCTCTTTAGTTTAAATTGATTTCATAAATAATCCAAATTAAAGGATTCTTATCTGCCCTTAGATTTCGATTACCCCTGCCTTTCCTCATTCATTATCTAGGTATGAGAACCCTTAACTGCTCTCTCACCCCAGTGAAACCATTTCACCCCTCTGTCTCAAACATCTGAAATACACTCTGCTATCTTTCTCTTGGAACACCCCCTTTAGTGAGTTTATCCAGTGTTGTTTCCTTATCAGTTGACTCCATAACCCAATGGTTTGAAAGACATCAATTTATCCATCTGTTTAAGAGATCCCACCACCCAATTTCAAACAAATCAAAACCCCTTGAACAATCATATCTAGCCTAAAACATTTTAACTAAAACAAAGTTAAAACTTAAAGAGAGAGCCCTCTCTGAGTATCAAGAAGGCTAGTTCCTGATCTCCAAAAGAGGATAGTGGTTACCTTTGGTTTTTCCTTCTTATTACTTCAAAGGAATTACTAGAGTGATAACATTTCTGGAGACCATACTAGGGACTTTGATCCTTAGTCTCATAAAAACTTTAAGGAAACCTTTAATCAGATCTAGAGCCCCTTAAGGTCATTTCCCAAAGTAAGTTTTCAGAAATTTTATAAAAACAATTTAAAAAAATAAAATTCTGGCTCCTAAAAAGATTCATTACACTAGGGCTAACCTAGATCCAAACCCTGCAACTGTAGTGGATAATCGAGAGAGATTTTAAGACAACCTAGAACAACAAAAACTCAAGCCAGTAGTAGTCATCTAGATAGAGCCAATTCGCTCCCTGAGGAATTTTCAACTTTAGAAGAAGTCCCTTTTGATTTGTCATTTGACCTCTCACTATTTAGAACCAAATCTGAGAATGATATCCATGAAACAGTTTTAGACCCTAAGTTTACTCAACTCATCGAGTCAAAAAGGGTTATTCATCCAGATTTAGACAAATTTTGTCTTAGATGCTTTCGACAAATTATAAGCCTTAACCTCTACATTGATTAGTAATATAGATAGTGCTTATCTTCAGCAATCTGTAGACGTAGCTGCCCTTACTGCTGCTACATCTCAAATTTCTTCACAATCATCACTTACTGTAAATCCACCTTCCTTTACCACAACTTCATCAATTGTATCTACCGCAATTCAATCACCCAAATCACTTATTAAACAGTCATCTTCATCATCATCTAATTCACCTCCATCAGTTTCAAGCCCTTCTTCAACCACCTCAACTTTACCCCCCAGTCAAACCAGAATCACAGAAATGGAAAATAGATATAGTCCCCTTGTTCTACCTACCCAACTTCATGCCATGCCTACAAATTATCAAAGTAAGATTTTCCTATTTGATGCTACCTGTCATTACACTACCTAGCAGCATGTAAACAATATGTCTGACTCTTTTGAATTGCATGAAATAGATGAGGTAGATGTCCAAATGAGACTCTTTTCCCAAACTTTAACTGGTGATGTCAAGAAGTGGTTTAAAGCCTTTCCTGCCAACCACATTGCAGACCTAGAAAATTTTCAAAGGTTATTCGTTGATAGATGGGAAAGAAAAAAGAACCCATTGAAAATAATTTCTAACTATGACAATATTTGGAGAGCTCCCAACAAGTCAGTTCAGGACTATTGCACTAGGTTTAATAATATCTATAATGCAATTCCAGCCAACATTAAGCCCCCACTTGACCTAGCATTTATTAAGTTCCCTAATGGTTTTGATGTTGATATGTCATACTAGCTGAGGGATAGAAATCTTGAAACCCTTGAGCAAATGCAGAGTAATGTTGTCAGTGTAGAAGCCAACTTGTTAGCTAGGAAAGCACGAATGAGGAACGAAAAGAAAGTTGTATTTAAAGAAGAAGCTTCAAATACATATGGAAAAGTAGATGTTTTAGCTAAAAGTTTAGAAAGAATTATGGATAGGTTAGATATCATGGATGGGAAAAATCAATGGGAAAATCAACACCAACAACCCCCAATAAGAAACCCAAATTTTAGAAAGAACCCTAATGTTGCAAAGAATACTACACCAGACCAACAGGCTAGGCCACCCTTCCAAGAAAATTATGTTGAGGAATCACAAAACCAAGAAGCAGAGGATGATACCCAGATTAACTTACTAGATACCACAGAGGAAGACAATGTTTTTCTTACTCAAGAAGAATAGGAGCTATATATGCTTCAGAAGTTACAGTTAGAATCTGGTGAATCTTTTTTTATTTTAAACAAGGGTATGAATCAGCTATATATGAGGTACATAAACAATATAGCTTGAGAAGTAAGAAGAATAATGAAACTCCCATTAAAAGATCCATCCAAACTCAGAATAAGATATTAAAAGAAACTCCTGTTAAAAAGGTTTTGTAAATTCTCCCTAGGGGAACACCTGAAACTTCAACCCCTAGGATGGTAGATATAACTTCCATTGAAACCCAAACATAATCGATCATTGAAAACTCTCAAGATAAAAGAGATCAAGGTAAAGAAGTAGAAACACAAACTGAAATTCCTACCACTGAGAAACAGGTTAAAGACAATCAAATTGCACACATTAAGGAATATCTAAATCAAACAAACAAACCTCAACTCCCTTTCAATATTAAAAATGAGATGGCTAAGTTAAAGATATCAATTCCTTTTACTGAACTGGTAAAGAATGAAACTTACAAGTCACATATAACTGAGACTTTGAACATAGGAGAGGGAGAGGATTCTGTTAATTTAAATGATGATCAGCCTAAATTATTGTTTGGCCTTGAGGCCAATGGAATTCATCAGTAAGGGGGAGCTCCTCCGTTTTACATCAGCCTAAATATTCATGATAAAATTTTACATAATGCTATGTTGTACTCAGGAGCATCCCACAATCTCATGCCAAAAGCAATAATGGAAAGACTGAACCTAGACATAACCAGGCCTTATAAGGATTTATTTTCTTTTGACTCCAGCCAGGTTAAATGCCTTGGTATGATCAAAGACTTATGTGTGACTCTTATCCAATACCCTACAAAGAGAATTATAATGGACATTGTAGTTGTAGATATCCCACCAAAATATGGAATGTTACTATCTTGCTCATGGGGAGAAAAACTGTAGGGATCTTTGCAGTTGGATATGTCTTATGCCACCATATCTATTTTTTGCCAACCAAGAAAATTATATAGGGGGACATTGATAAAGTACATGGTTAGTAGTAAGGAGAAGCCCCAAAACTTTCCCATATACTCCATGTACTTAGATATGGACTCCTTCATCTTATACAATGCAAAAACTGATAAAAAGGAAATCACAGCCAAATACCTTAAGTACAAAACAGCTGATAGTGAGAACATATTCCATGAGTCACTTTGGCATTTAGATTTTAATGGGTCTGTAAATAGTTTGGGGGCTGGTGTAGGAGTCTGGATCCATAATATGGAAAATAACCATGTTGAGGGTCATGCTTTCAGATTGAACTTTAAATGTACCAATAACATGGTTGAATTTGAAGCCCTCATTCTAGGGTTACAATTGGTTAGGAAATTGGGAGCCAAAAGAGTGTTTGTCATGGGAGACTTAGAGTTGATTATGAAACAGATCAGTGGTGAATATTATGTCAACAACGCTAGGCTTGGTAGATATAGGGATACTATTTTAGAATTGGTCAAGGATCTCCTGGAATCAAACTTTGTTGCCATTCCCAGGAAACAAAACATGCAAGCCCACAGTATGGCTATATTTGCTAGTACATGTAAATTGAAATTTCAACCAAACCACCAGTACACTGCAAAGGTCAGACACAGGCCTGTTATACCAGACAACCTTAAGTATTGGCGAATCTTCCCAGAACTCCTAGATCTATGATTTCATGAACAATGAAGGTGAATTTCAGAACTGTAAGATAGATACTGGCTGTACAATAGACACTAATGTAGAAAGTAGCTTAGATGTAAATATTTTTGATGTACACGAACCAACTAAATTTATTAAAGTAGAGATAGATGGTTTAGAGAATGTAGAGATAGATGAAATAATGGATGATGATCTATAGATTCTTAATTTGAAAGATAATTTTTTGCCTAAAGGATTAGTACCTTTAGAGGATTTGTTTGACTCTAATGATGTAGCTAGAAAGCCCAAGATGGAACCTCTAAGAGCTAACATAGAAGAAGTTAATATAGGAACTGAAGATAATCCAAAACTCATCAAGATATCTAAAGCCTTATCCCCAGAGGAAAAGGTCAAATATTTAAATCTGTTTAAAGAGTTCCGGGATGTATTTGCTTGGAGTTATGAAGACTTAAAATCTTATGACCCCAGCATAATCCAAATCAAAATACCTCTAAAAGCAGATCATAAACCTTTCAAACAGAAACTTAGAAGGATAAACCTATTTTTTATGCCATCCATAGAAAAAGAGGTTAAAAGAATGTTTGATGCTCAAATAATAGCACCCATTAGATACTCAGACAAGATTTCAAACTTAGTTACAACTAGGAAAAACATAGGTGAAATTAAACTTTGTGTAGATTTTAGAAACTTGAACAAGGTTTCTTCAAAAGACAACTACCCCTTACCCAAAATGGACCATATATTGCAAAGGGTAGTGGGCTCATCTAGGATTTCACTATTAGATGGATTGTCTGGCTATAATCAAATATTAGTCCAACCTGAGGACCAACCCAAAACTATGTTTACTACTCCTTGGGGTACCTTCATGTATTTGAAGATGCCCTTTGGATTAATGAATGCAGGTGCCACATTTCAGAGAGCTATGGATATAGATTTTTCCAAAGAAATCCATGATTTCTTAGTAGTATACCAGGATGACATTACAGTCTTCTCTAAATCAGACAATGAACACTTAGACCATCTCAAAAGAGTATTTATCAAATGCAGAAAATTTGGGATTTCTTTAAATTCTAAAAAGACACTTTTTGGTCTATAAGAGGGGAAGATGTTAGGACACATCATATCTAAAGATGGGATTAGGATAGACCCTGCTAGAATAGAAGCCATTTTGACCATTTCCCATCCCCAAAACATAAAAGAGCTACAATCATTTCTAGGTAAGATTAATTTTCTTAGGAGATTCATCTCAAATCTAGCAAAATTAATTAGGTAATTAAATAACATCCTTAAAAAGGACTTATCAATCAAGTGGACATTGGAGGCAAAACAATCCTTCGAAGTTATTAAGGAAGCATTAACTAAGACTCCAGTCCTGATTAGTCCTGACTTTAGCAAAGATTTTATTATTTTTTCATTTTCTTTAGAACACACCATTGCAGTAATCTTGCTACAAAAGAACAATCAAGGATATGAACAGCCAATAGCATTCTTTAGTAAATCCTTAAGAGATGCCACACTAAAATACAATATCATGGAAAAATAGGCATTGGCTTTGGTTAAAGCTATCAAAGATTTTAGAGTATACATTTTGTACTCTCACATCATTGCTTATGTTCCAAACTCTGTAGTTAAGGACATTTTGACTCAAAATGGGCCTGAAGGAAAAAGAGGCAAGTGGATTGCCATAATATTGGAATATGACATAGAGATAAAACCTACCAAGCTCATCAAAGACCAAGGTTTAGCCAAACTCATGGTTGAATCAAACTGTCAAGCCCTTGATATAAACTTCATTAGTGCTTTGGATGAGCAGGAGGAGATGGCAACTCCATAGATCAGTGAATCCTCACCATGGTATGCAGATATTACATTTGTATTACTAAATTTACAAGCTCCTCCTGGATTGACAAGAACCAAAGCTAGATTCTTAAAAATGAAGTCATTGAGATATTGTGTTATAGATAATGCATTGTTTTGGAAGGATAGTAGTGGTATTCTCTTAACATGTTTATTAAAAGATGAGGTTGACAAAATTTTGCAAGAGTTTCATGCAAGGGACTATGGAGGACACTTGTACTGGAAGAGTACTACTGACAAGATTCTGAGGGCTAGTTTCTACTGGCCTACTTTGTTTGCAGATGTCAAAAAACATGTGACCTCCTATCACAAATGCCAAATTTTTTAGGGAAAGAGGAAATTGTTACCCTTGCCTCTTAAACCAATTTCCACTGAGATGCCATTTCAATAATGGGGGTTAGACTTCATTGGAGAAATTCACCCCCCATCCTCAGCTTAGCATAAGTGGATTCTAACAGCGATAGACTATTTTACCAAATGGATAGAGGCAATACCTTCTAGGAAAGCCACAGACACAGTCATAATAACCTTCCTAGAGAGTAATATCCTTTCAAGATTTTAATGTCCCCAGAAGCTCATTACTGATAATGCAGCAGCCTTTAAGTCCAAAAGAATGATAGATTTCTTTAATAAATACCATATGACCCTTGGCCATTCCACACCCTATTACCCTCAAGGTAATGGACTAGTAGAGTCATCCAACAAAAGCCTGGTCAATATTATCAAAACTTTAATGGAGGATAATAAAAATACATGGAACAAGAAGTTAGTCAATGCCTTATGGGCAGATAGATTGACTACTAAAAAGTCCATTGGAACATCACCCTATCAGGTAGTTTATGGGATGGACGGAATTTTCCCATCATCGTTGGGAGTGCTAGTCATGAAAATACTTCAAGAACTACAGGTGGAACTGAATGGCATTCAAAGAAGAATAAACCAAACTATACACCTGCAATAGACTAGAGAAGAGGTGTATGTAAAATCACAGATAATCCAGGAAAAAATCAAGAAAGTATTTGATAAAACGACTAAAGCAGATGATTTTCACATAGGAGAAAAAGTCCTCAAGTGGGATTCAAGGAGGGAAGACAAAGGCAAGCATGGAAAATTTGATTTTCTATGGCAAGGGCCTTATGTCATTTTTGGCTACAGAGGCAACAATGCCTTTTTCTTGAGAAGCATAGATGGTTCAGATCTTCTAGGAGGACCTGTTAATGGTAGCAGGTTGAAGCACTACTTTTCCACTCACTTACAGTAGTTCATTTTATTTTCCATCATTGTACACAACATTTCCAGAGTGTAGATTGGATTGGATGGTAATCCTTTGAAGTTGAAGCCTGGAGAGAAGGCCCTAAGCTTTAGAAAATTTACTATCATAAGTATCAATAATGCCTATTCACAGAAGGACACCTTGCAAGGTAACACCACCAACAATTCAAAGGATACTGATCTTTAGAGTTCCTCACATTTCACTAGGAAATGCCACCCCCAAGTGGATCCACTGTTAGAGTCCTATAGTGATAGGATTCATATTTTTGAATTGGCTAAGTCTGAGCCTTGTAATATTGTACATACCTTTGCTTTCTGCAAATGTTTTAAATATTAAAAAAAATTAAAACGTAAAGAGGGTATGTCCTAAAAGAAACATCAAAGGACAAAAAGAATAAGAAAAGATCAAAAAATGAAAAAATATGAACCCCAAAAACAAAAATAGATCATGAAAGTGTGCAAGTCTAAATACCACTGCTATTTTACTGCTTTATTGTTTTAAATAATGGTTGTGTGAAGTTTTTCATACATGCCACAACCCATGGTAATCCAACTATTTAATCTTGGCTATTTCATGCTTTGAATTTTATGTTTATAGTTAGGGAATAAAATCTGACCAAACAGTTTAATCTTGGCAGATCATTAGATAGGAAGAGAAAATAAAAGGAGCTCATCAGTTTAATTTGAGCCCTTTGATGATATAAGGTTAGAATTAGATAGTTTACTTTTCAAAAGAAAAATGAATGATAAGGGTTTGCTAGTGTAAATGCACCCAAATAAAATGAAGAAAAAATGATAGGGTAAGTAATAGGTAAGTATAAGAAAGGTTGCTGAAGTATAAATTTGATTGGATAAAATCACATTTATCATGCTTGATTATATGTTTCAATGGGCATAAGCACTTAAGAAGGCAAAAACAATGGTTTACAAGTTCATTTAATTAACTCCCCTTCATTCTTTTCATCCCTTTACTTACTAACTTCCCCATCCACAAATAAGTTCTAGTAATTAAATCCTTCAAGTCATAAAGGCTTTAGAGCATTTCTCTAACTTTTGGTGGGACCAAACCCTTGGCTTAATGAATTATGGACATCAAGTGTTAGAATTCCCTTCATAAAAGTCATTTCCCTTTATTACCCTAATAAAATCCCTTTTCCTAAGGATAAACTTCCATTTGCCTAGGAAAATTAAAAAACCCATATTAAATTCTATTTCACTCAAAAAACACACAAAAGTGATTTATCCTAAGTGTAATTGTATATAAATAAATTGCACAAATGTTACATTTATGCTTAAGGGTAAGTTCACTCCGCACATTAATTTCATATTAATTTTTAACTTAATTAAATAATTCCCCATATACCTTTTCCCGTATATTAAATAAATCCCCTATATAAATATCCCAACCCTTAGTTTTAATATAAACTATACAATTTATCCCATATCCCGACAAAACAGATAAATCCCGACATTAAACCCCGCCCGATCGTTTATACCCGTGATTAACCTATAATTAATCCCAAACCATTAAGGGTTAAAATCCTGGGCCCCCACAAAACCCATTCTCTTATCACTCGCGCACCTCCCTAGCCCAATTGTCATCTGATCATCATTGCCCTCATCCGACGGTCCACAGCCATATCGACTTCACCCGATGGCTAACCCTTACCCACCCAATAAGGTGGTTTTCCCTGACCCCCCAACTACTACGTGTCAAGCGATAGCGTTGATCGGGTAACCCCTCCTAAATACCACCTCCTCCACAAAAGTAGTGCGATGACTTGGGAAACTTCCTCCCCACTCAACCCGAATAACCGCCCACTGTTCTTGTGTAAATTACCCACAAAAAAGTGACTGTTGCTCCATAAAAGGAAAAGAAAGCCTCATTTCGCCTTTTTCGCTCATTTTCTTTGCAAACCTCTGCAAACTAGTGTGACTCCTACAAATGCTGAATTTACCAATTGAACTCCAAATTCACTCTTGAAGAAGCTATAGAAACCCTTATCAACCTCTTAGTCCGAACTAGAGCCATTCAAACTTCTGCAGTTGCCCCAAACCTCGAATTTGAAGATAATTCACCCAATTCTAGGTATTTGAAGACGAATTTAATAGACAACCCTTTCAATTTGAAAATGTTTTATCTGTAAAGTGTTTTAATTAAGTAAAATTAACTGAAATTACTTTAAATTTAAAAGTTTATGCCCAAACCCTTCTAAAAGCTTCCAGTTTCTGTCAAAAGCTCTGAATAAACCTGTGAAAGCCAAATTCAAATCCACAAGAACTGAATTATGGTTGCCCCTGTCTCCATGGATGTTAGAACTATCACAACTCCCCATTTGGACCTAGACCATCTCCCCCTGGCGGACAGGGATTTTCAAATCAGCAACACAAGTGCATATGAGGTCCTGCTCAAAATTCATTGTTTGAATAAAGACAGATATCTGAACCATTCGGATGACATTGGCCTTTGGGACTCTAATTTTCCCAAATACCAGTTTCCCCAAGTACAAGTTTTTCCTGAAATTTTCCACATGTGCCATGCTTGTTACTTCCCATCCAGAGAGCTATAATGTCCCCTAACCAAAAGGTTTTGTTCACAATTACAGCTGAATAAATTAATGAGATGTTACAAGTCCAACCAGGTCCTGAACTGAACCCGCTCTCCATTGGGAATTTGTTAGACTTGTACACCAAGTTGACCCCCTCTAGACTAGCCCAAATATTTCAAACTTTCATTGTTGAAGACAAGCACATTCCTAGAGATGCCCCTCCATATGTTTCCGCCATTTTCTCTGAAAGGGGTAAGCATATTGTGACTATGATATCATGTGATTTTGGTTGTACCACTGATGAATTTGTTGATGAGATCATCCTTACCTTCATGTCCATTTTCACCCTAGGAAACCCTCCTACTACTCTATACAATTATGTCGAGTTCATAGCTGAAAGGATGCATGAACAGTTTACTAGAATGCACAATGAGAGAGTATTCAAATACTCGTATGTACTATACCATATGTTTTTGTATTATCAGTCAGACAGATTTCCCTTCACCCTCCAAAAGGTTGATACCAAAGGCCAGCCCAGGTCTATCATATTTTGGACACCATTGTTCCACAAGTATTCCTCACCATACACCTATAAAGAATTCATTGACTCTTTTTTCCATCCAGTCATGACTATGTTGACAGGAAGTCCTCCACCCAGAATAAGCCAAGAGATCAAAAGAGTCCTTCAATTCTCTAAGAAAAGTAAGGTGGGAGATTGGTACCTTTACCAAAACCACACTGAAATAAGAATATATGGGTGCCATATTGCCCCATACAAACTGCCCAAATACCTACCCATGAGGTTATTTTCTCTAGAGTATTATAGGAAAATAATGAATTTTGATGAAGTCAATTTTGTCTCAGCCAAGAAAAGAACTCAGTTCAAAGTCAAAAATCAGTTAGGCCCTTTCATTTGCGATTCTAAAGAAGTAGGACAGGAAGCTGATCTGATTCTGCAACAAATGAAGTTCCAAAACAGTTTCATGTGGAGATATGATCCTCAAGGGTTTATCACCAAACTTAGACAAAAGGTCAAATTGGGACCTTACATTCATCACCCCATACCAGAGATAGAAATATATGCCAATCAATCTAAGTGGTTGGAGAACACTCTCATAGACAGGGATAGTACAAAGGTAGATGTTGAAAATACCTTGAGTGATTTAGAAAGACAACTTGATGAAAGCTCATTCCTGCAGGTACCACAGCAAGAAGAAACCATGAGTACCCCTACAGTTTTGCAGACTCCTCAGAATGAGGAAAAGAATCCCAAGAGGAACAGAGAGGGAGCCTCCACTTCAGGCATGGACACATCCAATGTGCAGTATGAAGCCAGCTAGAGCAAAAGACCAAGGCTCAATCCTGTTTTAGAACAGGAAGACATAGAAGGCTCAGCAGAAGTAACTAATACTGAGTTTGACATGAGCAAGGGCACAACTCCATCTAGAGAAACATAGGAGCCACCTACCTCACACACTCAAATGTTACAAAGGCATCTTAGTGTATAAGTCTCCTCATTCAGTAGCCCTACTGATAAAGATAAGGATATTAAGGACAGGTTTAAAGAAATCAAAATGAGAAATGAGAAACTGAAGGCACAATCTTATGCATAGTTTCTCAAGCTTACACCTACTAATCAAACCAGGTTGATGTCATCTTTTGACATCAAGGAAGGAAAAATGCAAATTTCCTTCATAAAGCCAATTGTACAACAGCCAAGGACATTAGCAGATTACAAAAAGATTGATTTTGAGGTATTGGCAAGGGATATTCATCCCATTGACCAAATTAAATTTCACAAACAGGCTAGAGAAATTATTTACTCCACCCTTATAGGTAAAGCCATATCTTCCCCGTCAGTTGTAGAATTCATTGAACAATATCCCAGCCCAATATCAGTTAGAGAAGGCCTCCTCACAGGCCCAAGATAACAGAATCAAATCTTTGGAAGACTTAGTGATTGAATTGGGACATGATCCCAAAGACATCAAGGCCACTGAACAACTGATCAAAAAGAAAACTGATGACATTGCAACACTCAAAAAGAAATTGAAGATACCTCAATTGCAGCATCTCCAGACATAAGAAGTCTTGGAAAACTAAACCAGACATGAAGAATTGATGGACTTAGTGCTAAAATTAAGTGGTCAGTTAAAGGAGATAGAGACGCAATTGGACAGCCTAATCCAATTAAAGCAAAGTGATATTGCCTCTACATTAGTGAATGTCATCCCAGTAGTCTCAACAATTGTTCCTTCCACATTGGCAGCCGCATTGGCTCGCACGGCTCCTATGATCACAACACAACAGGTTTCAACAAAGTCTACATCAGCAGTAGGTACATCAGGTGAAGAAGATGAAAAGTTAGTTAAAGCTATGGAAGAGATGTCCATACAGGTAGTAGAGATGAATAAGCTCAAAGAGAAGGTGACAAGCTTGGAGACTGGTTACAAGCTTACCAAAATCATGAACAAAGAAGAAGTGCAGAAAGCTACCAAAATGAGTGAGAGATTAAAGGCCATGGAGAGGGACCTAACACTAAAAGAAACCCTTGGGCAAGCTAAATAACTATTATGGGCCAATATCATTGATTCTGTCAATGATATTTGGCTATCTATTCAGGTGATTTTTGAACAAATATATTTAATAAAAATGGCTATATAGGCCATCCAAAGAGTAAAAGAAGAATTAGGAGAAATTCTTGAAGATGCTACCAGAATTATCCAGTTCCTTAACAATAAAAATAGGTATGAGCTTCAGGAATTGGAAATAGAGGACAGAACAGAGACAATTTTGGAGGTGAGAAAAATCCTCTCCAAGAGAAACTTAATGTTAAACTTAGAGGACAAATGTTAGAATATGCAGGTAACCATTGACAGATTTATGGCTAAGTTTCAAATTTTGCGAGAGAAAGGGTTACCAGTCCCTTAGTAATAAATGACAAGCTCATGACACAGCAGGATTACAACAGAAAAATCAGAGAGCTAGCAAAAGAATAGGTCAATACATCATCAATCAAGGAATTTCCAATTGGCAAAGTACTTTATCAAACATTTGAAAACTTGTTTTACCTCCAGCATGAGGTAAAACACTTGTTTGTCAATAAGCCTACTTTTTCCAAGTACACTGAGGCAGATGAAATATATAGAAGGATGCTAAAGATCCAATTACCTGATGCTAAAAAATGGGAGAAATTGACTGATTTATAGTGATAAATATGCAGTAAAAAGGTTAGTGTACAGTAAAAGTAAAATAGCGAGGTGAAAAGATGAAGACAAATCAGCAGAGTTAGAGTGTATCAATGTCAAAGTGTATCAAATGAAAGCCAAAATTAAATGAAGATTCCAATGTAAAAGATCAAACAACAAAGCAGCATAAAGGGCTAAAAAAAACCATAAAAGCCAGCAGTACCAAAATAAAAGGGACAGCATGAAGCAGTTCAATAGTTGTCTCTATCTTCTTGCAAGAAGATATTTTTATTTCCTAAATTAAATCTCAAATTAGTTTGAGATATTTTGTAATAATTTTTTGTATAAATACTTCACAATTCGAAGTATGTAGGGTGGACTATATTAGATATTTCTATAGACTTTTTGATCAAGAAGAACCAAAAGGTTATTGTATCAGTTGATGAGCCAACAAGCTGGATTGATTAATAAAGATCAGACTGTTCCAAGGATTCATGTGTTGAGCGAATATCACACAAGGATTTTCATGTGTCTTTGCCAATTTCTCAAAGTTATTCATAATCTTATATGTGTTTCAATGTCAATGCTATAACTGGAAATATATTTCAAAACTTGTTTAAATCACACTCTGTTTTAAAAGTTAAGCATTTGAATGTTTTATTCTGATATTTAAATTAAAGAATTCTTAATTTCTCTTTAGTTTAAATTGATTTCATAAATAATCCATATTAAAGGATTCTTAACTGCCCTTTGATTTCAATTACCCCTGCCTTTTCTCATTCATTATCCGGGTCTGATAACCCTTAACTGCTCTCTCACCCCAAGTGAAACCCTTTCACCCCTCTGTCTCGAACATCTGAAATACACTTAGTTATCTTGCCCTTGGAACACCCCCTTTAGTGAGTTTATCCAACCTTGTTTCCTTATCAGTTGACTCCATAACCCAATGGTCTAAAAGACATAAATTTATCCATCTATTTAAGAGATCCCACCACCCAATTTCAAACAAATCAAAACCCCTTGAACAATAATAGCTAGCTTAAAACATTTTAACTAAAACAAAGTTAAAACTTAAAGAGAGAGCCCTCTCTCAATATCAGGAAGGCTAGGTCTTGATCTCCAAAAGTGGATAGTGGTTACCTTTGGTTTTTCCTTCTTATTACTTCAAAGGAATTACTAGAGTGATAACACACACATCACCACCTATCATCTATGGAGTGTTTCTAACTCCATAGTGGATGATAGTATCTGGTTACATCTTTTTCCCCACACCCTTAATAGCAATGCAGCCAAGTGGTGCATAGAGTTACCACGCGGGTCAGTAAATACCTTTGACGCTCTAGCGATGGAATTCTTAAAGCACTTCCAGCTACTCATCCGCTATGAAACTAGGATGGAACTCCTCACTTCATTACTTCAGGGTACTACCACCCACTTCTCCAATTATATACATGAATTTATACATAGTCGAAGGTTGGTCAAAGCTCCCCTCCCAGACTATCTCTTAGCGGATTGGTTCTGCAAGTCTCTACTCCCCCAAACCGCTAAGGATGTCACCTTAGGTGGTGCAGTCACAAAAGACCAATTCATATTTCATGCCCAACACTTAGATCTGATATATTTGTAGTCTCTCACTCTATATAACATAATTGCCAATGCCCCTCGCAACTCCAATGCTCCTGCTACTCAGCAACCCGAAGTGCACGCCGATGGGATTAGCGGCACAACCTTTGGGGCTGCTGTAAAATAACTCAGCGCTCACATTTCCCAGATGTCAGTGGACCCCTCTACTAAATTGACTTCTCTTCCTACCACTGCGATCAACTATGTGCAGTCTACACAAAAACCTGATGGTAAGAACAAGAAGAATAAGAAAAATACTGCTCCTTCTGCAGAGAAATCAACAAAGCAGTCTAACTCCAAGTAGAAGGCAGATGCACCCTCTGATGATGGAAAGGATAAACCCGCCAAATTCCCTTGCAAAATCTGTGCCTAAGACCACATGACCTATCACTACTCGCATCTTCAGGAGTGCACAGATTTCGTTGTTGAAAAGGACACTAGCAGGACCCTCGCTGTCTTGAATAATCCTTTCCCTGCTCAACAGCAGCAACAGCTTATTTCAAACCAACCCCAACCCCCACAAGGGGACAATGGTGGTTCACAACATCCTTCAGTTGGTGAAGGACCCTCTACCATTTACACCTTTGAAATGGTAGACCTACAAACCAGATCCAAATATTATGGAGCTCCTATCGCTCATGCAGAGGAACCCCCTCAACTCAAAACCCATCGTCGCCTAACAATCTTCATATCGAACGATTGGTTGTTGACCTTGTGATTTGTCCCCCTATAGGGGCACTTCAACGCACAACGCACAATACATATGCATGTTCCGCCCAAAACTAAAGCATTGTAGAAGATTTGGCGCAAGCGCCATCAACTATGTCGACGCTCGAAGTATTACAAACATGTCCAACACAAAGGAAATCTTTGCTTTCAGCCATTGGTGGTATCGACACACAGGATTCAATGCTTGTAATTTTTGACATGGAAAAATGTAAACCTCCCCTTTCTCACCAGCTTGCATTTCAGGTGCAGATGTTTTTGAAAGGTAAAGGTATACATAGAACTATCATTGACGAAGGTGCTTCTAACTACGTAATGTCGACTTCATGTTGGCTCGCTTTGGGTTCTCAAACCCTATCCACGTTATCGAATTCCCTTAAAGCTTTCTATAAACACACTTTCATCCCAAAAAGTTACCTAGATAGCTACCCCATCACCTTGTATGGGAAAACAGTAACAGTGGAAATCGAAGTCATAGATAAAAAGCTCAACTATAATCTCTTGTTGGGTTGCAATTGGACTTACACCATGACTACCATTGTGTCTACTGTCTTTTGCATCATCCTATTTCCATTGGATGGAAAGGTAGTCACAGTGGACCAGCTGTCCTTTTGCACCCCTCATTATTCCCCGTTATCAAGTGGCTATGTTCCCTTAGTGGGTAGTGTACCTGACTCTTACGTCAGTATTGGTACCGATCTACTAAAGGCCTCTTCCCTGATGGGTTGTTTCCCTCTTTTGCCGCAAGTGGTTCCACAGATGGTCAATGGTTTCATCCATTCATCACAAACCGACCGATCCTTGGATCCTAACGGCCCCTTCACAAATTGATACTTGCGGAGAACAAATGGTGTTGTCACCAACTGAATTGGCCTACCAGGCCACTCAATCTACATCTGAGTCTCCGAACATTTTGGTCACGACCAATGGTACCACTACCCCTCCCATAACGGCTTCTTCTTTCAATCCCCTCAATCAAGTCTTACCTACGAACAAAGCTATTAGAGAGATCATGAGTTTAGAAGAGCGACCTTGGGAGGACTCGCACCATCATCTTTTGATATCTGTTTCGGACATGACACCTCCTCAAATCCTGTCACTTGACACACCTAAATTCATTTCCTCACCATATATGACTATCCAAACTTTGGACTCGGAAGGAAACATGGGAAATATTTCAAGGACATTGCTCATTGATATTTTGTCACGACAGGCATCGTGGAAAACATCCATATTGGAGCAGATTGCAATCCTGAGGAAATTGCAAGCTTCACCTGCCTTTTTAAGGAATTCTGTGATATATTCGCTTGGTGTTCTGAGGAAATTCTCGGCATAGATTCATCTATTGTCGAGCATGAGATCAAGATATACGACAATGCTAAACCTGTCCGCCATAGGCTTCGACCAGTCCACCCCAACAAAACGGAAGCCACAAAACTGAGGTGGAAAAGCTATTACATGTTGATTTTGGCTATCTTGTTCCCTTAATGGAATGGGTTTCTAATCGGGTTCATGTCGATAAGAAACAAGGAACCATCCACGTATGTGTCGACTATTGAGACTTAAACGCCATGTGTCCAAAGGATAATTATCCGACATCATTCATCGACCAAATCATTGACGACTGCACCAGTTGTGAATCAAATTCATTCATGGATGGATTCTCAGGTTACACCCAGATTGCTATAAAACTCAAAGACTGGCACAAAACCGCCTTCATTTGCCCATGGGCAATATTTGCCTATCGAAAACTCCCATTCGGTTTAAAGAATGTTGGAGCAACATTTCAAAGGGCCATGGACTACGCATTTCACAATATTAGGCATATCGTTCAAGATTACTTGGATGACCTTCCAGCCCATTCCAAGCAGTGAACGTAGCACCTAGATCATTTAAGAGTTATCTTTCTTAGGTGTTGTTTTTATAACATATATCTGAATTTGCATAAATGTGTTTTCTTTCTCGAGTCTGGATGCTTACTTGGATTCATTGTCTCCAAGTACGGGATTAGGGTTGATCCTGATAAGGTAAAGGCAATTACTCAATTACCCGAACCACAATCCATTCTGCAACTCCAATGTTTGCAAGGGAAGACAAACTTTTTATGATGGTTCATCATAAACTATGCTGAGTTGAAGAAAGGATTTATGCACCTACTTAAGAAGGGAGTGTCGTATCTATGGGATGATCAAGCTCAACGATCATCTGATGCCTTGAAAAAGGCGCTTAGTGCTCCCAATTATGGACACGAATTTCTTCTATACTTGGTAGCCTCACCATCCTCTCTAGGAATGGTCTTGGTTCAAACTCATGATGACCGGAGTGAACAGGTGATATATTATCTATCAAAAGGCTTGGTTGGGCCCGAACTCAGATATTCACATGTGGAAAAGCTATCATTTGCAATCGTCTTTGCTGTCAACTGCTTCTGACATTACATATTTTTTTGACAGACTACTGTCATTGCCTTGGAGAATCCCATGAGACACATTTTGTCTCTTCAAGTAATTGGAGGGAAATATTCAAAATGTATCATGATCCTCCAACAATTTGATTTGGTTTTCACTATTCCCAAGGCGAAAAATTCCTTTATCTTCAGTGAATTTTTGTCGGATCTTCCCATTGTCAATCCTAATGAGATAGCCCATGATCCTCTTCTGTATGAAGTTGTCTATCTTATCGACACTACTAACCCTTGGTATGGTGACATTCTTGTCTACCTCCAAGCGCAACGGTTTCGCCCCGAGCTATCGTCAAGTGACAGTCGTCGCATCCGCCACCAAGTGCGACACTATTTAGTGCTTAATGATACATTATATGGTCATGGTGTGAATACAGTTCTTCCATGTTGCCTCACTCATGAAGAGGCAGAACATGTTTTAAATGACTACCATGTTGAGGCATGTGGCAGTCATCTTTCTAGCATATCTACTGTGCATAAAATTTTGCGCATAGGCTACTAATGGCTGACCTTGTTCAAAGATTATATCAAGGCTATCTGGCAATGCCATCCTTGTCAAGTGTTTACAAAGAAAATGCACACTCCGCCAGCCCTACTACACACGGTTATCTCCATCGGCCCCTTTTCCAAATGGGGATAGACTTTGTAACTTTCAACCCCATTTCCTCTGCTGGACACAACTATATTATTTTAGCTATGGACTATTTCATGAAATGGGTCGAAGCCCTTCCCACCTTCCAGGCCGATGGGGAAACTATGGCACTATTCCCTGTTCAATCAAGTCATATGTCGCTTTGGTGTACCCTGCACGATCGTTATATACCATGGGTCTCATTTTTTGAATCACATGATGTCTAACTTAACATTGTTGCTAGGTTTTCATGAGGATCAATCATCTTCCTACTACCCCCAAGCTAATGGTCAAGTAGAGGCCGTCAATGGTGTTTGAAAAAACATGATCCATAGGTTAGTAGGGAATCATAAAACCCACTGGCATCGAATGTTATATCCTATGCTATGGGCATACAGAACTTCAGTTAAGACTACTACAGGCTTCACACCTTTTCAACTAGCTTATGGCCTGGAAGTAGTTTTACCAATCGAGTATCAGATTCCTTCCTTACAAATCGTCATTAAAATCTTGCCCGGCACTACTGCCAAAGAGGAGCACCTACTATACATAAATCAACTCAATGAAACCTATCAAGATGCCAAATTGGCACTCGAGGCTCACAAGCATCGGGTGAAAGTGCAGTATGACAAAAAGGTCAAGCCTTGTTCTTACCAAGAGGGAGATCTTGTTTTACTATACGATCAAAAACATGACCTCTTGGGGGCAAGAAAGCTTCAACCCTTATGCCTCAGTCCATATTTCATCAAAAAAACCCTCTCAAAAGGGGCATATAAACTTCAAGACTAGGAAGGAGTCCCGCTCGCTGAACCCCTAAATGGGCTCTATCTAAAAATGTATTCTACCTAGTACTGCACTTGCATGTGCTTTGTAATTTTATGTATTTATAAGTTTTGCTTCTTTTTTGATGTGATTGGATTGTTTTGGTATTTTTGAAGTATTTGTCTCATACATCTTTCTCGCAATGTAGATGCCTTCATTACCCTTAACATACATAGGATACGTGGATGGTGCCAGTCATCACACACGGCACATTGCATTAGCTGCTTGGGTCATTTACACACCTGAGTCAGAACTGTTTTGTTTCAGGGGAATTTTCCTTGGTACTGCCACCAACAATATTTTGAGTACATGTCTATTATTTCACTTCTCACTGAGGCGTCATCAAGGGACGTCTCCAATCTGGTGGTTAGGTTAGACTCTCAGCTTGTTGTTATGCAATTGACAAATTGTTATCACATTCGTAATCCAACCTTGTTACGTCATTATTTAAGGGTATGACTCTTGGAACGTCAATTTGAAGTTATCACATATGAACACATTCCTAGATAATTTAATACAATTGCTAATTCATTGGAAAACTATGTGTTAGATTGGCATCTGTCTAATTCACTATAGATACATGTATGAAAAGTAAATATTTTTAGAGTTAAAATTTTACAAAAACACTTTAAAAACATTTACATCATAAAATACCAAAATATCTGTAGATATATATATATATATATATATATATATATATATATATATATATATATATATATATATATATATATATATATATATATATATATAGATATATCAAATCTAGTTTTTTACATCAAAATATTCCAAAACTTTGGTGTTTTAAGTACAAAATGGCTACTAAGCCTAGCTATAAACACCCGCTGGCTATGCCAAAGCGCCTACTAATAGAGCCTATTGCTCCTGAAATGATAACATTTCTTTAGCTATCCTCCAAAGAGGAACCAGAAACTGCTCAGGCACACCGAATGTGTGTCGCTACATATGAGCGGGGATCTCCCTCATAGGAACGGGGGGCACACCCATGCTTAAGCCCTCCAGGTTACTCAAAACCTCGCAAAGACTGTCAGAATCACCCCCCCCAGCAGGTAGTTGGCCTCCCTGCCTCATATGGAAAGGTTCGCTTGCAGGTCGTACTGGCGCCACATATGTGTCAAGCAAAAAGCTTCATGTTAGTACTTGTTCATCCATAAAATCAACAAAAACATAACATAAATATTCAAAAGCGTAAAAATACTTTAATTTCTCTCAAAAACCATTCTAACCTTGAGGACCCCAGTTGGTCCCAGGAGGCAGCATCAAGTTAGGGTCACCGGTGAAGTCCATGCCCTCATAGGCATCGTCGTCAATCATCACAATCAGGCCACGAAGCCACTCGAAGAAGTGTCGGATAGGTCCTCCTCCTATGCGAGGATCAAGTGATGACCATCACCCCTGTCGCAACTCCCTCAGATCAAAGGGATCTAAGCTCATCCTTGGGCGCATAATAGGTACCCTCTCAAGTATGAATGAGACAATGAGAGTGCCATACCAAAAACTCTGTTGGGTTCAAGTCTTGCATGCAGTCAATTCTGCCTTCAACTGGCAAAGCACTACTTCACACCAATTGAACATCTGAGGCTGGACACAGTCAACTGCAAGTAATAGTTGGGCCTTTTTTGCAATGTGGGAACTCTTTGACCCCACCTATGCTACAATGGTCTCCTATCCAACTATGAATGGCGAACCAGCAAAAGATCCTACCTATGGGAAGATTGCAGGGAATCACAGTGGATATCGATGTAGCAAGCACGCTAGCATATTTTGAAGTGATAGAGATTGTTGATGATATCAATCCCTACCCCGTTCTATTAGGAATCGATTGGGTCACTGACATGAATGGGGTGATAAATTTGAAGAAGCACAAGATGATTTTTGAGAAAAAGTCTCTTCGTGTAGTTGTACCTTTGGACCCTGTAGAAGGATCACGTTACACGGAGCCAATGCGCGACTATGAAAGCAAAAACGACTTGGACTGCATTTACAAGATAACCACACGAGAGCAAGGCGAGGTGAATCCTACCGCGGATGGACAAATCTCATGGGAGCGTGAAAGCTCCTTTACATCGAATTCTGACGAGGAGATAGAACAATGGAAAAACTGGTTACACGACGTAACCACACTGAACTGTAACATGATGATGTGATCATTGTGTTATGTATCAATGGAGGTAAGGGATCTGCCTAAATATGATGGGTTAAGCAAGGTAGATGACTTCCTAAACAGATTCAAAAGGGAGCTGCCGGAACAGCAATGCTTCAAGGGTTTGAAATGGGTACTGCGCGCTAGGCCCATGAGGTGGTGGGGTATGCACCAAGGAAGCTTTGAGGACTAGCGTGAATGTAGGAGGATGATGCGCATATGATTTGGGAAGTCTCAGATGTGATTAACAAACAAGTTTTCTGGAGGGAACGATCCGCACACACACTTGTCCAAATGGATGCATGCATATCTTAAAAAACCTGCACAGATGCACACAAACTTCACATTGGGAGATACGGTCAATAAGCATGTGCGGGCAAGGCAATGGTGTGAACTGTTATCACTCCAGGAAACTCTCCTAGGTTGCAGCTCGGAGATGCTTGGTAACATATAATCTCCAATATTGTTCTCTGAACTGTTGGAATGGATGATGGTTTGGATCAAATCACATAACCATTTCATCTCTATTCTCATTCAAGAAATGCATGAACACCCTCAACAATACAAAGCTTTAGACCACTAATGCTCAATAGTTTATATATTTAATGGATAGATGGAGAATACTAACTATACCAGTAGATGCATACATAAACACATATGAATGGCCAGCTACAGGAAGTAAATGAACCTTGCAAATCTAATTTATCAATGCAGAGATAAGATGACAATTATCTGGCATTAAACATAGTAGAAAACATGAATAACCTATTCAAGTGAAAGCATAGAACAATAGAGAAAATGGGAATTGAACATGTAATAATAAAAGAAGCTTATATTGTTGGACTGAAGATGAGAAGCTAGAGGAGTAGAGTCTCCACAGTCTCCAAAAGTTGAACACTTCTTACATTTTTCTTTCAAATATTTATAGCTCTTTATAATGCTCTTGAGCCTTTTGAGGCTAGAGAGGTCTTAATCTATCCTGGTGTCTCCTCAACAACTTTGAATCCCTAACTAGGCAAGTAAGTCTCACAGGTTCCTTCTTCTAACAGAAGTGTAACCACACTCAAGTAGTTTGATGCGTTGTCTAGGAGCTCCATCGTGCCAGAGATACCCCACAATTGGTTCTGTTGTTTTTTGTTGAGCATTTTCTGGTCCATGATGTTTTTGTTTGTTTTGGACAAGCTGCGCGTGCTGTGGCCCTTGTTATTCCCTTTCCGGTCTCTGTTTCCTGGCAATCTATCTCCCGGACTCCGCTATGTGGTGGAATGGTTCTTCGAGCCTTTGTTTTCCATTTAAAATGTTTAATAATGAGTGTTTTCTGTTTTACAGAGAAAACACTACAATATTTGTAAAATCCCGTGAATATATGTTCCTTTTGGATTTCAAAAGTCCTTAAACATGGCATATATATCTATCGGGTCCGCCCTTTGGGTTGTTGTCACCTATCTCAAGTGGCCTAGTCCCTTGCTCCCTTTGTATTTTGAAATACGCTTAAAAACACTAAAAACACATCAAATATTATATATTTCCCTTCCCGGACCCTTTCGGGTTTGGGTCTTATCGCATATCGCAAAACAAAGCTTCCCTTTTATTTCGTTATATAACAAAAATACACAAAAATGCATTGAAAAAGGCTTCCCGCAGACCTCAAATATTGTAAAATAACACTTATAATGTCGTCGAGTCTGGTTCTTATTGCATCGGCACCGCTCCTTAAGGTTTCTCCAATTGCGATCCGCCGATGCAATGTGGGTTGTCGATCTACATGCTTGATCGACGGTCCACGTTTAATCGTTGATCGCAATCGCAATGCCCAAACTGTCTGCACTGATTTGCCTCCACCAATGCGACCCACCGATCCGATCATTGGAGATCGTTGATCAGGGGTGTCTTGCGCCGATTGCCACTACCCACAAATCAGATCCACCGATTGAGATTTGCCGCTTAGATCTAAGCCGTTGATCGGCCAGATCTAACGGCTACTGTTATTTCTTCATTTTAAGCCTCCGATACATGGTTTTTTATGGTTTTCAAGTGTTTTTAGCCTCCCGATAGTGTTTTTCCTCCCTTTTAAGGGCTCTCCTCCTGTGATTGTTTCGATCTTTGGATGATCTTAAGAAAATTTGGAGATTTTGGGAGTGTTTTGGAGCATATTTGGATCCATTTTTGGGCCATTTTCCATCAAGGCTAACATTGGCTCCTTATAGAGATGAAATCCTCCCTGTGAGGTTTCAAGAATCATAGAACAATGCCTTTCTTGTAAACCAAAATTAAATCTCCCTTCTAGTGTTCCATGGGCATGGAGTCTATTTTGCAACAAAATAAAAACTGAAAAAACATATTTACAATAACAAGGCTTTAAAGCCTTAAATGAAATAAAGTTTTAAGAACCGCCAATTGACTGGGCTACCAAAAACATCTCCTCCTTATAGACTGTGCAAAATAAAAGTATTGTTCTGTTGATTTTGAGCGATGAAAACAGGCTTCTCCATGAGGAGTCAAACTTTCCATGATTACCTTTCTTTTCCTTAAATTCATCCCATTTGAGGACCCAGTCGCCAACTTGGAAATTGTCCACTTTTTCCTTCCTGTCAAAGGTTTCTTTGATTTTCCTCTGATGAGATTTAGACTTCTCAACTAGGTGCTCTATGATTTGCTGTAGTTCAACCAGGTTATTCATCCTCCTTACCATGTCATTCTCTTCATCTTTTTCTTCTTGTAAAAATTTGGCCACAGGGAGAATCAACTGGATAGGGAAAACAGCATCAATGCCATAAACCAGCTTAAACGGAGAATTTCCTATGGATTTTTTGATGGTAACTCTATCAGCCCACAGTGCGAACTTCAACCTGGAATCCCAACTCTTTTTGTTGTCCTATAACAGTTTTTTGATTACCGTTATCAGACTCTTGTTAGATGATTATGCCAGGCTATTGCCTTGAGGATAATAGGAGGTAGAATTCACCAATCGAATGCCCTTGGATTCAGTCATGTCCACCAATTATTTTGCCTTGAAATCTACTGCATTATCAGTGACTAGTTTGGTTGGGCAACCAAATCTAGTGAAAATATTCTCATTCAAGAACTTTATGACAGCTTGATGATTGGCATTCTTAGTGGGTATAGCCTCAATCCACTTGGTGAAATAATCAATGGCTACCAAGATCCATTTGTGTTGGCCACTGGAATGTGGTTTGATCTCACCTATAAAGTCCAAGCCCCACTGTTGGAAGGGACCATTGACATGTACTGGCTTCAAGGGAAGAGAATTTAGCTGCTGTCTTCCTGTAAACCTCTGACATTTGTTGCAAGATTTCACAAAAGAAAACACATCAAAGAACAGAGTAGGCCAATAATACCCATCCCTCAAGATTTTGTGGGCTATGGTTTTCTAATAATGATGCCCTCCACAGATGCTAGAATGGAATTGGTGCATGACTTCCACAGATTGTCCTTTATCTAGACATCTCAAGAGGATTCCTGATGGGTCTTTCCAATAAAGTAGATTTTTATTAATGCAGAATTTGGTTGATCTGAGTTTAATGGCCTAGGCTTGACTTGATCTAAGCCCTAGAGTGACTTCTAGCTTCTGCAAAAAATGAACTATGCTAGAGTACCATTCACAATGGCTATATTTTCAGCCAAAGACTAATTCCGCTTTTGCTCTTCTATTGTTTCCTCTATCTGCTCATCATCCGAATTTGGACTCATGCAATTTATGTCTAACAAGCTGCAATTTTCTTCAGCCATAAGTTTAGCCAATCCATGGCCCTTGAAAAGCTTAGTGGGCTTCACTTCTATGTTAAACTCTATGAATTTTGCAATCCATTTAGCTCTCTTTCCATCAATATCTGGCTAAATTAAGACATCTTTTACTGAGGCTGAAGGTACATATGCCACCACTTTGGAATGCAGAATATAAATTCTAAATTCCTTTAAATGTTTTATGAGAGCATAAGCTTGTTTTTTAATAAGGTCATACCTTAGATCAACATCCCTTAGAGTTTTGCTGAAAAAGGCCACGAGGTGCTCTATGCCTTCATCATTTTTCTGCAACAGAACTGCTGCAAGTGTATCATAAGAGGCAAAAAAGAAGATACAAAACTCCTTAGTGTAATCTGGGTTGATTAGAGTGGGAGCTTCCATGATAGCTTGCTTGATGGCTTCAAAAGAGCTTCTTGAAGCATCTGTCCATTTTATTTCTGATCCTTTCTTCAGCATGGAAGTGATGTGCTTCACTAGCTCTGCAAAGTTTGGAATGAACCTCCTTACAAACTTAATCTTACCCAGGAAGGATTAAATGTCCTTTTTTGACCTTGGGATGGACAATGTCTAAATTTCTTGAACTCTTGTTGGATCAATCTTCACTCCTTCAACAGAAACAATATGTCCCAGAAGTTTGCATTTTTCTAGAGCAAACTATGACTTCTTTGGGTTCACCGAAATTCCAAATTGTCTGCACTTTATGAAGACCTTCTTCAAATGTTGCAAATGGTCCTTGTGGCTACTGGAGAAGACTGTTATGTCATCAAGGTAAATAAGGACAAACTTGTCCTTCTCTCCCACAAAGGCTATGTCCATGGCCCTCTGAAAAGTAGCCCCAACATTCATCAGTCCAAAAGCCATCTTGGAGTACATGAAGGTGCCCCAAGGAGTAGTGAAGGCAGTCTTTTCCAGATCTTCAAGATGTACAACAATCTAATTGTAACCTGAAAATCCATCTAAGAAAGACATGACTCTAGCCCCTGAAACTCTTTGCAACAAGTGTTCCATCTTAGGCAGTGGGTAGTTATCTTTTTTAGAGCACTTTTTCAGATTTCCGAAGTCAACACAAAGCCTGATTTCTCCATTTTTCTTTCTTACTACCACAAGGTTAGCTATCCATTTTGAATACCTTAGGGGAACTATGATTTTGGCATCCAACAACTTCTTGATTTCTTTCTCAATCAAAGGCAATAAGAGAGGGCTGATAGGTCTTAATTTCTACTTAAAAGGGATGGTGTTCTTTTCCAATGGAATCTTATGCTGAATGATATTTGTGTCATAGGTTTTAAGATCACTATATTCCCATGCAAAAATATCAGCGAATTTCTTCATGAGGGTGCAATACTTAGAATTATGGGCATAACACAAATGAGTGGACAGATTTATGTATTTCAAATGGGTCGGGCTCCCTATATTATGTTTACAAACAGCAGACGCATTCTCTCTTTTGGCAGGCTTATAAGGCACATCGTTATGATCGAAGAGCTTCTCTAGAGGCACAAATCCCTTGGGTATATGGTTACTAGGTAGCTGGACAATGCTTCCTCGGCCAATATCATCCTTTAGCTTGGACTGGCCACATTCTTCCATGTTTCCATTTTCTTGGTCGATGTGCATTTCAAAAAATTCCTCAACGACTTGTAGAAACCTATTAATTTCATCATCATCTTCAAAAACTTTCCAATATTTGACATTGTCAGGCAGAGACGGTCTATATTTCACCTGAACTTCATAAATCAATTTAGGAGGCAAAGCAGGAATAAACGTGCTAGCAAACACAGCAAGGGAGTCGGAAAGTTGGTTCTTCATTCTTGGAATGTAAGAAATGGTGAAATTATTAACAAAATCCTTGAGCCTCCATATCTCGTCTCTGTATGCCTTCAGCCTTGGATGCTTTGCTTGGAAAGTTTTGTTGACCTATTGAATGATGAGGTCTCTGTCTCCAAACACTTTCAGGCCTTTGATGCCCATTTCATTAGCAGTGTTTAAGCCCAACATCAAGGCTTCGTACTCTGCTATATTATTTGTGACCTGAGAGGTTAATTTGAAAAATAAATGAATGTATTCCTATGTGGGGGCCACAAGGACTACACCTGCCCCTGCAGCTTCCTTAGAGCAAGCTCCATCAAAGAACATGTCCCAAATCTATGGGCCTTCTTCCTCTATGATATAGCAAACTGGTTTCTTAAGCTACATGGAGGGCATCTGAGATTCTTAAATCTGAAGGATACAAGCTCCAAAATTGGTGTCGACAGCATAGATGGGATGATTAGTGGGATTCTTCTCATCACTGATGATATAAGCCAACTGAGCTTCTCTTACAATCTCCTATTTTCACCTCCAAAAACTGGGACAGTAGCATAGGACAGATCATTTTGCAATGCTCCACCTAATCTCTTGATCCAACCTCTAGAAAGTAACATGCCAAACTTGGGGGGTACATCTGCTACCACAATATCCATCATCATGCTTTTCATGGACAGCTGAGACAAAGTGATGGCTAGGTCCTTGATTGATCCCAAAAATTTCACTTTTCTAGACTCAAATGAAAATAGGTCATGATAAGGCTTGGCGATGTCAAGACCCAACTCATCCATCATAGCCTTGGGCATTAGATTATGGCTAGCTCCAATGTCCAGAAGGCAGTTGTGAAGGATTTTTTAATGAATAGTCAGAGAGACATAGAATGATTGGGAGTTGTCTTCACAAACTTCAATCATTGGGCTGAGAATAATAGTTGGTTTGTCATCTTGTAGATTTACATAGTTAGTGGAGGCTTGGATGGCTTTAGGCTCAAGGGCCTCGAGGATGGATCTTTTGAAGGACTCATTCTTCACTAGTTCAATCAGGGGCATAGGTATTCTTAGCTTCTGAATTTATGATTGAAAACTGAAAGGAGAAGGATACTTATCAAGGCCTCTTACCTCATGAGCTGGAACTTTGAGGATGATGGGATCAACTACCCATTGCTTCTTCTTATTAGCTTGTTGTACTGCAGGGACAGCAGCTCTTTGAACAGGAGTTTCCTTTGCATTATTCATCTTCGACCTCAGATTATATCTGTACTGATCTTCAGTTTGCAGAACAGCTTCACCGTCCCATTCTTGGCTGATCTGGTCATTGAATAATGACTTTTCATAGGCAGTTGAGGTCAAAAAGGATGCATTGCCTTTGTCTTCCAGACAATGGATCTCATCATCTTCTTCAAACTGCTCTTCTTCCATAACTACATTCTAGAAAGGGGTCTTCACCCTTTGGTCTTCATTGGCATCTTTGCTTCTTTGCAAAATCTGCAACTGCTCATTAGTTCTTCTATATGATTTGGATTTCTAGGAGTAAAGGTATTAGGATCCCTTCCTTTCCCAGGATGTTGCTCAACCTTTAATTTGGAGATCTCAGAGGCCAATTATTCTATAATCTTGGTCATTTTATCTATCTTTGGATCTAAAGATGATGAAGACTCGCCCCTCTATCTCCTTCTATCAACACTACCTTTGATCTATTATGCAGCCATGATGTTTGATTTTGCTTCCAAGGTTGCATCCTACATATCAGCCAAAGTAGCACATCACCTCTCCCTCAACAGTAGGCAGAAGTCAAAATCGAAAGCACTGGCATAGATGAGTTTAGCAGAGGTAGTGGTGGGTTTTACGTCAGCTGGTATCTTGTTGTACATGCGGTTAAATCTCTTATTAAAATCAGACAGCAACTCACCATTTTCCCTCTTTAAGTTCCCAAAATCAGTGTGGTAGTATAGGATATCCTTCCTATCCCCCCAATGCTTTAGAAATGCATCATCTAAAGCATCAATATCTACTATAGATATTGGGGTTGGTTCTCTGAACCATTTTCTAGCCTCTCCATCTAGGCTTTGGACAAAGACTCTCATCCACACATCATCTATACTAATGTCCAGGTTATCAGCATAGCTATAGAATGACTCAAGATGTTCTTCAGCTGTAACACTTTCAGTCCTAGTGAACTTAGGCCTATATTTCTGATATTCTCTAGTAGGCATGGCATTCAAAGGAGTGGGCAGTATTAGAGGTCCATACCTAGCAGCTATGATTCTTTCCATTTTGGTAGGTGCTTGTGGACCTGCCATAGTTGTGGTGGCTAAAAGAGTACTGGCACTCTAAATGATAGAGGGCTAAGGAGTGACTGATAAGACTAAAGGAGTATGATGGATCGGAGGTGAGGTTTCCTTTGGGCTTACAACAAAAGGAGGACCTAAATAATAAGGAGCTTTATGAATTTCTGAGATTTTTTCTTCACTGCTAGTATTAGATGCTATGCTCTCAACATGTATTTGTTCTATTACAGGCCTTTCCTGGAGAGATATAGAATATTGTTTAGGTTTACCTGAACTTGATGCTCCTTTCTGCAATGCCTTTATTTCTTTGATGATTTTTTCAGGATCAGATATTGGGTCAGCTTGTGGCTTCTGAGTATTTCTCTAAGTATGCCTCACAAACTGAGCTAGAACTATGAAGTGGAGTCACCAAGAGGTCCGTCCTTCAGTAGAGTCGCCGGATAGATGATTACAACCAAAAAAGTGCCCAGAATTTGTCTATCATCAAAGTTGGATCTCTATTATTTCCCATGGAAGCTGAGCTTCAATCTCCTCTCCTCGACAACGACACCAATTATGTTATCACTCCAGGAAACTCTCCTAGGTTGTAGCTCGGAGATGCCTGGTAACATATAATCTTCACTATTGTTCTCTGAACTATTGGAATGGATGATGGTTTGGATCAAATCAGATAACCATTTCAGCTCTATTCTCACTCAATACATGCATGAAAACCCAAAACAATACAAGGCTTTAGACCACTAATGCTCAATAGTTTATAGATTCAATGGATAGATGGAGAATATTGACTATACCAGCAAATGCATACATAAACACATATGAATGGCTAGCTACAGGAAGTAAATGAACCTTGCAAATCTAATTTATCAATGCAGAGATAAGATGACAGTTATCTGGGATTAGACATAACAGAAAACATGAATAACTTATTCAAGTGCAAGCATAGAATAGCAGAGAAAATGGGAATTGAACATGTAATAGCAAAAGAAGCTTATATTGGTGGACTAAAGATGAGAAGCTAGAGGAGTGGAGTCTCCATGGTATCCAAAATTTGAACCCTTATTACATTTTGCTTTCATATATTTATAGCTCTTTACAATGCTCTCGAGCCTGCTAAGGCTCGAGAGGTATTAATCTATCCCTGTGTCTCTTCAACAACTTTGATGCCCTAACTAGGCAAGCATGGCTCGAAGGTTCCTTCTTCTGACAGAAAAGTAACCACACTCAGGTAGTTTGATGCATTTTCTGGGAGCTCTCTCGTGCCAGAGATGCCCCACAATCAGTTTTGTTGTTTTTGGTTGAGCATTGTCTGCTCCATGATGTTTCTGTTGCTTTTGGACAAGCTGCGCGTGCTATGGCCCTTGTTATTCCCTTTCTAGTCTCTATTTCCTGGCAATCTGTCTCTCAGACTCTGCTATGTGGTGGAATGGGTCTTCGAGCCTTTGTTTTCCCTTTAAAATGTTTAATAATGAGCGTTTTTTGTTTTACAAAAAAAACACTGCAATGCTATAAAATCCCACCAATATCTGTTCCTTTTGGACTTCAAAAGTCCTTAAACATGGCATATATATCTATCGGTTCTGCCCTTTGGGTCGCTGTCACCTATCGTAAGTGTCCTAGTCCCTTGTTCCCTTTTTATTTTGAAATACACTTAAAAACATTGAAAACACATGAAAATTGGCCTTTGGCGGGCTTCAAATATTATATATTTCCCTTCCCGAACCCTTTCGGGTCTGGGTCTTATCACATATTGAAAAACCAAGCTTCCCTTTGTATTTCACTATATAACAAAAATACACAAAAATGCATTGAAAAAGGCTTACCCGCGGACCTCAAATATTATAACACTTATAATGCTGTCGAGTTTGGTTCTTATCACATCGGTGCCGCTCCTTAAGGTTTCTACGATTGCGATCTGCCGATACGACATGGGCCGTCAATCTGTGCGCTTGATTGACGGTCCACGTTTAATTATCGATCGCAATCGCAATGCCCAAACTGTCTACGCTGATTTGCCTCCACCGATGCGACCCGTCGATCCGATCATCAAAGATCGCTGATCGGGGGTGTCTTGCACCAATTGCGATTTGCCGCTTAGATATGGTCCGTTGATCGGCCAAATCTAACGACTATTGTTCTTTCTTCATTTTAAGCCTATGATAGATGGTTCTTTATGGTTTTCAGGTGTTTTTAGCCTCCCAATAGTGTTTTTCCTCCCTTTTAAGGGCTCTCCTCCTGCGCTTGTTTCGATATTTGGATGATCTTAAGCAAATTTGGAGACTTTGGGAGTGTTTTGGAGCATATTTGGATTCTTTTTTAGGCCATTTTCCATCAAGGCTAACACGAATGACCCCTCTAGTTGGAATAATGAAGTATGGAAAGACCAAGTGCGCAGAAGGTTATCCACGCCAAAGCCTTTAACGAAGTATGCAAAGTGTTGAACAAGGTACACAATGCACAGCAGACTGATTGGGAATTGCGCATACCAGCGGTTCTATGGGCTTATAGAACCATGTGTAAGAAACTGATGGAGTAGGTGCCTCCAATGCTGGAGTATGGAGCGAACACTGTAATCCCCATAGAGTATAAAATGCCTAGTCCACGCATAGCAGCATCGATAGATACGACGACTCGTGGAGCCCTAGAAGAAGGGATCATGCAGTCAAACAAAGTAGAACATTTGGGACCTGAGGAATAAATCTGACAGGATGACCTTAGGCGCCAAGAACTTATGAAAGAAAGGGTGCGATTAAGGGAGAAAAGAGCTCTAGCGGAAGTGGAAGTCAAAAAGCTTGAGGACGAAATAAAGGACAATTTTCTCGATAAGAAGGCTAGGGTGATAAAACAAGGTGCGCACGATCATGATGATGAATTTAGGGACTACCGTCGAGAGTTAATCAACCTGATCCTTAGCTTGGACTGCATATTACTAAATGAATCACCCATGGTGGCGCGCTACAGATGATAAAGTGCACAACGCAGCCAGTAATAATAAAAGGTGGATGCTTTCTAGGAAAAGTGATGGATGACTGGTTGACACCTTATACAGGTGGTGCAGCCGCCTAACTAGCCATGGCAAGTACAGTCTTAGCGCTCCAGGTAGTTGAAAGGAGGCGCAGGACTATAAAATACTATGCCTGGGAGCTACACGATGTTGGAGCTGTGCGCAGGAGTAAAGTGTCACAAGTGTTGGGTGTGGAGCCTGATTATCTTCTATATTCAAATGTATCGCCACATTGGACCCCAGTTCAAAATGGGGGCGGCAACGCCACCTGTAAAATATTCGCTGCAGGGGGTTCCAGGGGGGGGCGGCTGCGACCTTTGGGAGCCCCCCCCCCCTGGCGGGGGGTTTCATGGGCAGCGCCCCCGAGGCTAAAAACAGCGGTAAAATTGCCTTGTAAAAGTGTAGTAATTTCTAGTCAATATGGGTCGTTCATTAGGCGGATGATCTGACGGTAGAACTTATGTTTAGTTTAGGGTTTTTTGCCCTAGAAGGCAACCCCTCTTTTTGTATGAGGGCATTGTATTTGAGGTTGTGTAATAGATGTGTATTCAGTGAGCGAGAAACAGATAGGTGAGACTAAGAGAAAACAGAGGATATTACAGCGGATTTGTTGTAGGTTGTGTCTCTTCATTTTGCTGGATAATAGAAAGGAAGGAATGGATGTTCGGGGTGGACGTAGCCCAAACTGGGTGAACCACGTATATCTGTGTCTCTCTTGTTTTGTGCATTTTCTGTGCTTATATTTCTGCAATATTTTATGTGTTCCATTGCTCCATAATATATAGTTTTCTAACAACAAGCTTCGCGACCACACAAGGGAGGTTGCGCTGCCATGCAGGTTGGCCAGAAAGTGACCTTTGGAGTCACTATTCACAATCTGATGCTCAACTTGAGACCAAATGGAGCAGGTGGTAGGCATTTAAGATGCGCTTTATGGACAAGATTTGGGAAAATCTGCCGCCAAGGGAGCATTAACGAACCAGACTTGGGGGGAACGGTCGTATTCAAATTCAAAAGATAGTATAAATTACAAAGGGCTGCCCATAAAACAACACTTAGTCATTTACGAATTGAGTTGTTGTATGCCCCACGTACTTTGAGCCGAGATCTTTTTGCCCTATGCTAAGTGTTGATTGAGCCCCTAATTGGGCGATTGATAGATTTTTGGATGAGGAAGATGGCAGCATTTGAGGAAGTTATGTAAATTGCATAGGTGACCGCCGAAGAGGCTGCTCAGGCCCTGACTGTGGAAAATTCCCCTGAAGGTGCCAGGATTGTGGCAAAAATCCATAAATCACCACGCATGTCGAGGCCAAAGAAGGACAAACAACCGATGATTCTGGTTGCATGTCTCCCCATGAAACTTGTTGCACACAAAATTAACGATGGAGGAGAAAGGGAAAGCAGTTAACTTGGAAACCGACGAGGAGGAGGAAGACTTGGAGGATCTCATAATCGAAGAAGATGAGGACGAGGGCATCGAAGTAGAAACTGAGGTTATGCACCCTCCAACCAAGATACCTGCATATATCCCTCCGCAGAAGGGGAAGGCAAAAGTACCCAAGGACCCCGATGAGAGCAAGAGCTCTCTCTAGACTCTGCTCCTCCTGGACGACATCACCTCTGAAAGCACGCACCTAGGGTTCTTGCAAAATTTGAAGTTTGAATATTGGGATCTCACTGACCACGGGAAATTCCCTCATCTAGAGACCACACAGCTCATGAAGCCCAAGCGGAACACCGTAGCAGGGGTTATCGAATTGGAGCCACGAAAGTGGTTACGCAGAGTGGAAAAGGCAAGGTTATTAAACCTGTTCTGGGTGTCACATTTCCACTGTGCCGCAGTAATGATTTTCGTCATCAGGCAGCTACTCTACTTGGTGTATGGTGGGTGTTTGTGGCTAGAGGAGCCCATCCCCATCACAGATCACTTAATCCATTGCATTACCCGACTTTCGTGCAAAGGAGAGAACCCCGCAGACATCTCGGAGGGGAAGAGCAGTGATTTGGCCATCGCGGAGGCCATGAAGAAGAAATACAAGCTGGAGAAGAAGAAAAGTGGCTATGCCACATCCAGCATCAACAACAAAGTAGTTAAAGTGGCAACCCAGATACTGGCAAGAAAGCTCATGCAGAAGTGTCATGTGGACGAGGTGCTTGCACCGGTGGTTGCACTTGCTAAGCAGTGCATGGAGGGGGTCCAGTTTAACTGGTCTGAGTTCTTATGTAAAGAGTTCCTGGAAAATTACTACGAGGCCCAGGAACAAGGAAAAGCGTTCAGCTATGCATGGCTTTTGTTGTCCATAGTGCTAGTGGAAGGAGAATTACCAGAGGATAGTCAGTTCCCCATAATTGACAGGGATCTGCCAGAGGCCGCGAAGTACACTTTTCTGTTGGCCACGAAAGACGTGAATCGAATTTATGATAGCAAGATATTTTGGGTGTTCAACGAGATGAACATCAGAATGGGGATTAACTGCAAGTCGTGGTTATCACCCACTGTCTACAACAGTCTGCAAAGTTTTTCATAATTTAAAGCAGACTTCCAACACATATATATCAAAGCACGCAAGGACCCGGCCAAGAAATGGAGTGAGCTAGCCTTCATAGCCACAAATGATGTAATTTTCAATGTACTGGAGACAGGGCCACCGAAGTGGCACACCCCAGACATCGCGGCGGTGGAGAAGTTTGTTGCACAAAAGAAGAAAGAGGAGTCTAAACTACACATGGCATAGTTGGGAGAGAAGAGAAGGCAAGAAGCAGTAGTAGCAAAAGCGCAGGACGCGTGGGATGCTGTGCAGACAACAGCGGAGAAAAAAAGGCCCCAGCACAGGAGGTAGTCAAGAAGGTGCGCGAGGGAAAAAATTCGCCTTCACATGGGCAGCAGGGAGAGATGGAAACAAAGGAAGAAGAGGGTAGTGCGGACCCACAAACAATGTCAACACCACTGAATCACCAGCACCTGAGTGAGCGAACGGGACCATGCAAAAAGGTAAAAGCATTCAAGCTGTTAACCGACCCAATCACCCTTACTGAGGGTGATCTGCATGACATATGCAAAACAGTGCGCGACGTCACCATAGAGGCCCTAAAAAATTTGCAGAGGAGAATCAGATTGTGTTGGGGGCCCTCAGAGCGCAAATTCAAGAGTTGCAGGTATGAACTCCTTAGGCTAGTACCCTTTCAACCATCCTCGCAGTAGGTATAGCTGCAACCAAGAAAATGCTACGTGCTCGGACAACCAACACCATAGTGCAGCCAGAGGGGACACTGTTGACAATAAATGAGGCTGACAGGCCTAAAGTTAGTGCATTAAAAGGGATAGGGATCAACATGGCTGTGCTCCTACAAGAGATGCTCTATGTTCTGCAGGATGGGATTACTGTAGAACTGTGGGCTAGGGAGAGCTGTGTGTTCCAGGTGCTGAGTGAGAAAAATATCAACATGAAGTAGTTGAGCTTGCAGCGCGAAAAAGTGGTGTCGAGGAACAAGCAGATGGTATAGGTACTGGAAGAAGCCTGTCATATGATCCCTGAGCTGGCCATCCCAGCAAACGCACCAGTAGAGGCGTGCATCCACATACTAGCAACAGGGGTTCGTGAGGCACGAGAAGAAATGACCAAGGTTCAGCTAAAGCTAAACCTTCAGATAGCAGAGTTGTGATTGAAGGCGCAGCCATCCACCCCTCCGGAGTTAAGATCAGAGCACGTCAGTTCTATTACATCAGGGATGGAAGAGATCAGTAGTGCAGTAAGGGACTACACTAAGATGTTGGAAGAGTCATTCGAGGTCCTCACCAATCTACAGGAGGACCCTAACATCCAACGCTTAGAGAGAGAGGCAAGTGAGCTTCAGCAGCAATATGATAGCATCAAAGGGACCACGTAGATGGTGGCCCTCACTCAAAGGCTCGTGTGAATGCAACAGGCCAAAGCGCTGAAAGAGCAGGTGGACGCAGCATGGCACAGAGAATCAGTCTTGAAGGCACGTGTTCAGCCTTGGATCGATGAGGCATTCATCATTACAGCAACAATTGAAGGCAACCTCATGCAAATGCTGGGGACATAGGAACATATGCAGGGAAGCAGTTCTGATACTGTGGTCTTGGAATAACTGGTACAGGAGATTCAGCAGGCAGCCTCTCAGTTCGCTGCCAACCTTGTAGCGGTTCGAGCAGAGTTGGAGGGACTCCGCGTGAAGATCTCCGCACTGACAGAGTGACTTTAGGGCGAGCCATGATGTTTGTGTTGGGGCCCTGTTGGGCATGGAATCCCCCCAAGGCATGTTTTGGGGCTTAAAGCCCAAGTTTTTACCAAGTCCATTGTAAAGACTTCGCAATTTGTGGGCGCAGAGCATGAAGTCATAATAGAGTCACAGGGTTGTCCGCCCTTGGTTTTGTAATGTAATGTAGGTTTGAAAGAGGGATTATATAAATAGAGCTAGGCTCTAAGTGTAGAAATAGCATCTATCTAATCAATATGAGTCTAAGGGATTGATGAAGAATTCAGTTAAGTGTAAATCATGTTTTTGGGTCGTAGAGTAGGAGAAGGCTTTACAGCTGAGTGCGCAGAGGCCTAGTAGTCCGCAACTGAGTGCGCAGACTCCTTCAGCTGAGTGCACAGGGCAGGTCAAGTCTTTTACCACTGTAAGCATTAATAAAGAGAAGTTATATCATGTTTTTGTGTATCTTTTCCTGTTTTTGGTATAATTGGGTATGAATTGCAAGTTTGTTGTGCGAACTCATATGAATGTGCTATATAAATAAATATAACATAAGGCATCCCTTTACGTGAAGATAACTAACAGGTGTAAGAAGATAAGTAAGATCTTGAGTGTGACTTAGAGGAATAGTGCAGAGCACTGCTCCAGCTGTTGGCTTATATGGGTCTCACAGAGGTTCGGAAGAATTATTTAGCCAAGCAGATCTTGCAGCTACCGGACTTTTCAGCAACAGCCTGAGAAGCGCGGACTGAGGTCTCACCCGAGGTAGCAGAGGAGGGTGTTGGAACAAGGTTTCCGCACCCTTGGGATGTCTAGATGTGGTCTACGAGGTTCGCGCGCCATCCTGCAGCTTCGCGATACGCTAGATCCACATAGATCCTGATAATCTTATCTTTCTCTTACCATGCTAATTACAAATCTAATTTATTCGATTAAGTGTTATAACCTAGATCTAATTCGAGAGGTATTTAATCAAACATTTATTACTTTTATTTAGTTCACATATTAATATTAAACTTGATTCACAAGTACTCAATAAGTATATGTGCGTAGATCATCACAGTTTCATTAGCTATAAAAGAACAGAGTTGCAAGACTTTATAATTAACACAAAATTTAGAGAAACTAATCTTTATTTCCACTTATCACCCTTACATCCAGATCTGCCCTGCGCACTCAGCAGCAGGGGTCTGCGCACACAGCTGCGGACTCTTCCAGGCTTCTATGCACACAACTGCAAAGCCTCTATCCTCTACCCAAACCCCTAACTCGGACTTATAAACGCTCTCAAAATGCTTTTCTCAGGCACCCATTACATATCAGATCCCAAAATCATACCAAAAACTTAGCTACTCTACCCATAGAGCCTTGCTCTATTTATACCTTTCCATGGACCGTGATCCATAGGCAGGCTGACTCAACTTACATTTCTTTACATTATTTTTGGGCGGACTACCCTTTTGACTTTGACTTATTACACATCGCGCTCCGCATACTTCGGAGTTTTTACAATAGTTTAATCCTAATTTCTAGACTTCCTGTCCCCAAAACTGTTACGCAGGACCTCCGCAACCCAACAGTCCCCCAACACAATTATCGTGACTCATCTCGAGTCACTCGTTGGTGTGGCGTGACGCGCTACCGTGGCTTCGCGGTTAACCACCCTCTGAGTGACGCTCTTCGTCCTATTGCTTCTTCATTGTCTCCTACAACGCTTCGTCCAGCTCCTGCTTCAGTGTTTTTACTACTTCTTCCAACCGATGATGCTCATTCTGCTCTACTTGGTTAACACAGAACACCCCCTGATACAATTTTAGCTCGAGCGGGGAAGCCTCAGACGGGACCTCCTTGTACCTCCACAGCCATTTCCAACCTTCGTATCTTCTCGTCGCACTGTCTGCTGCAGCTTGTGTTGCAATTTTGCAAGACCGTTGCTGCTATCCGTGAGATCCCACTGCTTATAGTTTTTCAGAGACACCTTAGTAACTTCGTTCTAACCCGTGGTCTCCATTTTCCCATCTTTTCGCTAAATTGTTGTAGTTTTTCAACCCACCCATGGACGGGGCGATGGCATCCAAACCACTTCTGCTTCGTGTCTTCTCTTTTCCGGTACATCCCCTACTGTTGAGTCTACACGCGGCGGGACTCCCGCAGCTATCAACATCATGCTCCTAAGATAATCTAGCTTCCCTCTTGGCCATATTACCACCGACGAGCTAACTCGTTCTGCAGAGATAATAAAAAGTGCCATGTCAAGACTCAGCATACACTTTGTGGAAGTGTAAGTTGCCTGGTATCTGTTCCTTAGTGTTTTATAAGCGAGTCAAATTTCAAATTCCTGGATTGCTGCCTGTTCCAGAATCCCCGTGTAAATTCTTCAGCAGCTCATGCCATATCTGGCTCGTACTCCTTCCCTTAATTTCCCGTCGCCCACTCCCTTTTTCCATAAGGCAGACATCGTGTCATAAATAGTGACCTAAACGGTCACCTTTGCTTGGAGCAACACAACAAAGTACATCTAACCATGTAGTTGCGATCATGATGATGGGCCCGATCAACGCGTATCCTGGCACTCGCGCCTCTTTCTCCTAGACTGCTTTATCATCCTGCACTCTCTTTCAACTGGCTGGAGCGGTGAGACTGTCCCTCGAATGGTTATTCAGGCAGCTGGCCCACCTGTATAGAGCTTCAGGCGACTGCCATTTACTCGACCTAGAAAGGGGTCCCCATTGAGTTTGGCAAGCTGAACCGTGCCCCATCGGTAACTTCTTTGATTACATAAGGTCCCAACCAATGCATTCGGAGTTTTCTAGGGAACTTCTCGAATTTACTCTCATATAGCAATACTAGATCATTCTCTTTGAAGTTGCGCACCTTGATATGGCGATCATGCCACACTTTTTCCCGTTGTTTCTGCACTTGCTGATGGAATCCAACCAAAAATCATTCCTCCTCCATTTCTTCGAGTTGCGCGAGCCTTTCCTCCCAAGCCCCACGGTCTGCCATACCTGTGATTTCCGTGATCCGCAGACTAGGCATAATATATTCCATAGGCATGACAGCCTCCTTGCCATAGACTAATCGAAAACGTGTCTGGCCCGTCAATTTCTTGCACGTGGTTCAATATGCCCATAGCATAGCAGGGATGTGCAAGTACCATTCATTTCATCATGCATTACAAACCTTGTTCAATGCAGTCTCCAAGATTTTGTTGAATGCCTCCACGGTCCCATTTGCTTGCGGGTGGTATGGCGTACTCTGTTGATGATATATTTGGAATTCCTCAGTGAGTGCACTGATGGTTTCATTCAGAAAATGTGTTCCCTGATCACTCATGAGAATTTTGGGATAGCCAAACCTTGTCAGTACATTCTCGAACAAAAACTTTGCAGCTGTTGTAACCATGCAATCCTTAACTAGTTGTGCCTCGGTCCATTGGGTTAAATAGTGCGTGCACATTTTTCCTCGCGGCTCAATAGGTCCTACAAAGTTGATTTCCCACTTCTCGAAGGGTTGTAGTGTCATCTGCGATTGGAGCAGCATTTCATCTCTCCGCGATGGTTTCCCCATCTGTTGAGAGATGTCGCAGGCTCGGCATTGAGCTTTCGAATCCTGATGCAGAGTGGGCAACCATAATCCTGCATGAAGTATCTTCTGGGTTGTGGCACGACCTGCATAGTGTCTGCCACAACCCCCTCATGGGCTTCAACCAGGATCTATCCTCTCTCGAACTTTGGGACATACCGATGCAGAATCTCATCGTTGCCCATTTTGTAGAGGTGTCCTACAATCACGGTGAAGTTTGTTGTGTGTATCACCAGTTCCTTCTTCTGTTGAATGGAGTATCCCTCCAGCACAGTCCCTGTAGTTAAGAAATGGATTATATCTTCAAAATGACCATCCGCTATGCACATCACATATAGTTGAGCATCCGGAAGTCCATCTTCTAGATTTTTGGGTTCTTTGCCGGTCTCAATTCAGGACAGGTGATCTGGGCCTACATTTAGACATCCCGGCTTGACGATGACCTCAAATTCATACTCGTGGAATAACAACAACCATCAACAGATACTCTCACCCAACACAAGCTTATTCACAAGGTATTTTAATGCCGAGTGATCGGTATACATCTTAAAGTGACCTCCCAGTAGATAATGGAGGAATTTTTTAAGCGCGTATACCATCGCTAATCCCTTGCGCTCAGTAGTGGAATAGTTCTTCTCAGCTTTTGGAAATCGGCGACTTGTGAACGCAATCGGGTGGTCAATTTCCTCCACTCCTGGTTGTGTAAGTACTGCCCCAAAGGCAATACATGACGTGTCGACATGCACATGAAATTTGATGTCCCATTTTGGAAAGACCAATATAGGGGTCGATGCCATATTTTCCTTAAGCATCTCCAGACTTTTGTTACATTCCTCGTTCTAGCAATAAGTAGCGTCTTTCTTCAGCAACTGTTCCATTGGAGCCGTGATCTGAGCGTAGCTTTTGATGAACTTTTGATAGTAGCCTGTGTTCCCTAGTGTGGCGTGTAATTTCTTGACACTGCATGGTGCTTGCAGATTGAGTATGACGGTGATCTTCACCGAATCCGCCATTAGGCCTTGCTTACAGACCACGTGGCCTAGTAGGTTTCCGAATGGAACCAGGAAAGTACACTTCTTCAAGTTGAACGTAATCTGATGATGACGACAAGTATCCAGCATCAACAATAAGCTCACTACGTGCTTCTTAACCAATCCAAACACGATACAGTCATCCAGGTAGACTTCCAAGAACTTGTGAATCAATTATTTGAATGTTGTGACTACTATTCGTGAAAAAACGGCCGACGCCTTCTTCAGTTTGAAAGGCATTACTATGTACTGAAAACAACCCCATTCAGTAGCAAACGTTGTCTTACTCCTATCCTCTGGCGCAATCTTGATCTGGTGGTATCCTGAGAACCCATCCATGAAAGATTAGGCTTCCTACCCCCCTACATTTTCCAATACCTCATCTTTAAACGATGTTGGAAACGGGTCATTGACGCAGGCATCATTGAGCTTCCTGAGATCGACGCAGATGCGAATCTCGCCCTTCTGTTTCTTCTCCTGCACAACCATCAGACTTACCTAGTCGGACTCCTTGACTGGTTCAATGATTCCTTCTATCGGCATTTTGTCCAACTCTTCGTGGACCTTTGCTTTATATTTTGGATTCAATTGATAGGGTCGCTACTTCACCGGTTTCACGTCTGGCTTCAATGTTATCTTCATCACTTCTAGTTTTCCTAGGATTCCCTTTAGCTCCGTGATCCTTGTTTGGAACAAGTCTCAGTATTCCTGAAGCAACTCAACAACCTTCTCTACTGTGGCGTTGTCCCAGTAGTCTCCAAGCATTGCATACTTTGGCTCTTCTTCGGTTCCAATGTTAACTTGTTTAGTTTTCAATGGTGTCATGATATCTAGATCTTCAATTTCAGGTCCGTGCACCTCCCAGCTCCCCTCTGATTTCGGAATATTGATGTTTCGCAAATCATCCTCATCATATTCTACTTGGACATTATAGCATTCAAGGCCCTGACTCAGCTGCCGCGACCAGTCAAGCTACACAGTTTCCTCTAGCTCTAATGGTGTCTTGAATATGGCGGCCTTAACCAGCTGTAATACTTCGTCCACTGGATCCATCCATTGGTCTTCGAATAGAGATGTCGACAAAAACCCTGCGCGCAAGATATCCCACTTGCCTGTGTCATGCCGGAGCTCCACTTCCATGTACCAGTTTCTGGGAATGACGTCCAAGGTGTGATAGAATAAGTGCACCCATTCTGGCTGCGGTTCCTCTCCGTATGCTTTGATCCACCTAGTCAGGTGCATGCGTGGATCATCCCGTCCATCGTATTTCTCCACTATGTGTAGTTTTGGCTTCCCAAATCTGATCTTCATCATACGCCTGCAAGCACGCCAATCTTCAAACGTTCCTTCATGTGTGCCCCACCATCGCACAGGCATCGCGCGCAGTGCCCATTTCATTGTGTCAAACCGTTGGTGCTCGGGTACCGCGATTTCAAATTTGGTTAGAAATTCATCTATCATCATTAACCCATCATATTTTGGCAATTCGTGATCCTGGGCCTTTATGCAGTACAGCGATTTTGTCACCATGTTGCAGTGTAGCGTGGTTACTCTACTCAACCAGTTACGCCACCACTCGTCTTCCTCATCTGGATCATCAGTGTAGGATTCTCCATCCCCTCGTGATATTCTTCTATCCTCCAATGTCTTGATCCATCCTTGCTCCTGGGTAGTCATTCTGTCATCATTGTTGTGCACCGGTTCGATGTAGCGCGGTCCTTCAACCGGATCTAGCGGAATGATGATGTAGAGCACCTTTGTTTCAAATATTATTTTCCTATTCTTTAGATTAATAACTCCATTCATGTCGGTGGCCCAATCTATTCCAAAAAATGTAGTATAGGGTGTAATTTCATCCATGATCTCAATAACTTCAAAATCCATGTGGGTACTTGCGCCATCAAGGTCTACCGTGACCCCTTGCAGCGTTCCCATGGGCAACACCTTCTGTTGATTTTCCATCCGTAATTGGATAGGGAACCATTGTAGTGTAGGCTTACCCATGCATTCCCATGTCTTTTTCGGCAATACTTTGGCATCTTAGCCCAGATCCAAAATGACCTTCTCCATCTCATAATCGTCGATCTGCACTGTTAACCGCATTTCCCTTCTGGTCCATGATGCATGTTTTCTCAACTTTCGAATGACGCGAGGCTCACTCCACCCTGCACATCTATTTATCAACTCCTGTAAGCCTTTAACCGCCCTGTTGTCATGAAGCAATTTTATACATGTCTCTAAAAAGATAGTTATCATTGAGGGATCCTTGTCCGTCTTGGGCTAATCCCCAATACCTCGGGTAGAGACCTTCACGAAGCTCACCCGAGCTTCCCGATATGTCCCCTTATTGCCGCCTGAATTTTTTCCATCCACTCCTGTGGTTGTGCCATTCCTCAACACCATGTTGACCTTGGGATCTTCCTCGCAGGGTTCGGATCTCATCATCTACACATTTTGGGTCGTTGTTGGTTGTGCTGCCCCCTTTTCCTGAATCTGCGCTATCAGTGAAGGACAGTCTAGCAGCTCATGATCAAATTGCTCACAATAGCTACATGAAATTTTGGTTGGGTTGGTACAATCTCACGTGTAGTGTCCTGGTCCTCCACAATTGTAATAGATTAGCTGCCCGCGACCCCTTCCTGGTCCCATTCTGCCTCATCCTCGACCACGCCCTTAGAATCCACCACGCGCAGTCACCGCAGCTGGACCCTAACTTCGTGCCTCCATCTGCATTCTATAGGCAGATGACTGATCCATCAGCATTTGATAGCTACGACAATCCCTTTCTTCATGGCCCACTAATCTACAAAAGTTGAAAAAGAGCTACTTGGGGGTCTGGTTGTATTTTAGTAATAGATGACAGTTATCAGTGTTGTGCTTTCCTCCCACCTAGCATATTACACACCAGAGCAAGGTGGTTGTGCTCGGCCCTGTCTGTGCCTCTGGTCGCAATGGTGTTGGTCCCCCTATTACTACAAAATTCATTGAGACCAGATAGTGATCTTTATCGTGTCCCTGGCCCTTACACCTTACACACCATACTTCCTCCTGGACTTCTGAGCACGGTGTATGTTCTTGTTTTAACTTCTGCATTTCCAAGCATAAATTTTGGACCTGCACTTGAATTTGCTAAACTCCCAACCCTGGGTCTGGTATCGGGGTTTCGTGCAGTCGCATTGTTGCCTCCAGCGCTTTAGCTTGGTTTGAGATCTTTTGTTGTAACAGAGCTGACTTCAGGTATGGCGTTAATGATGCAACAAACCAATCACAGTGCTGCTCATCTATCAGTGTCATGTTGGCCTCGCGAATAGCGCTTTTCAACCTCTGATCCAAATCCCATGGAGTTTCACCTGGCATCATTACAATCTCTTTGAACCCTACGACCGACTCTTTTCCTGACTTCGGCTAAATTCCTTTTCTAATTCAGTCTGAATTTCCGCTACCCCCGCTGTTGGACTACCACTTGAATACTTCATGTACCATGTCAGCGCTCGGTCCTATAGTGCACTGACTAAGGTAGCTTTCCTGATATTATCATTTGTGATTTGTTGCATGTTCCATAATGATGTTAACACAAACCAGAATTGCTCCAAGTCTTCACCTCCTGCTCCCTTGAATACTGGCAACTGAATCGCGCTTGCCATAGTTACCCTTGATCTATTACCGTCCCTGATCCCTTCGATCCTTCAGCGTTTTTCTCTCCGCATTCCACACCAGACACCCCTTAGACAGATCCGGATCCCGACAATGGAACCATTTGTTGGCTTATATGGGCCTGACCCAGGTTCGGAAGAATTATTTAGCCAAGAAAATCTCATAGCTACTGATCCTTTCGGCAACAACCTGCGAAGCACAGACTGAGGTCTCACCCGTGGTAGCAAGGGAGGGTGCTAGAACTAGGGTTCTGCACCCTTGGGATGTCTAGATGTGGTCTGAGAGGTTCACGCATCGTCCTGCAGCTTCGTGCTGCGCTAGATCCACACAGATCTCAATAATCTTAGCTTTCTCTTACCGGGCTAATTACAGATCTAATTTATTTGATTAAGTATTATAACCTAGATCTACTTCAAGAGGTCTTTAAGAAAACATTTATTAATTTTATTTAGTTCGCATATTAAGATTAAACCTGATTCACAAGTACTCAATAAGCATATGCGCGCAAATCAACACAGTGTAGAAATTTTGAATAATATAACACTTATTCATAGAGATTATCCTGATTATACACTATTTGCGGAATGCATGCATAATACATAACCTCCTCTATGTTGATCATCAATTTGTAGAATTAAAGAAACAATTGCATGCGGACATTGAAACATCAATCACACATATCAACATAGTATGTAATGGGGAAAGCATACAGCTGAAAACCCCTGACTATCTGTATATTATGATAATAGAAAACATGTAACAATACATAGTACAATACTCCTCACAAGTACTCAGTACTATCTCCACCTGCTACACACAAACTAGCTCAGATCTGAATAAAGTCACAGGTTCAAATCTCCTCCACTGTTTGCCTGCCTCTACTGCGCAATCTAAGTTGAGAATAGGAATGATCCAAGCTCATTTTCTTTGGCTTGTACTGTGTAATCCTCATTGGCAATCTCAATCAATGATTGTGCAAATCTCATGCACAACTATAGTCACAACTGATAGCAGTCTCACTCTTTCACCCACCTCTAACACTTGTCTCCACTGAACCATCCATGCACTGAGTTAACTTATGTATTCTTTAGTTGCTTTATCAGTTAATAATTAGTGAATTAATTAATAGTTAATTCACATCACTCATCACTAGTGTATTTGGCAGTTAGAATAAATACAACTAGTTCAACCAAGTCAAACTGAACACAACTCCATCAACTCCTCAATCAACTCCACCAAACTCAATCACTTTAGTTCTAGCTGAAGGTCCATCATGCAATAGCTCAACTGACCAATAAGAAAATCGTATTTCCTTCTGGCAGTTGCATGTGCCACATCCGTAGCTTGAACTGAAGTGCTCCAAGAGGATAAGATAATGTTTATAGTCCAAATATTATTAAGAGCTAATAATATTCGACTGTTCTACTTTTAGACTAGCAGTCTAAAAATAGACTCCACCCATATGTCTAAAAATAGAAGTCCATCTATTTTTACCAACATGACCAATCATCCACAAATAGCATCCTACAACTCATACACCATGATCCATATGTCTAAAAATAGACTTTGCGCCAAAAATAGCCTGCGGGCCCACTTAGTGAAGGCGACTCCTTTCCACTAAGCTCCATCATCTTGTTGCATTTTCAACTCACAGTTTCATTAACCATAAAAGAATAGAGTTGCGAGAGTTTATAATTAACACAGAATTCAGAGAAACTTATCTTTATTTCCACTTATCACCCTTACATCTAGATCTACCCTGCGCACTCAGCTGCAGGGGTCCACGCACACAACTGCAGAATCTTCCGAGCCTCTGCGTACACAGCTGCCGAGCCTCTACCTCTACCCAAACCCCTGACTCAGACTTACAGACGCTCTCAGAATGCTCTTCTCAGACACCCATTACATCTCAAATCCCAAAATCATACCAAAAACTTAGCTACTCTACCCATAGAGCCTCGCTCTATTTATACCTTTCCATGGACCACGATCCATAGGCGAGCCGACTCAACTTACATTTCTTTACATTATTTTTGGGCGGACTACCCTTTTGACTTTGAATTATTACACATCGCGCTCCGCATACTTCAGATTTTTTACAATAGTTTAATCCTAATTTCTAGGCTTTCTGTCCCCAAAACTGTTATGCGGGACCTCCCCTACCCAACACCAGCAGCATGGAAGCCCCACAGCCCCTGGTTAGGGCTACGCGAAGGCGAATATATCAGGTCATGAAGGTTAGGGAAGGGTGCGAAGCAACCTACGTGCAAGGACTAATAATTGGACCGAATCAACCCCTCATACATCTCAAGGGTGCGGAAACCTAGTTACAGCACCCCCCCCCCACCATACTACTTTGGGTGAGACCTCAATCTGTGCTCCACAGACTATTTCCAAAAGGGCCAATAGTACAAGGATTTTTTTGGCTGTTTAACTCCGAACCTGGGTCAGGCCCCAACAAGCCAACAGTTTGGCAGCAGTCATTCCCTTGAACATGGAACTCCCTCAGATAAAACTTGTGATGGCCTCTCAATATGAATATTACCATCCTATGAGTTTAGCCGATATACCCCGTTGTTCTTGCATCTCTGTATCCTAACACGCTTTGGTGTTCATGCCTTCTATTGTTCAAGGGAAAACCTTTTTTCTTTTGTTTCCTCCATCAACCCATCAAGCATATCCTTTCATCATGCCCTCTGTCATTTTGACCCAATGCTCAAAGATTCCTCAAAAAAAAATCATTCTTGTCCCGTTTTGTGTTGATTGATGTAGGAAACATTATTGCCTACCTTGTGACAGGTCTCTTCCTATCGACTTCAACACTCTATCTAGGAATATGACCCAGAAACACTTTAGTGCCTTGGTACTTGCAATCATCAGTGGCAGGCCACCTTGTGTTTAACCAGGGGTTCTCATTATTGGCTCCTGGTTAAACAATTCTGCGAGCGTTCGACAACAAAAACATGTTTCACACTCGCTAGATTGTGATGTGCATCTTGGATACCATCACCATTATTTGTGGCCTTCCTCGCATCTGTTAACAAACTCCATTATTGACTAGTAATCAGACGATTTCGTGCATGTTCAACATCAATGCATATATTCACATGTATCGATATATGTTGTTCGATAAAGCAGAAATTAAGACCTTGGTTAGAGGCCTGCATCACTCAGCCTTGTTTCCTCTCCCGAGTTGCGTATAATGTTTTTTGGAGACAACTCATCAGAATTATCTTATTATGACATAGGTTTTGCATTATGCTTATCGGTGGCCAGCATCGTCATATCTCTTTTATGGGAAAATCACTCTGGCATAGCTACTGAGCATGGGAATGCCCGACTCAGGACATGATTTTAGTTGTTTTATATATATGTGTTGTATCAGGTTTCCCATACCACCCGAAGCTCTAATCCTATCTCTCTTTTTGTCAAGAATGAACAGAATAGTTAAGTAAAGTATTTTGGCCATTGTCATAGCCTTTGATCTCACACTTTAGGGGGCATTTGTTATACAGTAAAATGACCTCCTCATCAGGTCAGAGGTGAAAGACATGATGACTAAAGCAATGACCAAGTTCACAAGCCTTGTTTCCAAGCTAACGTTGCCTATACACTGAAAACCTGCTTTATAAAGCTTCTCAGCAAGCCTAAGGGTGCATTAGTGACCCAAGTAACTCTACTTGTTACCTCAGGAACAGTGTTAGTAACCCTAATTAGGATCTAAGGGTCAAAGGAGCGGATTGACCAAGAAATATCCCTATATTCTCTCCTAAATCAACTCTAAAAAGAAAGGAAGCATCCAAGTTCGACCTATTTGGGGGATTACTAATCCTAATGGAGTATGCAAATGGGAAAGAGCTCAAAAGAATGGCAACATCATTTCTTTTACCTAAGGAAACTCATCGAGAAACTTGGCAACCATAACCTCACATGCTACATAAGCAGATCTAGGGATATTGTGAAAGGGGTCAGATCATTTGAAAGGATAGCTTACTTGATTGTCGAGCAAAGACTCAGACTTAAGCATAAGAAGTTGGTAAGAAGGGAGAGATAGAGGAGCTGGAGGGGTAAGGGAAGGCTGATGGAACCGATGGTTGTAATCATTCTTTCGACATTAATATAGAATTGCAATTGTACTGTCTACTCCGTGGTGTTGGTACTATAATTCATTTATATTTTTATTCAATGTTTTTTAGCATGAGTAGCTTAGTTATGTGCAACGAGATGTCTTTTCTATATTCATGCATTGATTATCAAGGTTTTATGTTATGATTATGCTTGTCTTTTCTATGTGCACAACTTGATCTGGAGTCGGCTCAAGGGACTTCCGCCTAGCTGCATTGCGCTCTCCAGCAACTCTACACGAAAACTTGAGATAATGAATTTGTCTTGCTTTGATAGTTAGTTATTGAATATGGACATGCATGTACCTTTATGACAGCTGTAGATAATCTTACAGTCTGCCAAGGGTCCCGGGAATACCCTTGAGGATTCCTTCATTCTCCATACACTGTGCATTAATCCCTGTAGAAAAATGTAAATGCATAAAATAAGAGAGACACAAATATACGTGGTTCACCCAGTTTGGGCTACGTCCATGGAGAAACAGCCAATCCTTCCTTCTATATTATCCAGCAAACTGAAGAGATACAACCTACAGCAGATCCGCTGTAATTCCCTCTTGTCTCTCGCTCAATCTCCTCTCTCTTTCTCACTCAGAATATAGATCTACATATACGCAATATAATTTCCTCATATATAGCGAGGGGTTGTCTTCTAGGGAAAAAAAACCATAAATTAAACATAACTTCTACCGTCAGATCTCTGCCTAATGAATGACCCATATTGACTACGAAATTACAACATTTTACAAGGAAATTTTACATCTATTTTTAGCTTCGAGGGCGCTACCCCTGATCCCTTGCCGGGGGGGGGGCTCCCAAAGATCACAGTCCCCCCCCCAGACCCCCCTTGCAGCGCAAATATTACGGGTGGCACCACATTATGAACTCGGGTCCAATGCAGTGATACCTCTCAATAAAGAAGATAATCAGGCTCCACACCCAACAAATGGTTGGTTTGGCAATGGCACATGTGGTGCAGGATCTAATGTACTTCCCAACATCATGGTGAAGTTTCAGCCAATAAAAATACTTTTGCAATACCGCCATTTTTTTCTCTACTCTGAAATTTCCAACGACCCGACTGTAATGAGCCTCCTAAATCATCTTGGGACGCTCACTTGAAGGAACACAGATGTGTCCTAGGTGGCATAACAGTGCATCCTGAAGGTGAAAATTTAGAACTTTCTTCCTTTCTAGGAGTGTCTGGTATATGCTACTGAATTTTGGATCGCTCTTGTAAAGATGCAGCCACTCCAATGTCTTGTAACCACAGGAGTCGAGCATAATGATCAGCACCATGATCAGTGGTCGAATGAGGCAATCAGCGACATTATTGGTGCTGCCCTTCTTATACCTAATGTTCAAATGGAACTGTTGAAGATAGGTCGACCATTTTTTATGGCGATCATTCTGCAACTTCCCTTGTGTATGTATGAACTTTTGAGGTCGGTGGTCAGTGTGGATGACCATTTCCTTCCCCATAATCTAATGCTTCCATTGACAACAAGCATGCATAATGGAATACATTTCTTTGTCATAAGTGGGGTACTCTCGGACTGTTTCTGAAAGTGTCTCACTGTGGTAAGCCACTGGATGCCCATGCTCAGTAAGAACTGCACCAATAGCATAGTCGTAGGAATTTGTCTCAATCTCAAATGGTTGTTGCAGGTCTGGTAATGTGAGCACTAGTGAAGAATAGAGGCAATTCTTCAACTCGGATAACTTTTTCTGTTGGGATTCTGACAAAAAAAACTTTTATTTCGCTCCGCCCTTAGCGACTTTACTTAAATGCTGAGTGATATGAGAGAACCCCAACATGAACCTACAGTAGAAATTGACAAGACCCAAAAATTTTGGAGCTCTGTTAGAGTGGTTGGCACTGGCCAATCCCGAATGACTTGTATCTTGGATGGGTCCACATTTACACCCTGCTCATCAATGATGTATCCCAGATATTGAACCTAGTTCATGGAAAAGGTGCACTTCTCCAAGTTAGCACACAACTTGTGTTGTTGCAGGGTTTGAAGGACCTATCAAATATGGTGGAGGTGGTCTTCCAAACTCTGGCTGAAGATCAAGATGTCATCTAAATACACCATCGTGAATGCATTGGTGAAGGGCCACAATATGTCTTCCATCAGTCTCATGAAGTTTTCAGGGGCGTTCGTCAATCTGAACAGCATGACCAACCATTCGAAAAGGGCCTTCTTAGATTTGAAGGTAGTCTTCCACACATCGAAGGGTTCGATAGGAACCTAGTGATAACCTGACTTCAAGTCAATCTTTCTGAAATACTTGGCCCCTTTGAGCTAGTCTAGAAGGTCATCAATCCATGGGATTGGGTACCTATTCCGAAAAGTGATCTTGTTCAGCACCCGATATTCAATACAAAGCCTCCAGGTCGCATCCTTCTTTTATACCAATACAATCGGGCTCCCACAAGGTGATGAGCTTGGCCTGATGTGCCCGTTCTGCAATAGTTCCTAAATCTGCCTCTTAATCTCATGGTTCTCGAGAACAGAGCATTGATAGATTAGTCCATTGGGCAGTGGTGTGCCAAGGGTTAGTTCGATAGAGTTCTTGACTTGACAGTGTAGAGGTACCCCTATGGGTGAGGCGAAAATATCCCTGTACTCCTCCACGGCCTTTTCCATCTGTTGTTGTTGTGTAGAGGAGCCTTGCCTAGAAGTCGTGGCCACAACCTTCTTCTCTCCCTGGAGGAAAATCATAAGGAAAACAAATTTCCTAGTCTAGGAAATGATCTTACTGCATTTCTTTGTAGTGATCAAAGAGATGGAAATAGGTGGGGCTACCTCTAGTATCCTGTACAACTTAATAGCCAAAGTAATAATCATTGAGAGAGGTCTAGACTCATATACAACATGTCGCTTCCACAAGTATGGTTGTCCTAACAATACATCACAAACTTGAAGAGGAGAAACATCATGTAGTACCTCATCCTTGAAGGGCTTGATGTTGTAGGGAAGGCGGCATTGTTGGCTGACGTGAAGATCTCATCCTTAGCGAATCTACCCGATGGTGTACAGTTGTGGATGTGTTGTAGTATTTAGGCCTAGCCGCTTCATGACCTCTATTGAAATGAGGTTCTTTTGGCTCCCGTTGTCGACAATGAACTGCAGTGGAGAACCATTCACCCACATCTATGAGTGGAAGAGGTGTTCCCCCTCCTCTAGATCTTCAGGCTTAGTCTTCTAGATCTTGGTGGTGGCCACGATGGCACTGGGCTCCGCATCAATGATCTGCTACCTGTTGTCAGTTCCCTTATCAGATTCTGATTCTGATTCAGAACCTATGTCTGATTTGGAAGCCTTAAGCTTGGCCACCAATTACTGCTTGGCCCAACACTCACTTTCATTGTGAGTGGAGCTCTTATGGAACTCACACCATTTTCATGTGTCCTTCTTCATCTTCGTGCTATTGTTCTTTTCTTGCGGCTTTGGCGGGCTGTCCTAGGTAACCTCACCTTGGCTTGGTCCTTTGTTTTGTGGTTTGGGGGCACCTTTTCCTTACTTTCGATTTATAGATCCAAAGCTTCACTTCTTTTATTTAAACCTCTACTCAATCTTGACAGCATACCAATACATCATGTCAAGCGAGGAAATGTCTAAGAACTCCATCTCGTCCTGGATGTACTTGTGTAGGCAGTCGTGGTACTTGAGCACCAAATGCCTCAATATCCTTGATACCTAGCTTCATGTGAAGGGTATGGAAAATATTTGTGAACTCTGGCACATCTTGGTCCCTTCCCTGCCATAGCGTGGTCCACTTTATGTATTTGTCTTCATAACTCTTGACAGGGTAATATTGTTCCTTGATGGTGTCTTGGAAATAATTCCAAGTGGGTGTGGCTGAAAACAGCGAGGGTTCACTCTCATCCTTTTGTTCACAGTAGGTTTCCCACCAGTTCTTGACGTGTGGGGCGGCTTTGAGAAGTGAAAAAGTAATCTTTTCTTGATTGGAAAAGTCATGAACTGAAAAATATCCTTCAAATAGATTTAACCATTTATCTACGGCATCTACATCTATCAGGCCTTTGAATATGGAAATATTGAAGTTAACTTGTACCTTAAAAGGAGTTGTGCCTCCAGAGTGGCTACTAGATGAAGATGCATCGCCTGTGGGTAGTCATCAAAGAATCTGAGCAAAGTTATCCATCATTGTGTCCCTCTCTTAAAGGATCTCCTGCCCCCTTGTCTTTCTTTTCTTCTGCCATGGGACATCATCGAGTTTTGCGAGGTTGATCTTGCAATGGTTCAACCAGATCAAGCCCTAACTCCTCATACCCTAACCTCATTGGGGACATGCAAAGAAAAACATAGAAAGAGCAGACCGCTCTGATACCACTGATCCCTAACTCCTTATACCCTAACCTCATTGGGGACATGCAAAGGAAAATAGAGAAAGAGAAGACCGCTCTGATACCACTGATCTAAACTTAAACATGATCACAACAACTTACAGATATAATCATAAACACAGAGATGCAGCAAAAAAACACTTCATTTCATTAATAGAAAAATATTGAACTATGCTTACTAACGGAGTGGAAATAAGATAGCTCGGGCGATGGTAGCTTATCTCTGAGAAGCGATGTGGCAGCTACATGCCTCTGAATTGTGTTGAAATGAGGCTCAAGGGCCTATTTATTATTGGAAAATATGAGAAAACCCTAAACAACCAAAATGCTAACCCCAGGAGATGTAACACCAAGAGTTTGTGTGTCTCGTTGGGGTTAATTGGGCAGACAACTTCTTGGGGTTGTAACTTGGTCATATTATCTTTCTTCCGTGCATATGATACCTTGTTGGAAAGGTCTCACCAAGTACTACAAGTTTCAATACAAGCCCCTACCCATGGCTACGGGCCTAGCGTGGACCCCAAAAAAACGTCGTTTAGGGGGTCAAACACAGCTCTGAAATTTCAAGACCTAAAAAACTACTAAAAATAGTAAATGTTGAGATGAACAAGGAAACAGATGAAACTCACTGGGGGGTCTAGGTGGAATAGGCGCATGGCCACAGATATCCATGTAAGTTTTAACCCCGTATAGAAATTACCTACATACGAATTCTAAAAATAGAAAACAAAAAATGGCAAGAGCATAAAACATAAAATAGATATACACAGGGATTTTCCCCTGGATCCCAAAACCGAGACTGCTTTTCATTACGTTCCTTTCAATGTTACAATATATATATATATATATATATATATATATATATATATCGAAGCATCCATAAACCCCAATCCATTAACCCTGGATTAGAACAAAACCGTAGTTCCCTTCACCGGATCTACAAAATACCATGGACCGAAAACTATCGTGCCCAAAACCATGTACGAAATCCATGCACAAAACCATAGGTAGGTATGCCCACCTAATATAGGGTCCAAAAAAAATTTCCCAGGGCACTACCCCGAACCCCATGCAGGGGGGCTACCACCCCCCTGCGCATGGGCTAGTCGTGGAAAGAATATAACATAACGCAACATTCTCCCACTTGTTGTTTTCTTTGCATAGGAGGACTTAGTCATTGATCCATCCCTGCAACGGCCATTGTTTCTCTACACCAAGAGAACTTCTCAGTACATGCAGACTTTCTCAATGCATCTCAAAGTGTCCACCTTTTTGTCCTCAAACATATCCCTCACAAAGTGATACTGAACATGAATGTGCTTTGTCTTTGAATGATAAGCAAGGTTCTTTGCCAAGAAAATTGCACTTTGAACGTCAGAATCTATCCTTATAGCTCGTTGTACTAACCCCATAATTGAACACAACCTCTACAACCAAACTGCTTCCTTGCTTGCATGAGTGGTTGCCATGTATTTTGCCTCTGTAGTTGAAAGTTCCACTACAGACTGTCTCTTAGTCATCCACCTGACTGCACCTCCAAATAGGTTAAACACATACCTACTTGTAGATCTTCTTTGATCCATATCTCTAGCCCAGTCTGCATCAACAAAGCCATGGATGTTCAAAAATCTGTCCAATCCTGATCTTCCTTGGTAACACAAACCATAATCACTACTGCCACATAAATACCTAAAAACCCACTTCACTATTGTCCAATGCTCCTTCCCTAGTTTTGAAATAAACCTGCTCAATACTCCCACAGCATGTGCAATGTCTGCTCTACTACAGACCATTGCATACATTAGGGAAACTAACTACACTTTCATATGGAACACGGGACATGTCCTCTTCCTCTTCTTGTGTCTTGGGACACTGTTCAGCAAATAACTTTACACCGACTGGAATAGGAACCTTCACTAGTTTACTATCCTGCATATTAAATCTCTGCAGTATTGCGTTGACATACTTCCTCTAGTTTAACCAAAGCTTCCTCTTTGCGTGATCTCATTTAATTTCCGTGCCCAAAATATAGTTTGTGCACCAAGATCTTTCATGTCGAATTCAGAAGACAATTGGGTCTTCAAATCCTGGATAATTTCTTTGTCATTTCCAATTAGCAACATATCATCCACATACAAGACCAAAAAAATAGCATGGTCACCAATTAATTCAAAATACACACATTGATCTGCTTTGCTTCTGGTGAAGCCAAGTCCCCGTATAAATGTATCAAATTTGTGATACCACATCCTTGGTGACTTTTTTAACCCATATAGAGACTTTTTTAACTTGTATACCAATTCTTTCTTACCCTTCATCGCAAAACCTTTAGGTTGCTTCATTTAGATCTCTTCTTCCAGATCCCCAAAAATAAATGTTGTCTTCACATCCATTTTTTCTACTTCAAAATCAAAAGCAGCAGCAACAGATAAAAGTAAACTAATAGAAGCTACCTTGGCAACAGGAGAAAAAATATCACCAAAATCAATTCCCGACACCTAGGAATAACCTTTTGCCACCAATTGAGCTTTGTATTTCTCCACCTTTCCTTTTGCATTCATCTTCTTCTTGGACATCCATTTGTTTCCAATGGGTTTCCTTCCAACCAGCAACTCCACCTGATCACAAGCCTCATTTTTGTGCAAAGATGCCATTTCATCAACCATGGCTTCTTTCCAGACTTCTCCATCCTTTGAATCTACTGCTCCCTTCATAGTTCTGAGATCATCATCAATAATAGAAAAAGAAAAATTTGAATAGAAAGTAGATGGATTATACCTTTCTGGTTTCCTTCTTTCTCGAACTGATCTTCTCACAGCGGGAGTTTGTGGCTCTTCATCTTCTGATTCCTCTTCTGTTATAGAGTCTGATTCTTCCTCCTTTAGCTCAAATTATATCCTCTCATGTTTCTTTGTTAGGACTTCATGTTTAATAACACATTTCACCTCTCTAAACACTACATCTCGGTTGTACACGACCTTCCTTGTTTCTAGGTTCCAAAGCTTATAACCTTTTAAATCAATCTTATACCCAATAAAGATGCACTTTTCAGATTTACTATCCAACTTTGTTCTTCTCTCCTTTGGAACATGTACATATGCATCACATCCAAATACCCTCAGATGTGAAAGAGAAGGTTTCTTACCAGTCCATACCTATTGTGGAGTCTTATCCTCCAACATTGATGAAGGCGATATGTTGACCAGGTAACATGGAGTCTCCACCACCTCTCCCAAAATTCTCATCCTAACCTGGCACCATTGAGCATGCTTCTTTCCCTTTCCATTAACATCTTTGTTGAGTCAAATTATAGCCTTATAATTTGATTCACATAAATCATCAACCCAGGGCAGGTAAGATTGTGAGATGCATGGAAAATATATGCAGGCTTAACACTGTAAGTGTTGATTTATCTAACTTAGCCAATCACACAAAACCAATGACTCTTTCCTGCACCAATCACTTAGTAGCAAAGGCTATCGAGTGGATCAAAATTCCCTCTACAACTCTTAAGATTGTTGATGATGATTAGGAAAAAAAAATAAAGAAATCAACTTACAGCAAACTCAGACATTCAATCAACATTAGAAATCAAATCCTCATTAACTGAATTCCACACATGAACAGGAAACTAGTTCATTTATTCTAGTGTTGTTGATATATTAGAAAGAGTGAATTAGCTATAAAAATAAATTGTTGCTACATAACAGAAACAAAATTCATAAATACTAAACTATGGGAGTTGTGAGCAAAGGGGGCCCTCCCTTACTCACAACCCCTTCAAATTAGAAGAACTTTCTCACAGAAGTAGACAGAACATATAATATTATATTAATATGAAAAAAAATATAGTCGAGTACAATCTGATACGCAGCCTTAGATGAAACCAATCCAACAGTCTAACAACCCCCTATCATATAAACTAGGACAAAATTTATACATTTACAAAAGCCCATATATGGCTCGATGTAAAGGAGGATACTAATCTAAGCCATCAGCTAATAGAACTGTTAAAAAATATCAATTTTAGCCATACTGGGTCTAATCCATGACTAAAAGCATGAATTAGACAAAATTCATTACATGGTTGTAGCTTTCCTCCAAACAGCCAACAAGAGAAGGTTTTGGAATCTGGGAAATCTTGTTGGAAGATCTGAAACATCCAATAGGACAACAACCATATATGATATATTCCCCACAAAACCCATATTCCCATTTGATTTATATATTCGTGGAACATGGTGAACTACCGATGTTGCTGCAGGAAATCTGGGCGGTTACAGGAAATCCGTGACTGTAGGAATTTCGAAGTGTTTGCAGGAAATAGGATCGCACAGCTCTATGCAGGAATTATGGGCCTGTTTGCAAATCAAAACAAATCTACACAAGAACTCGATATTAGCTGGCATGGTGACTAAATAAATAACATCTAGCTAAGGAATACTCAAAGTAAGGTAAAAAGACATTTTTTAGTGTTAATTTGAATACCATCACCCTACTGCACCCTTTTGGCAAAAACATAAGTATTATAACTGAAATAGGCATAATAGGGGTTAAAGATAGTTCAAAATGGGGGAGGTAAAGTATGGAAAAGGGTGTCAAAATCGGGCAAAACCAAGCCCCCAACATCTCCCCCACACCTACCTCCTTGCATGCCCCTATGCCAGCAAAATTCCCCAAAAAGAAAAAGGAAATCATTCCTTATCCTAAGTTGTAGCTACTACATCCAACTAATCTGCTACTTTTGCCAACTGGCCCAACTGGTTATCACTAGATTCTGCAGGAATTTTACCCTTGTATAATTTGTTCTTCTTTTTCAGATGGTCGATCCTAACCTGCTTCTTTTTCATAATTCGGCCTGCTTTCTAGTCCTACTCTTCATGTTGTTTTTGTATACGTGGGTTGTTCTCCTTCAGGGTCTCGTTTTCCTTTCTCAAGGCTCTCTCTGAAATGGTGAGCTCGATGATGATTTCTTCCAATTCCTATAGAGACCGTCTCTTCTAAGGGGTCACTTCCCCTTCCTGATGTCCTTGGAGAGATGGAGGGGACCCAAGGTCCTCCTCTTCTTGTTGTTCTCCTTCTGTGTTATTCCCGCTTCCATGCAGCGGGGAGTCCTGAAAGGACATCGCTTCTTCACTAATAAACTCAGCTGACTTGATCTTCTCTTTACCTTTGGGTGGGTTGTAGTGTTTCTCCCTCTTCTTATCCGGTATCTCAACCAATACTTATGCATCCACGATATATTTTATAGCCATCTGAACATCCTGGCTTCGCATAAATCTTTTTGCAGAAGTGGAAGTACCATTTTTTGACTTAGGTTGTTTTCCTGCAGTCTCCCCTTTCACCACCACTTCCTCATTTCCTTCTGCTTCCTTCATCTGTAGCCCAAGGGTCTAAGGCTTCTTCTCAGTGGGCTTTGGAGAGTCAAGCTCGACCCTTCTTTCCTTCTTTACTAGTGGCCTCTAAGTCTGTGACTTCTTCTTCACTTTTTCCACTGGTTTTTCTTTTGTAGACTCTGAAGGGTTAGAGTTTTTCTCTTTCTCTTTTTCTGTTACTTGTAGCCCATGCGTCCATGTATTTTTCCTCAATTTATCTACTAGCGCTTCCTCCATGAAATCTGAGGAATTAGAATCCTCATTTTCTGCAAAGTAGTTTCTGGCTAGGAACTCCTCCCATGTCCATTGTTTATCTTTCAAAACCTCCACCAAGATGATTTTCACCATCCCGTGGTGATAGAGGTTCTCCTCTAAAGTGGCCCCCATCTCCTTGGCAGTCGTTGACATCTTCATCAGCAACATCCTCAAGTAATAGGGCAAGTTTAACAGCTTGTCATGAAAATGGGCAAGGAGTTGAATATGAAATGGAATGCAAGCCCAAAGCAACCTTCACACCTTATGTATTTCTGCAGAAAAAACAATAAGCTTTGATACTTACTTTTCAAGAAATCCTGTGAAATACCCTAACTCCAGTGGGGGTCCACATGCTCTTTACGGAGGAAGGATGTGCACAAGCCTTTGTTGAAGCATTCTCCCAAATATAAAATCCTGCATGCTCATGCTACCAAACCCTCATTCAACCTAAATTGAGCATCCCCAACCTAAGCCTGATCACCATTCAGGTTCAGGGTGAAATATTTTGTCACTTCTGAGTTGTGGTCGCTGAATCGCTAGAAAAATGGCAGCTACCTACTTTTTCCAATCTCGCCTTACTGCGAGGGTTAGCCTCCAGCAACTCAGGCCCTTGCAACTCAAAGCAGACAGGGGCACATATTTTTGACATGGTGAAATACTAGGAGATAGGGCATACGCACTTCTTTGGAAATATCGGGTTTGAGCTTTGTAATGGACTCGCACAACAAGGGAAGGCTTATTATAGAAAGTTATTGCAAAGCACAGGATTTTCGAGAGACAAGTTGTGATCATGATTATCATCATGATCTGACCTGTAGGAGGATATGGGGAGTACGTCAATTGGTCATATCAGAATCATGGCGATCAGAAGAGGAGCTAGAGTCATAATGCACTAGATTATGGCCACGTTTTTCCACAAGGGTGACCATAGCTAAAAAATCATACAAATGTTAAAAATTAAAGTGTTAATTACCCTTTACCTCAATTGTCCCATCATCAGTTGTACTTTACCTTTCTTACCTTCCAATGGTCTAGCAGTTCAGATGATGCGTGCATGTCCTTGAGATGATAACCCACCTAATAGTTAAATCAGATATATGACTTCATAATTCATGACCTCGACTAGTAATTAAAATATGTCAGTACTTTTTAAATAAATTTAAATCAATGCTTTATCTATACTTTTTGTTTTTTAGAAAACCAGGGTGTCGTTGCAGGAAATGGAATTGGGATTGTTGAGCTTTCTGCAGGAAATGGAATCGTGACTATTGAGTCTTCTAGAAAATTGAACCATGACTTTCGAAACTTCTGCAGGAAATCGGACCATGACTTGCAGAACTTCTGCAGGAAATTAGACCATGACTTGCAGAGCTTCTATAGGAAATCGAACCATCAATCAACACTTGTCCCTCGTTTGTGTATAGTTCACTACACATGAATAAAGGTGTTTATGTCGAATGTGCAATGGGCTCATTGGATTACTAGCCATTGAGGTCAGTTGTTAACCAATATGAGGCCCATCAACTTTAATGAGAGGTAGGACCAAGGTACCCTGATATATCCTATCGGGTGTGAATTAATGTGTTGATGTCGAACCCCCCTATAGGATCCAGTAGTCAAGGAGCCATAGTGATTCCCCATTGATGTTGGTGAGATAGCCTGTCATTAGGGCATACAAGCTTCAATGCATCATAAGACTCTGATCTTGCACCCAGATAACTTGTTGATGTTGATGGGCCAAGATTGTTGGAAGGAGGGCCTTAAGAAATCCCACATCAGTCCAACACGAGCAATCCAGATTTAACTGAAAACAAAAATTATTGAGAGAACCTACTCACATGTAATTTTAACGAGCTCAGGGCAGTCCATGCTTGCCATATTTCATTTTTAGGGAGTCTGAAATACTTGGAAAAGAAGACTCCAAGGGGGATCCTTTTCTATAATTAGTCCATTGGGCCCAGTAAAGGGAATAAGCCTATGCCCAATAGACATTCCTCTCATGTTTTCCTTAGCAGGAGGAGGAATAAAGTGAGCTCATTGTGTCAGCAAGAAATCAAGAAGATATAGTGGAAGGAATGACCCCTTCTCTCACCATCTCCAACTCTCTTTTCTTCACAATTTCTTCCACAAATTCCTCCTTGGATTGGGGTTTTTTATATAACATGAGTCTATGCCCATTCACCAAGAAGTTAACATTCCCATCATCAATGGTTATAACCTGAACATATCCATTATCAAAGACTTTCTCAATTTCATAGGGGCCCAGCCAATGTGTGTTAAAATTTCCTGTAAAGTTCTTAAATTTTGAATCATACAAAAATGCCCAGACTCCCTCTTTGAGCTCCTTCTTTTTAATGTATATGTAATGCCATTTAGCCTATTGTTGTTGAATCAAGTCAGTATGTTGAAAAGCATCCTGCCTAATCTCATCTAACTCATTGAGTTACAGGATTCTTTGTTGTTGAGCTTCATCAAGGTCTATACCCAAATTTGCTGCCATTTTAAAGGTTTTGATCTAATTCAATGGACAATAAAACTTGCTTTCCATACACCAATTCGTACAAAGAAAATCCAATGGTATTTCTCCATGTGATCCTGTAGGCCCAAAATGCTTCAAGAAGTCGGTCAGACCAATCCTTCTTATGTAATTGCACTGTTTTGGTAAGGATTGTCTCCAACACCTTATTTGTTGATTCCACCTGCCCATTGGCTTGTGGATGATAAGGAGTGGACTTTCGATGAGTAATCTGATATTTCTGCACAATTCTCTGCATAAACTTTGACACAAAGTGAGTACCATGATCAATGATTATTTCCCTAGGTACCCCAAATATTACAAAAATATCAGAAAGAAAAGAAAAAAAATAATAAATAAATAAATCTACCATTGTTTTCTCTATTGCTCTAGCTAGTCCTCTTGCCTCCACCCTCTTCGTAACATAATCGGTACAAACTAAAATATACTTCTTACCTTTGGACATAGGGTTGATGGGACCTACAAAATCAAGAGCCCATGTTGTGGGGAAAAATGCCTATTTAGGACGATCCTATCCACCTAAGGTGTGATAGCGCCTTAGCAACAAACGAATGCAACTATCATGATTTCTTCCTTTATGAAATATGAAAGAGAGGAGATCGGCAGACTTACCGTTATCTTCCGGCTGTCCCTCGAACTAGATCCTCTTCTCTTTGTGTGTCCACAGCTACTTGCTTCCTCACTTGATCAAGAGAACAGCTCCTTGAATCCCACGAGATCACAAGAGAACAACTACCTGTGACAAGAGAACAACTACTTGCAACAAGAGAAGGACACAATACAAAGGCAAATATACATATTCATAAATGATTCAGGATTAGGAGTAAATCAAATATACTAATGCAATTACACAAAATACACCAGCATATAGGAAAGAATCAAGATAGCTTTATTGAAAGTAACAGGGTTCAGGAAGAGATACAACCCATAGGGCTCCAACCCAGCATCTCCTTCCCAGCAGAATGGACTTCCTTCTTCAGCTCCTTTCAAAGCATAACACACCCAATAGTTCTAGCCACAAACCAACAGCAATTCTTTGCAAATACTAAATTCCAACCTCCCTAGACCTCATGAGAGAGATCTATATATAGGAGTTTTGGAGAAAGGATGAGTCAGCTTGATGTTGATATGAAGCTGACTAGTGTCCTCTCCCACTTCAGTTCTTGAGTCCACTTGGAGGTTCTTGCTTCCACTTGGAGATTTGGAACCTCTTACTCATCACCAGTCGAATTCCCTGATCCAAGTGTCATTTTGGAAGCTTCCTGGGCATTGACACCTTGAGGAATGACTCTGCCACTTGTCCAAACTCGCCCAGCGCAGGTAACCTTCTTTGCAGTTGACATTCAATGTAGGTAGACAGTGGAGCAGTTGACATTCAGCGCAGATGCTCAGTGGAGCAGTTGACATGATCCAGAATTGCCTTGTTTTTGAGTGTTTTCAGGTGGAGAACTTTTGTTCAGTGCTGTGGTTTACTGGCCTTGTTCCTCTAGGGGTAGGAACAACATGTTTAGGGACTTTGGATCCCTTGATTATTGACATTTCATGCTCAGTGATGCAAGGCACAAAAATGTCTATAACAGTTGCCCCCTAAAGTATGAGGCCGTTTATCGGGTGAAATGCTTTATCCAGGAGGGTCCGAAGTTCATCCATCTGCTGGGAGGAGACCTGTAATAAAATACAATACAATACATTATGATTCATTCTGCTTTCATGATCTAGCTGAGGCGGGCATTCCCATGCTCAGCTTTTATAAATTCATTTTTGTACATAGAACAGACGATCGTCTGATGGTAGACTGATAATTTTGGTGAAATTATCATCCTTTGAGTAGGATGATCATCTGTTGTAATGATGCACATATCAAATGTCTTTATTTTTCCTGAATATATATCGCAGCCCGGATGGATGAAACTAGATCAGGGGTCTTCAAACTCGTTCGATCTTCACTCTAAGTACAAGTCGATCCATGTGAGAATTGCGCTGAAGTCGAACATGGAAAGACATCGCTTGATTACCGGTCAATGATGTAAATCGTTAACAAGCGCGAGAGGAATCACCGATAATGATAATGACCCTCAAGGTACTGCGGTACAATTCACGTGGTGTGAATAAAGGACTTGGCGTCGAACACCACGCAAAATCTTCTGGTCGAAGGTCATTGATGTATACCTGTCGCCGGAAGTGAGAAACTTGCCATTGAGGCATGCAAGCTTCAAAGTACTGAAGGGGTTGTTCCTAGATCAACTCCTTGGATAATGAGCTGATGTCGACAAGGAGCGATCTGTCAAAGGAGGGCCTTAATGAATCCCACATCAGTGAACGGAACGGAGCTAATGATTTTAATGGAGGTGAAAACAATCTGTGACATATGATTCAGGGTGGCGGTCATGAATGGATGAAGGATAATGTATGGCAGTGGATGGGACCCGGTTGACTCTTTCTGAACGACTTCTCTTGAACATATGGCAACACTGATGCGATGGATCGGTAGCATTACCCCAAATATGGATGGTATGGCAAGACCATGGTGATGTGACTGGTGAATGAAACAACCCAACCCGAATGTGATACGGAGGAAAAGTGTCATGTTCAAGAGCGACCTGCTACCATCAAAGTTTTCTTGGTCTTTCCCAATTTTTCCCCAGTCATTGCTGACCAGTACCTCTTTATTTTTGTCAAGCTTGAGGAGGATAACATATGCTTGTTCTATAACCTGCCCTTCGGGCAAGCCCATCGCTATGTTTTAACGAGCTTAGCGATAGGGAAACTCGTTCTCGTCTAAAGACAAGTTTGTCACTATTTAATCATTTTAACGAGTCTAACGACAAGGATAACTCGGTCCTTTTCATTTTTAGAGAGTCTGAAAAGGTACGTAAAGTTAACTCCAAAATTCCTTTTTCATCATCTAATCCCTTAAGTCCGAAAAAGTATAAAACAATACGAAAGGGATGAGTTTTCGATATCTTTAACGAGCCGAACAAAACAAGCGCTCGATCTTTTTGTGCAATAATCCCTCAGATCCAAAAAGATTAAAATCTAGAGGAGGGATAGCTCTTCCGGTCCTTTAATGAGCTGGAAGGCCAAAACTTGGCAATCTTTTCACATTTTACGAGTCAGTGGAAAAGAGCTTAAAGAAGACTCGTCTTTTGAGGAACGAGTGATAAACAGGGATAGCAATTGATTCCAGGTACAGGTTGGAATTTTCCAATCACGGCAGTGTCACAAGGATGGCTAAGTGAAATCATTCTTCGCAGCTGTTCCTCAAAATGGGTAAACAATCATATGGAGGTGAATGATCGGCCAAATGAAGGTGGAGGTGGCAGGTGCAAACATGACCAAGGCTTTTATGGCTGATAAATTTACGATCACAATGGTTATTTACCGGGATAGGTTCATTTTTTAGTTAAAAATGAGCTTAAACTCTGGAGGAAACATTGCTCACTGCTTATATTTATTTTTTAACGAGCATGAAGACCGCGTTAAAACTGCTCGGATCTTGTGTTTATGTTTTAACGAGCATGAACTTTATGCTAAAACTGCTCGAATCTTGCGTTTATTTTTTAACGAGCATGAACTTTATGCTAAAACTGCTCGATTACCCAGTCTTTTGATAAGAGTGTCTCATGAAAGATCCCATTTTTTATAGAGCTTGCGCCTTACCAAAGCTATGCTCACTCTCCTTTCTTTATGCAAGTTCGGAAACGGCTAATCCTACGAGTTTAAAGGGTTATACCTACAGGTTTAAAGGGAGGACCTAAAAATTTAAAAAATAAATAGTCGCCCCTTGCTTGCACTCCAAAAGGTTTGCATGCCCCCAGGTATAAAACAGAGTTTCAAGGTTACCTCTACTTTTCTGCCATCGAAACTTTCGTTTCACCGGGAGAGGTACCTCTTTCAGGTTACCCAAAGATTGTCTCGTTAATCTTTCAAACAAAACACTTCCTCGGCAATGTCTACCGAAATAGACAAGGGTGAATGACTGGTGCCAAACACGTAACTTTGACAAAAGAATCTTATTCTAGAACAACCCCTCTTCCAACCACGGACGAGGTACGGACTAGTCATATTCTCCCGCGGAAACCTACCTTATACCCAAAGTTTCTCTGCCGAAGCAGGCCAGGATGCATGCCCCCTGGGTTCCAATCATATCCTCCCGGATTACTCGCGCTCATCAGGAGGACAGACCGTGGGTTGAGACACTTCTTGCATGAATAGACCATTTAGGGATGGCACCTGACTATTTGCGATGTGTGATCTGGGAAACGAAAGTTGGTCCACGAGCTTGACCATTCTTCCTTCATGCGGAAAACACATTACTCTATAGAGTGAGGAGACTACAGCTCCCATGCAATATATATAGTCTCGTCCAAGGAGTAGGTTATAATCCAAGGGTCCTTGGACGACCATCACGTTCATTTGAACGGTCTTCCCTTTCAATGTTATAGGCAGATTGGGGATGATCCCTAAAGGTCGACTGGTTCCTTTATCAAAACCTGATAGATTTCTCATCTCAGGTAAAAGCACTAGCGAACCAAGCGCTTTCCAAGCAATAGAGGAAAGGATACTCGCATATGCCCCCTCATCAATGATAGTGCCAACCATTACCATTCTGTATATTTGACAAATCATTCTGAATGGCACACTGGCTGGCAACCGGGGTCTGCCTAGTTGGTTCCAATCAAAGGACACAACCAGGTTGCTTGGTGGTGGGACCGAATATACGGCCGGATAGCGCTCTGATGACCTTCCTTCCTGCGATAAAGGAATGGTGGCATTGCCCCCTTGATCATCAGAGTCAGTGCTGATGAAGAGAACCTGGACGGTGTCGTCTGTATTCTCCTCTATGATGGTGTCATTCGAAGATGGAACCTCTGAAGGCAAAACCGGGTCAACTGCCGTATCAACCTTTTGACTTTCATCAGGCATGGATCCAGATGGTTCTTCTTCAATGATAGGTGCTTCGGCTAACCATCTAAGTGGCTCAGCCAGATTCTCAACTAGTGAGGGACTTGGCAGGAGTCTTTGATATCCAGGAGGAAGATTCGCTCGTAAAATCGGGCGATCTTCCAGAACTCTTTTTGCCTCATCTAAGAAGGGACAATGGTGGATGGCGTGATCGCCTTCACATAGTCTGCAGAGAAATTTAACTTTCCCATTCTGTCCTGGAGCTTCACTCCCACTAGTTGACGGTGAGCAGTCGACATGGCTATCAGAGGTCGATGCTCCCGAATTGCGCAAACGGGGGGACCAGTCTCTCAGTATCCATGGGATACAGGGACAATCTCTATGGAAGTGGTCTCCCCTGCATATGATGCATGGCGATTTAGGCCTTACAAGTGCGGTGTGTGGATTTTCGTTAGATGACATTTGTTTGCCCCCAGTTGCCTTAGGCTCCTTCTTCTTCTTTTCTTTCTTCTTCTTCTCCCTCTTCTCCTTAGGAACCTGATTTTTTGATCGACCAATTCCGTCAAGCGAAGAGGAAGGAGGGGAGGAAGACGAAGTGGAAGGCTGGGCGGCAACTCTTGTCTGATCTAACTGTTGACTCGACTGTTCAGGAGTGGTGGTATTCTGAACGACATTGGTCGAAAAGAGCCAAACTGGTAGGCCAATTGTCAGTCCTGGAAGCGACAATGTGGCCATGTGGGGCGCACCAACATCTCCCCAAGAGGAGAAGGGACTAGGATTTCCACCCAAGGGAACTCCTTGGTTGGTGTGCTCCATCTTTTCAACCTAAATATCAACACAGGATTAAAGGGTGATTGTTCCGTTTAAAATAAATTGTTAACAACGCTTTTAGACACAACTTGCTTTTTCAGTTTTAAAGAGTCGAGAAAAAGCTAAAGATGACTCTAGTCTCCTTCGATGTTTTAACGAGCCTGAAGTGACAAATGCTCGGATGGACTTTTTCTGTTATAGAGTCTGAAAAAGGCCAAAAGAAACTGCTCTGGAGATCTAGGCAGAGGGTGTGCCAAACCTTTCGCAAAACCACAGAATACGTTTTACGGTACGGGTGGTCGATCTTCGTGAATGCTGTGTTCACTGCATTGCGATCAGTAGGGCGGCCGACACGGCTTCCTAAGGATAAAAGATATATGCCTATAGGGGTCTCCCAATATATACGCGACGGTACGTGGGAGCACAAGTCCGTATTAGTGCAATCGTCCCTCAGGAGGAATCACCCACCTTCTTAGAGATCGACAGTCACTACGTTTAACGACGCCAGAACACGTCTCTACCTAGACCTCTACGATGAGCGTTATGTTGCAAAGCATTGTTAGGTTCATTCAATATATTTTAAGTTGATCTTTTTAAAGTTTGCCTTTCAAGGTTCACCACGAGATGTATGATACAAATTCCTAAATGCAGTCTAAGATGATAAGCAAGCTTTACAATCTTTCAACTTTGAAAATCCTAGCTACTAAGGGAAAAGAGAGTGACTATCTTTTCTCAAAGAGCAATCAGCACACTCTAATGCACTTTCCTTAAATCCAACATGCAAACTTATCAAATGCAAAATGCACAATGCAGGTGTTTGTTTTCACTTTCTTAGTATAAATGCCTACAAAGAAAGCTTTTTGCACAATTTTGAATTTGCTTTTACAATGATCAAAATAAACAAGTTCACTTTCTTTGAAATCAACAAGGGTAGAAGAGATTACAATCACTTTGCGATTTTCGAAATAAAGACTCGTTTTGATACTTTGAAAAGAACAAATTCAAACCAATAAGCAAAAGTAAAACTATGGTCAATCTGAACAAACAGCCAATGAACTCTCTTCTAAGATCAATCTCAATCAGATCTGAAACAAAGGCTACAGAAAGACTACTTTACTCATGCAAAGGAAGACTGTAAATGACACCACAAACACATAAAAATATTCACAATCTTTTTGTACAAAAATTGGGGCGGAATTCAGGCAAAGAAAAGGGTTATCAGGCTAGCACCTATACTTGGTTAAAGGCTGCAAAAACAGAGATCAAAACAGGGAAAGAAAGGACAAAGAACCCCAGCTTCACAAGGCCACACTGGTTCAGCGTAGGTAGAACACTGTCAGTTTGACATTCAGCGCAGGTAGCCCCTTCGGGACCTGCGTTGAAATGCAGACTTCCTTCACAGTGCCTGCACTGGAGAGAGAAACTCTCGTTTCTCTTGGTTTCTGGGTCACAAAATGCTCAAAAATCGACTGTTTCAGGCCAAATCAGAAACACAAGCAAGGTATAAACAGAGGGATGCTTTGATAGGGTACTAAAGACTATCACAAGGATCAATCAAATCATTTGTGGATCTAGTTTAAATCATAGACAAGTCCAACATACTGGATCAAAGCAGCAACTTTTACTTTGCATCTGGGAAAGATGCAGTTCAAGAGTTGCTGTCAAGTCTATGAGGTAAACAAATGACGGAAACACAAATGAAATGAATAAAAAAGTTCTTCCCCAGTGGAGTCGCCAATTTGTTGTGGGGAAAAATGCCTATTTAGGACGATCCTATCCACCTAAGGTGTGATAGCGCCTTAGCAACAAACGAATGCAACTATCATGATTTCTTCCTTTATGAAATATGAAAGAGAGGAGATCGGCAGACTTACCGTTATCTTCCGGTTGTCCCTCGAACTAGATCCTCTTCTCTTTGTGTGTCCACAGCTACTTGCTTCCTCACTTGATCAAGAGAACAGCTACTTGAATCCCACGAGATCACAAGAGAATAGCTACCTGTGACAAGAGAACAGCTACTTGCAACAAGAGAAGGACACAATACAAAGGCAAATATACATATTCATAAATGATTCAGGATTAGGAGTAAATCAAATATACTAATGCAATTACACAAAATACACCAGCATATAGGAAAGAATCAAGATAGCTTTATTGAAAGTAACAGGGTTCAGGAAGAGATACAACCCATAGGGCTCCAACCCAGCATCTCCTTCCCAGCAGAATGGACTTCCTTCTTCAGCTCCTTTCAAAGCATAACACACCCAATAGTTCTAGCCACAAACCAACAGCAATTCTTTGCAAATACTAAATTCCAGCCTCCCTAGACCTCATGAGAGAGATCTATATATAGGAGTTTTGGAGAAAGGATGAGTCAGCTTGATGCTGATATGAAGCTGACTAGTGTCCTCTCCCACTTCAGTTCTTGAGTCCACTTGGAGGTTCTTGCTTCCACTTGGAGATTTGGAACCTCTTACTCATCACCAGTCGAATTCCCTGATCCAAGTGTCATTTTGGAAGCTTCCTGGGCATTGACACCTTGAGGAATGACTCTGCCACTTGTCCAAACTCGCCCAGCGCAGGTAGCCTTCTTTGCAGTTGACATTCAACGCAGGTAGACAGTGGAGCAGTTGACATTCAGCGCAGATGCTCAGTGGAGCGGTTGACATGATCCAGAATTGCCTTGTTTTTGAGTGTTTTCAGGTGGAGAACTTTTGTTCAGTGTTGTGGTTTGCTAGCCTTGTTCCTCTAGGGGTAGGAACAACATGTTTAGGGACTTTGGATCCCTTGATTATTGACATTTCATGCTCAGTGATGCAAGGCACAAAAATGTCTATAACATCCCACCTCTCAAAAGTTTCTATGAGAACCTGTGGCTACAAAGGCATCTCATCTGATCATACAGGTCACCCCATTCTCTAGCAATTGTCATACTTCCAGACACATTCCCTTGCATCTTTGAAAAGGCTTGGCCAATAGTAACCTTAGTGAAGGATCTTGTAATTTATCCTCTTGTCTGCAAAATTTCCTCCACATAGTTCATCATGACAAGCTCTCAGAATTTCATATATCTCATCTTCTCAGGCACACCTGCGAATAATCAAATCAAGTCCAATGAAAAAGAGATCTCCCCTAATCCAAGATTAATCAACACTTTTTCTAATAATTCTCTTTTTATGATTAGATGAAAAGTAAGGAGGAAACTTTCCTGTAGCAAAGTAATTGTCCATGTCTGCAAACCAAGTGGTAGAGTTAGTATTCGCATACTGCCACCAATGATCAACTATGCTCTTATAAAGTGGTCTTGGGGTGTCAAAGTCAATTTTTTGTCATTTCAGTGAGTCTTCAAGTAAAAATTTGGTCACTGAATATTAGGTGTAGGATTTGTTTTCACTCCTTCCAAAATCTTCCAAGTATTAGTTCATGTCACCATTCGGTTGAGTGTACCATCATTCAAAGAGTTGTCATCATTATTTCAAGTTCCAATGGGTCATTTTACACCTTGTTTGTGCTTCAATTGTGCTTAGGTAAGGCTCATTTCCCTCTCCTAGGGTTTTGAAGGTAATTTTTCTTGGATGGTCAAATCATCAACAAAAATTGTATCCTCATGTTCATACACCTTCCCCTATCCTTAATATACCTTCTTAAATACTTCCCATCACTGATGTCCCTCAAATTCATCATTTTCCCACAAACCCTAGCCTATTGCTATAATTTGACACTTTTCTAGGTTAGGCCTATGTTTTTCCCTTTTAGACCCCTTCCCATCACTCAATCCTTGAAATTCCACTTTCCCCTACCTCCTAACTTCCCTCCCTACTTCACAAAAGTTTCTCAAGAATTTAGAAGCCCCTCATCCCCTTCATTTCCCTTCATTTCTACAAATCCCCTATTCCACATATCAGGATAGTTTTTATTAAAATGATGTTTATGAGAAAGAAAAGATGAATTTGACAAACATGAGAGAGTTTTTTTTCCATAATATACCCAAGAAGAAAAACCTCCTTCCGTTTTTACACAGGTCTCATGGTTTGGGAGAAATGTTCAAACAATCATTTGCCACAGGAGAGTTGTTGCACTTCTGGAGTGACCTTGGGAAAATCATGATTTATCCTAGCTGGAATGTCCAAAAGACTTTTTTTATTCATCAAATGATAACTAGACATAGATAGCTTTACAATGAGCTATCATGAGCTCCATTTGGAGTTTAGGAGGACCTCCAAAAGTTGACTGCAACAGCAATCTGCATTTTGGCAGCCTCATTTTGCACTTTTTGACCGGTCTTGGGAGATTGAGCTCTTGACAGGGCAAATGATCTTCGAATTGAAACATTCAAAATGTTCTGGAAAATAGACAGGACAAGATTTCCAACGAGCTATCCCATGCCTAATTTGGACACCGGTAAAGCAGTCAAAAGTCGGCTTGAAGTGGGGCTGTGCTTTCAGGCCAGAGCACTGCATGTAGAGACTGAGCGTTGCGCGTAGGCCAGTTTTCTCAAAGGAAGAAACAACTGCATTGCACGTTTAGGAGGGCACTGTGCGCCTGTAGAAAGCACTACACGTTCAGCCAGAAAGGGCTAAAAAGCCTCGAGCTACCTACAAACATCAAAAATCACCCTATCTTCCCTCAAGCAAGTAATTTTCCTCACTATAGTTCATCATTGGTTTGCAATTGAATTTTTTAAAGGTAATTTACAATGGAAAAAGTGAAACCCTGGATTCTTCCTTAACTATACCCTAGAAACCCTAACCCCCATTATTTCTCCCATCACCTATCACTAAAGCCCTGAACCCCTCCCCTATATCACTCCATAACATTTTATATTCCTTTTTCCTTCATCCCACAAGCTATACCTCAAAAAAAAAACCAAGCCCCTCTCCCTTATTTTTATGATTCATACCCTCCCATTCATTTTCTAGCCCACAAGGCCACCTCCCCTTACCTTATTCCTAATCACCCTTGCTTGCTCCCTTCATTGCTTTTCTAGGAGTGCACAACCTCAGAATTTGCAAACATGGACAGAGAAGACAAAGACTATGAGGAGGAGGAAAAAACTGCCAATGACAGTTCAGCAAATAGACCTAGGCAGTAGAGAAAATCACACAAGGGAGGTAGAATTATCAGGGAAGATCCATCAAACCTCATAGAGTTGCAGGCTTCTCATTTGGCTGTCACTTGTTTTAGGCATCTAGGGTGCTATGATTTCTGTGAGCAAGTAGAGAGAGTTCAACACCATCCTGAACTCACCAGGCTTTTTGTGGCCAATCTTCGTGACAACAAAGTGACTCTTACTGGGGTGACATTCACAGTTTCACCCTCCATCATTGTGGATGCAACTAGGATTCCAAATGTGGGAGAGAAATGGTACAAGGCATGGTACCTGGATGAACACTATTATGAGCCTTACATCAAACCTAGGTACAAAAATGAAGCAAAAAGGCTTTTTCCTTTCAGGTTCCTTGAAGACAAGTATGCCCCCATGATGAAAATCATCATGAAATATTTCACTTGTGAGGGCATATTTTCCAGATTTTACACCTATCACATCAAGATTCTCATGTATTTTACCAGGGTGAGGATGTTAAACCTCCCTTATTTCTTGTCCAGGAATATTGAGAAAATGGCCTACTTTGTGTAGAAAAATCCATACCCTCAGCAGATGAGTAGTCTTTATCATTATTCCCTGATCAAGATGATTGTGCTTCATCATCTTAAGCTCCTCAATATCTCCTAGGAGACATTTATTGCTCATGACATCTTCAGGGGTCCTCAAATTCCTCCACCAGTGTCCCAAGAATCAGGAGGACCTTCTAGTAGTGCTCAGGTGAAGACAGATGAGAAGGCCAAAGAGACTAGAGCTACTGAGGTGCCCGGGACCTACATGACATACCAAAGAGGCACAAAAATATTGTTTGCAGCTGATAGGCAAATGTTTTCTCCACTTGGTGTGGAAGGGACCTTGCCTTCTTCATCAACTAATAGGCAAATGCTTGCTCCAAAAGATGTGGAAGGGGATTTGCCTTCTTCATCAACACAGGAGGAACAAGTGCAACAGTTGCACAAAGGGTAAGAAAAGATGCAGGTGGAAGATATTGATGATGAGGAGGAAGAAAGATACTTTGATTTGACAGAGCATTATGAGATAGAACAGCATTATATTCATCATGGCATAGAGACAATTGACTTAGAGGCTCAGGATGAAGCAACATTAAAGGACATCATCATACAAGAAAAAGAGGCTCAATTCCAAGCATTGATGGAAAATTTGGAAAGAGCCAGGTATGTTATCACATATCTGGAACAAGAGAACAAGCCACTGAGTGACATGCAGGTCCTCATGGAGCTGGAACTTCTCAAAATAAAAAGACAAGGTGACAAGGGTGAATCAGCTATGCAAAAGGAAGAGGCACTGGTCACTTTGACTACTATTGAGAAGTAAATTGAGGATGATAGAGAGATTTGGATTGAAAGAGTCAATTTGCACTTAAATAATCTATTACAGAAGGCCAATAGGGATAACCAGATCATCAAACACATGGCCTACCACCATAGGACCCGGAACAAAATTTGCAACATGAGGGTCAAACAGATGAAAGCTAGGCTAAGGCAGGCTCCAAAGGGAAAAAAAGAGGAGGATAGGCTTAGGTTGCTTGTTGAAGCTTCCTTGACTCATCAAGATGCTTGATGATGGTGCTGCTCACCAATTTTGGTTAGGTTTGGAGGAGATTTTGTTTTTTGCAAATTTTGGAAATTGCACACACAGAAAATCTAGCTCGACTCGCAACGCCACTGGCGCTGTGCTTTTCCTAGGGGCACCCAATGGACAAACGGTTTGCTTTTTTGGATTCAGAGCGATGAATACATGCACCCTATGGGTTTTCTAAGTTTTTGAGGCAGAACTGGTCCACCAAAAAGTCAAAAAAACACCCTAAAAATGACCTTTCTGCCACTTTTTGGGCACACAAAAGCAACCTTGGGAGAATCAACGTTTGAGGGGTTAAATGAGCTTCAAATGAATAAATTCCAAGTTTTTTGGAAACTATACTTGAATATCTTTCCAATGAGCTATCATGAGCTCAATTTGGATGCCAGGAAGGCCTCCAAAATGGACTTGAAATTGGCACTACGCGTTGGACCAGTGGCGTTGCATGTAGGACAAATTTTGCACAGGATGGCCATTTTTCTGTGTTTTGACTGTGTTCATGGATTTTCTCTCATGGAGGATGTTTTACTGATTTAAATGATCACTTGTCTTGTAAATATGATGGATAATTAGTAGTAGAGGGTAAATTCATTAGATTAAAAGTCAATTTGAGCACAAATGAATCAGTTTTTTCACTTTTAGAGGCAAGTTGTTAGGATGCCTATATTCCAGTTTCTTGTTCAGTGTTGGTTAGATTAGCTCCTCATCTTAGTGATTCAACCCCTGAGGATGGGAGGAGGTTGAAACGTTGCCTATATCTTCTTCTTCTTTCTCATTGTAAAGGGTTGGACTCAGCTAGATGCTTATGCCCTTATTGTACATCATTTTGTATCAGTTTAGCAAAAGATTAATAAAAATTGCAGCTATTTCTTTGGGATCCATGTGGTATGAAGTTTAGTTCAGTTTATTCTCTTGTGATCATATGATAAAAAAATTTTTTGTACTTCATTGATCATTTCATTGCTTCTAAGTGAATGTTTTCAAGTTTATAGGCAGAATCCATAACATCACTGCTCTGCTTTGGGGAAATATTCACCATTTTATGTTTTCTACAGTTTAGGAAGGATCCATGGTAATCACATGCTCTTCCTAGCTTCTCACTAGTATTAAAACACCTCACCCATAAAGCCCTAGAGTTCTAAGCCTTATACCTACCTTGCCCCATTGAACACCCTACAATTTTGACCTAATTCTCTAGCCCTAACTGTCTGGCTCCTCCTGATGCAGCAAAACCTTTTCAAAATCAAATCAAACCTTGTGCTACTATACCTAGCCTAATATCCTTTTCCTAATCTAGTAATCTAGGCTGAGATCCTTACGAAGAGAGCCCTCTCCTGGCCTAGTAGGTCTAGCTACTTGGCTAAGTGTGGTTTGTGGTTACCCTGGCATTGCCTTCCTTCAGCCTGAGGCTCAATCCAAGTGATAACACCAAGGTGTTTTAACAGAAATAGCAAACAAATTTTCATCAAGAAACCTATCATTAACAAGAACATCCTCACCTTCATGGTTGAGTCTTGATAAGAAATCAGCTACTTGATTTTCCTTTCCATGCCTATCCAATACCATGATGTCAAATTCCTGCAGCGACAAACGCCACCTAGTAATCCTACCATGAGTAACCGGTTTATTCATGAGATATCAGATGGAAGAGTGATCACTATGTACAAAAACTTCATAGCCCATGATGTAATGTCTAAACTTATTAATAGCATAAATCACAACAAGGAATTCTTTTTCAATTACCGTGTAATTCAGTTCTGTAGGAGTTAAATTTTTACTAACATAATAAATATCATGGGTTACATGATCCTCCTTTTTTCCCAATACTGCTCCTATGGTTGAATCAGAGGCATAAGTGGAAATATGAAAAGGCAATTTCCAGTCTGGGCCTCTCAAGACTGGTGCTGAAGAAAAATTCTCCTTAAGTGCATCAAATGCAGTTTGACACTCATCATCCCAATGAAATTCAGCTTCTTTAGTCAATAATTTAAATAATGAAGAGGCTACCTTTGTAAAACCTTCAACAAACCTTCTATAGTAGCCCACATGTCCAAGGAAAATTCGGACTCCCTTCTGATTGGTTGGTGGGGGTAGCTTTGTAATGACTTCAATCTTCATCGGATCAGCTTTAATTCCTGCAACAAAAACATGATGACCCAAAACAATACCTTCATTCATAATCATAAAACATTTTTCATTACTTAATGAGAGGTTAGTGTCGAGCAGTAAAAAGGGTCTTTTTCACCTCTATTTACCCTACATTAACTTTTCAACCTAAGAACGATTTGTTATCTCAAAGAGTGTACTCAGTTTGAGGCGGTTATTTGTCAGAGTAATGCTAGTAGTATAGTGCTCTAAATACAAGACTAAACGGATGCTTGAAATAAGATCTACTTACAGAAAGAAACTCAAAACTCAAATCATACACTCAGAAAGCTATAGCAATTTATCAGTCAAGGGTACAGTAATGGTAACTCTTCCCTCTGTAAACTGATGTAATTAAAAGACAATCAAGGAAAAGATCATCAATCTGGGAACTAGACAACATATTTCAATGCTCACTACAGTCTCAGATAGTTTTGCATACCAAAGCAATGATAATTCAAATGACATGAAATGGAACAGCAACTATTCTTATGAACAGGATTGAACAACAAAAATTTAACCTACGGAAATGAATGCAACAGTGATTATATCCTACAGGAATTAAGTAACAATCTTTACTCTAAAGATAAATCGGACAGCAAATGGAAATGAAATATAGAACAGCAACTTGTACAACAAACCAAGTTGAATATCACACACGGCACGCTTAGTAATGAAAGGAACAGTAATCTAGCTTCGATACAACAAGTATAAATCAGAGCTATAAAGAGTAGCAATTGTGATTTTCAATGGAATAGCAATCCCAATTGAACAACAATCGCGTTTAAGTGTAAATCATAGATAAATATAGTAATACCGATTTATGAATATACAGCACGGTTACTCTATAATCGAACAGCAATGGCAATCTGTAAGGAACAGCATGTTATATCAATGGTTAAAGGAATAGCAATGCGTTATAAAGTCAGAATGAACAACACAACATTTTTGTTACAGAGAACAACATTACTTAGTCGAGCATAAACAAAATATAACAAAACCATTTTGTAAAACAGCCAAGCACATCATATTACTGAACATATCTAATAAAGAAGATCAAACCACACATGAATTGGAAATAATGGTACAGGAGCAAGTGTTCCACCAGGGCTAGGCCCTTAGCCTCCAGGGACACACTGCTTGAGATTACTCCAGAATCAAAGATGGAACGGAAACCAGATTAAAGCATCAAACAGAGTTACAGTGAATCGCTCTTCAACGAGAGTCAATGATCAAAGTTTCAAATACAAAGGAGAATTTCATAAAAACAACAACAGTTCGTCCCCCGGGCTAGCAGTGCTGCCCCTTCTTATAACAGTCGAACGGAGATATAAATGATACAAAAAATCATTAAAACAGCTATCCCTCAGGATCAAAGGATCCTGAGGGATTCTCCAAACTGTTAATTCTCAGTTATCCTCTTGTTCTCTTGTGCCAATTTGGTATCTCCTTTTCCCTTTCCTCGCCGATATGCTCCAATTTGGATCGCCTTGTTTGCATGCGGTTCCTTGTTAAAGGGACGGAAGTTAACTTTGTCCTGTCTTTTCCTTTGGGATGGAAATCTTCCATTTTCTCCTTTTCCTGCATAAGAAAAGGGTAATTATTAGTTATTTCACATTACATACAAATCCTATATATTTGATCATAATTTCTTATTATCTACCTAGTTCATGATGCAAAGAGGTTATGAGTTTTAAAGAAAAGATGACAAAATAAATGATAATAACATACCTTCTCCAGTGCTCAACACACCCCCCTGCTTACCCTTTTTCATGCCCTCATGAAAACGTTGTAGTTGACATGCAAGGCAGTGAGGGAGTAGGCTAGAGACAGGATCTCATGAGGTGGTCTACAGCCATGATGCCTAGCTAGGTGTTCAAAAAGATGTCCTGTCTAACCCTCAGGCATTTCATACAAGGCTTGGTATCCTGGTGCAGGGTGCCAAATAACCGGACTATGAAACCTATAGCCTAACCAAGATGGGCCTTCTCTCAAAATAAGGTCACCATAGAGACCCAAGCGATCAGCAGCTAGCTTAAAGTTCTCATAGTTAAACGGTTCCCTGAGTTGGATGTTCGGATTAGAAGTCTGATATCGGAATTTGGCAACTGTAATGGCAAGGTCCTTGATGGTAAAGAAATATTCTATCCCTTGCCAATTGATTGCTATATGAATAGGTCCTAATGCCTCAATCGCGCCCGGAGTCCTCATTAGGTTGCTATGTTTATTCCACAACTATAATGGGTCTCTAGGCTCAGCTCACACCCATAAGTCTAATCCATTTTGTTGTCTTTGAAAGGAATTGTAGGATTTAAGCCATTTTATTTGATTAACACCAAAAGAAATGAATGCCTGCAGTTGGATATCCCCAACGAAAGGGCTGGGATTCTGCTCTGTTTCTTGATCTAACACAAGGTTGTGTAGATAGAATTCACATAATAATCTCTGAACCTTCACCCCATAGTGCTTACAACAATTTATGAAATCGTCAATAGTGTTTATTTCTATAGGGGCTCCTGCTTTAATAGCTTTAATTTTTAATTGCAAATATTGTTCCATTAAAAACAAGACATAGTTCCCAGCAGGTGCTCTACACGCTAGGATGTCAGTATACAAAGAGCATAAGGTATCCATTTGTTTGATGACTACATCTAGTCTATGAGTTACCTTTTTTACCCTTTCTTCTTCCTTTCGCCATCCTTCAAAGGCCTGGATTTCGAATAAGTTGACGTTCCTCAGCTGCTATTGTAATTTTCCATACTTTTCTCGAGAGACAGCCTATTCTGTAATTTTCTCTACTATTTGTTGGGATTGCACCAAATCCTTTCATAGAGTTACTGTCCTCAGATCACTATCCCACATAGTAGTTGTAAGTGGGAGGTTTACTTGACTCTTCTTATTGCATCGTCCTATGTGCATGGTTTGAATTTCCTCATAGGACTATGCCTCTGTCTAAATTTCTTTATCACAGGCCGATATATTATCTGTTTGTACTTCGACATGGGCAACAGCTGAATGTTGTTCCTTTTGGTTTTGAACGGCAGGCTGGACTTGAGTCCTCCTAATCTTTTTCTTGAGGGGTTTCGTCGGAATGGTTGCATGCTTTACCACCGAGGTCCTTTTTGCTCTCTTTCCCATTTTCAAAACCCTGATTTGTTGTCAAAGTCGTGCTATCACGTTAAGCAGTCTTTGTTGTTCTTTTCATAATATTTTAATTTCTTCTATTTTCTTGGAAGGAATAGCTGTTTGTTTACTCGGGCCTGGACTTTCGCCTTGACCAATTCCCTGGTTTTCTTCTTGGGGTGCTTCCTCATTGTTCTGATCGGGTTGTTCAGGAGTAGAAACCCTAGCTTGTTCTGTTATTTCCTGGGTAACTTCTTCTTCCACCCCTTCTCCTTCATGAAATTCTTTCGGTGTAGTCTGACTAGGAACAGATTGTTCCTCTTCTTTATCTTCATCACTTTTCTCTCCAGATATACTTTCATCATGAGCGGGGTGATTCTCTTCTTCTTCTTCCTCCTCGCACAATTCTTCGAATGCACTCTTATCATGAACAGAGTGCTCCTGCGGTCCTTCTTCGGTGTGGAGGTTTAGTGGGCTGAGAGGTTGAGCATATTCACCCATATTGGCCAGAATTTGGGCCAATTCATCCTCTTGCAATGGATTTTGCAATGGGCTTCCTTCGCGTTGCTCTGTTTCTTCCTTCGCCTGCCCAGACTGCTCAGTCTCTTCCTCTGTTTCTCCTTCCTCATTTTCCTCCAACTCTTTTTCATTCTCCTCTCCTTCCAATTACGGGGGTTGCTCATCCCTTGAATCATCTATCTCCACCGATTGACTGGTATTCCCTTGGGAATTTTCTAGCCTCCCTCTGATCCATGCCAATCTAACGGATTTCCTTCGTTTCAGTGGTCTATTCGATGTACTGGCAGCATGTTTTTGTTTTGGGGCTGGCAAAGCCAGTCCCCCGTCTATTGTGAAGATCAGTTCTTCCCAATTTCTCTATTGTTGAGCAAGACTGTAGCTAACTATCAGTCGTATCAACCCATGGTGACTTACTACCGATTCTACGTGGCGAGATTTCTTCATGCTTTGGGCAACATCGTGTAATAAAGAATTTAAAAACGCAGGAAAATTAACAATTCATTTCCGTTTTAATACGGCTAAAATTTTAAGGTGGCGTGGTCTTACCATGTCTTTCCTGCATTCACAGGTGATGTAACTCTAGATGATGCTTGCCAATTCTGCCCACGGCTCTCCCAATGCTGCTAGTAGAACTCCCTTTCCTCTTACAGTCAGGTTCTAGCCTTCATCTTGGAATATTTTTATGACGCTTCATAGTCTCTCATTCTTCAGAGTCCACACAGGTCTAGTGGCTGGTAGTCTTGATACCTCTGCAATTATTTCATCAGTAACTACTATCCGTCTCCCTCTTACCGTGGAGTGATTTTCTTGTGACTTCTGCAAGAATTCAATTGCTACGGTCTCGTTGGATTGTTGTAAACTATTGAGATAAACTATCCATCCTGCCCTTGTTAGGATTTCTCATGCAGCATCAGAGACTGTCAATACCTATGGTTCTCTCTGAATTGATCTTCCTCCCATGCTTAACACACTGTAAAAACATAGAGACAGCAATGGAACAGCAGGTTGTTCAAGCTCTTAGGAGACAAAGAGAAAATGACAAAACAGCAAGCTTGTTCAAATTCTGAATTACTACTAATTGTTGCAGAGCATAATACGGAAATAGCTTTGGAACAGCAAGCCATGGAAATTGGAAAACAATATACCGTTAAGCCTTGCTATTCCCAAGTGAGAATTCCCCGCATAATAGTCTGACACGTATGCCAGCAAATTATGAGGTCACCTGATCCCCCCCTGCAATGTGATAGGCCGTCCTTGGTCGTCAAATGAGGGAGCGGTGTGCTGAACTGCCATGGTACAGAGTCATAAAGGAACAGCGTATACCGAGATGCCATTTTTACAAAAAAATCAAATTACCAAAATCGAGGTGTATAATAGAATTGCTTAATAAATAAGAGAATTTCGTGATATGATGCGAGATTGGGAGGATAGGACAGTTGACGTGCACAAAAAGTCTGATGCAATCATTATAAACTTTTTCCATCATAATTGATTGTAATAGATTTTCATGTAATAAAGGTTCGGGGAAATTATATACATAATCTCATTTCACCGATTACAAAGGTATAAGATGGAGAACGGTTTTGATAATTGCTATTGGTGTATAAGGAATGTGACTTCAATACCATCAACAAAGTTCTGTTTCCCATATGTGTCCATAACCTTGATAGAGTTGTTTATTTCACCCATGGAACCATGATGCTTTGTGTATGCTTTAGGAAAGTACTGTAGAATGTCAAAATGGAGGCCATTATGCAGGTTTGGTAACCAGATGAATCATAATGCCATTCACCAGGAAGGAGTGAAAGGTGGGCAGGCCGGCTCGTGATGAGACCACCTGTTCCAAGGACTCTTTATTTTTCTTGATATGCCTCTTGGATCATATCCCTGGTGTGGAAGCCATAGTGGGAATTCCACTTCACTTTCTTTATTATGATCATGGTAGGGTGGCTCTTGATGAGACCCCCTATCCTTCATTTGAAAAACCATATTAGCAAATCATATAAACATTTTTCTCTATTTTTCTCTTTTATAAAGTACTTTCCTATTTATACACAAAGGGTGGTTCAGCAATCCTTAAGAGTAGGAATGGTGGAAGAAGTCTTAACATCTCAATAGAAAAATATACCCTTTGTTCTTATTCCTTAATAATGATCAAAGAGGATTATGGGAATTTAGAAAGAACCATCATGCTAAAGATAACCAATCATATCAATATTAGTAGAATAATGACAGCAAAGTGATCAATAGTTGTGTCCTTTCCTCTTTTCTCCTATCAATTCAAAGCAATTTCTTGTCAAAAATAGTGCTTTTATGTAATTTGTTGATTTCAGTATCCTCTAGTTTGTATTCATTACATAGGTGTATAGCTGTGCTTTAAAAATGGTCTAAAAGATAAAGCAGATACTGTGCACAAAATCACAAGCAAAAGGAAGAAAAATACTTGAAACTGTTGTACATTGAGAGGAACAACAGTTGTCCTTTAATTGGAATAGCAAAGAAAACAAGCACAAGTAAAATAAATGCGAAAATGATGTCCTTTCAAAAAGGAATAGCAGCAAAATGAAGGTGTTGTTCCTTCAAAAAGGAACAGTAGAAAACGCAAGTGTTGTTCCTTCGGAAAAAGGAACAGCAAAAACAAAAGTGTCGTTCCTTCGAAAAAAAGGAACAGCAGAAAAGAAAAGTGTTGTTCCTTCGGAAAAGGAATAGCAAAAACAAAAGTGTTGTTCCTTCGGAAAAAGGAACAGCAAAAACAAAAGTGTTGTTCCTTCAAAAAAAAGGAACAGCAGAAAAGAAAAGTGTTGTTCCTTTGGAAAAGGAACAGCAAAAACTAAAGCGTTGTTCCTTCGGAAAAAGGAATAGCAAAAACAAAAGTGTTGTTCCTTCATAAAAAGGAACAGAAAAGAACGAAAGTGTTGTTCCTTCGGAAAAAGGAATAGCAAAAAAGAAAAGTGTTGTTTCTTCGAAAAAGGAATAGCAAAAACGAAAGTGTTGTTCCTTCGGAAAAAGGAACAGCAGAAAAATGAAAGTGCTATTCCTTCCAAAAAGGAACAGTGAAACGGCGAAAATGTTGTTCCTTCTGAAAGGAACAGAAGAATGCAAAAGTGTTGTTCCTTCAAAAAGGAACAGCAAAAACGATGGAACTGTTGTTCCTTTGAAAAGGAACAGTGAAATGCAAAGGTGTTGTTCCTGTTAGTGTCAGTCTTTCCAGCCTTCCTCCAGTGATCAAATATGCTCTTACAAAGTGGTCTCAGAGTGTCAAGGTCAAATTTTGTCATTTCAGTGAGTCTTCAAGCAAAATTTGGTCACTAAGGCATTAGGTCTAGGGTTTTCTCTCACTCTTTTCAAAGTTGCCCAAATGCCAATCTATGTCACTATTCAGCTGAGTCTATCATCATTCATATGGTTTTCATTATCATCTCAGTGTCTAATGGGTCATTTTACACCTTGTTCATGCTTCAGTTGCGCCTAGGTAAGGTCATTTCCCTCTCCTAGGGTTTTGAAGGCAATTTCTCTTGGATGGTCAAATCATCCGCAAAACTTGTATCCTGATGTTCATACACCTTCCCCTATCCTTAAAGTACCTTATCAAACACTTTCCATCACTGAGATCCCCCAAATTCCTCATTTTTGTACAAACCCTAGTTTCTAGCTACAACTTGGTAATTTTCTAGGTTGGGCCTGTGTTTTTCCCTTTTGGACCCCTTCTCCTCACTCGATCTCTGCTATTCCACTTTCCCCTGCTTCCTAACATCCCTCCCCACTCCCAAAATTTCCCCAATAATTTAGAAGCCCCCTATCCCCTTCATTTCGCTTCATTTCCACGAAATTCCTTGCTTCACACATCGGGATCAGTCTCACTCAAAAGCCATTTCAGAGCAATCAAAAATGAATTTTGTAACACTGAGAGAGGTTTTTGTCCAAAACAGGCCAAGGAAGAAAAACCTCCTTCACTTTTTTCACAGGTGTCATGGTTTTAGAGAAATGTCAAAATTACAATCGCCAGATCCAAGGAGGTTGGCCAAGGCACTAAAACGACGGAGAAGGCCCGATCCCCTCCACATCTTGGCTGAGGCTTCCTTGAAGGAGCATGATATTAAATGACCTCACTACAGCACAAATTTCAAAAAAAATTGAGCATTTTTGGTCACTTATGAATTTTTGGGCAAAAAACAGGTTTTTCTCCTTGATAGGTCGCGCGCCGCGCGCGACCTATTCGATGGGAAACTTCATTTTGGGAAAACTCAGCATTTCTGGATTTTTCATGCAAATATACACCTTCTCAGCAATTACCAAGATATTTCATCAAGTTTTGAGCCTCCAGAAGGTCAAAAAACATGCAAAAATTGACTTTCTGCCACCTTTTTGACAAACAGGGAGCAGCCTTGGTAGATTGCACTTTTGAAGGGGAAAATGGCCACCAAATTCAGATATTCTAGTTGGGTTGGAAAGTAGACATCCAGACCTTTCCAAAAAGCCCACTTTTTCCTCATTTCGACACATGGAAGTGCCTCAAACGGAGCCCCAAAGAAGCACGACCTATCAGGATTAGGGCGCGACCTATCAGGCAATTTTCATAATTTTTCACCTACAGCTCAGGAATTCGCCCAGCTTTGGCCAGTTTTGACTTGGGATGGGATTTTTCACCATATTTGATGTAATTAATGTATTTTCATGTTGATATGACACTTATTTACCTATTCTAGAAGATTCATTCATGAAATAGCAAACATTTAATGAATGAATTGGTTTCCTAGCTTATAGAGGCAAGTTGTTTTGACTGCCTAGATTTTAGTGCTCAGTTTAGAATTGGTTGAAACAGCTCCTAGAAGGATGAGCTCGACCCCTAGAGGCAAGGGAAGAGGTTGGCTTGCCTATATTATGTATTTTCTCAATCATTTTCAGAGGTTGGAGAGGTTGGACTCTTGAGGGAGAAAGCTCTATTGTATTATTCATTGTATCTCTGCAATTTTGGCAAAGGAAGAAAGACCAGGGTTTTGCAGTCCTTTTTGGGATTCCTGTGGTTACATGTATTGATGGTGTGCTTCTCTTTGTACTTGTAGGTGTGTTATGTGAAATCATCCTCTTTCTTTTTCTTCTGAAATTAGGCAAATGAAGTGTTAAAGTAGAATTCATGATTTCCATGCTCTGCTTTTAAATTTGCTTAATATCAATGTTTTCATCTGTTTAAGGAGAACTCAAGGTGATGGCTTGCTCTCCTTAGCTCCTCACCGGTCATTCCTACCCATTCACTTAATTTAAAGGCATCAATACAGTCTCCTACCTTGCCCCAAAGAACCCCCTGCAAAAACTGTGTCCAATCCCCGCACCCAAAATTGCCTTTCCCCGATTTTCCACCAAAACCCTAAAAATCGCAAATTAAACCTTTTATCAGTTTACTAGCCTAAAATCAGTGTTCTTTATTGGTTATCTCTGCCCGTTGAAGATCTTTGCCGAGATAGACCGGAGAGAGCCCTCTCCTACCCCGTAGGGCTAGCTACGAGGCTAAGTGGTTTGATGTTGCCTTGGAGTTTACCTTTTTCAGCCTGAGGTGAAATTTCAAGTGCTAACAGTTCCTTGAAAAAGGAACAGCAAATTGGTGAGAATGTTGTTTCTTCCTAAAAGGAATAGCAAAATGCAAATACAAAAATCTGTACAGAAAATAATTTACGCTGACAAAACAAAAAAATTATGTACAGAATGTAAGAATAGTCGAATCACTTAATGAACCAGAGGTGAGGAAGATTTCTCTTCCTCCACCAAAATCTGCATGTCGAAGTCTTCGTGGAGTTGCTGGTAGAAGGATTCCCGAGTAAGTGGTTTGCGGTATAATCGAACTCGGCGGCCGTTTGCCTTAAAGGTATGTCTGGATCTGTCAATGGTGGTTAGAGTAATGGTACCATTATCATGTACCTTCTGGATTTCGTATGGCCCCAGCCAGCAAGTCTGAACTTTCCCCGGAAAATCCTAAAACCTGGAATCGTATAGGAGCACCCAATCTCCTTCGCGGAAGACTTTCTTTTTAATGAGGGCGTCGTGCCATTTAGCTTTCTATTGTTGGATCAACGCAGTGTGTTGAAGGGCAGAGAGCCTGATTTCATCTAGCTCATTGATCTGTTGTAATCTATTAATCTGTGCCTTGTTTAAATCTAGACCGACTTCTTGTGTTGTTCGTAGTGTCTGTATTTCGAATTCTATCGGAAAGATGGGTTCCTTTCCAAATACTAGCTGGTATGGTAAATAACCATTAGTGCTTCTCCATGTTGTTCTATAAGCCCACAAGGCTTCCGGCAATCTTGTAGCCCAATCGTGTCTATGTGACGCAATGGTTTTTGTCAGGATTGCTTCTATTATTTTATTGGTGCTTTCTACTTGACCATTTTCCTGTGGGTGGTATGGAGTAGTAATTTTATGCTGGATATGATAGTTTTTTAGTGTTGCAGCAATTTTGTTACCAGCAAACTATGGTCCTCCATCTGTAATTATATCTCTTGGGAGGCCATATTGCACAAATATATGGAACAGGAACTGTATGACGGAATCCTCTGTAGCTCTTGGCAATGCCTCTGCTTCAACCCATTTGGTGACATATTCTATTGCTACCAAAATATATGTTTTCTAGTTCGATGATGGGTTAATTGGACAAAAAAAATCGAGGGCCCATCGTTTGAATGGTTCAATGACTAGTTGTGGGTTCAGGGGCATTTCGTCGAACTGTCCAGGGCGTCCTGCTCTTTGGCAGCTATCACAAGCTTGAACGAACTTCTTTACATCTTTGAAGATCGTGGGCCAATAATACCCTGTTTGCAGCACCTTGTGACTAGATCTCCGATCCACAAAATTTCCGCCACACAATCCGTCGTGACAAGATTTCAACATGTCAAAAATTTCATCTTCACGAACACATCTCCTGATGTGCATATCTTCCCCTGTATGGAACAAGTAGCCCCCAATCCAAGAAAATCGAGTACTACGCTGGACAATCTATTTTCATTCATTGGGGGTTATATGTTTTGGTAATTTGCCTACTGCTAAATAATTTGCAACATCAACATACCAGGGTGTTTTAATAGTGACAACGAACAAATGTTCATCTGGAAATTGATCTTCAACTGCTGCTATGTCCACTGGTTTTGGCATTCGTGAAAGAAAGTCAGCTACAGGATTTTCTTTTCCAGGTCGGTCCTTTATTGTGATATCGAATTCCTACAATAAAATCAGCCATCTGGTTACTCTACCATTTGTGATCGGTTTATTTGCTAAATATTTTATGGCAGAGTGATCTGTATATAAGATAACAGGATATCCAGTGATATAATGCCTAAATTTATTAACAGCATGTATTACAGCTAAAAATTCCTTTTCAGTAACAGTATAGTTCAATTCAGCAGGAGATAAATTCTTGCTAATATAATAAATTGCATATGGTTTTTTATCTTCTTCCTGCCCAAGGACTGCTCAAATAGTTGTATTTGAAGCATCTGATGAAATTTGAAATGGCAGGTCCCAATTTGGACCTCTGAGTACTAGGGCTGTTGACACAAGATTTTTCAGATCCTCAAAAGCACAGTCACATTTATCTATCCAAACAAAGTCACCATTGACTGTTAGTGCATATAAAGGTGCAGCAATATGAGAAAAATGTTCTATAAATCTTCTATAGTAACCAGAAAATCCAAGAAAGTTGCGCACCTCTGTCTGAATGGTAGGAGTGGGAATTAGCAAAATTATTTGAATTTTGGCCGGATCTACCTGTATTCTAGCTGCTGAGATATAATGGCCTAAAATAAGTCCTTCATTCATCATCATATAGCATTTTTCATGGCTCAAACAGAGCGTGGTGGCAATGCACCGCTGCAGCAATTTTTCCAGTGTGTCCAATGCTGGGTCGAAATCATCTCCATATGGTGTAAAATCATCCATGTATACTTCGAGCCCTTCATTTATTAAATCTGAAAATATGCTAAGGATAGCCCTTTGAAACGTGGCAGGGGCATTGCATAAGACAAAAGGTAAAAATCTGTAGGCAAATGTTCCCCAAGGACAAGTAAAAGTATTTTTGTCTTGGTCTTCAGGGGCAATCTGAATCTGATTGTATCCACTGAAGCCATCTAAGAAAGAAAAGAATTTATTTCCTACTAAAGTGTCTAATACCTAGTCAATGAATGGAAGGGGAAAGTGGTCTTTTTGTGTTGCTTTATTTAGCTCTCTGTAATCTACACAAATCCTCCATTTTCCATTCTTCTTTGGCACCACAACAAGTGGATAGACCCATTTGCTATCAGAGATAGGGTAGATGAAGTTCACATCTAAAATTTTTTGAAGTTCAACTTTTACAATGTCTTTTAGATGAGGGTTATGTCTCCTTTGTGGTTGGCGAACAGGTCTTGCATTTTTCGCTATGTAAATGTAGTGTGTACCTAACTGGGGATCGATTCCTTTCATGTCAGGGTAATCCCATGCAAATGCTTCTTTGTATTTTCTTAGTAGTTGGATCAGCATCTCTTCTTGTTCGGGAGTCAGGTTGCCATTAATGTTTAAAGTTTTTCCTGGCTCGATTTCTATAGTTTTGCTATTTGAGACAGAGGTAGTAGGTATTGTTTGATCATGAGTTTCTTTAAGAGGATCTTCTTCTAATTCATTATCAAATGTTGCTTCTATCATGTGACATTGTATGTGGGATCTAGATTCAGCTTGGCTAATAAAATTGTTAATGACATCATCCTCCGTTTGATCTTTGAAATCGAGGGCATCTTCTATGGTTAATGGGGATCTAATATTTTCAGTGAGGTATGATATAGGATGTTTGTTAGTTCTTATTATTGTGACACTTGGCTAGGCTGGAGGATATAAAGCTAGATTCTTGATATTAGCCCCCCTGGTTATGGTCATACTGCCTTGTCGGCAGCCAATATAAGCGTCAGTAGTTGCAAGCCAAGGTCGGCTTAAAATCAATGGATGTCCATCAAGTCAGTTTTTGGGTTTTATTATCAGAAAATCGGCAGGATACTCCCAGGAATCAACGGATACCATGACATCATGCAATGTGCCTTCTGGCCTAACCACGGATCGGTCAACCAGTTCTAATAAAGTGGAAGTCAGTTCTAATGATGTAATGCCCAGTTTTTGACAAGTGGTGGTTGTTAAGATATTGATTTCAACTCCTAGATCAACTAAGGCATTTGAAAAGGTTTGTCCATTGATTTGTACTGTTACTATTGGATTTCCTAGGTCTTCATATTTAACGGGTGTTTCTTTTCCTGATAATAGATCGGATAAGGTACCAACTACTTGGATTGTTGGGTTATTTGTTAATCTCCTCCTTTGTTTTTTTTTTACATAGCTCTTTGATGGTATTTGCATATATTGGGATGTCTTCGATGACTTGGAGGAGTGGGATTGTTATGTACATATTTTTCAGTTCTCCCAGAATGTCAAAATCAGGATGTTGCATAGGTCGAGGTATAATTAATCGTTCTGGGAATGGGGGAGAAGATGTGGTTACTTGATCATGAGTTTGTTGTCTAATCACATCCACTTCTTGTGGTAGTTGTTCTATAGGTAATTGATTCTCAACTTGAGCGGTTTTATCTCCCTTTGTTTCTATAATGCACCCAGATCTTAATTGAAGATCATTACACTCCTTTAGATCGGTTTCTGGTTCTGGTGTTTCAATTATTTGGATAGATTGAACAGGTCTATTATTTTGGATTAGGGTTGGGCTGGGCTGGGAGTTATGGTCTTAAGTTAGACTGGGGGTTTTGTTGTAATTCTGGTAGTGTAGGTTCAGGGAGCGGAAAGGTTCCTACTGGCTGATTCATCGGGCTTTGCCAGTTTGTCAGCCAAGCTTGACTTTGTGAAGTAGGAGGGGACCATTGTGTTGGATATACATTATTTTGCCAATATGGTGGGGTATAGGGAAAATTTGGCCAATTGGGTTGACTTGCTTGGTTTGGCCATGGTGATGATGAAGGAAATGGTTGATGTGACCAATTTGAGAAGGGAGGTTGATTTTGCCACATTGTATTATATTGTTGAGCATGATATTGTGGAGGCTGAAAAGAAGAAGATGGATCTGGGAACATACCTGATTCTCATGGCTGCCATTGAGGACACTAATTGAGTAGGTACACCGGTTCTGGCTCTTCTTTCGCTTCCTTGTATATTGCTTTCAATCCAGGAAGTGAAGGAAAACTCTCTGTAGAGTGTTCTTTTGTACAAATGGCGCAAACTTGAACTGCATCTAATGGACACTCCTTGTGGCTGTGTTTCTTTCTGCATCTGGGACAGAAGATTGCCAAATTCTGTTCTGCCTCTGCTTGCTTTTGTTTGGCCTGCATAATATTAAGTTGTGTTGTCAGAGTCCCCAATATGTCAATTTTAAAATTTTCTAATAAATTTCAAATTTTTGCATGAGTTACTCCTTCTGCAGAGAACTTGTTGTCTCTTGTAAACTTGTCATGTTCCGCTGCTTTTAGTCTTGTGCTGCCTCTTGAGCTCCTAATACATAAATCAATAATGTCAGCAAAATTTTCCTGATAAATATCTCCTTTTCCCATAATATTTAGTGTTTCAATCCATTGTTCCTTCATTCCTCTAATTAATGTTGTTTTTAATACATTATCCCGTAATGGTAATGATGCATAAGGAGATCTTTGAAGATTATACTGGAAACGTTCAACATACTCCTCTAATGTTTCATTCGGTCTAGCTACCATCTGAAATATTTCATCTTTTAATTCTCTAGACCTGCAATAGTCCTGATATTTCTTTAGGAAAACATCTTTCATTTGATCCTAGTTGTTTATAACACCACCACCCAATCCCATAAACCATCTTAGAGCAGCGCCTTTTAATGTAGAGGAAAACAATTTCATTTTCTAGGGATCATTGGTATAGTCATATCCTCTACACAGCACATCAAATTCAAATAAGAATGCATCCGGATCTTCTGATGTAAGGCCATGGAATGTAGGGACATGCTGGAAAGGAATTTCTTTCATAGGTGCATTAGCTGCAGTATTCACAATGGGATATTGCAGTGTAGAGGTTTGGGCGTTTGGCTGGTTCTAGGCTATCTAGGATATCTGGGATATCTAGGAGGGTATTCTTAGGCTGACGAGGGGGAATGGCTTCAACAGGAATGGCCTTAACAGCACTTCCTTTATCTCGGATGATGAGAGTGCCTAATGTTTGGGGGGATTCTAGTTCTTCAGGTTCTTCAACTTCGTTATAAATGATTTTTGCAACACTTCACTTATCTGGGCTGCTTAATGGTTGAATTATCCCAAGAGGAGATCTTGGTTCTTCAGTTTCCCCTGTTTCTCCTTTCCCTTCACAGAAGTTGCTAAGGTTCCCTTCTTGCAATGATTTTGGGCTAGAATTCTCAATTTCTTGAAAATCTTACTCTTCGATTTGACTATGCACCTCAGCAGAGGCTACAGATGGTGATCTTGTGACCTGAAGGTAACTAGTAGGTTGTTTAGAAGCAACTTTTCTAGGTCCTACTAAAGGTTGAGATTCTTCTTTCTTAGGATTTCGTCTATAAAGGTCGATCGGCCAAGGGTCACCAGCCCCTTAGCTTTATCAGACATGGGTAGTAGTTTAGGATTCTTTTCAGGCTTTTTCTGCTTAGTCATGCACACAAATCAAATGCTAATTTCTACCGAAAAAATAGCAACAAATCTGCAGGAAAGCGCGCCGAGGAGCAGGGCTATTACATGCTTCGTACGCAGGTTCTTACCTTCCGTTTTTAAAACCCAGTTCTCTCCTAGCAGGTTCTTACATCACTCTGGAAAAGAAACAAATGGCTACACTCTTCCCCGGTAATGGCACCAAAATGTCGAGCAGTAAAAAATGTCTTTTTCACCTCTATTTACCCTACGTTAACTTGTCAACCCAAGAACGATTTGTTATCTCAAAGAGTGTACTCAGTTTGAGGCGGTCATTTGTCAGAGTAATGCTAGTAGTATAGTGCTCTAAATACAAGAGTAAACGGATGCTTGAAATAAGATCTACTTACAGAAAAGAAACTCAAAACTCAAATCATGCACTCAGAAAGCTATAGCAATTTATCAGTCAAGGGTACAGTAATGGTAACTCTTCCCTCTGTAAACTGATGTAATTAAAAGACAATCAAGGAAAAGATCATCAATCTGGGAACTAGACAACATATGTCAATGCTCACTACAATCTCAGATCGTTATGCACACCAAAGCAATGATAATTCAAATGATAGGAAATGGAACAGCAACTATTCTTATGAACAGGATTGAACAACAAAACTTTAACCTATGGAAATGAATGCAACAGTGATTATATCCTACAAGAATTAAGTAACAATCTTTACTATAAAGATAAATCGGATAGCAAACCGATATGAAATATAGAACAACAACTTGTACAACAAACCAAGTCGAATATCACACACGGCACGCTTAATATTGAAAGGAACAGTAATTTGGCTTCGATACAACAAGTATAAATCACAGTTATAAAGAGTAGCAATTGTGATTCGCAATGGAACAACAATCCCAATTGAACAACAATCGCATTTAAGTGTAAACCATAGATAAATACAGTAATACTGATTTATGAATGTACAGCACGGTTACTCTATAATCGAACAGCAATGGAAATCTGTAAGGAACAACAATGTTATATCAATGGTTAAAGGAACAACAATGCGTTATAAAGTCAGAATGAACAACACAGCATTCCTGTTATAGAGAACAACATTACTTAGTCGAGCATAAACAAAATATAATATAACCGTTATGTAAAACAGCCAAGCACATCAGATTACTGAACAGAGCTAATAAAGAAGATCAAACCACACACGAATTGGAAATAATGGTACAGGAGCAAGTGTTCCACCAGGGCCGGGCCCTTAGCCTCCAGGGACACACCACTTGAGATTACTCCAGAATCAAAGATGGAACGGCAACCAGATTAAAGCATCAAAACAAAGTTACAGTGAATCACTCTTCAACAAGAGTCGATGATCAAAGTTTCAAATACAAAGGAGAATTTCATAAAAACAACAATAGTTCATCCCCCGGGCTAGCAGTGTTGCCCCTTCTTATAATAGTCGAGCGGAGATATCAACGATACAAAAAATCGTTAAGATAGCGATCCCTCAAGATCAAAGGATCCTGAGGGATTCGCCAAACTGATCCTGAGGGATTCGCCAAACTGTTAATTCTCAGTTATCCTCATGTTCTCTTGCACTGATTTGGTACCTCCTTTTCCCTTTCTTGGCTAATACGCTCCAATTTAGATTGCCTTGTTTGCATGTGGTTCCCTGTCAAAGGGACAGTAGTTAACTTTATCCTGTCTTTTCCTTTGGGACGGCGATCTTCCATTTTCTCCTTTTCCTTCATAAGAAAAGGGTAATTATTAGTTATTTTGCGTTACATACAAATCCTATAGATTTTATCATAATTTCTTATTATCTACCTAGTTCATGATGCAAAGAGGTTATGAGTTTTAAAGGAAAGATGACAAAATAAACGATAATAACATACCTTCTCCACTGCTCAACAGTTAGCTTCTCTACATCTCTGCAAAACTTTCTCAATATTATGTACAGCTTCCTCAAAAGTATCACCCATGACTATAAATTCATCCATATAAACCTCTACGCAATCATGCAAAAGATCAGAGAAAATACCAAGGACTGCCCGCTGGAATGTGGTTGGAACGTTGCATAATCGAAATGGTAGTACCCTATATGCATAGGTGCCCTAGGGACATGTGAATGTATTCTTTTCCTAGTCTTCAAGAGCTATCCTAATTTGACTGTACTTGTTGAACCCATCTAGGAAGGAAAAATATTTTTTTCCTGCTAAAGTGTCCAGCACTTGGTCTATAAAAGGCAAGGAAAAGTGATCTTTCAAGGTATCCTTGTTTAGTTCTCTATAATACACACACAATCGCCATTTACCATTCTTCCTGGGGACAATAAATATACCCATTGGCTATCCGAGATAGGATAGATGAATGCTACATTTAACAATTTCTACAATTCATCTTTCACAATTTCCCTCAAAGCAGAGTTCATCCTCCTTTGTGGCTATCTCATGGGCCTGGCTTTATCTTCTATATAAATATGATGAATGCATGTGTCTAGGTGAATGCCTCTCATATCTGTGTATTCCCAAGAAAAAGTATCTGAAAAAATTTTCAATACTTGAATTAATTGTTTTTCCTGCTCAGGGGTTAAGGAAAAATTAGTATTCAAAGGTTTTTCAAGAAAAATTTCACCTACCTTACTCCCCCATTTAGTCATGGAATATGCAAGAAATATAGGTAATAACATTGAATGTAGTTCGGTTGTTGTACTATACTCATGAAAATCCTGTAGATTAGTAATGAAATCTAAACTATGACTAGACTGCCCTTCTTATTGCTGCAAAAAATCAGGATTAGAAATGCAACAGTTTATCAAATTTTATTTTGAATTTTCTTTAAGGCTCATGGCTTGGGCGATTGTCAAAAATGGTCGGGCACATTCTGAATCATGCTCTTCTTCTTCAACCTAATGTGTATTTTTTGATCTTAAGAGAGGTTGAGCAGGGGGTATAATGTTGGAAATAATACTGAGAGGGGGGGTGAATCAGTATTATCAAGTTCTTTTAATAAATCTTCCTTATTTATTCTTTGAATTATTTTTGCATGTCAGTACCATAAAATAATGAGCATGAAAAAAGAAAATAGATAGTCACACCAAAGAACACAAGATGTAAGGTGGAAACCCAATGTGGGTGAAAACCACCTGCTGCAATATGTCTCTATCTTCTTTCAAATTAGAAACTCCTTTTACAATGGTTTTGTACTGGTGCAGTCCTTTACCAGTACGCAGGCTGCAACCTGCAGAGAGCTACAACTCTCTCTCGTTTTCCAGTCTCTCCTGGAAGGGAGCTACAACCCCCTACTTCTTTTCTTTCAAGGACCACTTTTCATAAATTTTCAAACTCTGCACCTGCGCCTTCTGTGGCGCCGCGACCACCGCACCTGTGCCTTCTGTGGCGCCTCCGCACTGCGCCTTCTGTGGCGCCTCCGCACTGCGCCTTCTGTGGCGCCTATGCACTGCGCCTTCTGTGGCGCCTCCGCACTGCGCCTTCTGTGGCGCCTCTGTGGCGTCTTCGCACTGTGCCTTCTGTGGCGCCTCCGCACTGCGCCTTTTGTGGCACCTCCGCACTGCGCCTTTTGTGGCGCCTCTGTGGCGTCTCCGCACTGCGCCTTCTGTGGCGTCTCCGCACTGCGCCTTCTGTTGCGCCTCCGCACTGTGCCTTCTGTGGAGCCTCTGTGGCGTCTCCGCACTGCACCTTCTGTGGCGCCTCTGTGGCGTCTCCGCACTGCACCTTCTGTGGCGCCTCTGTGGCATCTCCGCACTGCTCCTTCTGTGGCATCTCCGCACTGCGCCTTCTGTGGCGCCTCCGCACTGCGCCTTCTGTGGCGCCTCCGCACTGCGCCTTCTGTGGCGTGGCGTCTCCGCACTACGCCTTCTGTGGCGCCTCCGCACTTCCGCAGCTGCAGTAATCGAGAGATCACCCTTCATAGATTCGCTTTCAACTTCCCTTTCATAGATCAAACTTTTAAAACAATAACCCAATATTTCAGATCTTAAGATATTCGATTTGCAAGAATGAATTAGCCAAGTGATCTCCTTTGCTTTATATAGGCTTAGGCCTTTCACAATACCACGGGCCAAAACCATTGGATCAAAAAACTGTTGGACTAATACCATGAACCAACCATGAAAGTACGTGAGATCAACACTTTTGACGAAGTACCATGGTCCAAAACCATAGGTTCAAATACCAAAGACTAACTACCATGGACCAAAGGTAAGTTCTCCAACATATACGCGCTTTTCCTCATGGGTTCAAATACCAAGGACTAACTACCATGGACCAAAGGTAAGTTCTCCAACATATACGCGCTTTTCCTCATAGGTTCAAATATCAAGGACTAACTACCATGGACCAAAGGTAAGTTCTCCAACATATACGCGCTTTTCGTCATAGGTTCAAATACCAAGGACTAACTACCATGGACCAAAGGTAAGTTCTCCAACATATACGCGCTTTTCCTTGCATGAAAGTGCGTGAACTTTTTCTCTACATGAAATAAACTTTTCTCTGAATAAAAGTGCGTGATCTTTTCTCTACATGAAATAAACTTTTCTTCTGCATATAAGTGCGTGAACTTTTCTCTACACTATAATTTATTATCTGAGATGAGTGGGTTGCCATCAAGTACAACATATGTATCATAATGCCAACAATCTCCCCCTTTAGACTTGATGGCAACAACAACCAATCACTCTCCCCCTTTGACATCAAGGGCAAAGGGTTATGCTCCCCCTAAGAACATGCTCCCCCTGACTATAAACCAGATCTGCAAAGAAGAACCATAATCCATGACCATGAAAGAGATAGAGACGTATTGCAGCAATATTCAGACCAGCATCCATGATCTCATTCTGTACTTCCTCCATAATGCCAACAATGCATGATATGCTCCCCCTGAACCTGTGCCATTCGATCTTTGACCAATCCGCAACCCAGCACATGTACGCATATACTTCAGATGAACCTTGCGTACAACCAACAATCAAAAGAGATTCAATAACAAGATGATGCATTAACAACCCCCAGCTTTTGCCTGAGGTATTCAAAGGTCTCCCTAGGCAATGGTTTGGTGAGTATATCAGCAACCTGTTCCTTAGAAGGAACATACTCCAACTTGACCTTTTGTTCAAGCACTTGTTCCCGGAGAAAGTGATACTTAATTGGTATGTGCTTGGTTTTTGAATGCATGACTGGGTTCTTTGAAATGTTGATTGCACTTGTATTATCACATAAGATGGAGATGGGTGGTGTACAAGTGATTTTAAAATCCTGCAAGGTCTGCATCACCCAAAGGAGTTGAGTGCAGCAAGATGCAGCAGCAACATATTCTGCTTCAGCTGTAGACAAGGCAATCGAACTCTGTTTCTTGCTGAACCAAGATATTAATCTGGAACCCATAAAGAATGCACCACCACTTGTGCTTTTCCTATCATCCACGCTTCCGGCCCAATCTGCATCTGTATAAGCATGAAGTGTGAGATCTGTATCTCTAGGATACCATAAGCCATAGTTTTGAGTCCCTTGAAGATATTTGAAGATTCTCTTTACTGCCTGAAGATGAGTTTCCTTTGGATTTGCCTGAAATCTTCCAACTATTCCCACTGCATGCATGATGTCTGGTCGGGTACCTGTCAAATAAAGTAGACTTCCAATCATAGATCTGTAAGTTGGTTGATGCACTGCTGCTGATTCATCATTTGCACTGAGGTTACATCCTGTGACCATGGGTGTACATATTGGTTTTGCTTCTTCCATACCATATTTCTTCAAAATCTGCTTGAGATGCTTGGTTTGAGACAAGAAGATCCCTCCTTCATTTTGTTGGATTTGCAAACCAAGAAAATATGTCAGTTCTCCCAACAAGGACATTTCGAATTCTTTCTGCATCACCAAGGCAAAGCTTTGACTCATAGCTTCTTCATTGCTGCCAAAGATAATGTCATCTACATACACAACAAGTATCAGCAATTTGTCATTTTCAACTTTTATATAAAGATTGTTGTCTGCTGATCCTTTTGAAAAACCTTGTTGATGAAGATATTTGTCCAAACGATAGTACCAAGCCCTTGGAGCTTGTTTGAGGCCATAGAGAGCCTTTTTCAATCTGCATACAAGATTTGGATCATTTCCAAGAATGAAACCATCTGGCTGCTCAATGTATACTTCTTCTTCCAAGTCTCCATTCAGAAAGGCTGATTTCACGTCCATTTGAAATACTTTGAAGTTTTGAAAGCTTGAGAGAGCAAGGAACATTCATATGGCCTCAAGTCTTGCAACAGGAGCAAAAGTTTCTTCAAAATCTATTCCTTCTTGTTGCGCATACCCTTTACAAACAACTCTGGCCTTGTTTCTAATTACTTCTCCATTTTCATTCAATTTATTTTTGAAGACCCATTTTGTTCCTATAACATTCTTATCCTTTGGTCTAGGAACTAGCTCCCAAGTGTTGTTCTTTTCGATCTGCTCAAGTTCTTCATCCATTGCTTTGACCCAACATTCATCTTTGCATGCCTCTTTCACATTTTGTGGTTCAGTGGAAGAGAGTAATGCCAAATAGCTTGAAGCCTCTGCAATTGTTCTTCTTGTTTGTACACCTGCTTCTTTCTGTCCTAAAATCTGAGATTCTGGATGATTCTTCTGAACATATCTGGATGGAGTCTTCTCTTCTATCCTTATCTGCTCCTCTGGTTCTTCTTGAGGTTCTTCTTCTTCATCATTCTCTCTTTGAGGATGGCCTTCATCTTCTTCGATATCTTCATGATTTACTTGCCTAGGAATGTATCCCTTCTCATCAACCACTACATCAATGCTGTCAACAATTATTCCAAGTCTTTTATTATAGCACTTGTATGCTTTGTTGTGTGGAGAATAACCAAGAAGAATGCCTTCATCTGCTCTAGGTTCAAGTTTGCCAAGTTGCTCATCAGTATTCTTAATATAACATTTGCTCCCAAAGATTTTGAAGTGCTTCACCGAAGGAGTCTCACCACACCAGAGCTCATGAGGGGTTTGAGTGCTGTTAACACGGACATTTGTTTTGTTGAGAATAACAACCGCAGCATGTGCAGCTTCACCCCAGAAAGTTGTAGGAGTACCCGACTCATCAAGCATAGCACGAGCCATTTGTTGGACTGTTCTGTTCATTCTTTCCACAACTCCATTTTGCTGAGGAGTTCTAGCTGTAGAGAATTCTCTTCTTATCCCATGTTCTTCACAGAAATCGAAAAATTCATTCGAGGTAAACTCCCCACCTCTGTCAGATCTGAGGCACTTAATTTTGTATCCTGATTCATTTTCAACCAAGGCTTTGAAGGATTTGAATTTTTCGAATGCTTCATCTTTGTGCTTCATTAGTCCTAACCAGACAAACCTGGAGAAATCGTTAATGAATAATATCAAGTATTCTTCTCCTCGAGGTGTTCTTTTTCTGAATGGACCACATGTATCTGTATGTACTAGCTCAAGAGGCATGCTAGCTGATCCTTCCTTCTCTGGAAAATTAGTTCTGGTTTGCTTTCCAAACTGACATGATTTGCATATGGTGTTGTCTGGAATTTTGATATCTGGAAGATCGCGAACTACCTGATATTTGCATGCTTTCCTTATTTGTGAAAAGCTTAGATGCCCCAACCTTCGATGCCATAGCCAGTGTTCATCATCCTTGCTTAGATAGCATTGTTGTTGTCCTTCTTCAAATACGTATAGATTATTTGGAGTTCTTTTACCTTTGATCACCATTTTACCTGTATCAAGATCACGAACAAGACATCCATTTGTTCTAAATATCACCTCAGTTCCTTGATCACACATCTGGCTGACACTTAGAAGATTATGTTTCAATCCATCAACATACAAAACATTTCCAGCTTTGACCTTTTCTTTTAACTGAGCAGTGCCTTTTCCTTTTATAGTTGCAGGAGTATCATTTCCAAAAGAAACTTTCTTTCCTTTTGCTAGGGCAGAATATGATTCAAGTTTTTCTTTATCACCTGTCATATGCTTCGAACATCCACTGTCAATGTACCATAGATTTTCCTGTCCCTCTGCATAAAATGCTATCCCACATCTTTCTGTTTGTGGTTCCTTTATTCTCCATGTTTTGGTGCTTGAGGCTTGTTCCCTTGTCTGCTGAAACCTGCTCCTGCATTCAGAATCTTCATGACCAAAGTTATTGCAAATAGAACATTCAACTTCACTTTCAAGAACCGAAAATTTGTTATAGGTCCTTTTTGTAATCTCGGTCATACTTCTTTGTTTTTGAGCTTCTCTAGTCATGATCGTTTTATATGCAACACATTGAGCTGCTTTGTGACCAAAGTTATGGCAAAAAAAGCATTGTCCATTAAAGAAATTTCTGCGGTTATCAAATCTTCCGGCCAAACGATTGTAATTTCTATTGTCATTCATTCTTGAAGCAAATTGAGAGGATTTTACCTGTGGCTGGTTGTAGCTTTTGTTCATCCTTAAGACAGATTGCCCCTGATTTTCCTGATAGTCTTTGTTTGTAATTGGTCCCTGCTTTACTTGGTGATCTCCATTGTGCTTTTGCTCATTCCTTCTTGCTGCATCAAGATAACTCTTTGAGGTGGATGCTTGAGAAGTTTCTCCATTATAGCCCAGACCTGTCTTGTTTAGAGGAGAGCATTGTACATTGATGATCTCATCCAGAGTTTCAGATCCTTTGACAAACTTAAGATTAATAGCCTTTGTTTTCTCAATCTCTTTTCTAAGACCAACAATTTCGCCTTCTAACTTTTCAAGATATTTTTCTTTTTCATCAATTTGAAGTTGTAGAGTATCAATGATCCTATTCTTTTCTTCTATACATGTCTTGAGTCTAGAAATTTCTTCACAAAAGCTATCCACATCTATAGCATCCATGTAATCATCATCTTCAAATGCCATTAAGAGTTTATAGTCATTACCTCGTTCATCTTCGTCACTATTTGATAGACCATCACTATCTTCATGAGTGTAGTAGCTTTTCTTATTTGCAATATGTTTCTTGTTCCATCTAGCAGGTTCCTTTCCTTTATCCTTATGAGGACATTTTGCAGCATAATGACCTACTCTTCCACAAGCAAAGCATTTAAAAGGTAACTTACCTCTGAACCTTCCAGTTCCCCTTTGAAGATTTCTGACAAAATTTGATTCTTCTTCTTCTTCTTCTGGCACGTGACTTGCTTCATAATAGTCTGCTTTGCCTGAAGCCTTGAAAGCAGCTTCTCTTCTCTCTGATGGACCTCCCTTTCTCATTTCATAAGCAGTTAGAATTCCGTGTAGCTGAGACATAGTAAGAATTCGTAGATTTTCCTTTTCTTCTATTGCAGACAATTTAGATTCAAACTTGGGGGACAATGATCTTAGAACTTTTTCAACCACAATAGCCTCTTTTATTTCTTCACCCAAGTTTTTCATGCAATTAACAATCTCATCTACCCGAAGGAAATAGTTAGCCACACTTTCATTATTATACATTCTGAGATTCTCATACTGAATCCTGAGGGTTTGAAGTTTAGCACGCTTTACCTGTTCATCTCCTTCGTAGCTCAAGACAATCTTGTCCCATATTTCTTTTGCGGATTTATATTGCATAACCTTCACAAATTCTGTTTGAGATAAGCATCCCAACAGAGTATTGACTGCTTTAGCATTTGTTTCATATTTCTTCTTTTCGGCCATATCTGTAGGAGTAGCTGAAGGAAAAGTGTAGCCTATATCTATGATATCCCAAACTTCTGTACCAAGAGATTGAAGATAGGCAATAACTCTTACCTTCCAATAATTGAAGTTTGTCCCATCAAAAATTGGTGGCCTGATTGATGCTTCCCTCTCGTAGTTGCTCATGATGAATGATCTTCCTTCAAGTGATCAAGCTTCTCTGAAGGATCTTCTCTGATACCAATTGTTGGAAATAATACTGAGAGGGGGGCTGAACTAGTATTATCAAGTTCTTTTAATAAATCTTCCTTATTTATTCTTTGAATTATTTTTGCATGTCAGTACCATAAAATAATGAGCATGAACAAAGAAAACAGATAGTCACACCAAAGAACACAAGATGTAAGGTGGAAACCCAATGTGGGTGAAAACCACCTGCTGCAATATGTCTCTATCTTCTTTCAAATTAGAAACTCCTTTTACAATGGTTTTGTACTGGTGCAATCCTTTACTAGTACGCAGGCTGCAACCTGCAGAGAGCTACAACTCTCTCTCGTTTTCCAGTCTCTCCTGGAAGGGAGCTACAACCCCCTACTTCTTTTCTTTCAAGGACCACTTTTCATAAATTTTCAAACTCCGCACCTGCGCCTTCTGTGGCGCCGTGACCACCGCACCTGCGCCTTCTGTGGCGCCTCTGCACTGCGCCTTCTGTGGCGCCTCCGCATTGCGCCTTCTGTGGCGCCTCCGCATTGCGCCTTTTGTGGCGCCTCCGCACTGCGCCTTCTGTGGCGCCTCCGCACTGCGCCTTTTGTGGCGCCTCTGCACTGCGCCTTCTGTGGTGCCTCCGCACTGCGCCTTCTGTGGTGCCTCCACACTGCGCCTTCTGTGGCGCCTCCACACTGCGCCTTCTGTGGTGCCTCTGTGGCATCTCCGCACTGCACCTTCTGTTGCGCCTCCGCACTGCGCCTTCTGTGGCGCCTCTGTGGCACCTCTGTGGCATCTCCGCACTGCTCCTTCTGTGGCATCTCCGCACTGCGCCTTCTATGGCGCCTCCACACTGCGCCTTCTGTGGCGCCTCCACACTACGCCTTCTGTGGCGCCACCGTGGCGTCTCCGCATTGCGCCTTCTGTGGCGCCTCTGCACTTCCGCAGCTGCAGCGCTCGAGAGATCACCCTTCACAGATTCGCTTTCAACTTCCCTTTCATAGATCAAACTTTTAAAACAATAACCCAATATTTCAGATCTTAAGATATTCGATTTGCAAGAATGAATTAGCCAAGTGATCTCCTTTGCTTTATATAGGCTTAGGCCTTTCACAATACCACGGGCCAAAACCATAGGATCAAAAAACTGTTGGACTAATACCATGAACCAACCATGAAAGTACGTGAGATCAACACTTTTGACGAAGTACCATGGTCCAAAACCATAGGTTCAAATACCAAAGACTAACTACCATGGACCAAAGGTAAGTTCTCCAACATATACGCGCTTTTCCTCATAGGTTCAAATACCAAGGACTAACTACCATGGACCAAAGGTAAGTTCTCCAACATATACGCACTTTTCCTCATAGGTTCAAATACCAAGGACTAACTACCATGGACCAAAGGTAAGTTCTCCAACATATACACGCTTTTCCTCATAGGTTCAAATACCAAGGACTAACTACCATGGACCAAAGGTAAGTTCTCCAACATATACGCGCTTTTCCTTGCATGAAAGTGCGTGAACTTTTTCTCTACATGAAATAAACTTTTCTCTGCATAAAAGTGCGTGATCTTTTCTCTACATGAAATAAACTTTTCTTCTGCATATAAGTGCGTGAACTTTTCTCTACACTATAATTTATTATCTGAGATGAGTGGGTTTCCATCAAGTACAACATATGTATCATAATGCCAACATATAAATTAATGTGCTTTATTTCAGTCCCATGAGTGATGGTCATGTTTCTAGACCTACACCCTATATAAGCATTTGTCATGGCTAACCACGGTCTCCCCAAGATCAAAGGATGCCCTCCTAAGTTACTTTTAGGTTGAAGAACATAAAAAACTGCAGGGTACTTCCAGGAATCTAATGAGATGACAATGTCTTCTAGTACCCCCTCTGGCTTACCTTAGACCTATCTACTAATTCTAACATGGTAGGAGTAGGCAATAAGTCAAAGGTTCCCATTTTAGACAAAGTCTCCATATTCATCACATTAATTGTTGAACCCAAATCAATTAAAGTGTTTTTTATAGGTTTTACATTGATAAAGGTGGAAACCACAAGGATTCCAGGGTTTGCATATTTTTCAGTAACAAATCCAGTAGACATTAAACTTTCAAGCTTTCCACCTACTTGAATTGTAGAGAGTTCTCTCTTTTGTCTTCCTGGTCTCTTGGTACATAGCTCCCTTATTGTTATAGCATAGATCGGGATATCTTTAATTGCTTCCAGCAATGTGATCTTAATGTATACATTTCTCAATTCAGACACAATATCAAACTCAGGTTGTTTTAGTCTTATTTCCAACCTCTCTGGAAAAGGAGGCTAGATCGTATGGGATGAGGAAGGTTCTTGTGGCCTTGAAGTAGTTTGTTCTATTGGTTTAGGTGTGGTTTCAACTTTAGGCATTTCTAGAGTATCTTCCTCTACAATCTCTTCAATTCTTCCAGGTTGATTCACCACTTTTCCTGACCTCAGTTGGATTTCCTGTAATGACATAGGAAATTCCTGTAACACAGGAACAGATATTTTCCTGCAGCGACTGTAGTGCAATAGAGTAGGTAGGAAAAGTGGGATAGGTGACCAATCCAATGTTGTGAGCAGATTGGATGTTTTATTATTGGGGTTAGACAATGGCTAGGTAGGAAGTTGCATATGACGAGGTCGATTTGGTGGGACAGGAAACTAAAGTTGTTGTTGTTTTGGTTGAATCATTTGTTTTTGTGTGGGCTACAGAGGATAAAATTTTTTAGAAGGAAACTTCTGAGTGGTAGGGTAAGAAAAGTTCCCCTGCCAAGGCTACCAGGGCATTGGAATATTCCACATCTGATTTTGATTATAAGGAACTTGAAAATGTGACTGAGCCATACCTGCAACACGTGGTTGCCATGGTCTTTGAGGTGCCATTGCATAAAGTGCATTGACAGCTCCTTGATCTACTAGATATGTTGCTTTGATTTCAGGAAGTGAAGGGCATTGATCAGTGGAGTGCTCTGCTTCACAGATTCGGCATACCTCTATGCTATCTGTGGACATTCCCTAAAGACATGCTTCTTCCTGCATTTTGAACAGAACATGGCCAGGGATTTTTCCAGTTGCTCTTGTTTTTCCTATTTCTTCTTAACCTGCAAAACATCCAATTGAGAAGATAATGTGGTAAGAATATCAGTTATAAAATTTTCAAATAAATTACCCATTTCATCTCTAGTTATTCCAGCTCCAGCAACTGACTTAACAAGCCTAGAAGCAATATCTCTTGTTCCTCCTCCAACTTTAGAATTTCCTCTTGAATATTGTTGACTTGTCTCACATACTTCATCATAGCCCAACTTTGATATGTCACCTCCTCCCATCATATTCAAAATCTCCAGATATTCTGGTCTGATTGCTCTGAGAAGAATTTTTCTCTTTGTATCCTTGCTCAGTTGATTCATTTTGGATCTCTGTAGATTATACTAAAATCTCTCCACCAAGTCCTCAAGACTCTCTCCCTCCTTCTGAGTCATGCCAAAGATCTCTTCTTTGAGGTCCCTAGTCTTGCAATAATCTTCATACTTTCTTAAGAATACTTTTTCATTTCCTCCCAAGTTGTAATGGAGTTTGAAGCCAACCCCATAAACCACCTGAGAGCTGCATCCATCAATGTTGAAGGAAACAACTTCAGCTTCTAAGCATTGGAATAATAGTCAAATATCCTGCATAATACATTGAACTCGAATAGAAAGGCATCAAGATCTTCACTGGGAACCCCACGAAAGTTAGGCAAGGCTGAAGGAGGAATATTCTTCATCTGAGTAGCTCCACTAGCCTCCTTGATAGGGAATTCGAATGTGACTAGTTCTTCTTCCTTCTCATCGTATCCATCTGTGTGACTAGTCCCCTCTTCATGAGCCATTCTGGACCAAAAGGAAGTGGGCCCTTTGTAAACAATAGATTCTGTGGAATCAATGGTTTGGAATTCTGGTTCTTGAATAGGATTGCCGAGGAATTCCTTTTCAGGTTGACCACTAAGCAAAGATGTTGTTTTCCTTGTGATAGGAGATTCAAAGTGGACAGCAACAGAATATTTTCCTACAAAATTTGCGACTGTAGAAGCAGGAATATGTTCTGGGCTCTTTTCAGGACCACAGACCTCTTGACCGGACTCTTCTTCTCTTGCTACCTTGTATCTTGCAGACTTATTTTTCCTTGCTAGTGTATTGGTAAATAAAGTGGTTCTCACACCACGACAAAAGACATTTGTAGATGTTGGACCCAATCATCTACAATGCAAATAAATTCAAAAGAAACTATTTACCAAACAATTAGGACGCGGCTTTGGCGAATTTATGACCTCCTCCAGTGTATGGGCTTTGCCCTTCGTCTTACCACTTCGACTCCCCCAGTCCTGAAAAATTCCAAACAATGCATGCAATAAAAAAACACTTCAATATTATCCCTTTAGCACCTCCCCAGCAATGGCGCCAAAATGTTGAGTCAAATTATAGCCTTATAATTTGATTCACATAAATCATCAACCTAGGGCAAGTAATCTTGTGAGATGCATGCAAAATATATGCAGGATTAACACTGTAAGTGAGGATTTATTTAACTTAGCCAATCACACAAAACCAATGACTCTTTCCTGCATCAATCACTTAGCAGCAAAGGCTATAGAGTGGATCAAACTTCCCTCTACAACTCTTAAGATTGCTGATGATGATTAGGAAAAATAAAATAAAGAAATCAACTTACAGCAAACTCATAAATTCAATCAACATTAGAAATCAAATCCTCATTAACTGAATTCCACACATGAACATGAAACTAGTTCATTTAATCCAGAGTTGTTGATATATTAGAAAGAGTGCATTAGCTGTAAAAATAAATTGTTGCTACATAATAGAAACAAAATTCATAAATACTAAACTATGGGAGTTGTGAGCAAAGGGGGCCCTCCCTTACTCACAACCCCTTCAAATTAGAAGAGCTTGCTCACAGAAGTAGATAGAACATATAATATTATATTAATCTGAAAAAGATACAATTGAGTACAATCTGATACACAGTCTTAGCTAAAACCAGCCCAACAATCTAAAAACCCCTTATCATAAAAACTAGGATAGAATTTATACATTTACAAAAGCCCATATATTGCTCAAAGTAAAGGAGGCTACTAATCTAAGCCATTGTCTAATAGAACTGTTACAAAATATCGATTTTAGCCATACTGGGTCTAATCCATGACTGAAAGCATGGATTAGACGAAATTCGTGACATGGTTGTAGCTTTCCTCCAAACGGCCAATGAGAGAAGGTTTATGAATATGGGGAGTGTTGTTGGCAGATCTGAAACAACCAATAGCATAGCAACCATATATGATATATTCCCCACAAAACACATGCTCTTGTTTGACTTAGATATTAGTGGAACATTGCGAACCACCGATGTTGCTGCAAGAAATTTGGGTGGTTACGAGAAATCTGCAACTGCAGGAATTCCAGAGTGTTTGCAGGAATAGGATCACACAACTGTCTGCAGTAATTATGGGCCTATTTCTGAATCAAAACAAATTTGCACAAGAACTCAAGATTAGCTGGCATGGTAATTAAATAAAGAACAGCTAGCTAAGAAATACTCAAAGAAAGGTAAAAGATGCTTTTTAGTTTTAATTTTCATACCTTCAACCTACGGCACCCTTTTGGCAAAAACAATAGGGGTTAAAGATAGTTAAAAATGGGAAAAGTAAAGTATGGAAAAGGGTGTCAAAATCGGGCAAAACCAAGCCCCAACAGTCTTGTTCATTCTTTCTGCAACTCCATTTTTCTCAGGTGTGTATGGAGTAGGCTTCTGTTGTGCTATACCACACTTCTTATAGAACTCTTCAAATTCCTTCTTGCAAAACTCTCCACCATTATCTGTCCTCAACACCTTTATCTTCTTCTCCATCTAGTTTTCACCAAAGCCTTAAATTCTTTAAACCTATCAAAGACTTCAGATTTCTTCTTGAGGAAATATATCCATGTATTCCTTGAGAATTCATCTATAAATTATACATAGTACACAGACCTTCCTCGTGATGGAACCGACACAGGTCCAAACACATCATTGTGCACAAGCTCTAATATATGTTTCGCCCTCTTACCACTAGAGGGGAAAATCACCCAGTTTTGCTTCCCATATACACAATTTTTAAAAAAATCAAAATCTGAAGAGAAATTAGACATACCTTCTACCATACCATTGCGATCTAGTATTCGAAGGCCCTTCTCTCCAATATGTCCAAGCCTTTGATGCCATAGCATGGTCTTTTCTCTAGAGACCACTAGATTTTCTGCTCTAATTTTAGGAACCACAGAACTGTTGCACCCATCAATAATAGTGCTACCTTGAAGCTTGGACAGAGTTCCAATCCAAACTCCCCTCATCAATACCAGTGCTCCCCGCACCATCTTGCAGGTATCTTTCTCGAACACTATTTTTGCACCTACATCATCCAACTTGCTTACAGAAATCAGATTTCTGGCCAATGCAGGAATATGCAAAACACCCAAAAGTGTTCTAATCCTTCCACCTTGCAACTTCAACTTGAATTTTCCGCGACCAACATTATAGCCTTACTTTCATCCCCTAATAAGACATCACCACCATCATATTTTTCATACTTGCAGAACCACTCTCTATGGGGAGTGAAGTGAAACAATGCACCTGAGTCAATCAACCATGCCTCGTGATATACATGTGTACTTGAAGAAGAAGCCAAGTAAACATCCCCACCTTCATCTGAGGTGGTTTTCACCTCTGCAGAAGGAGAATCATCAAATCCCTTTCCTTTCTTAGGAGCTTTAGATTTACAGTCCCTTTTGAAGTACCCTTCCTTTCACATTTCAAGCACACCTTTACAAGTTTTCCTTGAGATTTAGATCTCCCTCTATATCTAGACCTCCCACTCAAGGACTTATTTTTGTTTATGTTCTGGGACAATCCTTGTACAAGCAAGGCATCACCATTTTGGCCCTCCATATTTTCCCTCTCATCTCCTCTGACAGCAAGGATGAGACTATTTCATGAAGCTGCAAGGTAGTTGCATTTCTACATATTGCAACAACCAGGCTATCCCACGAATCTGGTAGAGAACACAACAAACCGATGCACTTATCGTCATCTAAAATTTTAATATCAGCATATAATAATTGACTTACCACAGTATTAAATGCATTCATATGCTCTATCACTGAGTCTCCATCTTTCATCCTCGGGTTATATAGCTTTTACCGTAGAAACAGTTTATTCACCAAAGACTTATATTGGTACAAAGTCCCTAATTTTTCCCACAAAGCCTTCGTCAAAGCTTCCCCTGATACATTCAGCAATACTAAATCTGAGACACACAATCATATTGTGCTCTTTTCCTTCCAATCCAACTTCGCCCAGTCTTCAGCTGACATTGTTGTTGGTTAGTACCCGGATCTACTGCGATCCACTGATATTTATCCACTAGCAGATCCTTCATCTTGAGTTTCCACAACTCAAAACTCTGACCATTAAATTTGTCGATCTTTATCTTTCCACTACTTGCCATCTTCTTTCACCACAAGAATCGATCCCCTAGATCTCCCACTCAACAGGGTCTACCATAAGAACGAGAAAAAAACCCCTCAATAGCAAAGGCATCCCCTTGAAGCCAAAACAGCTCTGATACCAAATGTAGGTTTTAACCCCGTATAGAAATTACTTGCAAACGAATTCTAAAAATAGAAAATAAACAATGGTGAGAGCATAAGACACAACAGATATACACAAAGATTTTCCCCTAGATCCCAAAACCGGGACTACCAGATTGATTTTTCATTATGTTCCTTTCAATGTTACAATACATATATATTGTTGGGTAGCGGATCCCTTGCGTAACGGTTTTGGGGCTTAAAGCCCACAATTTTGAGATATTGGTATTGTAAAGGCTCCACGAAGTGCACAGAGTGTGAGTTGTAATGAGTCAAGTCAAAGGGTAGTCCGCCCAAAAATAAGGTAAAATAATAGAAAGTGAGTTGGCCTGCCCATGGTCCGCGGACCATGAGAATGTATAAATAGAGCAAGGTTGTTGGTGTAGAAGGCAATTTTTGAAGTTTTAGAGAAGATCTGAAGTGTTATGGGTTGTTAACGGTGATATTTGCTTTGATTTTGTAAGTCTGAGTCGAGGGTTGTAGTAGTAGAAGAGGCTTTGGAGCTGTGTGCGCAGAGGCCTAGTAGAGTCCATAGCAGTGTGTGCAAGCCCCTGTAGCTGTGTGCACAAGGTAGGAAGTGGATTGTAACTGGAAAAGGCATGAATAAAGATAAGTTGGTTTTGGAATATTGCGTATCTATTTCTATATTCCGGTTTATGCATCTATTTACGATTTATAATTGCGCGCATGTCTGTTTATGGTAACTAAAAGTATTGGGCCTACTTAATTTAACTCAAGATCTATAATAATACTAAGCACAGAAAGGGTAAAGAACATTCACACTCATCATCCAAGCTACACGAAGGTAGTTACACTGAACAGACAGTTGCGCAGAAGTAGCGCAGCGTGTAGGATCGGTTCGCGAACTTTCCAGACCTCATCAAGACATCCCTAGGGTGTGGAAACCTAGTTCCAACACCCTCCCATACTACCTCGGGTGAGACATCAGTCCACACTCCGTGAACTGTTGCCGAAAGGGCTGGTAGTCTCGATATTTGTTTGGCTAAAACACTTCTGAACCTGGGTCAGGCCCCAATAAGCCAAAAAATGGTTTCGTTGCCAGGACCGGGATCTGCCTAAGGGATGTCTAAAGTCGGAACACTGGAACCCTACGAAGAAGGAAATTGAAGATTGGTTGGATCAGAAGCTTCATAAGTTTGTAATACAAGAAAACAAAACCCCACAGATATCCGAGAAGAGGTGGTTGGATCGCTTCATATGTACAGAAATCCACAAGATTTTCTTCGTGACCTTCTCTTCAGAGCTATATGATTGGATCACGAGGCTAGGAGACAGACAGGGAAGGTGAAAGCTTGATCAACCGATAGTGTGAACTCCAAAGTTGGTGCGCATGCTAGAGGCACCTAAAGATAAGATCACGCGGGCCGGAGACCATTGGTTGGATTGAATAATATGTGGGTTTATCATTGAATTTGCAATAGACACGACTATCAACTACAGCGAAGCAGAAAGACGTTTTCTCAAGGGACCACGAGGTAAGTACATCAAATCTTTCAATACCTGGATTAAGATGTTTTTATGTGAAAAACGGGTGATGTGAATACATTAATGAGTGGAACAATTCGGAGCGTAAAGGTCTACAAAGGTATCAAAGGGTTAGGAAACAGTCCTTTAATTTCACTTATGCGAGGGAGCGAGGAAGAACGCGCTTGGGTTTCTCCAAGGAGTGCGGTCAGTTTTGTTAGCCTCCTATTGCAATAGGTTTCATATTTCATGATTGACTGTTTTACATGCCAAATATGTCATCTTGTCATGCTGCAAGGTTCCATATTTCCAAGAAGTTCCATTTTGAAGAATCATACCATTTTTGAAGAGTTTTACAGATAAGGGAAAGCCAAACAGCTTAATCTTGGCTTCCCTAGGTTTAAATTGCTTGGTTTAGAAGATAGAGAATGAATATCTGTCCAAACAGCTTAAGCTTGGCAGATGAGTAGCTAGGTAGAGAAATGAAGGAGCCCAACTGCTTAATCTGGGCCCTTGGAAGAGATAAGGGTTGATTTTAGATAGGAGGGCAGTTAAAAGAAAAGAAGACAATCAGGGTCTGCAAGTCTAAGTGCACCCATGCAAAAAGAAGAAAAAATGCTAGGTAAGTAGGCTGGGTAAGTAGTTTTGTGGTTGCAGAATCAAGCTATGTGCTCCATTTCATGTTTTCAAGTGTTATATCTGTTCATATCACAATTATGAGGCAGTTTTTCATTTGGAGGAGCTCAAGTGAGGCATGTCTAACTCCCCCTTCTTCTTATTCCCCAAATCATTCACTGACCTCCCCAAAGAGGTCAAGATCTGCTTGATATCTCTTAAGTTTCATCATTTGTCATATCATTGGCCTAAGTAAAGTTTTGCTTTGCTTAGGAGTACTCTTATTCACTCTATAAGTCATTTTTCCCTTTTAAGTAGCCTAAGATCTCTAAACTTAGCGCTTTCTTGTCATTTTCATATTAACTTCTAACATTATTATGTAAATCCCTATCTATTTGCCCTTCCCCTTACTAAAAAGCACTAAATAGCTCCCCTATGTACATATTCCCATCCCCAGGCACTATAGCCCTATAACATCAGTTTGGGGAAATGCTGAGTTCATTTGGGGCTTAGCATTAGCCTTCCGCGTCCTAACCCTGGGATTAACTTAACATTTGGTTAAGTTAATAACCTCTTTCCTCACCCCTTCACCCATAACATTTCATCATTTTTTCCCTCTCACGCTCATCGTTTAAAGTTTAGTGTTAAAATGTTTGAATAAACATTAAACACCACCAGCACATAACCCACAAACCCAAAGTTTTGACCCCCCCACCATGTAAACAAATATTAATTTAATATTCAGGCAGGCCCCCGAGTCACAACGAGCCCGTATGCTAACATCCTGCCAGCTCACAATTCTGTCCACTGTCGGATCGGGCCCTCCCCATCCGACAGCTCTTACCAATTTCGAAGCCGCCCCGACGTCCGACAGTTAGCCTCCGATAGGCTAGTGGTTTCTCCACCATACCAAAACACGTGTGTCTCCACGTGACTGTATCGGGAGGGCTCTGATACATACCACCCTCGTACAGAAGGCGGTACGATAAAACCACAAACCGCCTTTTGTCTCTCCACCCCTGACGTCAGCGCCACATCGCCGCTCACGTCACCTCTGCGTCAACCCCCCACTGCTACACGTCGCTACCATCGCATCTGCCTCCGTCCTTACCCCGCCACCGTGTCCTGTGCCACGTCGTCACCCTGCCATACTGCCACATCACCCTGTCATACTGGGACCTACCGCTGACGTCATGCTGACGTCATCACAGAAAAGGCGCAAAAGGGCAAAAATCGCATCAAAGAGTGCCCGAAATGAAAAACAAAGGCAGTTTTCGATGCGCGATTAATCGCCCATCGCTAAGAAAAATTGATCAAAATGGAGGGCTTCTCATGGCTCGGCTACCTGCAAAACCCAAAAATTCACAGGAGGCAACAGGATTTCTTCATGTATGTTCATATTCAATCGGCCAGCGCTGATAGCATTCTAGAGGCCACGAAAAGCATTTGTAGCAACTATTTTTGCCTTGAAAGGGCAGAAAAGGGGTGATTTGACAGTTTCAAGCACATCAAGGGAGAGAAAGTGGCCCGATTCAACTGTAAAAGAGTATCAGAGGAAAGATAAAGCCCAAATTAAATTAAAGAGTATCAGTGAAGCGGCAAAGAGTATCAGATCGGAAATATCAAAGCAGGTGAACATTAAAGGCCTCCATCCAAGTCAAAGAAGCAGTAAAGGCCATTCAAAGCTTATCAGATAGAGATTATTGCACATTAAAGCCACCTAAAAGCAGCAGAACCGCCTAAGAGGTACAGATAAAAGACAAGGCACAGTTATTACAGAAACACTGCACCGAGCCACCAAGGACACCATATTAACTCATTTTGATGCAGCTGCCTCCAGCTCAGCTCAAATAAATATCTTCTTGCATTAATTTCAGGACAAGATTAGGTTAAAGAACTCATTTCCCTCAGATCTGTTTAAAGATCTACTGTAATAGATATTTTTGGATATTTTCTCTATATAAACCACCCTAATTCATTGTTTAAAGGGTTGGTTGGTTGATAATCCTCATTCTAGACTTGCGTTGTATACTTTGAGAGCTCTGTAATCAAAGACTGATGAAATGCTTTGGATGAAGAATTGTCTGTTATGTTATTTAATGGCCAAAGAGTGACTGTGGAATTCCTGTGCTACTACATGGCTCAATAAGTGTTTACTTACCTCTGTTTACAGTTTATATATGTTTACACCACCATTGTATTACCATCTAAATAGCAAGAAAGAAGAATAGTTTAGGTTTTGCTTGACTGCACCCTATGCTCAGTTCTTGTTATTTCTATATGTTTTCTTCAGAAATGGTTATGAATATGCATACTTAAATGATCATGTTTACCCTGTTTCTTTCACATATGACTGTTATTTAGGAATTCTTGACTGCTCCTAGACAAACTTTCCTCCACTTTCCCTCTTTGTTAGCTAATGAAAGATTCTTAGTTGCCTTTCATCTCTGACCTTCATTCCATCTTTATTCCAGCCTGATATTGTTCTATGTGTAGCTATCCTACTCCGTATTCCTCTTGTGACCAAGAAAACGCAACAGCAAGCCCTAATCCATGACTCCATGCCCAATGGTTTGAACTTCTCACGCTATGCATCCCAACTCTGCTTGAAAACATCATCCTTCCCACCAAAATCAAAACAAAACCCATGTACACCATAACTACCCTAAAATCAACCCAAAACAAAGTTAAATCATAAAGAGAGAGCCCTCTCTGACTGCAGGTAGGCTAGGACCTACAGCCCAAAGATTGGTTTGTGGTTACCTCGGTCGTATCCCTTAAGGAGCCAAGGGACAACCTGAGTGATAACATCATTGGCGACTCCATTGGGGACCTTATTCAGAAAATTCTGAAAAACAAGTTAGAAGCTGGCTCCCAAGAAGAAAACACATAATACTAGGTCAAATCCAGACCCAAATCCACCAGCTGTTTTTGAAAATCCCAATTTAATCTCTAGAAACCTTAGCAAACAAAAACAAGAAGATTTTGTTGATTCTAGTCCTGAAATAGTTCAGCCAAGATGTTTTCCAACCCCTGTTAAAGTTTTGTTTCGTTCAACCCCTACTTCCCCTTGTTCATCATCCACCTCTCCAAGCACCTTTTCCACACCTCCATTCACTGCGCATACTACCACTACCACCACTGTTATTACAGCTCTTCCAGCTGTTCCAGTCGTTCCACTTATCCCTATAAATATGGCTAACAGATATGCACCCTTACAGTTACCCGCAAATCCAGGGGATATGCCTCAGGATTATCAAACCAAAATCACATACTTTGAAGGTACTGGTTCTGGCACAGCCCTGCAACATACCAAGAAAATGCAGGACTATTTTGAGAGTTATGAAATAGATGATGATAGTGTAAGAATGAAGATTTTTGTCCAAAGTTTAACAGGAGATGTAAGGCCCTGGTTTAGAGCTCTTCCTGCAAATTCCATAGCTAACCCAGAGGCCCTTTACCAAACATTTCTTAACAGATGGGAGAAGAAGAAGGACCCTCTGCACATATTATCTGAGTATGACACTATCAAAAGAGGCCCTCAAGAAGCTGTCTTAGACTATTGTGCCAGGTTTAACAATGTTTACAACGCTATTCCACAAAACCTTAGACCTCCACCTAATCTTGCTTTATACAAATTCCCTGATGGATTTGATTCAGACATGGCTTATCAGTTAAGGGAAAGAGCCCCTCAAACCTTAGCAGACATGCAGAATGTAGCTGTTAGTGTGGAGGAAAATCTGATTGCCAAGCGAAATAGAGCAAGAGCTGAAAGAAGAACCACTTTTAAAGATGAACCTTCAGCCTTTGAGCAAAAATTGGACACAATCATCAAAGGCATGGACAGCTTTGAAAATAGAATGGGAACTATTGAAAGAAAAGCCTCATGGGAAGGACAGCAAAACAATTCTATCAGAAATCCAAACTTTAGAAAAAAATCAGAACCCAAACGTTGGAAGGGCAAGTCCTGACCAGGATATAAGACCTCCTTTTCATGAAAGCTATGCTGAAGCATCCACATCTAGTGAGCAGATAGAGGACACTCACATAAACTTAATGGGTTTGAAGAGTGAACAACAAGTATTTCTAACCCAAGAAGACCAAGATGACCATGATATAAATCAATTTCAGACCAAGTCTGGAGAGTCATTTGACTTCAAACAAGGCTATGATTCAGCTGTCTACGAAGTCCATAAACAATACAAATTGAGAACAAGAACCATTGGTGTGTCTGATCCCATCAAGCCAAAGGATGCCAAGCAGCCTAAGGAATTAAAGGACAAGGCCGCTATCACAGAACTTGCTGATAAAACAGACCCAAAATTAAAAGAAGTGACCATAGAGGATGTATCTGACATGCAGCCCTCTAATAACCATCCTTTTGTATCCTTTCCCTAAAAAGACAATGTAAATAGCACTCCTCAAAACCTTCCCAAAACAGAACAATCTCAAGAAATCACTGATAACCAAGAGAAGATCACTGAAGATACAATTGAAAAGGGAAAATCTGCCAGTCACAATACTAAAACACAGTCAGAAAAACCTTTTGATTTAGAAGCAGAAATTGGTAAATTAAAGATATCTATTCCTCTCTCTGAGCTTGCCAAACATGATGTGTACAGACAGCAAATCAGAAGATCACTGCAAATGCCAGAGAATAGGGATGATGTTAATGTCTTAGATAATCAACCTGAATTACTTTTTGGTCCTGAAGTCAATGGTAAATCAGGACATGGAGCTGTTCTACCCTTTTATGTCAGTTTGCACATTCATGATAAAGTGTTGCACAATGCTATGTTTGATTCAGGTGCTTCACACAATCTCATGCCCAAAGCTGTAATGGAGAAGCTAAACCTTGATGTCACTAGACCCTACAAAGACTTATTCTCATTTGATTCTAGTCAGTTCAAGTGTTTAGGCTTAATCAAAGACCTTTGTGTGTCTTTAGTCCAATTTCCCAACAAAACGATCCTAATGGACGTGGTGGTTTCTGACATTCCACAAAAGTATGGCATGCTCTTATCAAGATCTTGGGGAGCAAAACTCCAAGGGTCTCTCCAACTAGACCTCTCCTATGCCACTATTTCAGTCTTTGGGCAACCAAAGAGACTGTATAGAGAAACACTGATGAAGTATGTGGTAAGTAGTGAGGAAAAACCCCAAAACTTTCCCATTTACTCAATCCATTCTGATATGGATTCCTTTATATTGTTCAATGATGATAGCTGCCCTCCCACTGATGAGAAGATTTTGCCTTTAGAACAAGAAACATGCATCAATCAAGAGTCGGTTGCCCGTACCCGTGAAACTGTTAAAACAATTAGTGCAACTAGCATACAAGAAGAACCACATGAAGCACAAAACCTAGGTCCGCCCAATCCTAAAATGACTGAAACTCTTAATACTAACCACAAGCAAGAAATCACATGGTATTTAGAGTTTGATTGTTCTGTTAATAAGCTAGGAGCAGGGGTAGGAATATGGATTCACAATACACATAACAGCCATGCAGAGGGTCATGCTTACAGACTAAACTTCAAATGCACCAACAACATGGCAGAGTATGAGGCTCTCCTTTTAGGCCTTAAAATGCTCAAAGCTCTAGGAGCTGCAAAAGTGTCCATTCTAGGTGACTCCGATTTGATCATTCAACAGATGAAAGGTAACTTTGTTACTAATGACAATAGGCTAAGAGCTTATAGGTCTGCTGCCACAGAAATACTCAATTCCTTCACCGAATCCAAGCTTGCTAAGATTTCTAGAAGCCATAACATGCATGCTCATAGTCTAGCTACTTTTGCTAGCACTTGCAAGCTGCCCTTTGAGCCCAATTACCACTTTATTGTTGAGATAAAGCACAGGCCTATTGTCCCTAACAATATCAAAGATTGGCAAGTGTTTGAGGATGATGTTCAAATCAACAATTTTCTTACCTTACAGCAAGAATTCTCAAGCTTAAGCATTGATGAAGATGCCATGGATGACCCACAACATCAAATGAGCCAAAATGAGCAAACTATAACAGCTGAAGCAGCAAATCAAATGCTGCACCCAACCATTTTTGATGAGAAAAACATGCAAGAGCTGAAGCAAATGCATTTAGATGAAATAGCTGAAGCAGAGGCCGAAGTGATTGATTTAAAAGACAATTTTCTACCTGCTGGCCTCACTCCATTAGAAGACATATTTGATTCAAACGATGTCCCCAAAAAGCCAAAGATGTAGCCCTTAAACGCTGTTGTGGAAGACTGTAATATTGGGACAGCAGAGAAGCCCAAAATGATTAAACTGTCCAAGTCTTTGCCTCCCGATCAAAAACCAAAATATGTCGATTTATTTAAAGAGTTTCAAGATGTATTTTCCTGGAGTTATGAGGACCTTAAGTCCTATGACACCTCTGTTATTCAACATACCATTCCCTTAAAGCCAAATCAAAAGCCCTTCAAATAGAAACTAAGGAGAATCAATCCTGTGCTTCTCCCTTTGATTGAGAAAGAAGTGAAAAGAATGTTTGAGGCCGGTATCATAGCACCCATTAGATTTTCAGAATGGGTATCCAATCTGGTTCCCACAAGGAAGAAAACAGGGGAGATTAGACTTTGTGTAGATTTGAGAAACTTAAACCAAGTCTCCCTTAAAGATCACTACCCACTGCCAGAAATGGACCACATTCTACAAAGAGTAGTGGGGTACTCAAGAATTTCTTTGCTAGATGGCTTTTCAGGTTTTAATCAAATACTTGTTCACCCGTATGACCAAGACAAGACATCCTTTACAACACCGTGGGGAACATTTAAGTATGTGAAGATGCCTTTTGGACTAAAGAATGCAGGTGCTACCTTTCAAAGGGCCATGGACATTGCATTTTCCAAGGAAATCCATGATTTCCTAGTGGTTTACCTTGATGACCTTACTCCTTTCTCCAAATCTGATCAAGAGCACCTAAAACATTTGAGACAAGTGTTCCTAACATGTACGAAATATGGCATTTCCTTGAACCCCAAGAAGTCTTTGTTTGGCCTTGAAGAAGGCAAGTTACTAGGCCATATCATTTCAAAAGATGGGATTAGAATTGATCCTGAAAGAATTCAAGCCATCCTTCAAATCCCTTATCCAAGAAACATCAAAGAGTTGCAAGCATTCCTAGGAAAGATAAATTTCCTAAGGAGATTTATCCCAAATCTAGCCGAGCTAATAAGAATGCTAAATAACATGTTAAAGAAGGATTCCAAGGTAAAATGGACTTTAGAGGCCAAGCAAGCCTTTGAGGGCATAAAATCTGCCTTAACCCAAGCCCCAGTCCTCACAAGTCCTCAATTTGATAAGGATTTCATCATTTTTTCATTTGCATCTGAACACACCATTGCTGCTGTCCTTTTGCAAAAAGATGATCAGGGAAATGAAAAGCCAATTGCATTTTTTAGCCGAGCCCTTAGAGATGCACCCTTGAAGTACCAAATCATGGAGAAGCAAGCATATCCCCTTGTTAAAGCAATCAAAGATTTCAGAATTTACATTTTATATTCACATGTGATTACTTATGTACCAAATGTTGTTGTAAAAGACATATTAACTCAAGAGGGCATAGAAGGAAAAAGAGGCAAATGGATTGCCAATATCCTTGAGTATGACATTGAAATAAAACCCACCAAGCTGGTAAAGGGACAAGGTTTAGCCAAACTGATGTCCGAAACCAATTTTCAAGCCTTAGACATTAATCAACTAGACAATGAACAGGAGCTGGCGACTCCACAGATCAGTCAAGATTTTTTGCAATCCCCATGGTATGCTGATATATGTTCTATATTATTAAACCTGTGTGCTCCCCCAGGGTTGTCCAGAACCAAAAAGAGATTTTTAAAGATGAAAGCATCAAAGTTTTGTGTTTTAGATAGTGCCCTGTTTTGGAAAAATCATGAAGGAATATTGCTGAATTGTCTAACTATGAATGAAACTGACAGTGTCATGAAAGAATTCCATGCAGGGGACTGTGGAGAGCACTTATATTGGAAGTCCACTGCTGATAAGATACTAAGGGCTGGTTTCTATTGGCCCTCTTTGTTTGCTGATGTGAGAAAGTTTGTTGTTTCATGCCACAAATGCTAAATCTTTGAAGGCAAAAGAAAGCTTCTGCCCTTGCCCCTTAAGCCCATTTCAACCGAGAAGCCTTTTCAACAATGGGGTCTTGAATTCATTGGAGAAATCCATCCATCCTCTTCTGGCCAACATAAGTGGATTCTAACAGCCACAGATTACTTTACCAAGTGGATTGAATCCATCCCATGTAGGCAAGCCAATGACTCCACCATCATCCAATTCCTTGAAACCAACATTTTGTCCAGATTTGGCTGTCGTGAGAAGATCATTACTGATAACGCTGTTGCCTTCAAATCCAAGAAAATGATCAGTTTTTTCCACAAATTCCACATTACCTTAGGTCACTCCACAGCCTACTACCCTCAAGGTAATGGCTTGGCCGAATCATCCAACAAGAGTCTGATTAACATCATTAAGAAAGTCTTGGAGGAGAACAAGAAGAACTGGCACAAAAAGCTTGTAAATGCCATATGGGCAGACAGATTGTCAACCAAGAGATCCATTGGGATGAGCCCATATGAGTTAGTCTATGGCATGGATGCCAAGTTCCCCTCTTCTTTGGGAATCCCTGTTATCAAATTGCTGCAAGAGATGCAGGCAGAGCCAAATGATATCCAAAGAAGAATAAACCAAACCATCCATTTGTAGCAAACAAGAGAGCAAGTGTACGATAGAGCTCAGATTTTACAAGAGAAGCTCAAGAAAATGTTTGACAAAAGAACCAAGGCTGAAGATTTCTACATAGGCAACAAAGTCTTAAGATGGGATTCAAGAAGAGGGGACAAAGGAAAGCATGGCAAGTTTGACTTCCTGTGGAAAGGCCCCTTTATTATTTCTGTTGTTCAAGGCAACAACACATATTTTCTGAAGATTTTGGATGGCAGCACAGCTGAAGAAGGCCCTGTTAATGGCCGAATGCTAAAGCACTATCATGATCCTTTTTGTTGAACGCAACACAGCTCTGTATACTATCTGTACATTAATATTTGTATTTTCAACACTTTTTCTTATAACGGGAAAATAAGAGGGAACAACGCAGCAAATTTTGAAGGAAAGATCAAAGAAAGCTCTATTTCAGATCTCTGTTTTTGAAATAATCCCAAAGAAGTGCTCAAGTAGATTTCAATATGTTTACAAGCACCCAAAAGGAAAGAAGCAGAGCTGTAATTTTTCTGCAATTCAGCTCAAAAGGATACTTCATATCAGCTTATAAGAATTCAGTCAAAGGCATTGAGAAGAAGGAGAATTTCAGTTTACAGCAACAAGTGAAGATCAAGGCATTCTGACCTGTTGTTCTTGGCTTTTCATCCTGAAAAACCATCCCCAAGTGGAGCCACTGTTAGCCTCCTATTGCAATAGGTTTCATATTTCATGATTGACTGTTTTACATGCCAAATATGTCATCTTGTCATGCTGCCAGGTTCCATATTTCCAAGAAGTTTCATTTTGGAGAATCATACCATTTTTGAAGAGTTTTACAGATAAGGGAAAGCCAAACAGCTTAATCTTGGCTTCCCTAGTTTTAAATTTCTTGTTTTAGAAGATAGAGAATGAATATCTGTCCAAATAGCTTAAGCTTGGCAGATGAGTAGCTAGGTAGAGAAATGAAGGAGCCCAACTGCTTAATCTGGGCCCTTGGAAGAGATAAGGGTTGATTTTAGATAGGAGGGCAGTTAAAAGAAAAGAAGGCAATCAGGGTCTGCAAGTCTAAATGCACCCATGCAAAAAGAAGAAAAAATGCTAGATAAGTAGGCTGGGTAAGTAGTTTTGTGGTTGCAAAATCAATCTATGTGCTCCATTTCATGTTTTCAAGTGTTATATCTGTTCAGATCACAATTATGAGGCAATTTTTCATTTGGAGGAGCTCAAGTGAGGCATGTCTAACTCCCCCTTCTTCTTATTCCCCAAATCATTCACTAACCTCCCCAAAGAGGTTAAGATCTACTTGATATCTCTTAAGTTTCATCATTTGTCATATCATTGGCCTAAGTAAAGGTTTGCTTTGCTTAGGAGTACTCTTATTCACTCTATAAGTCATTTTTCCCTTTTAAGTAGCCTAAGATCTCTAAACTTAGCGCTTTCTTGTCATTTTGATATTAACTTCTAACATTATTATGTAAATCCCTATCTATTTCCCCTTCCCCTTATTAAAAAGCACTAAATAGCTCCCCTATGTACATATTCCCATACTCTGGCACTATAGCCCTATAACATCAATTTGGGGAAATGCTGAGTTCATTTGGGGCTTAGCATTAGCCTTCCGCGTCCTAACCCTGGGATTAACTTAACATTTGGTTAAGTTAATAACCTCTTTCCTCACCCCTTTACCCATAACATTTCATCATTTTTTCCCTCTCGCGCTCATCATTTAAAGTTTAGTGTTAAAATGTTTGAATAAACATTAAACACCACCAGCGCATAACCCACAAACCCAAATTTTTGACCCCCCCTCCATGTAAACAAATATTAATTTAATATTCGGGCGGGCCCCCAAGTCACAACGAGCCCATATGCTAACATCCCACCAGCTCATAGTTCCGTCCACCGTTGGATCAGGCCCTCCCCATCCGACGGCTCTTACCAATTTCGGAGCCGCCCCGACGTCCGACAGTTAGCCTCCAATAGGCTAGTGGTTTCTCCACCATACGAGAAGACGCGTGTCTCCACACGATTGTATCGGGAGGGCTCTGACACATACCGCCCTCGTACAGAAGGCGGTCCGATAAAACCACAAATCGCCTTCTGTCTCTCTGCCCCTGACGTCAGCGCCATGTCGCCGCTCACGTCACCTCTGCGTCAACCCCCCACTGCTACACGTCGCTTCCACCACATCTGCCTCCGTCCTTACCCCGCCACCGTGTCCTATGCCATGTCGTCACCCTGTCGTACTGCCACGTCACCCTGCCGTACTAGGACCCACCGCTGACGTCATGCTGACATCATCACAAAAAAGGCGCAAAAGGGAAAAAAATCGCGTCAAAGAGTGCCCGAAACGAAAAATAGAGGCAGTTTTTGATGTGCGATTAATCATGCATCGCTAAGAAAAATTGATCAAAATGGAGGGCTTCTCATGGCTCGGCTACCTGCAAAACCCAAAAATTCGCGGGAGGCAACACGATTTCTTCATGTATGTTCATATTCAATCGGTCAGCGCCGATAGCATTCTAGAGGCCACGAAAAGCATTTGCAGCAGCTATTTTTGCCTTGAAAGGGCAGAAAAGGGGCGATTTGACAGTTTCAAGCACATCAAGGGAGAGAAAGTGGCCCGATTCAACTATGAAAGAGTATCAGAGGAAAGATAAAGCCCAGATTAAATTAAAGAGTATCAGTGAAGTGGAAAAGAGTATCAGATCGGCAATATCAAAGCAGGTGAACATTAAAGGCCTCCATCCAAGTCAAAGAAGCATTAAAGGCCATTCAAAGCTTATCAGATCGAGATTAGTGTACATTAAAGCCACCTAAAAGCAGCAGAACCGCCTAAGAGGTACAGATAAAATACAAGGCACAGTTATTACAGAAACACTGCACCGAGCCACCAAAGACACCATATTAACTCATTTTGATGCAGCTGCCTCCAGCTCAGCTCAAATAAATATCTTCTTGCATTAATTTTAGGACAAGATTAGGTTAAAGAACTCATTTCCCTTAGATCTGTTTAAAGATCTACTGTAATAGATATTTTTGGATATTTTCTCTATATAAACCACCCTAATTCATTGTTTAAAGGGTTGGTTGGTTGATAATCCTCATTCTAGACTTGCGCTGTATACTTTGAGAGCTCTGTAATCAAAGACTGCTGGAATGCTTTGGATGAAGAATTGTCTGTTGTGTTATTTAATGGCTAAAGAGTGACTGTGGAATTCCCATGCTACTATATGGCTCAATAAGTGGTTACTTACCTCTGTTTACAGTTTATATATGTTTACACCACCATTGTATTACCATCTAAATAGCAAGAAAGAAGAATAGTTTAGGTTTTTCTTGACTGCACCCTATGCTCAGTTCTTGTTATTTCTATATGTTTTCTTCATAAATGGTTATGAATATGCATACTTAAATGATAATGTTTACCTTGTTTCTTTCACATATGACTGTTATTTAGGAATTCTTGACTGCTCCTAGACAAACTTTCATCCACCTTCCCTCTCTGTTAGCTAATGAAAGATTCTTAGTTGCCTTTCATCTCTGACCTTCATTCCATCTTTATTCCAGCCTGATATTGTTCTATGTGTATCTATCTTGCTCCGTATTCCTCTTGTGACCAAGAAAACACAACAGCAAGCCCTAATCCATGACTCCATGCTGCTGACTTAGTTCGCCGAATTTCATGGCTGCCCATTAAAGGAAGCAATCCTGTAGACATCACTAGAAAGAGTAGCGACTTGGGCCTCACAGAAGCTATGAAGGCCAAATATAAGCTAGAGAAAAGGAAGTGAGGGTATGTAATAGCAAGCATCAAGGACCGAGGGGTGCACATCACCACCCAGCTACTGGCCAGCAAGCTCATGAGGAAATGTCACACAGACGAAGTGCCAGCATCTGTAATTGCGTTGGCGGAGCAGTGTGCAGAAGGGGTCCAGTTCAACTGGGCGCAGTTTCTCTGCGATGAATTTTTGACGAATTGCAGGGAAGCCCAGGACCAGGGTAAGACCTTCCACTATGTGTGGTTGCTCTTATCCATCCTGTTGGTTGTCGGGATCTGTTGCCGAACAGCCAGTTTTTGCCAAGGAGCAGAACCTACCCAAGGCTGTGAGGTACACCTCGCTGTGGGCAACAAAATACAGGACGAGAATTCGGGAGATAAAGGTATTTTGGACATTCGTAGAGGCAATTTTACGAACATGGATCAACTATAGGCCGCACTTGTCCCCGACAATATATAACACTTTACACGGCACGATAGAATTCAAGGCGGATATGCATAACTTGTATATTTGGGCATGCAAGGATCCAGCCCGAGCATGGGAAAAGCTGCCATTCATTGCCACATATGATGCAATCTTTGAAGTAATGGAGTCATGGTCTCTAGAGTGGCGTGCCCCGGACTTGGCGGGACTGGAACAGATCGCGGCGCAGCAAAGGAAGAGGGAGACCAAGCTGCACATCGCGAAGCTGGTAGAAAGAAAGCGTCAGGAACAAGAAGCAGCCACGCAGCAAAAGGTGGCTGAGGTAACAGCACTAGAGCAAATGGTACAAACCACAATCGCACCCACTAAGGAGACCGAGCAAGGCCAGGAAATGTCCACAGAGTAGGACATACAAGGGGAGGTGGAGACACAGGAATGCACGAACCTTACAACAAACTTGACCCAACTCAAGAGGTCACACGTCTAGCAGCCACCTGCGCGCAAAAAGACAAAGACAACGAAAACCGTGGAGGGAACCCTTATTGACAGTAGAAAACCCGTTCGCGATGTCACTAAGGATGCTCTGGCAGAGTTGATGACGGAGCAGACAACTGTGTTGGGGGCGCTTAGAGCGCAATTGCAGGCATTACAGGTGCAACCCCCAAGAATGATGACACGGCACCTTACGGAAGGTATAGTCGAAGCTGAGTAGATGTTGCGTACATGCACAGCGAGCATTTTGGTGTTACCAGAAGGTGTTATCTTAGCAGAAGCCGAAGGTGACATGAGGGGATGGGGGTTGAATGCTGCCACCCCTCCCAGAGAAACCTTATACCGGCTATAGGATGGGGTAACTACTGAGCTTTGTGCCAGGGAGGACCGTGCTCTCCAAGTCTTGAGTGAGCAGAAGGTAAATTTAGAACAGCTCAGCCTGCAATGCGACAACATGGTCGCCCAAAACCAGAGACTAGAACAAGCAGTGGAGGAGGCCTGTAGCAGCATTGCGGAGTTGGTCGTGCCAGCGGCACTCCCTCGACTGGAAGCTGGAGTCCGCAAGACCTAGGAGGAGGCTGCAAAGGTTCGGTTGGAGCTGAACTTGTAGATCACAGAGCTGCAACTGAAGGCGCAGTCCTCTACACCCCCAGAAGTCAGAGAGTTGTGCCACCATGCCATTCAATCGGGGTTGAAAGTGATAGAGCATGATGCATGAGAATACACTGGCTTGTTGGACTAGTCCCTCGTAATGTTCACCTCACTACAAGAGGACCCAATGCTACAGCAATTAGAGACAGAAGTGCGGGCATTGTAGCAGCCCTATGACGATTTTCGGGGAACCACGTAGACGGTCGCCCTTACCCAACGATTGGCCAAGATAAGGGAGGCCCAAGATTTGAAAGAATGGGTGGACGCCACACGCCAGAAAGAAGCAGGGCTTAAAGCATGCATCCAGCCTTAGCTCGAGGAAGCGTTCACGGTCACTGCCATGATCAAAGGGAAGCTAGCCCAGATGTAGGACACATATGCGAAAAGGCAAGAGGACGCCTCTGACATCGATGCATCAGGGCGTTGCACACAATTGATATAGCAGATAGTGGAGGAATATGTGACAGACGTCCGTGAAGCACAAAGGTTTTGGATGGACTCCGAGCAAAGATCGCCACATCGGCCAAGTGACTCGAGACGATTCACGATGTTTGTGTTGGGGGCCTGTTGGGTAGTGGATCCCCCGCGTAACAGTTTTGGGGCTTAAAGCCCACAATTTTGGGATATTGGTATTGTAAATACTCCATGAAGTGCATGGAACATGAGTTGTAATGAGTCAAGTCAAAGGGTAGTCCGCCCGAAAATAAGGTAAAATACTAGAAAGTGAGTCGGCCTATCGATGGTCCGCGGACCATGGGAATGTATAAATAGAGCAAGGCTCTAGGTGTAGAAGGCAGTTTTTGAAGTTTTAGAGAAGATCTGAAGTGTTATGGGTTGTTAACGGTGATATTTTCTCTGAGTCTATAAGTCTGAGTCAAGGGTTGTAGTAGTAGAAGAGGCTCTGCAGCTATGTACGCAAAGGCCTAGTAGAGTTCGCAACAGTGTGCACGGGCCCCTGCAGCTGTGTGTGCAGGGTAGGAAGTGGATTTTAACTGGAAAAGGCATGAATAAAGATAAGTTGGTTTTGGAATATTGCATATCTATTTCTATATTCTGGTTTATGTATCTATTTATGGTTTATAATTGCGCGCATGTCTATTTATGGTAACTGAAAGTATTGGGCCGACTTAATTTAACTCAAGATCTATAATAATACTAAGCACAGAAAGGGTAAATAACATTTGCACTCATCATCCAAGCTACGTGAAGGTAGTTGCACTGAACGGACGGCTGCACGGAAGTGGCGCAACGCGTAGGATTGGTTCGCGAACTTTCCAGACCTCATCAAGACATCCCTGGGGTGCAGAAACTTGGTTCCAGCACCCTCCCATACTACCTCGGGTGAGACCTCAGTCTGTGCTCCACGGACTATTGCCGAAAGGGCCAGTAGTCTCGGGATTTGTTTGGCTAAAACACTTTTGAACCTAGGTCAGGCCCCAATAAGCCAACATATATATATATATATATATATATATATATATATATATATATATATATATATAGACAAAGCATCCATAAACCCCAATCCATTAACCTTGGATTAGAACATAACAATAGTTCCCTTGACCAGATCTACAAAAATCATGGACCAAAAACCATCGTGCCCAAAACCATGTGCGAAATCCATGCATAAAACCATAGGTAGGTCCGCCCACCTAATATAGGGTCCAAAAAAACATTCACGGGGCGCTACCCCAGACCTCATGCAAGGGGGCTATCGCCCCCCTGTAACCCCCCCACACATGGGCTCGTCGTGGAAACAATATAACACAACCCAACAATCCACCTGGATCAATACTGGAAATTACAAATGGATGGGGTTCTTAGTAGTTTCATCTAGTCATCACGTACAAGGAAAACAACACTGACAAGTTTGAAAACAAGATATCAAGGCCACCCAAACCTCAAATTATAGCTTTGGAAATTCTAATGTATATGGAGGCTTTCACCCATGATTCATATAAAGAGGTATACACAGAATATGAGGACTTCAAGGATGTTTTCTAGTAGCTAAAGGGCCATAGATGTGTAAAAGATAATGACAATAAAGCTAAATATCATCTCCAGAATGGGTTACTTTATAATATGAAAGAGCAATGTGTTCCTTAAGGTGAGAAACTGCAAATTATTAGATAGGCTCACATCTCCAAGGTTGTAAATAATTTTTATTTTGGGAAGACACTTTCCAATTGATAGAGACATGTGTACTAGCCATTAATGAGAGAAGATGTAGCATGGTACATTAGAGGATGTATACTTTTTGTACCAACAAGCCCAATGATGAGAGGAATCAAGGTTTATACCATCCCTTACCTATATCCACTTGTCCTTGGGAAAGAATTCCCATGGATTTTGTATGAGGTTCAGAAACAACCATGATGGGATATGACTACTTGTTTGTGGTAGTTTACATTAAAAAAGATGTAAATTATCATGCCTTGTGAAAGGGCCACCAAAGGACAAGAAGCAACAAAATTCTTCTTTGAACAAGTTTAGGTGCACTTTCAGATACTTAGGAGAAACATTTCAAACAAGGGCACTAGATCTCTCAATGCATATTGGCCTATGTTATGGGAGAAGATAGGAATAAAGTTTAAGGGGTATATGGAATTCTATATGTAGATAAATGGGAAGAGAAAATTAGTTGAAATGACTTTAGTGCAATTTTTTGAGAAATACCTAAGACGAAAATTTGATCTATATAACACTCTTACAATAGAGTAGTCCACAGTTCTACTGACACCTTTTGAAACTTGCTTTGGATATTTTCCACCTCACCCTTGGATGTTTTATATGGACAGTAAGGAGGAGTGATGGAGGTCCACATGGGAGATCCATTAAGAATCAAAAAAAAATATTGAGAAGAATAGGCAAATCCATTTACAAGTACATGAAAGGGTAAATAAGTCACAAAAAAATATAAGGTCGAGCATGATCAACACAAATTGGACAAGTCATTTTGAGTGGGAGATAGAGTTTGGCTACAACTAAACAAGGAAATACTATAGGTCCTAATAAGAATATCATGTCTCTATGTTATGGTCCTTTGAGATATTGGAAAAGGTGAGTGGTAACACCTACAAACTCAATCAGTCCCAATGCATGCACATTTACTCAATAATGAATGTGGAGAATCTCAAACTTTATGAGACATCCATGTCAGATAAGGAAGAGGAGTAAGTCCCACCTTCCATATAGGACTTAGAATTAAATACTTAGGTAGATTTGGTATAGGACAAAGTTTTGTAGAAGAGTTCTACAATTAAAACACATAAGTAGAATGGCCTTTGGTGGATTGGCTTGAAAAGATGAATTCCAGGAAAAGCAAAGTGGTACTCAAGAGAGAAGGTAAAGGAAAATTTTCCTCACCTCATTCAATAAAGCTTATGTTGACCAAAAACATGCTTAAATGGGTAAGCATAATCTAGATTAGATCTTTATATCATTTATCATATATCTTGATTCTTTTAGAGTAGAAAAAAGTGGAGGAATTAACTTATCAAGTCATTTAACAACAGTCCTAGTTTGGAGAATTCAATTTTGAAACTTTTAGGAGCCATTTTGAGGAATTAAATGGCATATTTTGGGGTCAAAACTATCTCACTTTAATGTAGGCGCTAGGATGCTAATCTACACTTAAAGTCCTTTCTGAGGGTGTAATAATCACGTTAATTGGAGTTTGTGTGCAAAAATCATGCCTCTTGCAAGTTGAAATATTAATAAAGATTGGATCAATATGTTACTTGTAATCTATCTCAATGATTTTAGAGTTGAAAAATTAAAGGAATCAACTTGTAACATCATTTTTACCAGTGGGTCCCAATTTGGATAATTTGAGTTTGAAACCTTCCAAAGCAATTTTGAGGCATTAAACAATGGTTTTTGGGGTCAAAATTTTATTGCTTTGGAGTATGACCTAAGACACTAAAATGTCAATCAAAGTTTGTATGCAAAATTTATGCCTCATGCAAGCTATCCTATCATGTTGACCACCATGGTATGAGGGGATGTCATGTCAACCCCCCTTAATCATGCATATGGGGCTAACCATGTGTGGAATTTGAAGATGACTCTAGAAGTGTCAAATCCCTAAGTCTAATTAAGGGTTGAGGGAGTCAAACCTTAGCCCTATTTGTCTAGTGGGGTATGTTAAATACTAAACCACTAGGAGGAGCAAGGGTTTCATTCCATCTTATTGTATTATGTTCCATAGTTGAGTAGAAGAAGCACAAAAGAACATGGAGTGGGGAGGAAGAAAGAAAAACATAGGGGGTTAAGATCATTTAGTAGCCTTACAATTCATTGCTCTTAGGTAATTCCATAGAGAGTACCTCATTCTTTATACTTGCACATTTTCCACACTAGAAATAAAAAAAGAGCAAAGTTACCTCACATTCTAGTTGGGTTTCTCCCGTAAGGGTATTCCATGGAAATTTTAGTGTCTATTGTGGATGGTGTGTGTATTTATTTCTCTTCTAAATTTCTCATGTTTTAGATAATTTATTCCTTTAAGCATAAAAATAGAAATAAATAATATGAGATGTAAAGGGAATTAACATTCATATTAAATGTTTTAGTAATTTTATCAAATCTATTGTGACAATATGCTCCATTGGAGTATCCATTACAGTTTACATATCATATTGGTATCAAAGTAGGTTTCTTTGGGGTATTTTGTAATTTCCTCGACCCTATTAAGGCAACACCACTCAATAATATTGCATACATCTCCTTATATTAATTGTGGAAGCATACATGCCCAATTTTGTGATATGTTTTAACATGTCCTCACAATTTAATAATTATGTAATGTAATACTATATGCCATATAAAATTATACTTCATGTATAAAAGCAATTAAATTACCATAGTGAAAACATACATATAGTTATATAAAACCCCATCTAGGGTTAATAGTCACATAAAATATAAGACATGGCATAAATGTTCAAATGCATGGAACACAAACACCATAATACCCAATTTAGGGTTTTACATGAAAATATGAAAACATATGTAAAAATACACAAAAATTATATCAAGGCACAATGAACACTTTTCTATATGAAAAGATATAACTAGCTACAGGCTCTCCACATTCCTCCTAGCCATAGACCGTGTGGTTGATAATCTCAACCATGGATCACCCGTGAGCTTAGGTAGAAACTCTAGGAAACAATTATACATTAAACCACAAACCCTAGCCATGAAACCAAGCCCATCAACCTCAGTCTCCAATTACATGCTCATGTCCCCTTGACCGACACCCAAGTGGCACAACCGAAATCCCTTAGTGGTGCCCACCTTCCAGTGTGTCTTACGATTGGCTAGAATAGTCTCCACCTACAATCCAGGAGGTTTGTTGTTATCCGATGTCTAAGTGCCAACCACTAAACCAAAATAAAACCCCTCAGTCGATGCTAATGCCTAAACTAAGACTCTCTGACTATCTCTGAACCGATTTCCCCACCAGAACTCCATGGCACCAAGCCATAAACAAAGCACCAAGCTCTTAGATCCACCAAGCTCCCTGAAGCCATCAAGCTCACATAAATAATATTTATCTATTTTTATATGATTAATTGAATAACTGCACCATCATCCAGTACAAACTCCACTCCTCAGGACTCACTAGAGCATCATTCACTGAGACTGAATAGTCACCAAATGACATCCTAAATTTCCCCTTAAGGGGATGAATCCATGAATAATTGATCTCATAATCCCCCAAAGTAGAAAGCTACACTTCTTTATATACATGGCTTAATTTCACCATGGGGCACTCCCCAGGGCCACATGGGCCCCAAGGCACACTTGTCACCAAAATAAATACCCAATTCTTTCCTATTATCTCTAGAGTTGCACCCCCCATACTCTTTTCCATGGAGTGGGCTCCATAGCTAGCCTTATTTTATTATTATTATAATATTTGTACAATATAATTATAATTTGGCTCTTCGACCACTTAACCATTAAAGGCATATCAATCTGGATCATTGGCTCCAAAGTATATTCAAACTTTATATCAGCATGAAGGCCTCATAATGTAACTCTGGCTCACCAACCTATCATAAAATGTAACGACTCACTAGCTTAAGTATCACCTGTACATTATTTACATACGCACTTTGGCCTTAATCATGTCATAACTCAGCCCACCAGCCTAACCCTATGGATACTTCCTGCGACACCCTAGCCTCAATATATGCATATATACTTTTACAATATAGGGGTTAGGAAGGGGTATTATATTCCTCCCCACCTTATTTTATGCATTGTCCTCAATGCATGAGATGCCTACAATATGAATTTATTCTCGTAGACTCTCACAATCGATGTCCTCATCCTCGGCTTCCTCTTGGGGCTTCCTCTATGCTTTTGGTGCCCACAACAATTGGATTAGTAGGTTCTTTCTCCATGCCAATGAGCATGCACTTCAACACCACCAACATGATACCTAGAGGATAGCAACCAAATAGCATTACTATCATCTATTGGTTGTGGAGCCTGATTATCTTCCTGATTATTGAGAGGTTTTTTGTTTTAGCTACGTTGGATCCATGTTCCTAATAGGGCGGTTATGCCACCTATTTAATCATCGTCAAGGGGGTCCAGGGGGGCAGCAACGATGAATTTTATGAGCCCCCTCTTAGCGGTGTTGGGGGGGGGGGGAGTGGGGAGTGCTCTCGAAGCTAAAAATAGATGAAAAATTCCTTATAAAATATTGTAATTTTGTAGTCAATCTAGGCCGTTCATTAGGCAGATGATCTAACGGTAGAAATTATGTTTAATTTAGGTTTTTTTGCCCTTTAAGGAAACCCCTTGGTTTATATGAGGGAACTGTATTATGAATGGGTATTATTATTCTAAGTGAGAAAGAGAGAGGAGACTATGTGAGAGCGAAGAGGAAATTACAGCGGATTTGTTAGAGGTTATATCTCTTCATTTTGTCGGATAATATAAAAGGAAGGATTAGTTGTTTCTCCATGGATGAAACCCAAATTGGGTGAACCACGTATATATGTGTAACTTTTGTTTTATGTGTTTATGTATTTTTGTTTCCATAATATTTTGTGTATTTTATTACTCCATTAATTAATTTGTAACAACTGGTATCAGAGTTGAAGGTTTATCTAGCTGATAAACTTGCAGGAGAAAAGGGTTCCTGGTTCGAGTAGGAGAAATGGCAGAGGATTGTAGGTTTAGGGTCAAGAAATTTAATGGGAAAAACTACTAGTTGTGGAAGATGCAGATGGAATATTATCTATATCAAAAATATTTTACCTACCATTTAGCGGAAATACAAAGAAGTCGATGAGTATTTCGGATGAAGAATGGGAGATTATTGATAGAAAAGCATTAGGAACAATACGGTTGTACCTGGCGGTGTCTGTAACCTTCAATATTTTGCAGGAAACATCAACGAAACATCTAATGAGGGCCTTGGTGAAACTATATGAAAAACCCTCAGCCTTGAATAAGGTATTTCTTATGAAGCATTTGTTTAATATGAAGATGTCAGAAGGTGGATTTGTTGTTGATCATTTAAATGAGTTTAATATAGTTACCAGTTAGTTAAGTTCTGTAGGGGTAAATTTTGATGATGAAGTTAGGGCTCTATTGTTTCTGTGCTCATTACCATAAAGTTGGAATGGTTTAGTTATGGCCATTAGTAACTCTATCTCTAGATCTAGTACTTTAAAGTTTGATGATGTTATTGGTCCCATCTTTAGCAAGGAAATGTGACGGAAAATCTATGGTGAGACATCGGGTAATGCTTTGACTGCAGAGACTAGGGGAAGAAAAATAGAAAGAGGAAGGAGCCTAGGAAATTGTAATAATTCAAGAAAAGGTAGATCCAAATCTAGATCAGGGATATTGTGCTCAAAACACTACATGCCACACCTAATAGGAAACATTTTCATGACTATGTTCAAGGAGATTTTGGATAGGTTCGTATGGGTGATGATAAACTCTATAAAATCATTAGAATGGGTAAGGTTTTTATAAATCAAAAAAACGGAAATCAATGGCTATTGAAGGAGGTAAGGCATGTTCCAGATATGAAGAATAATCTAATTTCAATGGGAAAGTTAGGTGGTGAAGGTTGTGTAACTACATTCATAGACAAAACCTGGAAGGTCACTAAAGGAGCCCTAGTAATAGAAAAAGGAGAAAAGGTTGGTATGTTGTATTTATGTAATGGTATTTCTAATTATATTAATTCATTAACCTCTATAGGAGCATATACAACAGTGCGGCATGTTGTTTTGGATTTCTGTGAAAATTGTGTTTATGGAAAGCATAAGAGAGACAGATTTATCATAGTTGGGAAAGAAAAGAATAGTGAAAAATTAGAGCTTGTGCATACATATGTATGGGGACCTTCTCAGGTATCATCTCTCGGTGGATCTTGCTATTATGTTACTTTTATTGATGGTGCGACTAGGAAAACCTCGATTTATTGTATTCAAAATAAATCTGTTGTTTTTGATACTTTCAAGAAATGGAAAGCTTTTGTTGAGAATGATACAGGAAAGAATTTGAAATATCTCAAATCATACAATGGAGGTGAATACTACAACAAAGAGTTTGATAACTATTATTCAGAGCATGGAATTTGCAGAGAAAATATAGTTCCAAGAACACCACAAGAAAATGGTGTGTCAAAAAGGATGAATAGGAAAATCATGGAGTGTGCAAGGTGCATGAGATTGCATGCAAGATTTCCCTTACAATTTTGGGCAGATGTTGTAGATATTGTTGTTTAGCTAATAAGCAGAGGACCTTCAAGTTCCTTGGATGGTGGTATTCTAGAGGAGGCATGGATAGGTAAAAAGGTAAACTACTCATTTTTAAAGACTTTTGTGAAGCCTTTTTCCACATCAATAAAGAAAATAGGACAAATCTTGAGGCAAAATAAAAGAAATGTACCTTTATTGGATATGGTATAAATGATTTTGGTTATCACTTATATGATTATGAAAATCACAAAATCATTAGGAGAAGAGATGTCATATCCAATTAAAAGGTCTTGTATAAGGATCAAATGTAGGGAAAGAAATAGGAAAAGGAAAACAAAGAATACACAATGCCTGATGAGATCATAGAAAAAGTAAAGGTACCTGAAAATTAGAATGATTAAAATAAACTACCACAATAGCAACAGACACCTCGAACACCTGAAACTAGTGTTAGACGATCTACTAGAATAATTAGATCCCCCTAAATGATACTCTCCTTCGTTATATTATGTATTGTTCACTAATTTTGGTGAACCGGAAAGATATGAAGAAGTAATGTAGGTAGAAACCAAGAAGAAGTGGGAGCAAGCCATGGAAGAAGAGATGGAATCCTTGAAGCAGAACCAGACTTGGGACTTAGTCACGTTTCCTACTGGTAAAACAACATTGCAAAATAAATGGATTTACAGGTTGAAGGAAGAAGATGGAGGTAAGAAAAGGTATAAGGCTATCCTTATGGTGAAGGGATTTGCACAAAATAAAGTTATAGACTTTGATGAAATTTTTTCTCCTGTTGTTGAAATGACTCCAATAAAAAATATTTTAAGTCTAGTGCCAGCAGAAGATTTTCATCTTGAAAAGTTAGATGTAAAGATAGCCTTTCTCCATGGGGATTTGGGGGAATAAATATATATATGCAGTACCCACAAGGGTATGAAGTTAAAGGGAAGGAGAAATTAGTGTGAAAATTGAAAAAGGGATTGTATGGCTTAAAAGAGGCTCCAAAACAGTGGTATCTAAAATTTGATAGGTTTATGTTTGAACAGGGTATGCTAGATGTCACTCTGACCATTGTATTTATTTGAAAAGGAAAAATGATGGCAGTTATATTATATTGATATTGAATGTAGATGACATGCTTGTTACAGGGTCTAACATGCAGGAAATAAATGTACTCAAAGGAAAACTGTCAAATTCATTTGTAATGAAGGATTTGGGTGTTGCAAAACAAATCCTTGGTATGAGAATAACTACAGACAGGAAAAATAATAAATTAACATTGTCTCAAATCGAGTACATAGAAAATGTATTGGAAAGATTTAATATGCAGAATGCAAAACCAGTTAGTACACCTTTGGCTTTCCATTTCAAACTAAGGAGATGTGTCCCAAGACTCAGGAAGAGACGGATTATATGTGTAAAGTTCCATGTGCTTTAGCAGTTGGAATCTTAATGTATGCAATGGTCTACATAAGGCCTGATATTGCACATGCAGTGGGATATGTAAGGAGATATATGAATAATCCAAGAAAAAAGCATTGGATGGCAATGAAGTGGATTCTTGGGTATTTGAGAGGTACTACAAATTAAGAATTATGATTTGGTGGTTTAAACATTTCTCTACAAGGATGTGTTAATGTAGATATTGTAGGTGATAGAGGTAATAGGAGGAGAACCACAGAGCGTGTGTTTATTTTTGGTGGAACAAATGTTAGTTGGGTTTCAAAATTACAAAACGTTGTTGCACTTTCAACAACGAAAGCAAAGTATGTTGTTTCTACAGAGGTTAGTAAAGAAATGATTTAGTTAAAAAGGTTTATGGATGAATTGGACAAGAAGTATGAGACCGGTAGGTTATGCAGTAATAGCTAGAGTGCCATTCATCTTGCAAATAACTCACCATTTCATTCAAAGACTAAACATATAAAACTCAAGTACCATTTCATACGGTCAGTGTTGGAAGATTGACAGTTAAAGCTGGAAAAGATACACGCTATCCAAAATCTTGCAGATATGTTAACAAAAGTTGTAACCAAGGAGAAACTGAGATTCTACTCAATTTCAATTCGTATTCAAGTATGATGGTGAAGATGAAAAACAACTAGGTCCAAGTGGAGTCATTGTCCAGCAAGTGAAGCAACGATGAAGTTTACATAATCAGTCTCCAAGTGGGATATTGTTGTGTGTGGAGCTTGATTATCTTCCTGATTGTTCAGAGGTTTTTTGTTTCAACCACATTGGATCCCTATTCCTAGTGGGGCGAAAACACCACCCGCTTAATCATCATCAAGGCTAAAAATAGATGAAAAATTGCCTTGTAAAACATTGTAATTTTGTAGTCAATTTGGGTCATTCATTGGGTGGGTGATCTAATGGTAGAAGTTATGTTTCATTTAGGGTTTTTCTCCCTAGAAGGAAACCCCTCAATTTATATGAGAGAAATGTATTGCGGATGGGTATTATTATTTTGAGCGAGAAAGAGAGAGGAGATTGTGTGAGAGAGAAGAGGAAATTACAACAGATCTATTGTAGATTGTATCTCTTCATTTTTCTAGATAATATAAAAGGAAGGAATGCTTGTTTCTTTGTGGACATAGCCAAAATTGGGTGAACAACATATACATGTGTCTCTCTTGTTTCATGTGTTTCTATATTTGTGTTTCCACAATATTTTGTGTATTTCATTGCTCTGTTAATTAATTTCTAACATTGAAAACAATTAACCTTGATTCATATACACATTTTCTTAATTTATAAAAGAACAACATCAATCATATGCATGCAAGCATTCATCTAGATACATTAACAATTTGCAATTCTCATGTAATGTAGCAATGATGCAAAAATTCATGCCATGATGGCATTCTTGTGCCTCAAAGATGAGGAAGTGTTTCTCCTGCATGCTAACACTATATACCATCTTGGTATACAATTTTTGTATGTAACTCTTGCATATAATCACCTTGAAATCTCACTAATTGTTATTGGTATTCACAATTCATGCATGCAAATAATCTCTCTGCTCACTTCTCCAACCCCTCTGGTTGTCGTTATTCCAATTGCTTTGCATTTATTTTAAATAAAAATTAACTTGTTCAACTAACATAGTTATTTTAGATTCTCCTTGTCACTTGATTGCCAAATCAGTTGTGATATATTAAAATCATCTTGAGCTTCTATTTGATCTAATTCTTGAAGTTTTTTGTCAAGTTCAAGCACGTTCCTCTCCAAATCCCTACTAAGCTTCCTATTTCCTTCATTGTGAAGATTAATCAAAACTTGGACTTTTGTCGAACTTTATTCAAGTCTATTACTAAATTTGTACCAACCTTGTTATGACCTTTGACAAAACCTTGCCATAATCTGTGATTAGTTTTTCCAGACACCTAGGATGGTCTTGTGACCTTTCAAGACCTGCCAAAAGACTTGTCACAACTTGCATACAAAACTGGTCAGAAATATTGTTACTCTTGTTATAACCCTAACATCATATCCGTTAGGGCCTACACATAATTATATTGTGTACATGTTGTAACTTACCCTATATTTTACATTTACATGTTGAAAAAAGAAAGAAAAATATAAAATATATAAGATATATAAAGAAAAAAAAATGAAAAGGGATATAAAAGACAAAATAGAAAAATAAAGAAAAGGAAAAATATAAAAAAAAATGAATAAATCCCAAGAAATATTCAAAAATGCGCTCTAGTTTAATTGTCGCACATTATAATTAATTAGTTGCTTAATTAGTTTAAACTTAATTAAACGACTAATTATAGTTTAATAAAGTTGACTTTTCGACTTGATGTTGTAGAAATTTTGAATAATTTAACACATATTCAATGGAGATTATCCTGATCATGTACTATTTCGGAATACATACACAATACATAAGCTCCTCTACGTTGATCATAAATTTAGCAGCATCAATAACAATAAAACATCAAGAGCATTCACACATTAACACAGTATGTAACCCGGGGAAAGCATCTCGCTAAAAACCCCAACTATCTGTATATTAATGATTGAGACCATGTAACATTACAAAGTACAATGCTTATCACAAGCAATCCAGTACCAGCTCCACCTGTTACACACAATACAGCTAAAATCTGATCTCCAAATCTATTCCACTGCTTGCCTGCCTCCATTGCTCAAAACCTGCTCAAGAATGAATGAGAATGGTTTACCAAACTCGTATTTAACCTCCAAAGAATCACTCACACTGGGAAAGATGTGAGCAGAGGCTATAATACTTGGTATTGGCCAATTCATTGGCATACTCAATCCCTTTGATTGTGCAAATAATCATGCACAACTATAGTCACAACTGATAGCAATCTGATCCTCTAACACCTGTCCCTCCTGAACTGAACATGCACTGACATGCAACTGAGTTAACTGATGTATTCTATAGTTGCATTATGAGTTAATAATTAGTTTAACAACTCATCATTAGTCTATTTATTAGTTAGACTAAATACAACTATTTTAACCAAGTCAAACTAAACACAACTCCATTAACTCCACAATCATCTCCACCAAACTCAACTAATTGAGTTCTAACTGAAGTCATGCATGCAACAGCTCAACTGACCCACAAAGAAAGCGTACTTCCTTCTGACAGCTGCATGTGCCACATCTGTAGCTCAAACTGAAGTTCTCCAAGAGAATAAGATCAAGTTTATAGTCCAAATATTATTATGAGACAATAATATTTGACTTTTCTATTTTTGACAGCCAGTCTAAAAATAGACTTTGATCACTCCTGTTGTGATCACTCCTGCTGTGATCACTCCTGCTGTGATCACTCCTGTTGTGGTCACTCCTACTGTGATCATCCCTATTGTGGTCACTCCTGCTGGGATCCAAAAATAGAACTTGCGCCATAATTTGCCTGCGGGCCCACTTAGTGAAGGTGACTCTTTTCACTAAGCTCCATCATCTTGTTGCATTCTCAACAAGCATTTCTTGTTGCACACTTTTCAACACTCCCTCTCAAAAAGAAACGCTTCCTCTCAAACCCGATCCTGTAACTCTGGAATGTTCTCCATGCAACACATCTGGCCGGTCCACTTGCTCTGTCATCAAAGTCTCTGACTTCTATTGCCTCTGTCGACTGAAAACTCTACATCTCTGTGCTCTTCAGTATCTGACTACTCTAGCCTCTGTCACTTTTATCTCTAACTGCATCTGTGCTGCTGCTAGTTCTATCTCCCAGCATTGCATCCGCACTGCACCTCCCAACTAACCTCCCTGTTGGGCTAGAAACATCCTCTGATGCTGAAGCTCTACCTGCTGCTGACAACTGCTCCCTCTCTGACATCTGCGCTACTGCAACATCTCCATGCATCTTGCAGCATTGCACACCTCTCTGTGCCACCTAGCACTGTGTAAAACACTTTTGCCTCTCGCATTGCTACAACCTACTAGCTGTGCGTTGTCCTGGGATTCCCTGCACTGTTGCTCTCTCTGCCGCTCCATCTGCATCTGTCTCTACCCAATCAATCAGTTCCTGCTACTCCACATCGGGGCTCCCGTAGCAAGGTCTCATCCAAGAGGTTGGGTACCTCAAGGATCCTGCCCCTCCTCCTTGGTACAATCAATCCACATCACCCCACCTCCTACCTGGAGGTATGGCTGCATGCAATCCCTCATCCCACCTGGCTCGAAGTTTCCCCCTACTGGAGGTCTCTGCATGAGTAGATGTCTCTACTTGATCTCCACTTAGCTTCCCTTGTTGTGGCTGCTCCACAACCTCCTGAAGTTGCTGCACCAATCGTGGCTCCTCCACAATTGTGTGAGACTTCTTCTGGCTCTGCATGTCGAGAAGTAATATATGCTCCCTCTCAACCACCAAGTCTCCATCAGTTGCCTCACTGCTCAAGGCTTTGCATGCATCTTTAACCTCAAGAGCATACAGGTTCTTGACCCGTGAACCAATCTGCTTCACCTGTCTAGTGATGATGTGTCTAAGGAAAACCTTTCCCTTACTGAAGACCAAATCATAGCCTTTGTCTTCCAGCATCGTGATTGACACCAAGTTTCTCTTCAGTCCTGGTACATACTTGACATCAGTCAAGGTAAGGCGAGCTCCATGCTCCCTCTGAAAAATAACCGTGCCTACACCTGAGACACTATACTTCTCATCATTACCCATCCCTATGAGTATCTGGAGATCTTTCTCCTCCAAAGTACTGAACAAACTCTTGTCACCGGTCATGTGGAAAGAAGCTCCACTGTCAAGAAACCAACCACTTCCCACCATGGATTAAACCATGCATGCGAAGAGTGTGAAATCCAACTCAAACTATGAAGCAAGTGCCTCACCTTCAGATCCTTCCCCGGATCCCTTCTTGGACTTCTTCTTTGGGCAATTAGTAGCATAATGACCCAACTCATCACAACGAAAGCATCTCACCTTCGCCTTTTCAACCTTCTTCCCATCATTGGAAGAACTGGATTCGGAAAGAGAAACCTTCCCCTTCCCCTTCTTCGCCTTACTCGCTAAGGCATAGTTCTCCTCATCCTGCATGGATGAAGAACTGTCTCTAGTGCTCCTTTTGATCTCCTCTTGCACAAGATCCAACCAAAGTCTCTTCCATCCTGGCAATTTCTCCCGACCATTGACAGAGTCCTGATAGGAATGCCAACTCTTTGGAAGACCAAGGAGAGCTAAGCTCACCAAGTCTTCATCATCGATAGTAACCCACACACTTCCCAGCTCATCTCGACACTGATTGAACTTCGTGAGATACTTGGGCATATTGTCACCATTCTCGCATTGGATGTTTCTGAGTTTATCTTTGAGCGCAAACTTCCTCTGATCGCTCTTGCTTTGGAATATATCTGTTAAAGCCTTCCACATCAGATATGGAGAAGTCTTTCCATGCAGGCTGGACACAATGTGATCCTTCACGCCCTCCAACAGAATCCTTCGACATTTTTCGGTTTTCTTTTGCCAAGCATCAGCTTGAGTAGCATCAGTAGGCTTTGGGACATCCATCTCTATGAACTCCTTCAGCCCGTTATCATCCAATACTGCCTCCATCTTGTCCTTCCATGCAATATAATTCATACTACCCTCAAGGGAATACTCCAATCGCAATCCTGTGAAAGACATCTTAGTTTTGACACCAAGAAAACACTGCTGCAAATTCGAATTCCACCAGCAACCAACTCAACTGCCTCGGATCTAAGATTCGTGAGAACACAATATTTCTTGTACGGAGATCCACTGTATGGGCTTTCACCAGATATCTCACCTTCCAAAAGAAGGATGAATCCAGAGGCTACTTGGCCCGATTACAGACTCTGCCTGAAGAAATAAATTGTAAACACTTTCTGAATAGTAGATCTGATGATCAATACTCGCTTTGATATCCTTTAGAACTTTTCCTACAAATAAAAGGGCTCTGATACCATGTAGAAATTTTGAATAATTTAACACATATTCAATGGAGATTATCATGATCATGTACTATTGCGGAATACATACACAATACATAAGCTCCTCTATGTTGATCATCAATTTAGCAGCATCAATAACAATAAAACATCAAGAGCATTCACACATTAACACAGTATGTAACCCGGGAAAAGAATCTCGCTAAAAACCCCAACTATCTGTATATTAATGATTGAGACCATGTAACATTACAAATTACAATGCTTATCACAAGCAATCTAGTACCAGCTCCACCTGTTACACACAATACAGCTAAGATCTGATCTCCAAATCTATTCCACTACTTGCCTGCCTCCACTGCTCAAAACCTGCTCAAGAATGAATGAGAATGGTTTACCAAACTCGTATTTAACCTCCAAAGAATCACTCACACTGGGAAAGACGTGAGCAGAGGCTATAATACTTGGTATTGGCAAATTCATTGGCATACTCAATCCCTTTGATTGTGCAAATCATCATGCACAACTATAGTCACAACTGATAGCAATCTGATCCTCTAACACCTGTCCCTCCTGAACTAAACATGCACTGACATGCAACTGAGTTAACTGATGTATTCTATAGTTGCATTATGTGTTAATAATTAGTTTAACAACTCATCATTATTCTATTTATCAGTTAGACTAAATACAACTAGTTTAACCAAGTCAAACTGAACACAACTCCATTAACTCCACAATCAACTCCACCAAACTCAACTGATTGAGTTCTAACTGAAGTCATGCATGCAACAACTCAACTGACCCACAAAGAAAGCGTACTTCCTTCTGACAGCTGCATGTGCCACATCTGTAGCTCAAACTAAAGTGCTCCAGAGAATAAGATCAGGTTTATAGTCCAAATATTATTATGAGACAATAATATTTGACTTTTCTATTTTTGACAGCCAGTCTGAAAATAGACTTTGATCACTCCTGCTGTGATCACTCCTGCTGTGATCACTCCTGTTGTGGTCACTCCTGCTGTGATCATCCCTTCTGTGGTCACTCCTGCTGTGACCATCCCTGCTGGGATCCAAAAATATAACTTGCGCCATAATTTGCCTGCGGGCCCACTTAGTGAAGGCGACTCTTTTCACTAAGCTCCATCATCTTGTTGCATTCTCAACAAGCATTTCTTGTTGCACACTTTTCAACAGATTTTTTGTCGTATTATGTAATAAAGGCACTTGTATCAACCGTTGAGATGCTCCCCACCCAGATCAATGGCAAGGGAAGCACTTTAGACCCCCCAACCCCTCCGCTGTTTAACCAGGGGGGGGGTCTGAAATGTTGTTTCAAAAAACACCGGCAATGCAATGTTTTTGCTCCTCATTTATTTCGGACCCCCCCCCCCCAAAAAAAACCACCGTTGATAGTTCCCACTCCTGCCAAAAAGATAAATCCACTTTTCCTTTGCCATTTGTCCACTTCTCATTCAACGATCAATTAACCGTTATCCATCCATTCAATTCCTCGATCGTTGCCATAATAAATGCCCGCTCTAATAACGGGTATCCCTAACAGTTAATCTGATCAGGTGGATATTGGTGGCCACCTGCCAAGTCCACTTGGACCCCCACCATTTTTTCTTTCAGCTTTTCAGTTTCCTTAATTATAGCACAGTTTACTATTTTTAGCAGTTTTTTGGGTCCTAAACTTTCGGAGCCATTTTGAGGCCCAAAACGACGTTTTTTGGGAAAATTGGGAGCAACATTGGTCCATGGACCGATGTTGCTCTTCCCAAAGTTGTATTTCTCGGATAGATCTTTCTAACAAGATAGTGTGCGCGTCAAACGGAGATTGTATGCCAAAGTTACAACCCCGAGAAGTTGATTTACCAATTTACCCAAACGGCGCCCACAGTTTGATGTTTCATCTTCTAGGGTTAGGTTTTTGGATGTTTAGGGTTTTCCATTGTTTCTCAACAATAAATAGACCTTCGAGCCTCATTATAACACATTTCAGAGGCATGTAGCCGCCACATCTCTTCTCAGAGATAAGCTAACATCGCCCTAGCTGGTTAATTTCCATTGTTGTTTGTATGCATATTTCAGTATTTTACATTAATGAAATGAAGTATTATTTCTATTTCATCTCTGTGTTTATGGTTATCTCTGTAATTTGTTGCATTCTTGTTTAAATCTGGATCAGTGGTATCAGAGTTGTCTGCTTTTTCTCTATTTTTCTTTGCATGTCCCCAACGAGGTCGGGATATAAGGAGTTAGGGCTTGAACGGGTCGAACCTTTGCAAGACTAGCCTCACAAATCCCGACGGCCTCCCATGGCAGATGAAAAGAAAGACGAGGGGGCAGGAGATCCTATCAAAATCTTGCTCGAAGAAGCCCTCAAGTGACAAAGGAACGCGATGATGGACAACTTTGCCTAGATCCTTCAGTGGCTACCCAGGGGCCACGCATCGGCTTCCAACAGCTATTCTGGAAAGGACACACCATTTAAGGTACAAGTTAATTTTGAAATCCCCATATTCGAGGGTAAGATAGATGCAGATGCCGTCGATAAATGGTTAAATCTACTAGAGGGTTATTTTTCTGTTCATGATTTTTACAGTCGGGAAAATATTATTTTTGCTCTTCTCAAAGCAGTGCTGCACGTTAAGGACTAGTGGGAAACCTACTGCAAGCAGAAGGATGAAAGTACAGGCTCACTACTTTCAGCCGCACCCACTTAGGATTCATTCTAAGATGACATCAAGGAGCAATACTACACTGTCATAAGCTATGAGGATCAATACATAAAGTGGACCACGCTGCGAAAGGGAAGGGACCAAGACGTGCCAGAGTTTACCAATATTTTCCATACCCTTTGCACAAAGTTGGGTATCAAGGATTCGGAGCAGTATTTGCTACTCAAATACCGCAACTGTCTGCACAAGTACATCCAGGAAGAAATAGAATTCCTTAACATCCCCTCGCTCAGCATGGCATACCGATATGCCGTCAAGGTTTGTTATAGATCTAAACTGATAATATATGATAATAGAAATAAACCCAAAAATAACAAGATCTGAATATAGAAATGCTTCACTTTATTAATCAAACCCTTAAGGTAGGGCAACACCGTACATTCACTCTTTAAGGAAGGAGAACACTCCACAAGCCATATGACTGTTCATACAATATTCCTTGACATCTCTCAATGGGGAGCCTCTAGCCTCTATATAGGCCTCATACATACAATACCATGTGTCATTACCATGGTTCCCTCAATACCATCTATCTAATACCATGGGCTTATTACATTATTGCTAACTACTTGTGGTCCCTTACATGATATGGGTTAACCACTTTATTTATTACTATGGCCCATTCCATTATTACATTATTCCCTTGGGTACCTCCCTTTGTACCCCATAGTATCCCCCCTAGGTATGCTACAAGGTCGAGCAAAAGTTTAAACAGAAGAAGCGAGACTTTGGATCTGCGAATCTGAAGCAAGGGAAAGGTGCCCCCAAATTGCAGAACAAAAAACAAATCCAAGGCGCAGTGGCCCAAGACAACCTGCCAAAGCTGCAAGCAAAGAACAGAATCATGAAGCTGAAAAAGGACACGGGAAAGTGGTGTGAGTTCCATAAGAGCTCCACTCACAACACAAGTGAGTGTCGGGCCAAGCAGTCATTGGTGGCCGAGCTAAAGGTTTCAGAATTAGATGCACGTTTTGACTCTGAGTCAGAACCCGACAAGGGGAATGACAAAGGGAAGCTGATTATCGATGCGAAGCCCAGCCCCACCATTTCCACCACGAAGATCTAGAAGGAGGAACCCGAAGATCCAGAGGAGGAGGAGCGTCTCTTCCACTCCCAGATGTGGGTAAAGGGCTCCCCGCTACAGTTCATTGTCAATAGTGGGAGCCAAAAGAACCTCATTTCGGCAGAGGTCGTGAAGCGGTTGGGCTTACCAACCACAACACATCCACAACCGTACACCATCGAGTGGCTTCACCAAGGATGGGATCTTCACGTGAGCCAGGAGTGTCGCCTTCCATACAACATCAAGCCCTTCACTAATTAGGTATTGTGTGACATTGCTCCCCTTGAAGTTTGTGATGTATTATTAGGACAACCATACTTGTGGAAGCGACATTTTGTATATGAATCAAGGCCCCATGATGTTATTGTTACTTTGGGAAATAAGTTGTATAGGATACTGTAGGTAGCACCACCTACTACCATCTCTTTGGTTATTGCAAAACAATGCAGTAAGCTCGTTTCCAAAACCGGGAAATTTGTTGATACACCCTCATGGAAAGAAGAAGACGGTGGCCATGACCTCCAGACAGGGCCCCTCCGCACGAAAACTACAGATGGACAAGGTCGTGGAGGAGTATGAGGACATATTCACCTCCCCCGCAGGGGTTCCTCTACATTGTCAGGTCAAGCACTCCATCGATCTGACCCCAGGTGCGCCACTGTCCAATGGATCAATCTATTGGCACTCCATTCTGGAGAATGATGAAATCAAGAGGCAGATTCAGGAGTTGCTGCAGAAAGGTCACATCCGTCTGAGTTCATCACCTTGTAGGAGCCTGATCATGTTGGTACAGAAGAAGGATGGGACTTGGAGACTCTGTATTGATTATCGGGCGCTGAACAATATCATTGTCCGTAATAGGTACCCGATCCCACGAATTGATGACCTCCTGGACCAACTGAAGGGGGGGAAATATTCAGCAAGATCGATTTGAAGTCAAGATATCACCAGGTACCAATCGAACCCTCTGATGTGTGGAAGACTTCCTTCAAAGCTAAGGAGGGCCTTTTCGAATGGTTGGTTATGCCTTTTGAATTGATAAATGTTCATGCAACCTTCATGAGGCTAATGCATGACATCTTGTAGCCATTCAGCAACTCATTTTTAGTGGTATACTTGGATGACATCCTGATCTTCAACCAAAGTTGGGAAGAGCACCTCCACCACATCTGACAGGTTCTCCAAACACTGCGGCAACACAAGTTATGTGCCAATTTGGAGAAATGAACTTTTGGCATGACCCAGGTTCAGTATCTAGGACATATTATTGATGAATAGGGGGTGCATGTGGATCCAGCCAAGATCCAAGTCATTTGGGATTGGTCATCTCCAACCACTCTGACATAGCTCTACCGCTTTCTAGGTCTTGCCAACTTCTACCATAGGTTTGTGTTGGGATTTTCTCATATCACTTGGCCCTTGAGTCAAGTCACCAAGGGAGGAGCGAAAGCAAAATTATTTTGGTCTGAATCTCAATAGAAGGCATTCATAGAGTTGAAAGATCGCCTCTGCACGGCACCAGTTCTTGCATTACCAGACTTGCAACAACCATTTGAGGTCGAGACAGATGCCTCTGACTATGTTATTGGGGCAGTCCTTACTCAAAACAGACATCTAGTGGCATATCACAGTGAGATACCTTCAGACACAGTCCCGAAGTATCCCACTTATGACAAAGAGATGTATTCCATTGTGCAGGCCTGCCAACAATGGAAGCGTTACATTTTGGGGAAAGAAACCGTCATCCACACAGACCACCGACCCCTACAGTTCATACAGACCCAAGGGAAATTGCAGAATGATCGCCATCAGAAGTGGTACACATACCTACAATAGTTCCATTTAAATATCAAGTATAAGAAGGGCAGCACCAATAATGTTGCAGATTGCCTCGGTGGACCACTGATCATGGTGTTAACCACTATGCTCAACTCTTGTGGGCACGAGACTTATGATTAGCCACTTCTCTACAAAAGCGACCCAGAATTTGGCCACACATACCAGACACTCTTGGAGGGTCAGCATGTTCCAAAGTTTCACCACTAGGATGCCTTGTTATGCCACCTGGGTCACCTTTGTGTTCCTTCAAGCAAGCATTCCAAGATGATTTGGGAAGCACATTATAGTCAGGCTGTTGGGCATTTTGGGATCAAGAAAATGGTGGCAGTATTGTAGAAGTATTTCTATTGGCTGAATCTTTGACAAGATGTTGGGAAGTACTTCAGATCATGCACTGCCTGTGCCATTACCAAACCAACCATCAAGAAGCAAGGCCTCTATACCCCGCTGCCTACCCCTAGTCGACCTTGGGAATCCATCTCCATGGATTACATGTCAGGCCTTCCTTCCACTAAGAATGGAAATTATTGTGTTTTTATGGTCGTCGACAGGTTCTCCAAGATGGCCATTATGGCGGCCTGCAAGAAGAATATCACAGCAGAAGCCATTGCTAAAATCTTCTTTGAACGAGTGTGGGTACACTTTGGGATCCCACAATCTATCATCTCAGATCGGGATAGCAGGTTCCTAAGTACATTTTGGTTCAGTGTCTGGTCGAAGTTGGACACCAAACTCACTAAGTCCATAGCCTTCCATCCTCAAACTGATGGCCAGACAAAGGTTGTCAACAGGATGATTGTACACATTCTGCGTATGTACAACTCAAAACATCCATGCACATGGGACAAGAGCCTCCCCTATGTTTAGCACAGCTACAACCGGGCTCTCCACAGCTCGACTGCCCACAACCCTTTTCAGGTGGGCTTGGGATTCCAGCCACTATGTCTCATTGATGTGGCCATGCCATTTGCATCTACTCATGTAGATTCAGCTCATGTCTAGTCCGAAACAGATAAGGAAAACAGCTTCATTGAGCACATCCAGCATATTTTCCAACAAGTCCATGACATTCTAGAGAAATCAAATGCCAAGTACAAGCAGTGACATGATCAACATCGGGTGCCACACAAGTTTTAGGTGGGCGACAAAGTCTGCTTGCATTTGCAAAAGGAACACCTTACCGAAGCCTATCGGAAACCTAGACCACTCTGATATGGCCCTTACACCGTTACAAAGATTGTGGGAGACAATGCATTTGAGCTCAACATTTCCCCATTCCTTCGCCTACACCCAGTGTTCAATGTGGAGCACCTTTGGCCATACTTTCCACCATTACTAGACACATCCGAAATTGCAGAACAGCTCACACCCACAGAGTTAAATCCAGATTTCAAGGAACAAGTTGCAACTGATCGTATCATGGACACACAGATCAAGCATACTTGCCAGTAGAATATCCAAATGTATTGAGTTGTCAAAGCAGACCAACTCCTTCACCAGGGCAAGTGGCTCACTAGGGACCAAGTTCAGCAGAAGTTTCCTCATCTCATGGAGGAACTCAACACAATGGAGACGATTGCTTCCTAAGGGGGGAGGAATGATCCAGGTGGATATTGTTGGCCACCTGCGAAGTCCACTTAGACCCCTACCATTGTTTCTTTCATCTTTTCAGTTTCCTTAATTGTAGCACAGTTTACTATTTTTAGCAGTTTTTCGACTCCTGAATTTCCGGAGCCGTTTTGAGGCCCAAAACGACGTTTTTTGGGAAAATTTGGAGCAACATGGGTCCATCAACCGATGTTTCTCTTCCCAAAGTTGTAATTCTTGGATAGATCTTTCTAACGAGATATTATGTGTGTCAAACAGAGATCGTATGCCAAAGTTACAACCCCGGGAAGTTGATGTACCAATTTACCCAAACGAGGTCCATAGTTTGGTGTTTCATCTTCTAGGGTTAGGTTTTTGGATTTTTAGGATTTTCCATTATTTCTCAACAATAAATAGGTGTTCGAGCCTCATTGTAACATAGTTCAAAGGCATGTAGCCGCCACATCTCTTCTCATAGATAAGCTACCATTGCCCTAGTTGGTTTATTTCCATTGTTGTTTGTAAGCATATTTCAGTGTTTTACATTAATGAAATGAAGTATTATTTCCACAGAATATCTGTGTTTATGGTTATCTCTATAATTTGTTGCATTCCTATTTAAATCTGGATCATAATCTTCCCATTTTAGAAATAAACATATGGTTTGCTATTGTTTCTTTTACACATTTTGTTTGCAAAGCTGCATGTCCAGTATCAGTACAACCAGACCAGCATCAAAAGTGCTTCTTTAAGCACTACAGAAACTTGTTAATTACCTGTTAAACATCACCCTTACCAGATTATACCTTTAGTATGTCTTCAAAAGGAAAATATAAAATGATAGAGGAAAACCTAATGATACCCCCTGTCATAGATTTAGATAGACTACCCCTAGTTAACCAGGAGTATAAAATCATTGAAACCCAATGTGAGTTCAACCTACATGAACTACACACTTGGGCCAAATAGAAATTTCTTGATGCCAGTGATGAATTGAGCATGTGTGACTCCTTGCTGCCTCAATTCATCCTTCCTCGGACCCATTTCTTTCCATAATTTCTAACGTGGTGCCATTTCAGATACATCCTAAGCCAAAGAGCCATTATTGCTCAAAATAATGATTTATGTTTACAATATCGCCATAGTCAATATGACAAATGCTTCAAGTAAAACCTTCAACCCCTCTACACCCTTTCTCTATACATTCCCTCATGGAAATCTATAAGAAGCTCACCTTTCCTCAAAGAGCTAAGATTTTTGAAATATTCTTGCTTGAAAATGCAGAATTACCTAGAACAAATCCTCCATACCCCTTTTCAATGTTCCCAGCAATGAACTGATCGGTGGGTTGATGGGATTATTTTAGGATTTTTGTCAGTGTTTTCAGCAGGTGAAAAACCCTCCATGATCTTCAATTACAGTGAGTTTTTGTCTGAAGCAATACATGATCAGTTCTTAAAGTTTTCAATAGAAGGATCTTCAAATATTAGTATGTTCTTGTATACCTATTCTTATTCCATCGAGCAGATAAATTCTAGTTTCAATTACAGAAATTAGATGAGCAGGCTAATCCTCAATCTATTATTCATTGGACTTCCTTGGTAAGGAAGAATACCAATGAATTCTCCTTCCGTGATTACACCAATCAGTTTTTATATATGGTCTCATGCTTGCTCAACAGTGATGTTGTTCCTAGGATTTCCCCTTAAATCAAGATACTTCTCCACCTTAGCGAGCAAACAAAGACTGGACATTGGTACTTGTATCAAAACTACACATAGATCAGAGTATACGGATGTGAGCTTCCTCCATATAAGCTGCCTCAGTTTTTACCAATTAGGATTTTTGCATTAGAGTATATAAGGCAGATGATGAACATAGATGAGTTGCACTTTTTGTCAGCTAAGAAGAAATCTCAGTTTAAATTAAAAGCTTAGATTGGACCCTTTATTTGTAATACTAGAGCAGCAGCAAAAGAAGCAGACCTCCTTTTGAAACAAATGAAATTTAAATTAAGTTTTACCTGGTCATATGATCCCTTGGGGATTATTTCTAAGTTAAGGGTAGAACAAAAAACTACTCCTTATACCCACACTCTTAGACCAGAGATCGAACAATACATGAACCAAGAGGAGTGGTGGGAAAATACATTGTAGGAAGCAGAGGATCAGGTTTTCATTTCTACAATTGCAGAGACTCCAGTACCACAGGAAAAACATCTTAAAAGAACAAGGGAAAGTATTTATCCTCTAGTTTCAAAAATTCAGCAGACGGACTTCATAATGTACAAGAAGAAGAAAAAGAGCCCTCTTGAAGACCCATCTCAGGAAGAGAGTTCATAGCAATAAACCACATTATTTTTAACAGGTCCTTATACTGCAACATTCCCAAGGGTTGAAGAAATTTTCTCAATCTCTCATGTATCTTCAGTCACTCAGGATCCATTAGAATTAGTTCAGATAGGAGAGATAGCTCAGACCACTACAGAAAAAAGTATATTTGCTAGGTACAAGTAAATTAAGAAGAAAAATGAGACACTCAAGGCCACCACTTATTTAGAATTCTGGAAGCAAACTTCAGCTTCCCAGCACATGCTTCTCTCAGTATTAGTATCTAATGCTGCAGCTAGAAAATAAATGTCATAATATAGAAGCTAGTATTTGTAGGTTTTAACCCCGTACAGAAATTACCTACATATGAATTCTAAAACACAGAAAATAAACAATGCGAGAGCATAACACATAAAACACATATACACAAAGATTTTCCCCTGGATCCCAAAACCGGGACTACCAGCTTGTTTTTTCATTATGTTCCTTCCAATGTTACAATACATATTTATACATGCTGAAGCATCCAATACCATGGACTGAAAACCATCACATCCAAAACCATGGACCGAAAACCATCACGTCCAAAACCATGTGCGAAAATCATGCACAAAACCATAGGTAGGTCCGCCCAACCCAATATAGGGTCCAAAAAACAAAATTTTCTGAGGCACTGCCTTGGACCCCATAGAGGGGGGTTACCTGCACCCCTAAAACCCCCTGTGACCCCCTAGCTACGCAATAGGTGCAACGAGTGGGGGGCTCCACCCCACCTATAACCCCCCGATTAACTATGTGGGCTAGTTGTGGAAAGAATAACACAAACCAACATTCTCCCACTTGTTGTTTTCTTTCCACAGGGGGCCACAAGAGAGCTTAGTCATTTATCCAACCCTGCAACGCCTATTGTTTCTCTACACCAAGAGAAATTCTCAGAGCTCACAGATTTTGTCAATGCATCTGCATTATTCTTCAAAGTGTCCACCTTTACCAGCAACACCTTTTTGCCTTCTATCATATCCCTCACAAAGTGATACTGAACATCAATGTGCTTTGTCTTTGAATGGTAAGTAGGGTTCTTTTCCAACAAAATTGCACTTTGGCTGTCATAGTCTATCCTTATAGCTCCCTGTACTAACTCCATACTTGCACACAATCTTTGCAACCAAACTGCTTCCTTGCTTGCATGAGTGGCTGCCATGTATTCTACCTCTGTAGTTGATAGTGCCACTACAGATTGTTTCTTACTCATCCAACTGACTGTACCTCCAAATAGGTTAAACACATACCCACTTGTATATCTTCTCTGATCCAAATCTTCAGCCCAGTCCACATCAACAAAGCCATGGATATCTAAAACTCTGTCGAATCCTACTCTTCCTTGGTAGCACAAACCATAATCACTAGTACCACGCAAATACCTGAAAACACGCTTCTTTGTTGTCCAATGCTCCTTCCCTAGTTTTGACTTAAACTTGCTCAATACTCCCACTGCATGTGCAATGTCTGGTCTAGTACAGACCATCGCATACATTAAGATACCGACTTGACTTGCATATGGAACACGGTACATATCCTCTTCCTCTTCTTGTGTCCTAGGACACTATTCAATACATAACTTTACACCTACAGGAATAGGAACCTTCAGCGATTTACTATCCTGCATATTAAACCTCTGCAATATTGTCTCAACATAATTCCTCTGGTTTAACCATAGCTTCCTCTTTTCCCGATCTCTTTTAATTTCCATGTCCAAAATATAGTTTGCAGCACCAAGATCTTTCATGTCGATTTTGGAGGACAATTGGGTCTTCAAATCCTGGATAATTTCTTTGTCATTTCCAACCAGCAACATATCAACCACATACAAGACCAAATAAATCTGCTTTGCTTTTGGTGAAGCCAAGTCCCTGTATAAATGTATCAAATTTCTGATACCACATCCTTGGTGACTGTTTTAACCCATACAGAGACTTCTTTAACTTGCATACCAGTTCTTTCTTACCCTTGACCGCAAAGCCTTCAGATTTCTTCATGTAGATCTCCTCTTCCAGATCCCCGTGAAGAAATGTTGTCTTCACATCCATCTGTTCTACCTCAAAATCAAAAGCAGCAACAATAGATAAAAGTAATCTAATAGAAGTTACCTTGGCAACAGGAGAAAAAATATCACCAAAATCAATTCCCGACACCTGGGAATAACCTTTTGCTTCCAATGGCGAGCTTTGTATTTCTCCACCTTTCCTTCTACATTTGTCTTCTTCTTGAACACCCATTTGTTGCCAATGGGTTTCCTTCCAGCCGGCAACTCCACTAGATCCCAAGCCTCATTTTTGTGCAAAGATGTTATTTCATCAACCATGGCCTCTTTCGAGAGTTTCCATCCTCTGAATCAACTGCTTCCTTCACAGTTCTGAGATCATCATCAGTAATAGATAAAGAAAAAATTGAACAGAAAGCAAATGGACTATACCTTTCTAGATGCCTTCTTTCTCGAACTGATCTTCTCACACCCGGAGTTTGTGGCTCTTCATCTTTTGATTCCTCCTCTGTTGTAGAGTCTGATTCTTCCTCCTTTAGCTCAAACTCTATCTTCTCAAGTTCCTTTGGTTGGACTTCATGTTTAATAACATCTTTCATCTCTCTGAACACCACATCTCAGTTGTACACAACCTTCCTTGTTACCCAAAGCTTATAACCCTTTAAACCATCCTTACACCCAATAAAGATGCACTTTTCAAATTTACTATCCAGCTTGGTTTGTTTCTCCTTTGGAACATGTACATATGCATCACATCTAAATACCCTCAGATGTGAAAGAGAGGTTTTCTTACAAGTCCATACCTCTTGTGGAGTCTTATCCTCCAACGCTGATGAAGGTGACTTGTTGACTAGGTAACATGCTGTCTCCACCACCTCTGCCCAGAATTCCTATTCTAACTCAGCACCACTGAGCATGATTCTTTCCCTTTCCGTCAATGTCTTATTCATTCTTTCTACAACTCCATTTTGCTGAGGTGTATATGGAGTAGTCTTCTGCCATGCTATACCACACTTCTTATAGAATTCTTCAAATTCCTTACTGCAAAACTCTCCACCGTTATATGTCCTCAACACCTTTATCTTCTTCTATGTCTGGTTTTCCACCAGAGCCTTAAATTCTTTAAACCTATCAAAGACTTCAGATTTCTTATTAAGGAAATATATCCATGTATGCCTTGAGAAGTCATCTATAAATGATACATAGTACACAGACTTACCCGGTGATGGAACCTTCACAGGTCCAAACACATCACTGTGCACAAGCTCTAATATCTGTTTCTCCCTCTTACCACCAGAGGGGACTCACCCGATTTTGCTTCCCATATACACAATTTTCACAGAAATCAAAATCTAGAGAGCTATTACTCATACCTTTGCCATGAAGTATTCAAAGGCCCTTCTCTCCAATATGTCCAAGCCTTTGATGCCACAACATGGTCTTCTCTCGAGAGACCACTAGATTTTTTAGTCCACTTTCAGGAACCACGGAACTGTTGCACCCATCAACAATAGTGCTACCTTGCAGCTTGTACAAAGTTCCAATCCAAACTACCCGCATCAATACCACTGCTCCCCAAACCATCTTGCAGGTGTCCTTCTCAAACACTATTTTTACACCTGCATCATCCAACTTGCTTACAAAAATCAGATTTCTGGCCAATGCAGGAATATGTAGAACACCAAGAAGTGTTCTAACCCTTCCACCTTGCAACTTCAAATTTACTTTTCCACGACCAACAATTATAGCCTTCCTATCATCCCTTAACAAGACATCACCACCATCATATTTCTCATACTCGCAGAACCACTCTCTATGGGGAGTGAAGTGAAAGGATGCACCTAATTCAATCAACCATGCCTCATGATCCACAAGTGTACTTGAAGAAGCCAAGTACACATCCCCACCTTCATCTGAGGTTATTTTTGCCTTTGCAGAAGGAGCATCATTAGATCCCTTTCCTTTGTCAGGAGCTTTAGATTTACAGTCCCTTTTATAGTGCCCTTCCTTTTCGCATTTCCAGCACACCACCTTTACAGGTTTTCCTAGAGATTTAGATCTCCCACTCGATGACTTAGTTTTGTTTCTATTCTGGGACCGTCCTTGTACAGACAAGGCATCACCATTCTGACTCTCCATATTTTTTTGTCTCATCTCCTCCGTCAGCAAGGATGAGACTATTTCATCAAACTGCAAGGCAGTTGCATTGCTACCTATTGCAATAACCATACTATCCCATGATTCTGGTAGAGAACACAACAAACTAATTCACTTATCTTCATTTGAAATTTTGATATCAATAGACGATAACTGACTTACCACAGTATTAAACGCATTTAGATGCTCTTTCACCGAGTCTCCATCTTTCATCCTCAGGTAATATAGCTTTTTTCATAGGAACGGTTTATTCACCAGAGACTTAGATTGGTACAAAGTCCCTAACTTGTCCCACAAAGCCTTCACCGTAGCTTCCCCTGATACATTCAGCAATACTGAATCTGAGACACACAATCGTATTGTGCTCTTTTCCTTCCGATCCAATTTCTTCCATTCTTCATCAGACACTCTTGTTGGTTTAGTACCCGGATCTACCACGATCCACTGATCTTTATCCACCAACAGGTCCTCCATCTTGAGTTTCCACAACTCAAAACTCTGACCATTAAATTTCTCTATCTCTATCACTCCACTGCTCGCCATCTTCTTTCACCACCAGAATCGATCTCGCAGATCTCCCACTGAACAGGGTTTACCACAGGCCCGAGCGAAACCCCTCAGCAACAAAGGCGCCCCCTTGAAGCCAAAACAGCTCTAATACGAAATGTAGGTTTTAACCCTGTATAGAAATTACCTGCATATGAATTCTAAAACACAGAAAATAAATAATGCGAGAGCATAACACATAAAACACATATACACGAGATTTTCCCTGGATCCCAAAACTGGGACTACTAGCTTGTTTTTTCATTATGTTCCTTCCAATTTTACAATACATATCTATACATGCCGAAGCATCCACTACCGTGGACTGAAAACCATCCCGTCCAAAACCATGGACTGAAAACCATCGCATCCAAAACCATGTGCGAAAATCATGCATAAAACCATAGGTAGGTCCACCCAACCTAATACTAGTCATGGAAAGAATAACACAACCCAACAGTATTCAAAAATTACACGAAAAGTTTATTTTTCTACATTAAAAAGGACTTCCATGTTTAAGAGGAATGGCAGACATTCTAGTTCCCCTCGAACAATACCAGCGCAAGTTGCATGTTATAGCTACAAACAAATCCAGAGTTGCTAATATTAAGGGAAATATTATAGGGAAATCCCTTATTAAAGGTTTGAGTTTTGATTTATTGATGAAACATGAAATCAAACATATGTTCGTAGTAAAACCCACTTTTCAGAAATACACTAAAGTGGATGAAACATACATAAAGTTAATCAAATATTCCATTCTAGATGAAGAAACATTGGAAAAGATTTGCCAACTCATTGACTGAATAGACAACAGTTTTCAAGTAGAAAACAATAGGTTTTCAGCAACAAGATGTAGGTTTTAGGAACAAAAGGACAGATGATCATTAAGAGCAACAGAACAACAACATTTTCAGCCCAGTCATTACTAGAAGCCTCGAATTTAATGCCAAGAGGCCTAAGAAATTTTATTTTCCTATTTTGTAGTCCGATTTTGATAAAACAGTTTTGAAATATTTGTAAATAAATCTTGAAATTTAAATCAAGATATTTTTAGAAAAGTTGTATAAATACTTTGTAGATCAAAGTATAAAGGGTTGAACCATTATGATAAACTCTTGAGCAGACTTGTAATCCTCTTAAATTATTTTCTGAAAGTAATAGAAGGGTTTGGATTCATCATGAAATGACTTATGTCCCAATGAGTAATTATATGTTATTTATATTTTCATTTTTGTTTAAATTTGTATATGTTTGAAATTAATGGGAATTCTGGGTATGATAAGATTGAATTTCAATTTAGCTGAAAGCCCCTACGAAGTTATAATCAATTACAGAGAATAGTTAATTAGACTTTATGTTTTAATCAACTCCTCTACATCTTTAAATTGACACTCCCCTTTAAGCTTTAAATGTATTTTGTTTGCCTGTAAAAGGATTTTAAATGCATCATCTGTATATGACTAGTTAAATAATATGTTTGAAGATTTAATGAATCATATATTTTCTTTAAGTTCAACTGTACACATCTCTTCAAAGGTAAATTTTGTTAATATGTGAAGAGTCGGCCCTTCTAATATATCATAAGTAATTAAGAAATTGCACCTATTTAACAATTTACAACATTGGTCATCCAAAAATCCAAAACAAACAAAACATTTTAGATGCTCTGGTATAATTCCTTAACCTAGAATTATCTACAGAGGTACAACAGTACCTATCAAGAACTGTTAAGGGGATGTCATAACATGTGACATATTTGTTACCATCCCATGATAACACTCGTTATAACCCAGTATACCCAATTAAAAAACCCATTAGAAACCTTGTTGTTGACCTACTCCAACCTGTGTAGAATATCTGTCAAGCAACTTGTTATAGACTTGCTACAACCTATTATATCCTACAATACATCGGTCACTTACATGTGACTAGTTCACCATTTGTAACATGTGTACCTGCTATAGCCCTGTCACCTACTTGTGATCAACTGGTACAACTTGTTACCTACCTAAATCAAATTCACTTCTTGAAACCTTGTTTAGAACCTATCAACCACGTATGACCAATCTATTAGTAGTATCTTGATATCCCTAGTTACAATCCCACCACATCTTGTGAGATCTTATGGCATCTGGATGGTACTTTTGATCACATCTTATTATAATTGTCTTGTGCTTCTCACATGCCTATGACGATCCTATCAAGTAACCTGTAATTTACCGGTAGGAAATTTATTATACCCTTTATGTCTTGGGTATATCACCTATACCTAGTTATGTCATCTACATCTCTACAACATAACTTACATGTGAGGTTGTTACAATACCTACCCAACTTTTAATTAACTTGTCATATTTTTACCATAATCTTGCCCCTCTTTTGCAGCCAACACATTGCTTTTTCAATACGTATTTTATGTCCATGCACAACTATATTAATATACCTTGGATCACCAAAAAAATATTTGGTTGATTATATTTACTAGAACCGATCCTAAACTCTATGATAATTGATAATAATTCCCTGTCCATAAAACCAACAACCAATCCACAAACATTATATTCTTACAAATTTTCAATTCACAAGCCATATATCCAAGTATACAAGAATATAGTATGTAGAAAAACCAACGCTTATCTTTAAGAGTTAATGGAATGTTGACTCCATGACTATTTGAGCCATAAACCAGATCCACCAAGATCCCGGAGCTACTTTGGAGCTAACATAAATACCAAATGCATTCAATTCGAAATGGTTAATTGAATAACCATGCCTTAGTTAGTTATATAATCTAAGCACATGGCTCACTGATTGGTCATTCAGTTACAGAGTCCAAGCTTGGAATTCATTGACTCTCATCAAATTGAGTTCCCTGTAGAACTCCATAGCTATCACAACTACCAAATCCCCAAGCTCTCAAATCCACCTAGGCTCTCAAAACAGGATGCATCGAATCAAGTGTGATTAGCTAAATAATCACACTTCTGTCAGTTTCAGAGTTCAACCTCAAATCATTGACTAATCAATCATTGAATCATGTGTTGCCTTAAGATGCTCCAAGGTCTTACATATACACATATCTGCAATATTTGATGAGTTATCCTCTTGGGCATCCATTTTCCCGTCACCAGATACATATTCAGTATCCTTCACTAGCTAGGGTACCAAACCACAACAACCTTCAAGTTTCTACTCTTTCGGGAACTTTAGGTACCCTTTAGGCCTTGAATAATCCTTTCTGCATTGCAACACATTAATTCATCTTTTTAATTTCACTTGCCCTTTCAGGCTTAGGCATCCTCTTTGTTGATCAACAGTTCCTCAGGTGATCCATCTTGCTAAGGCCTTCACGGGAAAGAAGAATGCAATCCCATTAGGCATGCCCCTCCTTAAGGTGGTTGTCCTAACAACTACATCATCAACAACATAACTCCAAAGATTATTTTTTATATTAATTATTGCGTAGATACCACAACATTTGTTGTCAACCAGCATGAAATCAACAAACCCATGCTTATTAAATTACATGCAAACACTTGCACAGACACACACACACATGTGTGTGTGTGTGTGCACGCGTGCGTGTGCATGTGTGTGTGTGTGTGTGTGTGCGCGCGCGTTCATGCGTGTGTGTGTGTGTGCGCGCAAATTTAACAAGATAGCCATTGAGCAGGAGAATCTTTCTAAAACCTTTCCCCTATATAAGTATATGTATGTATGTATATATTCATGCATCTACATCACACATGCTTATAGATCACATTCAGAATCTTAAAGCAAACAACAGGGGAAATGTTTTAGAAAGATTCTTCTGCTCAATGGCTATCATGTTAAATTTACCAACCACCTATACCCCATATAACTGATTTTCTTACAGTTGTACCTATATCTACTGCCCAATTATATTGATAGTCATTTATCCAATATTTCTTGTACAACTCCCCAGCCACTATTACAAGGCATTAATGCCTTGTAACCTTTCAAGACATTTTCTTCAATATTTCCTACCAATATTCCAATTCTAGGTCTACCATCATGATATTCTAGTCAATAGCTTTCCATTACTGTTAACTTATCAATTTCTAGTTCTTGGGCTCAAAGATATGCCCTTTAGAATGCTTAGGTGAATTGCCCCTTTTCCAACATCTGTAGCTTTTTGGGATCTTTTGTCACAAAATTCCCGATTTCATATTGAAATTCTAGGTGGATAATTGAGACATGCTTGAAAAAACATTTATTTTGACTGGTCATATGTTAAAATATGATTTACAAACTGAAAATTGTGGCCCTCTAAAGTTCAAGAATATTTTCCAATTTCTCTATGCTTGAAAACTTGAAAGTATGCCCACTATTAACAAACCCTGTAGCTGCCCTTTTTCTAGCAAATAGCTAATTGTCTGTGGCATATAGCCCCCTTTACACTGTCAGTAAGTCCTATTGTTTTACTCAAATTTCCTTCAGTTCCCATTGGAGGCAAATTGGATTTGTTGGTTTTCCTTTCTTCCATATGACCAATTGGCTAATCACCCTCCATACTATAGGCCCCTAATATATTTAGGCCAATAGGCCTTTCTTTTGAATCAGTTCACTTTACTTTTTCATCTACCATTTTAGTATGACTCTGACATCTATCCCACTATGCTTACCCAAATATTTTGTGACATATGTCAAACTATAATAGAGAAACAAAACTATGACAGCTGGAGAAATCAAACTATCAAACCCGAGGAGTAGATTTGTTACAAGTGATATGTCGAAGAGAGTGGAAGTGTAACGCCCTGCGGTTGTGTAGCCGGGCGCGCGCGCTTCTCTTTCCAAAAAATTGACTAAGGCATGGACAAACGCGATGGAGAACCAAGTCGCATATATATTATAAGGGTGAATGGCAATCCATTGTTTATAGGCAAGTCGGGCGAACTTGCTGAACGAACCAACCGTGGGCAAACATATGAGATGGGCGCGTTGGGTGGGGCGGTCCCGCACGATGGGCGGGCTGACCACACATAGGGCGATGACATATGATGAATGACGCGGTGAAATGGAGTGAAGGGAAGGTCGGCCGAATGCTTGGCCACTTCGCACGATAGTGTATAAACACTTGAGTTGTGCACTCATTTGGGGCATCAACTTGGCTCATTGCAAGTCAAGTGGAAGTGCGCAAAAGGGAAGAGCGAAGCCGCAGCACGGGCAGCGCACATGTGCTCGCCCGCCGGGCACTCTACACGGGTTTGGCACTTGGTTGAAGATTCGGCTAAAGTATGGTGGAGGGTACGCTAGGGCGCCCACCCGCCGAGTTGGGTGAACAGGTTTCGGTTGTGCACGGGCGCGGTTTGTGCATGGGCGCGCCTGCCCGTTCGACATAAAACTTGTGTGTTGTATATTGTATTTTGGTGAGGTGTTGTGGTGTGACCGTCGTGTGCTCTTGCACGGGCAGGCGCCCAACCTCGTTTATGAATGCCAGTGGAGCTTCGCTCCTGGTCATTGTGACATTTTCTCATATATAATAAAAGAAGACGTTCTCTTGCATATTGTTGATGTTATATTGTTGTTCTATGTATTATTAATGGATTCCGCACATTAATAATGTTAATTCATGGTTATTATGAATTGTTGAAGGCGTAGTTTGTAAAGTTAATCTAACTATGGAAAGCATTGGTAACTTAGGCGGTGCCGCACACGGCCAATTTAAGGAAAAAATAATTGGAGGCGTGACAGGAAGAGTTGAAACCGCGATCGTTTTAAAAGGAGTCACATTCATCTCTTTTCTGGTTTGCAGCCATTGTCATGAGCCACGATCGAGTCCGAGTTGTTGGCATTGAGGAATTAGCGTGATGTGGAAGTAACAAATTTTCACAATAATTATTTATTGAGTGATTTGATTGGGTGAATGTGCACGGACGAATGGGATATGTTCACATTGACAACACTGTTGGTTTTCATATTTTGGTTTATGAGAACCGACTACCAAAGGACTATACATATGATCCTTAGATGTGCTTGAAAACTATGAGCTATGAGCCCTCTTAGCAGACTGTTATCCACATCTCAAAGTTTCCACACAGTGAGCACACCTGCTTTTATATATATGATTTTTCAGTTTTTAATTATTGTGGGAATCCAGATTCGAGAATGTTCGGGAAGGCAGAGCTTACTACACTTACAACACCTCCAAGTTGAGAGCATTAAGTTTCGAATTCAAGACCATACAAGAGATCATTTAAAGAGCAGCGACACATTTAAAACGATAGAAACCCAGAGAAACGAAAAAATAAATTATCATTCACTCATGTTATTAGAGGCAACAAACAATTCATAACATGTCTTATTTATAACATTATTTTCCTGATGAGAACTTTCCTCGATTCATCTACCTTTTTCATGATATATCTCTGCAATGATGAATCTGATGGAAAGTGTTTATCCAACACTTTCAAGTTAATTCTTGTGTATATAGTTGATATACTCTCCTTCAGCATAATAAAGGTGATTTTGCTCTCTCATTTACTGTTAGTTTTGTTTTGTTCTCTCCTTCATTACAATAAATTTTGATAGTCTCGAAATAATTCGTGTATACCCTTTAAATTGAATAAAGATATAACATTTAAAAAATAGTATATAAACTTTGGCTTAAATAGAAAATTTGTACTTTATTTTATAAAAAATAGCAATACTCTAACTACAATGCCAAATCTTTAAATGCTCTCAGTTCTTAAAAATGTTTTTCTCTTAACAATAGTACATAAAATAAAGAAAATAAAGATGTTTTTGAGCTTACTAAATTTGACAGAGAAACTCACTTAGTTGTATTTTATATAGAAACATATCTATATATACATATATATAGGGAGTTATAGGAAATATTGAAAAACAAGACTAGAGTAAAGTTGAAGCTCAAAAATAAGAAAAAACATACAAATATAAGATTTGAAACTTAATTCACACTTCAATTAATAATTAGTAGTAGTATTTGTTATACTCTTGACCTGTGAGAAATTCCATAATAGGAAAACGCGAAGAAATATAACCTAGAACATAGAATAAAATGAGAGAACAACAAATATTTTATTATTCAGAGATAGATGCAATGTTCACTTGCCTCTTTGAGTGGGCAACCTCCAGTAGAGTAGAGCTCAATTACTGTTATAGACATTTTTGTGCATTGCATCATTGAGCATGAAATGTCAATAATCAAGGGATCCAAAGTCCCTAAACATGTTGTTCCTACCCCTAGAGGAACAAGGCCAGCAAACCACAGCACTTAACAAAAGTTCTCCACCTGAAAACACTCAAAAACAAGGCAATTCTGGATCATGTCAACTGCTCCACTGAGCATCTGCGCTGAATGTCAACTGCTCCACTGTCTACCTGCGTTGAATGTCAACTGCAAAGAAGGCTACCTGCGCTGAGCGAGTTTGGACAAGTGGCACAGTCATTCCTCAAGGTGTCAATGCCCAGGAAGCTTCCAAAATGACACTTGGATCAGGGAATTCGACTGGTGATGAGTAAGAGGTTCCAAATCTCCAAGTGGAAGCAAGAACCTCCAAGTGGACTCAAGAACTAAAGTGGGAGAGGACACTAGTTAGCTTCATATCAGCATCAAGCTGACTCATCCTTTCTCCAAAACTCCTATATATAGATCTCTCTCATGAGGTCTAAGGAGGCTGGAATTTAGTATTTGCAAAGAATTGTTGTTGGTTTGTGGTTAGAACTATTGGGTGTGTTATGCTTTGAAAGGAGCTGAAGAAGGAAGTCCATTCTGCTGGGAAGGAGATGCTGGGTTGGAGCCCTATGGGTTGTATCTCTTCCTGAACCCTGTTACTTTCAATAAAGCTATCTTGATTCTTTCCTATATGCTAGTGTATTTTGTGTAATTGCATTAGTATATTTGATTTACTCCTAATCCTGAATCATTTATGAATATGTATATTTGCCTTTGTATTGTGTCCTTCTCTTGTTGCAAGTAGTTGTTCTCTTGTCACAGGTAGCTGTTCTCTTGTGATCTCGTGGGATTCAAGTAGTTGTTCTCTTGATCAAGTGAGGAAGCAAGTAGCTGTGGACACACAAAGAGAAGAGGATCTAGTTCGAGGGACAACCGGAAGATAACGGTAAGTCTGCCGATCTCCTCTCTTTCATATTTCATAAAGGAAGAAATCATGATAGTTGCATTCGTTTGTTGCTAAGGCGCTATCACACCTTAGGTGGATAGGATCGTCCTAAATAGGCATTTTTCCCCACAACAAATTGGCGACTCCGCTGGGGAAGAACTTGTTTATTCATTTCATTTGTGTTTCCGTCATTTGTTTACTTCATAGACTTGACAGCAACTCTTGAACTGCATCTTTCCCGGATGCAAAGTAAAAGTTGCTGCTTTGATCCAGTATGTTGGACTTGTCTATGATTTAAACTAGATCCACAAATGATTTGATTGATCCTTGTGATAGTCTTTAGTACCTTATCAAAGCATCCCTTTGTTTATACCTTGCTTGTGTTTCTGATTTGGCCTGAAACAGTGTATTTTTGAGCATTTTGTGACCCAGAAACCAAGAGAAAAGAGAGTTTCTCTCTTCATTGCAGGCACTGTGAAGGCAGTCTGCATTTCAACGCAGGTCCCGAAGGGGCTACCTGCGCTGAATGTCAAACTGACAGTGCTCTACCTGCGCTGAACCAGTGTGGCCTTGTGCAGCTGGGGTTCTTTGTCCTTTTTGCCCTGTTTTGATCTCTGTTTTTGCAGCCTTTAACCAAGTATAGGTGCTAGTCTGATAACCCTTTTCTTTACCTGAATTCCGCTCCATTTTTTTACAAAAAGATTGTGAATGTTTTTATGTGTTTGTGGCGTCATTTACAGTCTTCCTTTGCATGAGTAAAGTAGTCTTTCTGTAGCCTTTGATTCAAATCTGATTGAAAGTGATCTTAGAAGAGAGTTCTTTGGCTGTTTGTTCAGATTGATTATACTGTTACTTTTGCTTATTGGTTTGAATTTGTTCTTTTCAAAGTATCAAAACGAGTCTTTATTTCGAAAATCGCAAAGTGATTGTAATCTCTTCTACCCTTGTTGATTTCAAAGAAAAGAGAACTTGTTTATTTTGATCATTGTAAAAGCGAATTCAAAGTTGTGCAAAAAGCTTTCTTGGTAGGCATTTATACTAAGAAAGTGAAAACAAACACCTGCATTGTGCATTTTGCATTTGATAAGTTTGCATGTTGGATTTAGGGAAAGTGCATTAGAGTGTGCTGATTGCTCTTTGAGAAAAGATAGTCGCTCTCTTTTCCCTTAGTAGTTAGGATTTTCAAAGTTGAAAGATTGTAAAGCTTGCTTATCATCTTAGACTGCATTTAGGAATTTGTATCATACATCTCGTGGTGAACCTTGAAAGGCAAACTTTAAAAAGATCAACTTAAAATATATTGAATGAACCTAACAACGCTTTGTAACATAACGCACAACATAGAGGTCTAGGCTAGAGACGTGTTCCAGCGTCGTTAAACATAGTGACTGTCGATCTCGAAGAAGGTGGGTGATTCCTCCTGAGAGTCGGTGGCGCTAATACGGATTGTGCTCCCACGTACCGTCGCGTATATATTGGGAGACCCCTATAGGCATATATCTTTTATCCTTAGGAAGCTGTGTCAGCCGCCCTACTGATCGCAATGCAGTGAACACAGCATTCACGAAGATCGACCACCCGTACCGTAAAACATATTCTGTGGTTTTGCGAAAGGTTTGGCACACCCTCTGCCTAGATCTCCAAAGCAGTTTCTTTTGGCCTTTTTCAGACTCTATAACAGAAAAAGTCCATCCGAGCATTTGTCACTTCGGGCTCGTTAAAACATCGAAGGAGACTAGAGTCATCTTTAGCTTTTTCTCGACTCTTTAAAACTGAAAAAGCAAGTTGTGTCTAAAAGCGTCTAATAAAATTCATTCAGTTCGGAAACACAAATTTCCCCTTTTAATATTTTGGTTGATCGAGTAATCCGCAATCGTGGAAGAAATTCAATTGAAACCCCGTCGTTCACGGAGGCTTACGAGTCAACCATCTTTGTCTCCGAAATCGAAAACAGTATGGACAAAGCGAACTCGTTTAACCGGTTCAAAATCTCCTATAAAAGTTAGAACTAGTGTTCCAACTACATCTGAGATTCCGGTTACTCCAAACATTTCTGGAAACCCTGCCTCTATAGAAGAAGTTCAACAGCCACAGAAGGACAGTAATACTGATCCTAGTCTGGGGGCAAATACTTGTATAACTGAACCAGTTCCATCTGTAACCGGTCCAGAGAGTTTTGTTCCTCAAACAACTGTCGCTGTCGAAACAACCACTTCTTTGGCACCAGAAATATTTTACGGACCTGACAGTCTTCCTCTTCCACCGGGTTTGATTGCGATAGAAGAAATTGCAGAGGATCCGCAAGCAAGTACTCCAACTCATTTTGGAGTCGGGGTCACTCTATTTCCTTCATCAGAGGTTAATCCACCACAAGTGGAGGTTCCTGTAGAATCGCTAGGCAATCTATTGGATAGACTTAAAATGTTTGAACAACCGTCATCATCTAGGACTGTGTCAAATGACACAGCGACAGCAGAAGCCCCTGTCGTCACTCCAACAATGTTTGCCGGCATACCATCTGTCCCAACTAGCTCACAACTGCTAGAAGGAGTCCACCAAGGGACTATTTCGACAGTATGGTCTGTTCCAGTTTGTTCATCCGAAGTAATATCCGGCAACTCTTATGTTGAGACTCGCCAAATTGATCCATTTGGAGGTCAATTTGGGCAATCCAGTCCCCAAGGACAATCAATCCCCTTGAGTTCTGGATTGCTACCGTATGGGGGGCAGTATGCCCTTTCATTACCCCCTCCGGGAGGGTACCCATACGGGAGTTCACAACAGTATTCAGGTTATACTGGAATTGCATCAAGTAGTTGGGTACCTATGCTACCTCAACAACCAAGGGTTGTATATTCTATGCAACAGTGTGTACCTATGACGAACATCCCAACCACACCGGCTATTGTAATAGTGTCACAAGTTCAAGCAATGCCTGTTGCATGTCAACCTCAGATTTCTCGGGTTGTAATGCAACAGCCCCTTGACCATGGGTCACAACCACAATCACCAACTGGTGGGGCGACACAGGTCCAAACGGGTACAATTACCCCACACCTTGGTCCAACGGTTAGCATAGCACAACAAAACATGGCTTCACAACCGTGGCTAGTGCAATACCAACAACCACAATTCCAACAGGTATACCAAGGTTCTGAGTAGTAGATCTTTGCGAACAGTGGACAACCGTATATCCAAAACGGTCAAAACCAACCACTTTACAGTGGTCAATTCCACCAACCGTATCAGTCATACCAACATCAATTACATTATGCTGGTATGCAAAGGCCCACTGCTCAAGCGATTCCATCATACCCTGGTTATGCTTCGCCTAACCTGAATCAACAGTTACCATTCGTGGCAACTTTAGAGTTACCCGATTTACACCGGTTAACCAATGATCCAATTGCTTATGCCCCTTGGTGGCCAGCGATTCCTCACAAACTTCCATCTGACATTCCTAAATTCAATGGAAATCCAGGTGAAGACCCATCGAATCACGTGATGACTTTTCATCTGTGGTGTTCGTCGAACACCCTAAACGACGATTCGATAAGGCTTCGCCTTTTTCAGAGGACATTGACAGGTCTAGCGCTAAATGGTATATTGAATTACCTAGAGCCTCGTTCGACAATTTTAGTTCCCTAGGCACGACTTTCTTAACCCATTTTCAATTACCGATAAGGTATGAAACGAGAACAGAAATATTAACCAACTTCAAGCAGACAACTGCCACCCATATATCTTATCATATACATGAATGGCGTCGTCGTCGTATAATGGTTAAAACATGTGTTCCCGATCAGCTGTTAGCTGAATGGTTTATAAAGTCGTTACTTCCTGCTATAACGGAAGATGTGGCAAAGGGGGGAGTCGTAACAGAGGAGCAAGTTATCGCTCATGCACAGTATCTGGACTTAGTTTATACTCAGTCCGACACGCTCTACGACAAAATACCTGACGCCCCTAGACCGTAATTTTCAATTCCTCCTCCTCCAAAATCCAATAGTGACTCTCATGCAGGTGATGGCGTGATTGGCACGGCAAACACGAAATCGATAAAGGCTTCTAAGAAAGCCCGTAAGAATTCGAATCAAAATGCAAAAGAAGAGATTCTTGCTTCGGAAGTAAATGCCGTATCAGCAGATAAAGGCAAAGAAACCCATCAACCAGGAAGCAAGAAGAAACAAAACAAAGGGAAGAAGAAGAAACAGGGTGAGTCATCTCCTGGAAGAAATTCTTCGAACCCTACTGAGAAGGGGAAATCAATTTATCCATGTCAAATATGTGATGAAGAGGATCATTACACAAGGCATTGTCCATTCAAAGTTGAGTTGAAGAGGTTCTTTAAAAGTTCCCAAACCTCAGCTGTGTTAACTGATCCATTTCCCAACCCAGGTCAAAATATGGTTGATAGTGGAAATGCTTCCCCGTCGCAAGTGCTTATGTTGTCGGTTTCAAAACAGCAGAATGATGCTTTGATTTCGACAAGGAACAAAGATTACGGGAATCCTCAGCTGTCGAACGACAAAGGTAAAGATCAAACCAGTAGTTCGACAACAACTTCGAAAGAAGTTGTACCATCCATCATTCCTGAATTAACAATAAAACCGCCAAAGGGAGTAGTACACAAGTCGACATTTAATCCTCGCGCCAGGGCGGCGCAGCATTATAACATAGTGGAAGATTTGGCCCAATGACTCTTGAAGTATTACAGAATTGCCCATCCCAAAGGCAGGCTTTGTTATCAGCTATTGGTGGGGTTGATCCTAAGGATTCCAATCTTGTATCCTTTGATCACAAAGGATACGATCCTCAGTTACCAGCTCAACTAGCTTTCCTTATTCAAGTGAAAGCCCTCAACAAAACTGTTCACAGAACAATTATTGATGAGGGAGCATCTACATGTATTATGTCGATGAGTTGTTGGAAAACTTTAGGATCTCTGACCTTGTCGCGATCTTCGACGACATTGAAAGCTTTTGACGGAAGGACTTATACCCCGTACGGTATCCTTAATAACTTGAAGGTTGAACTAGGAGGAAAAACAGTAGAAATTGATGTTGAGGTCATTGATGGAAATCTTGACTACAACATCCTACTGGGTAGACCATGGATCTATGCCATGGCAGCTGTCGTGTCGACTTATTTTAGGAAGATCGCATTCCCGTTTGAAGGAGGGATTACGGTCGTCGACCAACAGAACTTCCTCCCTAATGGTTCGCAAGTTACAGGAAGCATTCCCATGATCCATGAGAGCAACCATTCGCTTCAAGATATCGGAGTAGGATTATTGAAAGACCCCACATTGATGGGAACTTTCGCGCTACCACCTCCTATTTACATAGGAAATATACCGTTTGTAGCAACCTGCAACATGATATCTTCCACGAAGGTCACGAAAGACAATGTCGACATGGATCATGCAATTGTTTTGCCCCCAAACCCTTTAGAAATATTGTAGCAATCAATACTTCAAGCATGGGAGGCGAACCCAAAGCAACGCTCGTCAAGCGTTTGGGTAGATAGGTCTAGAGAATATGGTACCTCATTAGATCCTTGGTCGAAAGTACATGGGACTGACGAAGGAATCTTACAATCAATGTTAATTGAGGGGGCACCATGGAATGATCACCACCATCGTTCCCTTCTTCCTGAATATGAAGAAGATACTCAACGTGACCTTTATCACCCGTCAGTTTTTGAATTCCTAACAAATACTGTAAATACGGTGGATTCCGAGCGAAACTTATCCAATATTGAAGAGACTATAGCCATAAATATCTCGACTAAAACAAATGTTGTAGAGAACATTTATGTTGGCAAAGGTTGTTCCCCTTCAGAACTGGAGATATATAACGCTCTTTTTCGCGAATTTAGAGATGTCTTTGCTTGGTCATATGATGAAATGCCATGCATTGACTCGAGTATCGTTGAACATGAAATTAAAATGTATCCTGATGTCAAACCCGTAAGACAACGGCTTCGGCAGGTGCACCCCAAGAAAGCCGCTTCCATTAAGGCGGAAGTTGAAAAACTTCTCCATGCTGGATTCATCTACCCGGTTCCTCTAACCGATTGGGTATCGAATATTGTCCCTGTTATGAAGAAACAAGGGACGATTAGAGTGTGTGTCGATTATAGGGATGTAAACCAAGCTTGTCTGAAGGACAACTACCCTACACCCTTCATCGACCAGATAATTGATGAATGCACCGGATGTGAAATCTTTTCATTTATGGATGGATTTTTCGGGTATAATCAAATAAATATCCGCCCACAAGACCAGTCAAAGACTGCATTTATTTGTCCGTGGGGCACATTCGCTTATCGAAAATTACCCTTTGGTTTAAAGAACGCAGGGGCGACATTTCAGAGGGCAATGAATTATGCCTTCCATGACATCAAGAACATTGTTCAACCTTATCTCGACGACCTTCCAGCTCATTCGCGAAAGCAGACTGATCATCTGCATCATTTAAGAGCGATATTTCTACGTTGCCGACACTACAAGATAAGACTCAATCCACACAAATGTGTGTTTTGCATCGGTTCTGGTCGTTTACTTGGCTTTTTAGTCTCTAAGGATGCGATTCGTCTCGACCCCTGCAAGGTTCAGGCAATCATTAATTTGCCTCCACCTTCAAATTTGCTTCAGATTCAGAAACTCCAAGGGAAAGCAAACTTTCTGAGGAGGTTCATTCCAAATTACGCAGAACTTGCTAAAGGTTATACTCGTTTGTTGAAAAAGGATGTACCTTTCGTCTGGGACCAAGTGGCGCAAGATTCCTTTGATGCTCTGAAAGATTGTTTAGTAAAAGCATCATTAATGTACGCCCCGGACTATCAAAGAGATTTTAACCTGTATCTGGCTGCAGCGGATACAACCATTGCGATGGTTTTAGTTCAAGAAGTCGATGGAATTGAACATCCTATATATTATTTAAGTAAAAACTTAAATGATACAGAAAGTAAATATTCTTATGTTGAAAAACTAGTGCTTGCAGCTGTTCAAGCGATTCAAAGGTTTCGACATTATGTCCTCTTTCGGAAAACTACCATTTTGTCAGATTGCAACCCCATGACTTATATACTGTCGCGACAGTTGCTGGGGGGCAAATATTCGAAATGGATAGCAATCCTTCAAGAGTTTGATCTGGAATTTGTAAAATCCAAATCAAAGAAAGCTCTAGTTTTCGCAGAATTATTGTGCGATCTCCCATCACCGTCCAACGATGAAACATCAGAAGAGTCAATCGTGGACGAAAGTTTGTTTCTGATATCTACAAGCGATGAGTGGTATGGAGATATCATAGTTTATCTCCAAACACAAAAATTCAGGCCTAAAACCTCTCACTCTGAACAGAAACGTATACGATACCAAGCAAAAGACTACATGATCGTTGGTGATACGCTTTACCGTCGTGGTATCGATACAGTTCTGAGGAGGTGCCTTACCCATGAGGAGGCCGAAAAAGCCCTGAATGAGTGTCATTCAGGCGCGTGTGGGGGGCATCAATCTAGATATGAAACAGCACAAAAAATCTTACGAGCAGGATACTTCTGGCCAACCATGTTCAAAGATTGCATAATTGCAGTCAGAAGTTGCCATGCTTGTCAAATTTTTGATAGCAAAACCAGAAGACCACCCGCACCTTTACAGCCAATAGTTGTTGTTGGGCCTTTCGCCAAGTGGGGCATCGATTTCATGCAATGTAACCCCACCTCGATCGGGGGGCATGGGTATATTATAGTCGCTGTTGACTATTTTACCAAATGGGCCGAGGCGATGCCTATATTGGATAACACTGGTGAAACAGCTGTCCTTTTCTTTTTCAATCATGTAGTCGCCAGGTTCGGTGTACCACAGGCTATAGTTACAGATCATGGATCGCATTTTCGCAATCACATGATGGTCGAATTAGCTGCCAAGCTAGGGCTATCTCACGACAGCTCTACCCCGTATTATCCGCAAGCCAACGGACAAGTTGAAGCAATCAACAAGGTCCTGAAGCGTATGTTGCAAAGGATGATCGGGGTTCATAAAAGAAGGTGGCACATAATCCTGTACTCAGCCTTGTCGGCTTAGCGAACGTCAGTAAAGAACGCGACCGGGTTCACACCTTTTCAACTGGTGTATGGCCTGGAAGCAGTCTTGCCAATCCAGTGCGAAATTTCGTCGCTTAAACTCGCAATTGATCTCCTCCCCAGAACTTCAGAAGAAGAAGCTCATTTCTTGGAATTAATCCAATTGGATGAAACCCGTCGTGATGCCGCTTTGGCTAACAAAACCCATAAGAAACGAGTCAAAGCGCAGTTCGACAAAAATGTCAAACCCCGTGTCTTCTCAGAAGGTGACTTGGTCTTGCTTTATGACCAAGAATCCGATAAATTGGGAGCAGGTAAATTTAATTCCTTATGGATGGGCCCCTATATTGTTAAAAGGGTGTTAGCAAAAGGAGCCTACGAGTTAATGGATTATGACGGAATTCCACTGGCGCAGCCCTGCAACGGGTTGTACCTCAAGCGTTACTATGCTTAAATAGTAACCTGCATGCTTTTGTTGTATTTTGTTTTCGCTAAAGTATTTGTTCTGGTCGAGTGATCCACCTTTTTTCATTTGTTGCAGATGTCGAACCTTCTGGAGACATGTGTTGGATATGCCGACGGAGCGAGTCGTAGTTCGCGGAACCTATCCTCCACAGCCTGGGCCATTTTTTATCCAAGCGGCGAGTTAGTAAGTTTCAGAGGTGTATGTATTGGGCAATCAACGAATAACATCGCTGAGTATAGCGCGTTGATAGAACTACTCTCTGATGCCATCACACGTGGCATATGCCGACTAATTGTCAGGCTAGACTCACAGCTCGTAATACTACAACTCAATGGTATATATTTCGTTCGCAATCCAGCTATTTATCGCATGTTCCTAAAGGTTAAGATTTTGGAAAGACAATCTGATTCAATTCAATACCAGCATATTTCCAGAAACTTAAACACATTAACCGACTCATTAGCAAATTATGTGTTAGATAGACATTTGCGACATTTATAAAAGAGACACATCATCAATGATTATACATATGGATCATATAACTCAACCATAATAAAACTCGAAAATCAAAATATATATAAGCTGTTTATCGTTCATACATAATGTTCTGTAACCAAGACAAAATCGGTCATATGACCCAAAAACTCAAAAGTGCTAGGGGGCACCCTAGCCTAGTGGTGCTCATGATAGCATGTCACGGCCTGTGCAATCATGCGCAAGAGACGAGTCCATCGTCTAGGCACACCAGTAGTATGCCGCTGCAACTGTAAAGGTAACTCATCGATCCGTACATCCCGAATACCGAGAGTAAGGCTCTCAACCTGCTCCTGCACAGCTGTAAGGGTCTCAGTATCGTCAAGGTCGCGAAGAATAACTCTCCCAGCAGGCTCCACTGCCGGGGCAGCAACTGGCGGTCTCGGACGAACTGCTAGGCGAACAGGACCAACATCTGCATGCACCCAAGAGTATGATTAAAAGTCTTGATAGAATAAAGCACAGAAACATTATGAATAAAAACAGTAAACAGTGATATGGTCAAAGAGTTTACCAATAGCGCCCCACTGTTTGCCATCCGGTAGCACCAAATCCGGATCACCTCGGAAATCCATACCCACATATGGATACTCAGAAAATACCATCTCCTGGCGCTCGAACCACCTGAAGAAGGCATCAGTAAAAGTAATCTGAGGTTGACCAGCATGCCTAGACATGTGATCGACCCACCTCTGCATGCGTGGCTCGGTCGGAGAAGGCAAGTCGAGTATAATATACTGAGACTGCATCAGTGGGATTTTCTCCAAGGCGAAGGCAGTCAGAATAGAACCAAATCCAAAGTTCTTCAGCTTCCCGTCCTTTACCTTGGTCAACTGACTTTTCATCTAAACAAGTACTGCATCACACCAGTTGAATACTTTCGGTTGGAGACACTCCAAGGCGTGCTGCACATAAGATCTGTTGGCAACATGTAGAGCTGCGCTACCGGCCATCCTACCAATGGTATACAGAATAGACCTGAGAGACCTGTCAGTAATCTCACGGATAACAACCTTGCCATCTCTGCTCGGCTGGGAACCTTCCCTGCAATACTGGCGGACATAATCTCTCATGGAGTCAGTCCCTCAGGCCGAACCTGACAAAGAAATGGGGGCACCTCGCCTTGACAATCCAGTCAAGAAGTAAATATCCTCTATGGTCAAGGGGATGAATTTTCCCCTAATCTGGAATACTTGGTTAACGGGATCCCAAGCATCAAGCATATACTACAGCAAAGTGATCTGTGCTCTCATGCTAGAGATACGGAAAAACTTCAGCAGGCCACAGTTCCGCAGCGCGTTCACCGTGACAGGGTCATGGAGGGCAATCATGTCCTCCTCTTCATGTTCTCGTTCTCGCCATGTAAGGGACATTTTGTTCAAAGATCCCTGCAAAACAAACAAGAGAAAGAGTAAGTTCCTGAGTTTGATGAGAAACTGGCGAAAATCCATCAAAAAATGTGCTAAAAACTCAGTTTTCTGAGCCCAACGCAGGCAGAGAGTGTCCTACCTGCGTTGAAGGTCAAGCTGCCTTAAGGCAGCTTGACATTCAACGCAGGTTTTGAATGGGCAACCTGCGCTGAAGTTAGGGCGCCCTGGCAAAACCCCTGAGGCTCAGAAAGACTGGAAAACAGACACAAAACTGAAAAAGGAAACCATGAAAAGAAAGAGCTAGGGTTTAGCTCCTACCTGGTCCAGACGGCGCTGAAAATCGTCCGCAAAATCTCCTGGAATCAGCTGGTGAAAATCAAGGGGGAAGAGGCACCTCCAGAGCTCCAACAAACCAAATTCAAATGAAATGGTAAAATGAGAGGTAAAAACACCTTTTAATGAAACGAAATATTAGGGTTATAATCTCATTTTCATGCAAATATTATTCATTTCTAACAAATTTTGTTGTAGCAATTGAGAATGCAGTACTATCCTTGAAAAGAGAAAAGCTATTTATGGTAAAAATCAAAATTTGACTATATAATCGAGCAGTTTTAGCATAAATTTCATGCTCGTTAAAAAATAAACGCAAGATCCGAGCAGTTTTAACGCGGTCTTCATGCTCGTTAAAAAATAAATATAAGCAGTGAGCAATGTTTCCTCCAGAGTTTAAGCTCATTTTTAACTAAAAAATGAACCTATCCCGGTAAATAACCATTGTGATCGTAAATTTATCAGCCATAAAAGCCTTGGTCGTGTTTGCACCTGCCACCTCCACCTTCATTTGGCCGATCGTTCACCTCCATATGATTGTTTACCCATTTTGAGGAACAGCTGCGAAGAGTGATTTCACTTAGCCATCCTTGTGACACTGCCGTGATTGGAAAATTCCAACCTGTACCTAGAATCAATTGCTATCCCTGTTTATCACTTGTTCCTCAAAAGACGAGTCTTCTTTAAGCTCTTTTCAACTGACTCGTAAAATGTGAAAAGATTGCCGATTTTTGGCCTTCCAGCTCATTAAAGGACCGGAAGAGCTATCCCTCCTCTAGATTTTAATCTTTTTGGACCTGAGGGATTATTGCACAAAAAGATCGAGCGCTTGTTTTGTTCGGCTCGTTAAAGATATCGAAAACTCATCCCTTTTGTATTGTTTTATACTTTTTCAGACTTAAGGGATTAGATGACGAAAAAGGAATTTTGGAGTTAACTTTATGTACCTTTTCAGACTCTCTAAAAATGAAAAGGACCGAGTTATCCTTGTCGTTAGACTCGTTAAAATGATTAAATAGCGACAAACTTGTCTTTAGACGAGAACGAGTTTCCCTATCGCTAAGCTCGTTAAAACATAGCGATGGGCTTGCCCGAAGGGCAGGTTATAGAACAAGCATATGTTATCCTCCTCAAGCTTGACAAAAATAAAGAGGTACTGGTCAGCAATGACTGGGGAAAAATTGGGAAAGATCAAGAAAACTTTGATGGTAGCAGGTCGCTCTTGAACATGACACTTTTCCTCCATATCACATTCGGGTTGGGTTGTTTCATTCACCGGTCACATCACCATGGTCTTTCCATACCATCCATATTTGGGGTAATGCTACCGATCCATCGCATCAGTGTCGCCATATGTTCAAGAGAAGTCGTTCAGAAAGAGTCAACCGGGTCCCATCCACTGCCATACATTATCCTTCATCCATTCATGACCGCCACCCTGAATCATATGTCACAGATTGTTTTCACCTCCATTAAAATCATTAGCTCCGTTCCGTGTCACTGATGTGGGATTCATTAAGGCCCTCCTTTGACGGATCGCTCCTTGTCGACATCAGCTCATTATCCAAGGAGTTGATCTAGGAACAACCCCTTCAGTACTTTGAAGCTTGCATGCCTCAATGGCAAGTTTCTCACTTCCGGCGACAGGTATACATCAATGACCTTCGACCAAAAGATTTTGCATGGTGTTCGACGTCAAGTCCTTTATTCACACCACGTGAATTGTACTGCAGTACCTTGAGGGTCATTATCATTATCGGTGATTCCTCTCGCGCTTGTTAACGGTTTACATCATTGACCGGTAATCAAGCGATGTCTTTCCATGTTCGACTTCAGCGCAATTCTCACATGGATCGACTTGTACTTAGAGTGAAGATCGAACGAGTTTGAAGACCCCGGATCTAGTTTCATCCATCCGGGCTGTGATATATATTCAGAAAAAATAAAGACATTTGACATGTACATCATTGCAGCAGATGATCATCCTACTCAAAGGATGATAATTTTCACCAAAATTATCAGTCTACCATCAGACGATCGTCTGTTCTATGTACAAAAAATGAATTTGTAAAGCTGAGCATGGGAATGCCCGCCTCAGCTAGATCATGAAAGCAGTATGAATCATAATGTATTGTATTGTATTTTATTACAGGTCTCCTCCCAGCAGATGGATGAACTTCGGACCCTCCTGGATAAAGTATTTCACCCGATAAACGGCCTCATACTTTAGGGGGCAACTGTTATAGAAATTTTTGTGCCTTGCATCACTGAGCATGAAATGTCAATAATCAAGGGATCCAAAGTCCCTAAACATGTTGTTCCTACCCCTAGAGGAACAAGGCCAGCAAACCACAGCACTTAACAAAAGTTATCCACCTGAAAACACTCAAAAACAAGGCAATTCTGGATCATGTCAACTGCTCCATTGAGCATCTGCGCTGAATTTCAACTGCTCCACTGTCTACCTGCGTTGAATGTCAACTGCAAAGAAGGCTACCTGCGCTGAGCGAGTTTGGACAAGTGGGACAGTCATTCCTCAAGGTGTCAATGCCCAGGAAGCTTCCAAAATGACACTTGGATCAGGGAATTCGACTGGTGATGAGTAAGAGGTTCCAAATCTCCAAGTGGAAGCAAGAACCTCCAAGTGGACTCAAGAACTGAAGTGGGAGAGGACACTAGTCAGCTTCATATTAGCATCAAGCTGACTCATCCTTTCTCCAAAACTCCTATATATAGATCTCTCTCATGAGGTCTAAGGAGGTTGGAATTTAGTATTTGCAAAGAATTGTTGTTGGTTTGTGGCTAGAACTATTGGGTGTGTTATGCTTTGAAAGGAGCTGAAGAAGGAAGTCCATTCTGCTGGGAAGGAGATGCTGGGTTGGAGCCCTATGGGTTGTATCTCTTCCTGAACCCTGTTACTTTCAATAAAGCTATCTTGATTCTTTCCTATATGCTGGTGTATTTTGTGCAATTGCATTAGTATATTTGATTTACTCCTAATCCTGAATCATTTATGAATATGTATATTTGCCTTTGTATTGTGTCCTTCTCTTGTTGCAAGTAGCTGTTCTCTTGTCACAGGTAGCTGTTCTCTTGTGATCTCGTGGGATTCAAGTAGTTGTTCTCTTGATCAAGTGAGGAAGCAAGTAGCTGTGGACACACAAAGAGAAGAGGATCTAGTTCGAGGGACAACCGGAAGATAACGGTAAGTCTGCCGATCTCCTCTCTTTCATATTTCATAAAGGAAGAAATCATGATAGTTGCATTCGTTTGTTGCTAAGGCACTATCACACCTTAGGTGGATAGGATCGTCCTAAATAGGCATTTTTCCCCACAACAATTACTAATAAGACTCCATGATCTTTCCCTTACTAACTAGGACTATTTATAACTAAATGACCTCCAACAACCTAACGACTAGTGGTCCTTTGCATAACATGGGTTAACCACTTTATTTATTAACTATGGCCTGTTTGCAACTAACTATGGTCCATTTCTTAAATGCAGGTCAACCACTTACAATTATTAATATGGGCTTTATTGACTCTTTAACTAACTATGACTATGACTTGGCCCATTGGACTTATTACATAAATAAAGGGGTTAGGGTTGGACCCTAACATGCCCTTTCCCATCAAAAGCAACCTTTTCCTCAAGGTTTAATCTGCAGAAACTACTGAAGAATAGTGGTTGGCTCCCAGGTCACATCTTCTAGAGAGGTGTCTTTCCACTTGACGAGGAATTTATTGATTGTGAGGTCGTGGAGATGTCTTTCAAAGGTATCGAAGACCTGTTCTGGTTAGAGCCAGAGTGAACCTTCCTCATCCAATTCGGGTAAACTGATTTGAATTCTGCAATTTTCCCCACCACTTTCTTGAGGCATGATAAATGGAAGACTCGATGGATCTTTGAAGTTGGTGGCAAGGCCAGTTTGTAGGCTATGGCTCCAATGCGTTGAAGTATTTGATAAGTTCCATAGAATTTTAGGCTAGTTTCTGGTAGCCCTTTTCTTTGAGAGAAGTTTGCTCATATGGTTGCAGCCATAGGAATACCTGATCCCCTTCTTGAAATGTGTGCTTGGAACGATGCTAGTCTGCCTTTTGCTTCATTAATTTCTAATCTTGATGTAGATTATCTTTGAGATGAGTTATCATGGAAGCATGGTTCTGTAGGAGTTAATCAACTGCTTGCATCTTAGAACATCCAAGGATATAAGAAATAGGTGAAGGTGGGAGTTGTTCATACAAAATCTCGTATGGATTCATATTGGTGGCTTAATAATAGTTAGTATTATACCACCATTTAGCTAAAGGTAGCCATTGTACCCATTGATGCTTCTTTTATGAAGTGAAGCACCTAAGATATGTCTCCAAACATTTGTTGACTACTTCTGTTTGACTATCGATTTGGAGATGATAGGCAGTACTTAGTTGGAGTTGCGTGCCTTGTAGCTTGAAAAGTTCTTGCCAAAATTTGCTGGTGAAAGTGGGATCATGATCAGACACAATAGAAGTTGGCATGCCATGCAGTTTGAAGATCTGGTTCATGAAAGCTTGAGCCACCAAAGTGGGGGTAAATGGTTGGGGTAGAGGGAAAAAATGAGCATATTTAGAAAGTCTATCGACAACCATCATGATAACGGATTAGTTGCCTGACTTTGGGAGACCAGTAATGAAATCCATGGAAACATACGTCCAAATAGAGGCATGGAGTTGCAATGGTTGTAAGGTTCTCAGTAACTTGATTGTTTCTCCTTTGTTGCGTTGACACACATCACATTCAGCTACAAAAGTAAGAATTTCATTTTTCATGCCATTCCAAAAGAAAGAACGATGAGTGTGAGCATAAGTCTTTTGAAAGCATGAATTTCCTATAGTTGGAGATGAGTGAAACTCTTCCAAAATTGAGTTTTGAGGGTGGATGTTCGTGATATAACTACTCGATCCTTGTAGCGAAGAATATCATCCTTCCAAGAGTAGTCGGCTGAGGAATTAGGATCTGCTCTCAAGTTATTAATAAGTTTGGAGAGAGAGGGGTGTGAGAACCATTCCTTGTGGGATTCTTCAATCCAATTTGGTGTGGGAAGAGAGATTAATAGCAGGGTGCTTTCATCCTCAAATTGGTAGGATAAATCATCAGAAACTACATTGTCATGCCCCTTATTGTAAATTATCTCATAATCATATCCCAGCATTTTGGCCAGCCATTTATTTTTCTGTGGAAATTATAGACGTTGCTCCAAAAAATATTTTCGGCTTTGATGGTCCGTGTGGATTTGTAAACTTCACCCTTGTTGTAGCTCCCAGAGACAGCCTTGGATTTCTTACAAGACCAGTGCCTGGGAACATATGTATTTGTATCTTAAATGATTTATAGGGAACTGGAGACATCACTTATGTTCTATATATATATATATATATATATATATATAGGAACTGGGCTGGTTCATTTATCCAAAGAAATGAGACATAATTTCTAGTACTTCTTCACAGGTTCAGATCTCATAAATATGCATAAAAATAGTGGAGGCCAAGTAGTTCAAGGGCTTACAGCTTAATAAGCTTTTGCAAAACATATGAGAGAGGACTAAGAGAATGAGAAACTCATCACATAGAGAATAAGGCTCCAATAATTCTACACTTAACACATAGAGCTTGAGGCACTAAGGATTTCTATACTTATTTGAGTTACAAGCAGAAATAATGGATGAACGATGGACTGAATGATATGGTTCATGTAGCGTGAATTTAAAGAAATGGTTTCAATAATCCATATAGGCATATGCATCAACAGTATTTAGACAAGTGAATCTGTGGTATAATTACAGGCACTTGAATTAACATACCGACACAAATGTATCTTTTATGAAGCTTGAAATATTTCTAACAACAATAATTGCATGAATATAGAGAGGAAAGATGAACATAAAAGGAGATTTAACAAAAGGAACAGATATTGTAATACTTGAAGGGGGAATCACCACCATATCTTTGATATTCTGAAAAAGATCTATGTTAAAAAGAGATACAGTCTTAAAATGGTATGTAGTGTTTTCTATAGAATTTCTGAACCTTTCTTAAGTCTTGTTTTCCCCTATTTATCTGGAGAGGGGAGCAAGAACATTCATTACAACAAAATATCTCTAGTCTAGACTCAGATGTATCAGTCATAAATGGCTCTGTGGCCTAAAAAATATTACAGAATTAAATGCCTCATGAAAGGAGGCACGTTACAGTATAGTAAATAAGTAATACTTAGATAAAAAGTACACAAAGACTCTCCTTTCCCATCATGTGATCATCTATGTTGCAGGAGTTGTTCTATTAGCGGTATGGCTTCCTGCACTGCCTCACTAACCTCTGCCATCTCTACCTTTATTTCATTTGACGCCAACTTCTGGATCCATGTCACAAAAGCTTCTTCTTGATCAGCCCATCTCGTGCTTTGAATGTACCACCTCTTCTTCTTAAAACCACAGCTGTCGACCCATCACACCCTTTAAATCCTTGTCCTACACTATCGGCGCCTTGATGTACCAAGTGATATGTATTACAGTGTAACAATGAGATCTCTCAAGCGCGGGCTTTTATCTCTGAAACAGGCTAAACGGGTGCTTTTTATTTCCCCCTTAGCCCCCCTTTATTATAGCTACTTTTGTAACTTTCCTCATATGACCGGGGGTCGATACCAGGAGCTTAGCCCTTCAAGCGGCTTTCAACAACTATGTGGGGGGCTTTTCCTTTTCGCAATCGTAGCCAGGGAAGAGTATCGGCAGATGAATAAGCCTTCACTTCGTGTGATCGTCGATCACCGATCCCAGGGTGATGTCATCACTACCACGTGTCACCCTATGACTGGTGACACATGTCACCTGGAAATGGCCCCATTTGACCCCTAAAAACGTTGAAGCTAAATGACATGTGCCCACCTGTACTTCCACATCAACGTCTGTATTGCAATGTGTCCTACGTACTGCCATGTCACTAATGATGTCAACTGCCATGTCAGCTCTGAGGACCAATCATATGTAGCCACATGGTTCCCTAAAGGAGAGAGAAAAAGGCTTGCCTATTCCTATTTTTGCATGCATTTCCTTTGTTAATGAATTTCGACCCTCCCTGGCAACTTTGCATTAAATCTCAAGATCGGCGCTTTTCCATGGTTTGAAGTGGTGACCCCCGCCGATCATCATACCGCCATGTGGAGGAGAGAGAATGGGGCAGTAGAACCTTTTTTTTTCCATGCTTTTCCTTAGTTAATCTTTTTCGGCCTTCCCCAGAACTTTTACATTTTATTGCACAATCGGCCTTCCCCGGAACTTTTACATTGTATCGCACAATTGGCACCCCGCACTTTTTTGGAATGAAAACCTCGTCGATAGCTAATTTCCTGGACTTTTCCAATATGTAGGTGCATTGATGCCACGTGGATGAGAGAGAAGGGGGCGGCCCTACCTTGGTTTTGTTCCGCATTTCCTTTGTTAAATCCTTTCGCATTCCCCGCAATGTTACACTACATCACATAATCGACAGTTCGAAGGGATTTTAGGTGAGAACCCTGCCGATCAACCGATTTGTGATATTGGTGATCAAAAGATCACTGATATCGCACATGTCGTTGTTTCGTGCCTGCTGGCTCTGCCAATGGTCAATTTGCAATTGCGATCGGCTCACAGGTCTTGATATGCGTTTTATACTCCGCTCGGACCCGCCGACTACCAATTTGCGATATCGACAGATCATTGTTCTTGCAATCCGCCAGTGTTCCTTACCTTCTATAAAGCCTAATTTGCGATTATGATAAGCCCCCCGAGTCTCGATATGCGATTTTCCCTCATACTTATTCATTTTCTTGGTTTTCAGGACTCTCCAAGTGTAATCTTCAACATGCTTTAACTTCTAATCCATAAGCCCATTACTGGACTTCTATATACCGTTGGAAAGATCTTTCCAAGAACTAGGCAATGGGAATGGTATGATTAAGCTTGATATCTTCTGTGGCTTAGGAAAGTGACTTAAAACTACACTTATTTTGGGTAACCTTGACCAATTGAAATCCACAATGCAGTGAGTGACAACATTGGTTCCAACTGGGGACAGTGCCTTGCTGGCAAGGTGCTGAGGACCTGTAGACCAGTAGCTTTTCCTTCCATTCGACATGGAGTCATTCTTAAAAAAAATATAGTTATGTGAAAACTTTTTTATAATAAACTGAAAAATTCAAATAACAATTTCAAAACACACACAGGATATTTAAAATGAGCAAGAGACAGATATCTCTAATTCGGAAAATAAAATTTTAGGAACTGACCATTTTCAATTAGTTCCATGATCTGGGTGGATGTTGGTGGCCACCCACCTATCCCACTTGGACCGCCAAAATTGTCTCTTTCAGTTTTTCAGTTTCATAAATTGTAGCACAGTTTACTATTTTTAGCATTTTTTCGGGTCGTGGACTTCTGGAGCTGTTTTGAGGCCCTAAACGACATTTTTTGGGAAATTTAGGAGCAACATGGGTCCGTGGACCGATGTTTCTCTTCCTAAAGTTGTAGTTCTCGGATAGATCTTTCTAATGAGCTATTGTACGCATCAAACGAAGATTGGGTGCCAAAGTTACGACCCCGAGAAGTTGATGTACCAACTTACCCAAAAAGGGGCCCACAATTTGGTGTTTCCTCTTCTAGGGTTAGGTTTTGGAAAGTTAATGGTTTTCCATTGTTTCTCAACAATAAATAGGCCTTCGAGCCTCATTGTAACACAATTCAGAGGCATGTAGCTTCCACATCTCTTCTTAGAGATAAGCTACCATCGCCCTAGCTAGTTTATTTCCATTTCTATTTGTAAGCATATTACAGTATTTTACAGTAATGAAATGAAGTATTATTTCCACTGCATCTCTGTATTTATGGTTATCTCATCTCTGTATTTATGGATATCTCTGTAATGTTTTTTGTTCCTATTTAAATCCGGATTAGTGGTATCAGAGCGGTCCTCTTTTTCTTTGTTTTTCTTTGCATGTCCCCAACGAGGTCGGGATATAAGGAGTTAGTGCTTGAACTAGTCGAACCTTTGCAATACCAACCTCGCAAATCCTGATGGCCTCCCATGGCGGATGAAAAGAAAGACGAGGGGGCAGGAGATCCTATCAAAATCTTGCTCGAAAAAGAACTTGAGCGACAAAGGAACGCGATGATGGATAGCTTTGCCCAGATCCTTCAACGGCTACCCAGAGGCGACGCATTGGCTTCCATCAGCTACTCTGGAAATGCCATGCCCTTTAAGGTACAAGTTAATTTTGAAATCCCCATATTCGAGGGCCAGATAGATGCAGATGCCATAGATAAATGGTTTAATCTGCTAGAGGGTTATTTTTCTATTCATGAATTTTCGAGTCGAGAAAAGATTGTTTTCACTCTTCTCAAATTAGCCCCCCACATCAAGGACTGGTGGGAAACCTACGACAAGCAGAAGGATGAAAATACGGACTCACTGTTCTGAGCCACACCCACTTGGAATTCCTTCTGGGATGCCATCAAGGAGCAGTACTGGGATGCCATCAAGGAGCAGTACTACCATGTCAAAATCTATGAGGACAAATACATAAAGTGGACCACACTGTGGCAAGGACAGGACCAAGATGTGCCAGAGTTCACAAACATTTTTCATATCCTTCTCACACAGTTGGGTATCAAAGATTCTAAGCTGAATCTGGTACTCAAATACCGTGGCTACCTACACAGATACATCCAGGAAGAGATGGAGTTCCTGAACATCTCCTCACTCGGCACGGCATACGCTATGCTGTCAAGATCGAGCAGAAGTTTAAACAGAAGAAGCGAGACTTTGGATCTGCGAATTCAAAGACCAAAGGACAAAGCCAAGGCGGGGTGACCCAAGACAACCCATCGAAGCTGCAAGAAAAGGGCAACGACACGAAGTTGAAGAAAGACATAGGAAAGTCGTGTGAGTTCCATAAGAGCCCCACTCACAACACAAGTGAGTGTCGGACCAAGCAGTCATTGGTGGTAGAGTTGAAGGCTTCAGAATCATATGCATGTTCCGACCCTGAGTCAGAACCCAACAAGGGGAATGGCAAAGGGAAGCAAATCATTGATGTGGGGCCTAGTGCCATTGTTGCCACCACCAAGATCCAGAAGAATGAACCCGAAGATCCATAGGAAGTGGAGCGTCTTTTCCACTCACAGATGTGGGTGAAGGGCTCACCGCTATAATTCATTGTTGACAGTGGGAGCCAAAAGAACCTCATTTCAGCAGAGGTTGTGAAGTGGTTTGGCGTACCGACTACATCACACCCGTAGTCATATAGTATCGGGTGGCTTCACCAAGGACGAGATCTCCAAGTCCGCCAGCAGTGCCGCCTTCCCTACAGCATCAAACCCTTCACAGACAAGGTATTGTGTGATGTTACACCTCTAGATGTTTGTGATGTATTATTAGGCCAGCCATATTTGTGGAGGTGACATGTTGTGTATGAGTCAAGGCCTCGCGCTGTTATTATTTCTTTGGGTAATTAATTATATAGAATACCAGAGATAGCCCCACCTACCGCCACCTCTTTGATTGTTGCTAAGAAAGGCAGCAAGCTCATCTCACAGACTAGGAAATTTATTTCTTTCTGGTTCGCTCCCAAAGTAAGGGGAAGATCGTTGCCACATCCATGACCCCTGCCAAGGGTTCCTCCACGCAGCAGCAGCAGCAGCAACAGCAAAGGGATACAGTCATGATAGAACACATGAACAACTTCTCCTCACCCACAAGGGCACCACACAAGTCTCAAGTGGGCGACAAAGTTTGGTTACATTTGCAGAAAGAACGCCTTACCAGAACCCATCAGAAGCTTAAACCACTTCGACATGGTCCTTACACCATTAAAAAATTTGTGGGAAACAATGCTTTGGAGCACAGCATTCCCCCATTCCTTCACTTGCATCGAGTGTTCAATGTGGACCGCCCTCTACCATGCTTCCCACCATTGCTGGACACATTAGAGATTGCAGAACAACTCACTAGGGACCAAGTCTAGTAGATGGAGGAACTCAACGCAATGGGGACAATTGCTTCCTAAGGGGGGGGGAATGATCCAAGTGGATGTTGGTGGCCACCCACCTATCCCACTTGGACCCCCACAACTATCTCTTTCAGTTTTTCAGTTTCATAAATTGTAGCACAGTTTACTATTTTTAGTAGTTTTTTGGGTCTTGAACTTTCGGAGCCATTTTGAGGCCCTAAACGACTTTTTTGGGGAAATCTGGGAGAAGCATGGGTCGATGGACTGATTTTTCTCTTCCTAAAGCTGTAGTGCTCGGATAGATCTTTCTAACGAGCTATTGTACGCGTCAAACGAAGATTGGGTGCCAAAGTTACGACCCCAGGAAGTTGATGTACCAACTTACCGAAAATGGGGCCCACAATTTGGCGTTTCATCTTCTAGTGTTAGGTTTTGGGATGTTAATGGTTTTCCATTGTTTCTCAACAATAAATAGGCCTTCGAGCCTCATTGTAACACTGTTCAAAGGCATGTAGCCGCCACATCTCTTCTCAGAGATAAGCTACCATCGCCCTAGCTGGTTTATTTCCATTTTTGTTTGTAAGCATATTTCAGTGTTTTACAGTAATGAAATGAAGTATTATTTCCACTATATATCTGTATTTATGGTTATCTCATCTCTGTATTTATGGCTATCTCTGTAATTTGTTTCGTTCCAGTTTAAATCCGGATCATTCCAACAGTTCACCATCCAATTTTTCAAGCATGTAAGTGTTATTTCCGCTCTCTTTTGCAAACTTGAAAGGGTCGAACCATAACGGCTCAAATTTCCCATGTTTGCATTTTTCTTCTCGTCAGACATCCCACCTGAGAATGAAATCTCCTTGCTGAAGAGGTATGTCCTTAGCCTTCTTGTCAAACAAAGATTTCATCCTTTACTGGTAGTTTGACAATTTTGTCCACACATGCTCTCTGTTTTCATGAAGCTCCACCAAATGATTTATCCTTCTAGTCAAGGTGCTTGGGTCTTCCTTAGCTTCTTGTAGCAACTTAGCTATTAGCATTGCTAATTGGATAGGGAAGATAGAAACCTTGCCGTATACTAGCTCAAAACGTGATTTCCCAATGGATCGTTTAGGTGTTACTCAGTTAGCCCACAAAGAAAACTTCAGTTGGGAGTCCTAATTCCTTTTATTTTCAAAGATGGTCTTCTTCAGCACCCTCACTATAGTTTTATTTAAAGACTCAACCAAGCCATTTCCTTGAGGGTAGTATGTAGTGGAGTGTCCAATAGTGATATTGAATTTATGGCAGAAGTTGGTGAACTTGGCAAATTTGAAGACTTGTGCATTATCAGTGATAATTTTAAAAGGACACCCAAAGTGGGATAGTATGTTCTCCTCCATGAATTTTATCACCACTGATTCAGTAGCATTTCTAGCTGGGATAGCCTCTACCCACTTGGTGAAATAGTCAGTGGCTGTTAAAATCCATTTGTGTTAGCCACTAGATGGTGGGTTTATTTCTCCAATGAAGTCCAGTCCCCACTGTCTAAAAGGCTCCTCTATGTGCACAGGAATCAGGGGGAGAGGATAAAACTTATGTCTTTCAGCAAACAATTGGCATTTCTGGCACAACCTGACCTAGGAATAAACATCTCCAAATAGTGTGGACTAGTAGAATCCTGCCTTAAGGATTTTATGTGTTGTTGTATTCCAATTATAATGTCCTCCACAGACTCCCCCATGGAAATCCTCAATCACTTCATGGGTTTCTCCCTCAACCAAAAATAATATTAATACCCCCACCGGGTCCTTCCAGTAGAGCTGGTCATTGGATATAATGTATTTTTGTGCCTACAAACTTAGACTCCTATATTTGGATCTATCCATCCCCAAGGGGAAATTTAGGAATAAGAGGTAATGAACTATATTCTTATACCTGGGTGACCCCTCATACTTGACATGGATCTTCTGCTCAACTATTTTAATTCCACTCTGATGATATTCTGGTCTCCCTTCCTTTGTGATCAGGTTTATCCCTAGAGCTTGGCAGTTGGATTCAAATAAAATATTGGCCAACCCCTAGCCTTTAATGTGATTGGTAGGATTTATTTCTAGGTCATGTTCTTGTATTTTAGATATCCACTTGCCCCTCTTTCCTTCGTTTTCTTCTTGCACCAGGATGTCCTTGACTGTAGTCGTTAGGAAGAACGTTGTGATTCACTATTGCAGCACATACATACAAAACACCTTCAAAGCTTGACCAGTGAATAGGCTTGTTTCTCCAATATATTGTATTTCAGCTTCGCATCCCTTAGGAATTGGATGAAAAAGGAAATGGGTTGCTCATAACCTTCTTTATTTTTCTGTAACAGTACAGCAACGATAGTATGTGGAGAGGCGAAAGAAAAGATGTAGAAAGGCACTGAATAGTCAGGGCTTACTAGTACTGGGGCCTCAGCCAAAGCTTCTTTGATTCTAGTGAAAGAATCACAGGGGATAGAGCTCCACTTGACTTCATTCTCCTTCTTAATTATGTACATAATACCTTCGACTATCTCAGCATAGTTGGGTATGAATCGCCTTAAGAAAATTATCCTCCCCAAAAAGGCTTGGACTTCTTTCTTGTTTCTGGGCAAGTGAATATTGTTGATGGCTTTGACTCATTTAGGATCAATATTTACTCCTTCCTGTGCTACTATGTGTCCAAGAAGCTTCCCCTCACTCAGGGCGAACTAAGATTTCTTAAGATTCAAAGAGAGACCATACCTCCTGCACTTCTCAAAAGTGAGCTTTAAATGGAGGATATGTTCTTCATCAGACTTAGAAAAGATTGTGATGTCATCTAAGTAGACTACCACGAATTTTTCTTGCTCGCCTATGAAATCTATGTCCATAGCTCTCTGCAATGTGGCCCCTGCATTTCTCAACCCAAATGGCATGCGGGCATACATGAATTTTCCCCACGGGGTGGTGAAAGTAGTCTTTTTCTGGTCCTTAGGGTGCACTGCCACTTGGTTATATCCAGAGAATCCATCCATTATGGACATTATGGTTTCACCCACTACCTTCTACAATATGTTATCCATCTTGGGAAGATGGTAGTTATCTTTTAGAGAGGCCCTGTTTATATTTCGAAAGTCCACACATAGCCTTATATCTCCATTCTTTTTCCAGACAAGGACCAAATTAGCTACCCACTCAGAGTATCTTAAAGGTGCTATGATCTTGGCATGCAGTAGCTTCCTTACCTCCTTTTCAATGGAGGAAAGTAAGAGTCGGTTTATCTGTCTGAGTTTCTATTTTTATGGCTTTATCCCACTCTTCAAAGGAATCTTATGTTGAATTATATTAGTATCAAATGATTTCAAATCATAATAAGACCAAGAAAATACATCTTTGTAAATTTTGAATAGATCTAAATACCTTTGTTTTTATTGCAAGGGGATTCGTTTGGACAGGCTAATCATTTGGGGTTCCTCCTCTGATTCGATGTTGCAGCCTTCTACTTGCTCATCCTTCTTGGGGGCCATTTGTTTGGAGGCTATGTCGTCTTTATTAAAAAGTATTTCCAGTAGAACAAGTCCGCGGGGGATGGTGTTCCCTTTTAGTTGCAAAATTTTTTTCCCAGCCACTATGTCTTTCCACAAAGTGGCTTCTTGTTCTGCTTCTTCTTCTTCTTGATTGATGGTGAAGTGGGCAAATTCCCCAACAACTTCTATGAATCTTTTCACCTGCTCCTCATCTTCGAATACCTGCTACTATTTGATATTATCAGGTATTGAAGGCATGTGTCTAAATTCTATATCATATCTGAGGAGTGGATTTTGTGGGGACCTGAAAGTGCTTGCAGCTATCGTAAGAGAGTCAGCCATCCTGTTTTCTTTCATGGGAAGAAATTGGATGTTAAAGGCCAAGAATAAATTATCGATTAAGTCCCAAACTTCATTTCGGTACGTCCTCATTCCGAGGAGTTTGGCTTGGCACTGATTTCAAGTCTACCTTACGACCAATTCAGAATCTCCATAGATTGTTAGGCATTCAATATTCATATTTTTTTCCACTTGTAATCCAAGGAGCAATGCCTCATGCTCCACCATATTGTTGGTCACCTCAAACTCCAGTTTGAAAGAGAGGGGTATCAAACTGCCCTCCAGAGACACCAACGATATTCCAGCTCCATTCCCATCTTTTGAGTTTGCTCCATCAAATTATAATTTCCATATTTGATTTTCATTTGCTCGCAAGTGCTCTGACTACCTTGTTAGGTGTACTAATGTTTCCTCTAAGAAGGTCTCGTCCTCTTCTAGGAACAGACAGAAGATTTCACTATCCTTCCGATGCACTGGGGAGTTTTCTGAGCCATTAGATGGGGTCACAGTTTTACAAACCTGTATTCTCTGTACAGCCTCCTTTTCTCACCTCCAAAAGTGGGAACAGTGGCATAAGTCAGATCTAGCTTGATAGATCCACCCACCTTGGAAACCCAAGATCTGGATAAGAGCATGCCAAAACGAGGGGGTATAGCAGCCACCACTATGTCCATTACCACACTCTTCATTGAAATATAAGCCAGGTTTACCACCAGATCATTTATCATGCCTAAGCACTTGACTCTCTCGGAGTCAAAAGAGTACAGGTCCTTGTATGGTTTGGTGATCTCCAAACCCAGTTTTTCCATCACTAATAATGGCATGAGTTTGTGTGAGGCTCCTAAATCGAGCATGCAATTATGCAGCAAAAGGTCATGGATCACAAGAGTCACATAAAAAGGTGTAGTAGAAGGATGCAACTCTTCCACATGCAGCCCAAAAACAACCATTAGCCTCTCCTCTTGGAGGTTTAAACTATCATGGGATGGTGCTGAGGTGGTTGGGTGGATGAATTGAGAGACTTGAGCTTTGTAATTAGGCTTCTTTAAAAGTTGTTGTAGCGGCTACAACCACCCTCCAAAATTTCAACTTAACTTTGTTTTGGAGCCTCCCTATCAACCATCCTCAACAGCATGTCTTGCACTGTTAAGCACATCAACTTCAGTTGTTTCATAGAGTCTTGTCAGCCTTTGCATGCAAGTCTGTTCTGCCTCCTTCATAGGATAATTTGTGGACTTAGTTTCAGTTGCTGGTTGAGCAGCTCCCTCTGGGAATTGCGCAATTCTAGAGGTGAACCAGCCTTCCCTCCAGAAAATGTGGAAACCCAACTGGACACCCAACTAGGCTCCAGAATTGCATAATTCTTCCTAACAGTCTTCCTCTCAAAAATTGTGTACTTCATCCTAGGACAGTTGCTCAGCCCATAAATTGCGCAATCCCTCTGGGACAGCCAGCCCAAAAACTAGCAAAAATTGTGCAAATCATTTAGGCAGCCCGTTGGGCTCAAAAATTGCTCAATGCAATCAGAAAATATTCCTTGAGAAAATTGCGCAGTCTAACCCAGGACCGTTGCTTAACCTAGAAATTGCGCAATCCTGGGAAACAGTCACTTGTTCCTCCTAGAAATTGTGCAATCCCTCTGGGATAGCCATCTCTGCCCAGCTTGGAAACTGCGCAGATTTTCATCCCAGGCTCGCAGACCGATGCATGCGCCTTGAGGTTAATCGGTTCCCTCCGGGACCGAGCAAAACTGATTTGCATGCATGGACTGCTTTTCCCAAGGCATCATGCAAAGGCATCCCTTGATTCAAGAATCTATTTTTAGCAGTTGGAGGTTACATGCAAGTTTCATTTCAGAAACCTCCCACCAAGTGTCGATTTTCCTAGATTTGTGGCATGCATGTCACAACCTCAATTTTATCAAAACTCATCAACCAGATGGTGCAGATCTCATTCCTCACATCCACCTTGCAGCTTTGACATCCCACATTGCATCTAGGATTCTTCGGTACATTCAGCTTAGTTGTTTCGGGGTAAACTTACTTTTCATCTCTTGTGTGGCGTTTCTGTCACTTTTTATGTTTCGCTTTGTGTGAGTGTTATCTACTTGATTTTAGTGAGCGCTTGCTATCATTCTGATATATGTTAGCTTGTAGAAGCATCGTTTTAGATTTTGTTCACATCTCACTACTGTCACATGCATGACATTGTTTTTGCACGGACAGTTGTCATTGCGGTGACTCGCTTCGCACACATGCATGCTTTCCCATTTTATGGATCCTACACTTGATGTTTTCATTTATGATCATTCACTCTTGCTTCACTCATCTCATCATGCATTCAGAATTCTCACGTTTTCAGTCACCCGTCAGCAAGTCTAGGCTGCCTTAGCATGGACCGTGCCTTGCCTAGCTAGCACTACGCATTTCCAAAAGCGAAGGCTTTTCCTTCCCTCCAAAAATTGTGCAAGTCTGGCCCAGCACTGACCTTCGGGCTTGCATTGCGCAATTCTTGGAGGCAGTATCCTGCAGGCCCCAAAAACTATGCAATGCAGTTTGTTGGTTACATGTCACTATTGACAAAAATTGTGCATTCCGCAGATTCAGTCCTAAGCAGGCCAAGATAGACTTTTCATTGCATAGTTACAGTAGTTAGTCAACCTCATGACAACCCGGACTGTGCCTTTCACACTTGGTAGTCATTCTCCCAGCCTCCTGGTGGAAATTGCGCAATCTTCACAGACAGTCACACAGGTATGTTGCATGTCATTCCTCTAGTTTGTTTTGGTCTTCAACTGAAAAATTTCTTGCCATGAGTGTTTCTATGTCTCTAGGTGTCACAGGTGTTCGTATGCCTCTCAGCAACATAGGTACAATGGCTTCCAGGAGAGCAGAGCCAAAGACACTGTTGAAAGCACAACTGGGGATGCAGTTGATCAAGTGTATATGAACTTGCCTACCTATGAAAACATCAAGATGTTCATGGAAAAGGGTATCAAGATGAAATGAAAGTGGCATAACATCGAGTGGTACCATTAGCAGCAGTAGAAGGCAGCACACCTGCATGCGACAAATGCAAGAGGAAGGTTGTTGACAGCACAGAGGCGGAACAAAGTTGCAAGCTCAAGCAGATCCATTTGTGATGAAAGAAACTTTAAAGACTGAGGCTATGAGGTGATGGAACGACATGAAGATCGCGTGAAGACAGAGAGGGCAAGAAACAGAGAAGGAGTTACATGTGTTGAAGCAACAACTCAAGGAATAGCAGGACCTGCGCAGACAGGAAAAGGAAGTGCAGCAAGAACAGGTATAGTAGGGGGCGAAACATGTATAGACAGATGAAACTGCGCCCGTACAAGCAGTCGACTCATCCGAACAGCTGGCACCAAGAAGACAGGGTGAGCAGTCGCAAGAGAAGGACTTTTCTCAAGAGATTGAACAAACACTTGAGCAGATGGATATAGACATGAAGCAACAGGAGTTACAGCAAGACATCGGCCTCATGCCTCACCACCAAGAGGTCAACCCACCAGCTTCACCGGATCCAGAGGCAGATCAAGTCCCAAGCGACCAAGGAGACACTGAAATCCTTGGAGACGATCCAGAAGGAGAGATGCACAACATTTCATTCGAAGAGTCACATCATAGAGTTATGAAATCTCACAGAGTGTCTACTCTAGATGATCACAAATCTCCTGCACATGTTGAGGAATGAGTGATCGTGTCTGACATGCGCAAACATCCAGCAGCATTAGCCAATGCTACCAGAGCATATGCCAAAGCCACTAACTTGAGTGTTTGCTTCTTGATAGATGAGAACGAGCAAATGGATAAGGAGTTACAAATGGCCAAGCAAGGAGGAGAATTGGTTACAGCATTCACCTGAGAAGAGTTCAAGAAGTAAATAATGGATGAAGTATTGTCCCTTGACACAGTCATGCAGGCGTTGTATTCCAAGTACGGTACCATGCATAAGGCAGTTGTCCATCTCAACAGCTGGCAGCAGTGATGTGCTAGGAGAGAACGTATCTTGTCGAACGTGCATGTTGTTGTTGATTTCATGCAAACATGGACAATGAGATACCAGGGAGCCCCATTACACTTGCCAAAGATTATGAAGCCCAGAGTGGTCGAGCTGAAGGCATGCATCTAGAGTTAGATTCTGAACTAAGAAGATCTCCCGCAGCTCATCACTAGTTTGCAGAATTCCCATGCACGGGTATTCAGGAGGATTGTTACAATTCTATTTGGGCACATCACTCCCATCATTCAGATCAGTACTTTTAGGGCTCATCAAACCCTAATTTTGTTGCTACATTCCCTAGACAAGTCATCACATTGAATGCCATCATTCCTGAGAGTTTCCTGGCCTAAAGACATACTGAAATGACTCCTTGAGGGACTAGCATAGCCTTGGTCAGGGGTAAGTGCACTGCAGAGCACTTAGGCCCATTCAAGCTTGCTCTACAGAGAACCTAGGCCCACTTTGACCTGAGTTGGGCGAGATTGAGCGAAATATTCATAGGGTTTTGGGAATATTCTTCCATTCTAGACCTTTCTAGAAGATTCCCACCTCCTATCCTCTCTTATGAGCTTGAAATTGGATAGGGAATGAATCAGATAACCTCCTATTCTCTCATCCCTTCCTCCATGGAAACTAACTCCCAAATTGGAAATCCATTCAATGCCCAATTTATGACAAAACTACTTCCATTTCCCTATAAATTGAGCACTCATCATAGTGATCAAAGGGGCTAGACTTTGAGAATTTGTAAGGAGATATTGTTGGCGTGAGGTTTGAGATTGTAAGCAAGTATTGTTATGTTGCCGAAGTGTTCTTCTTTTGGTGTGATGAAGGATGGAACTCAAGATGTATGAGTGACATGGGATCAGACTTCTTGCTTGTAACTCTTCCTTCTACCCTGTTAGCGCTTGAAATTTCACCTCAGGCTGAGAAAGGCAAACCTCAAGGCTACATCAAACCATTTAGCCTCGTAGCTAGCCCTACGGGGCAGGAGAAGGCTCTCTCCGGTCAATCTCGGTAGATCTTCAATGGGTTGAGATGACCAACAAGGTAACACTGATATTAGGCTAGTAAACTGATCAAAAGGGTTGATTTGGGGTTTTTTGGGTTTTTGGTGGCAAATTGAGGAATTGCAATTTTGGGTGCGGGGATTTGACAAAGTTTCTGCAGAGGGTTCTTTGAGGCGAGATAGGAGACCGTATTGATGCTTTTGATTGAGGTGAGTGGATGGAAAAGACCGGTGAGGAGCTAAGGAGAGCAAATAATACTTTGAATTCTCCTTAAACAGTAGAAAACATAGAAATTAAACAAATTTAAAAGCAGAGCATGGCTAGCATGAATTCATACTTTAACACTTCATTTGTTTAATGTGCAGCAGTAAAGAAAGGAAATGAATAACATAACAAAGCTTACAAGAACATTGAGAAACACACCATCAACACATGAGTCCACAAGAATCCCAAAGATGACTGCAAAACCCTGGTCTTCCTTAGCCAAAAATTGCAGAGATACAGTGAAAATATACAATGATAGCTTCTCCCTCAAGAGTCCAACCTTCCAACCCCTGAAAATGATTAAGAAAATACATAATATAGGCAAGCCAACCTCTTCCCTTGCCTCTAGGGGTCAAGCTCATCCTTCTAGGAGCTGTTTCAACTAATTCTAAACTGAGCACTAAAATCTAGGCAGTCAAAACAACTTGCCTCTATAAGCTAGGAAACCAATCCATTCATTAAATATTTACCCTTGACATGAATGAATCTTCTAGAAGTGTTAAACAAGAGTAAAAGTGTCTTAGAGTTACAATAATTACATCAAAGATAATCATCTTCAACCCCAAAAAGTCAAACAAAGTCAAATCTGCGTTTTCTGGGCTGAATAAGTCAATTCTGGCAAAATCTGCTCAACGGGTCGCGCACCCCTGCTCAACAGGTCACGCACATTGGGAGATCTGTTTGAGGCACTTGCAGGTGTCAAAATTCGGTGCAGGATAGCTCGTTGGAAATTTCTCTGAGTCTACTTTCCAACCCAACTGGAATTTGTGGATTTGGAGGTCATTTGCCCTGTCAAAAATTAATTCTCCCAAGACTGGTTTCTGCAACTCAAAAAAGGGGCAGAAAGTCAAATTTTGCATGTATTTTGACCTTTTGGAGGCCCAAAACTCCATAAAAACTCAAGTCCATCCATAGGCATATGTAACTTTGCATGAAAAATCTAGAAATGCTGAGTTTTTGCAAAAAGGAGCTGCCATGACAAAGGGTCTCACCGGGGGTGAGACCCGTTGAGGAGCCAAAACCTGTAAATTTCCAAAAATTGCCAAAATTACCCAAAATTCTCAAAATTTTTGGGATTTGAGCTGTGGCTATGCTATTGAGTGCCTTGATCCTTCAGTGAGGCCTCAGCCAAGATATGGATGGGATCGGGCCTCTTTCTCCTTTTTTGTGCCTTGGCCAACCGCCTTGGATCCGGCGATTGTAATTTTGACATTTCTCTAAAACCATGACACCTGTGCAAAAAGTGAAGGACTTTTTTCTTCTTTGGCATGTTATGGACAAAAACCTCTCTCAGTTTTCCAAAATTCATCTTTTATTACTCTGGAACATCATTTGAGTGCGACTTGTCCCGATGTGTGAAACAAGGAATTTTGTCGAAATGGAGCGAAATGAAGGGAATAGGGGGCTTCTAAATTCTTGGGGAAATTTTTGGAAGTAGGGAGGGATGTTAGAAAGCAGGGGAAAGTGGAATCTCAGAGATTGGGTGAAGGGAAGGGGTCCAAAAGGGAAAAACACAGGCCAAACCTAGAAAATTGTCAGGTTGTAGCTAGAAACTAGGGTTTGTGCAAAAATGAGGAATTTGGCGGATCTAAGGGATGGAAAGTATTTGATAAGGTACTTTAAGGATAGGGGAAGGTGTATGAACATCAGGAAACAAGTTTTGCCGATGATTTGACCGTCTAAGAGAAATTGGCTTTCAAAACCCTAGGAGAGGGAAATGACCTTGCCAAGGCACAACTAAAGCATGAACAAGATGTAAAATGACTCATTAGACACTGACATGACAATGAAAACCCTATGAATGATGATAGACTCAGCTGAATGGTGACATGGACCAACATTTTGACAACTTTAGAAGGAGTTAAGGCAAACCCTAGACCTAATGCCTAGTGACCAAATTTTGCTTGAAAACTCTTTGAAATGACAAAATTTGACTTGGAAACTCTGAGACCACTTTGTAAGAGCATATTTGATCACTGGAGGAAGGCTGGGAATACTGACACTAACATACCCAACAAATTTGTTTACACCTTTGATGAGCCCCAATTTTTGGTACAATTTGGGCTCATTTGGCCTACTTGCTTTGCTCAAACCATTCACTTTTTACTGCTTATGCATGCATTTCTTAGTTTATTCGTGTTGTTTGTAGGAAGAAGGGTAGACACTTTATCTACGTGACTAATGCATGATGCTTTCAGGTTTTTGGCATTAAAAAGGGAGAAAAAGACAACGAAAAAGGAGACAAGGAGACAATGAGGTGGCACTGCTGGTTTTTAGGAGAGGATGTCCACGGTCTTGGGGACCTTCCTCGTGATTCCCACCAAGAACTCCGAGCTCCAATCCATCTCCCCACCGAGCTTAGAAGCAGCCAGCTGTTCTACAGGAACAGCAGTTATAACTGTTCTACAGGAACAGTAGTTATGACTGTCCTACAGGATCAGCAGTTAAACTTCAGTTGGACAGCCGAGCTCCTAAAATCAAGGACACCTGTTCGATGATCGTTTTTGCATAAATACTGAGGCCGTAGCCTTGGATAGAAGCTTTTTGAACCTTGGCATTACTCTTGTAATTGGAAAGTACGAGCTAGAGCTCAGTCTTTGTTCCTTTTTGTAAGCCAATTTGGCATGACATCAGATTATGAATAAAGAAGGCAGATTTTGATCTAGTTCTGAGTTTTCTCAAGGAGCTATAGCTCTCAGGTTAGGGCCCAACCTGAGAGCAATAGATCTCCTCAGTGTTGTAATGTGTTTGCATTTCGTTCCAGCACTTTGAGTTTGTTTATTTTCACATGCAATTCGAATTCACAGTTTGGTAATTTAGTCGTTTTCATGAGCATAGATAGGACTAGTTTATGGTGATTTGCTTTCAGTTGCTTAAGTTTGATAGGAGGATAGATATAATCTCTTGGAGCTCCAGCAAAAAGGTTGAGGAAGTCTCCACTGCCATCTCTGTTTGGAGATTGGAGTGCAGCCTATACCAGCCACAAAAATACGCAGTTCTTCACTTTATACGCTGCAACATAGTCTCGTTTATGATAGATCTTTCCATGCACTTCACTCTTGCACCATACACCTTCATCACCGCTTCATGCACATTCCTCTACACGCTTTATATTGTTGTTCATTGAGTTCAGGTAGCTTAGGTTAATGAATTTTCATCTTGGCGATAGTCATAAGCCATTTGTTTTATTTACACTGCTTTTCATCGTTCTATTACCTCCTTCTTCATCTTGATTACGCCTACAACCACATCCTTGACCTCTGCTCCACTCTGTTATCTCCCAAACTCCTCCACTCCTCACGTAACTTCATTCTTTAGACATTTCGTTGTTATAACCTTCCATCCATCAACCCACTTCATACACTCGTTCTCCATCCTACTTCTCCACTCCTGAGCCATCACCAGCTTTATTCCTACCTTGCGCATCTCCCCCTACCATTCCATCACTCCACCATCACTTCAAACACCCACGGTAGGTCATCCTGTAGCAATCTGTAGACTTCCTGTAGAAACCCCTGCGTTTCCTGTAGAATCCCCTGCAGACATCCTGTAGGAGGCCACTCACTCGGTTGCTGAGCCTCTGAACATGAGGAACCTCTGTGGACTGATGCTAAGGATCTCTGGGGACCTCTCCTAGCCTCCCCAACCTTTCCCAAGCTTTCCTTCCTTCCGCATCACATCTGCACAACCAAACCCTAATAAGCACAAAATCACAATCACTCCATCCACTTAAAGAAAAAATACAAAAACATGTCTTTTAAGATGCAAGTAGATTAGATTTATGCATTTTCACTTCTTAGAAGTAATGGCATCATTGGTAGAAGTTTCCTTCACATTCTTTGCATCATAGAGGTTAGACTAGTTAAATTAGGGTTTCATAGGGTTTCCATGTTTTGATTTGCTTTCAGTTCATTTTTGCCAAGTAGATTAGTCTTCTTTGAGCTAGCTTTCGTCCATCATTTAACAAGCTTCTTCTGAGAGCCGATAGAAGTTGGCTTGAGCCCTAGCGGACTTGTGCCAGCTGACCAAGTGACAGCTGCGGCAAGAGCTAGTACTTGTGCATACAGCACCGTCGCTTCCAAGTTTGTACGAACTACCGGGTTGATAAAATTAAGAGACAGGAAGCCCCAGGAGTTGTAGCATTATTGCTACAATACTGGAGCTCACCATCTTTTTGGCGCCGTTGCCGGGGAAGCGTCAGAGTATTAGCAACTGTTGCTTTTCTTCTACTTTCTTACTCTTACCTTCTGCTAAGTAGTTTACTTCATTTCCATTCTGCAAAAGTAGCATAGCATTTCCTGCTTTCATAGATTAGCATTTCCTGCTTTCATAGATTAGCATTTCCTGCTTTCATAGATTAGCATTTCCTGCCTTCATAGATTAGCATTTCCATTCCTGCAATTTCATTTGAGCAAAGTACATTAGTCCTTTCCTGCTTTCAGTTAATTTTGCATCTTTCATAGATTGTTGTAGATCAATCTGTCTCAGTTTTGCAGGTACCAAAAGAAAAGCAAAGCAAAAGCAATCAAAGAGAAAAAAGAAAGTCTTTTCCATTTCATGCCTCGTAGGAACCGAGATAGATCAGGCAAATTCCTACCAAACACCCCCACCACATCACTGAGTCACCCTTCTCTCCTCTTTGGTGACAGTGACCCAGAAGAACCTATAGGTGAACATCCTGAGATATCCAAAGATCCTATAGTAGAAGAAGAGTTAGAGACTACTCCATTTGAAGCTATGGCTGATAATAGAAGAGAAGATGAGAGAATAGAAGGTGCCTTCCCCATCCGAGAGACCAATGGAGAGATGAAAATGAAAAACATTAGCCCCTCCGCCTTACGTCACTTCCATGGGTTGACCACTGAAGATCCAGATACCTTCCTGTTTGAGTTTGTTGTCCTTTGTAGAACCTATGACTATACTGAAGATGAGCAAAAGTTGAAACTTTTCCCTTCCACTCTCAAGGATGCAGCACTACGCTGGTTCATGGGTTTACCTGGGAATAGTATCACTACTTGGGCTCAGATGCAGCAAGCTTTCAACACCAAGTACCGGGATTACTGTAGGTCCAAGGAAACAAAGGGGGAAATCTTTCGGATGTCCATGGGAAATGATGAGTCCTTAGAGGATTATGAGGAGAGGTTCCAACTAAGCTATAAGCGGGCCAGGTGCACACTTGACCCTGAATCCCTCAAGTTGGTCCTACTCCAAGGAGTCCCTGAAGACCTCTTAGATACCCTTCACATGTTAGCTGGGGGGGACATTTACCAACTGCCTTATGAGGACATCAAGACTGTGTTTAGAAACCACTCCAGGGCAGCTCGGAAACGAGGTAGAGGAAACCACCTCTCAACTAGTGTCCCTTTCTCCAAACATGAGCTTGCAAACCAATTAGAAGATCTTAAGAGTGAGGTGAGACAAACCATTGCCATGCAGCTTGATACATTCAGGATTCAGGAAAAGAAAGAAGAGGCTGAGAGAGCCTTGGTTGTCTTCTGTCCTAGGTGCACAAGGAGGCACCCTAAGAACGAATGTCCATTGCATTCGGTTGAAGTGTGTTTCGTTTGTGAGGAGGACCATCCCACAAATCAGTGTCCAACCTTACCTGGGTTTAAAGCCATGTACCAAGGGACCGAAGCTCCCACAGAGCCTCTCTATTACCTCAACCAAAGGAGGCCACAAGGATCTAGACCTTATCAGCAGGGGATGCAAGGGGCATCTTAAGCTTATTACAACCCCAACCAGTCAACTCCTATGCCTTCCTGGGGTCCCCCTGCTCATCCTTCATGGTCCATGCCTCCTCCATGGTCTTATCCACCTCAGTACCCCACTCAACCTACTTCTCATCCATATCACTCACATACCCAGCCACAGCCTCAATGGAATGCACCTCAGTCGGGGTGGAGGCCCCAATACAACACTCCTCCTGCCATTTTGCCTCCACCACCAGTGCAACCTCAACCATTACCTCCTGCTCCTCCAAGGCAACCTCAAATGCCTGCTCAACCGAACCCGAACCCCAACAATAGACAGGCCCAGCAGGTATACACTGGGGAAACCTCATGCCCTACCTATGCTGTGGAGATCCAGGAGATCAACCTTCGATCTGGAAAGACTCTACCAGATCGCCAACCTCCTCCCCCAGAGGATGAGGAAGATAAACAGGAAAGTGAACCAAAGGCTATTCCACCCTTTCCTGAGAGACTAAAAGCCACCACACAACCTAACCCAGAAGAAGATGAGCTTTTGGGTGAGCTCAAGCAGTTGTGTGTAAAAATCCCACTTCTCCAAGCCATCAAGGATGTGCCAATATATAACAAGCTGATTAAGGAGAAGTGTTTCAAACACTCAGGCAGACGGAAGAAAGATGCCTCAACTATCAATGTCATAGGACAACTGTCTGACCTTATGCTAGGACAAGTCATCTGCCCAAAGTACCTAGATCCTGGAAGTCCTGTAGTAGATGTTCACATCAATGGCACCATTATCCCCCACACCTTGATTGATCTGGGGGCGGCCATCAATGTGATGACCAGGGATACCATGCTTAAACTCAATCTTCAGGGTTCCTTGAGGAAGACCTCGACAGTACTGCAATTAGCAGATCGCTCCACCGTGACTCCCGAAGGGATTGTGGAGGATGTCATGGTCTCCATTGATTCTTGGGAATACCCTGCAGACTTCCTGGTTCTGCAACCAAAGGCCAAGCTTACTGGATACCCTCTCATTTTGGGAAGGTCTTGGTTAGCCACTGCAGATGCTTACATAAGTTGTCGGGCAGGAAACATGACCATCAAAAATGGTCCCATGTCCAAGCAGCTAGTCCTATACCCTCCTGCCCAACCTTCTTTAGAGCATGATTTACCACTCTGGTTGGAAGAAGGAGAAGAAGACGAGGTGTACTCAGCACCTCTGTGCACCTTAGATACCACTAGAAAAGACCCCCCAACCGAGGATGACTTGATCGAGACCTTGATCCAGAATCCACCTTCCAGTGTACTACCCTTAGAGGAATTGGTGGAGGATGCCCAAGGTAGCACCTTAGTGGATCTCTGTACAACCAACCCTGTTACTCCCAGAGTCAAGAATGTGGAGTTCGGCCCTGAGAAAGCATTGAAGATCAGCTCCTCCCTATCTCCTTCCCAGGAAAAGGAGCTGTGTAGTCTGTTGGCCAACCACCTAGATGCTTTTGCTTGGAGCTATAAGGAAATGAAAGGAGTCCATCCTTCGGTCTGTACCCATCATATATACATCAAAGAGGATTGTAAACCGGTTAGGCAACCTCAGAGGAGAATGAATCCAGCCCTTAAAGACATTGTCAAGGAAGAATTGCAGAAACTGTTGGATGCCGGATTCATCTACCCCATCTCAGATAGTGAATGGGTGTCCCCTCTAGTGTTGGTTCCCAAGAAAAATGGGAAATGGAGAATTTGTGTGGACTACCGAGAACTGAACAAAGCTACCAAGAAGGACCATTTCCCTCTACCTTTCATAGATCAAGTGTTGGATGGACTGGCAGGAAAGAAGTTCTTCTCTTTCCTGGATGGGTTTAGCGGGTACAATCAAATCCAAATCAGCCCGGAAGACCAAGATAAGACCACCTTCACTTGTCCTTGGAGTACCTTTGCCTATCGAGTCCTTCCCTTTGGGCTATGCAACGCTCCTGCTACCTTTTAGAGAGCTGTCTTGAGCATCTTCTCGGAGCTGGTCCATGATGCAGTGGAAATATACATGGATGAATTTACTCCTTATGGGGCCAACTTCCAGGAAGCATTGTCCAACCTGGGGAAAGTCCTAACCAAATGCACCGAGATGAACTTGTCCCTTAGTCCTGAAAAATGTGAATTCCTAATGACTGAGGGGACCGTGCTAGGCCATACCATTTCTTCCCAAGGATTGCAGGTGGATCTTAACAAAATTGCTCTCATCAAGAGGGTTCCACCTCCTCAAACGGTAAGGGATGTCCGGAGTTTCTTGGGATTAGCAGGATACTACCGGAGATTCATTAAAGATTTCAGCAAGCTAGCCTCGCCATTGTTTGGTCTGTTGGCAAAAGATGTGGAGTTTAAATGGACTGACGATTGTCAGAGGGATTTAAATGAATTGAAGGACAAGTTGGTGTCAGCCCCAATCCTGAGAGGTCCAAACTGGGCCCTACCTTTCCACATCCACACTGATGCCTCGAACAAAGCCATAGGTGCAGCTTTAGGACAAGTTGAGCAGAAACTTCCATATGCCATTTACTTTGTTAGCAAAAACTTGTCCAAAGCTAAGCTGAATTACACTGTAACCGAGAAAGAATTCTTGGCTGTGGTCCATGCATTGAACAAGTTCCGACATTATATTACTGGTTACCAGACCTTTGTACATACTGACCATGTTGCTATTAGATATTTGATGAATAAACCAGATGTGAATGCTCGTATTATTAGATGGTTACTTTTATTGCAGCAGTTTGATCTAACCATTGTTGATAAACCAGGTAGAGAAAATGTTGTTGCTGACTTTTTATCTAGATTGGATTTGTCTGCAGATGAGGATGGAACAGTGGACGATCAGATGCCTGATGAACATCTGTTTGCTATTTCAGTACTCTCTCCATGGTTTGCTGATATAGCAAACTATCTTGTTTCAGCACAGTTCCCTCCACACCTATCTTCCAGAGAGAAGAGCAGAATCATCAGAAAAAGTGCCTCATTCACTTGGATCGGGGGCAATCTGTTCAAGCTTGGCCCCGATCAGATCTTAAGGCGTTGTGTAAGGGAGGAGGAAGTCTTTGATATGCTCCTCACTTGTCATGATGGGCCTTGTGGAGGGCATTTTGCAGCAAAGAGAACTGCCTTCAAGATCCTGCAGGCAGGCTACTATTGGCCCACACTTCATCAAGATGTCAGAAGATATGTCAGTCAGTGTGACCAATGTCAAAGAATGGGGAAACCGACCCAAAGGGATGAGATGCCTCTCCAACCTCAAGTGACTCTTGAGCCATTTGAGAAGTGGGGCATGGACTTTGTGGGCCCAATCAACCCCTCTTCGAGGCAAAGGACTTACATCATTGTGTGTACTGACTATTTGACAAAGTGGGCAGAGACCAAAGCAATCAAAGCAGCAACAGAAGAAAAGGTGGCCGAGTTCCTAAGAGAGAACATCTTCTATAAGTTTGGCTATCCAAGAGAACTGGTCACCGATCAAGGGAGCCAGTTCACCTCCAACCTGGTTGAAGATCTCCTAGCTCATCACAAGATCAAGCACAGGACTTCCACCCCTTATCACCCTCAAGCAAATGGGCAGGTGGAAGTCACCAATAGAGCATTAGAAGGGATCTTGACTAAAGTGGTGAGCAGCAGCAGAAAGGACTGGGCAGATCACCTGGTAGAAGCCACATGGGCCTACAATACCACTTGGAAGACCACCACCGGTTTCACACCATATGAGCTGGTCTATGGGAAGAAAGCTTTGTTGTCCATTGAGTTTGAATACAACACCTTGAGGATGGCAGCTCAGCTGGACCTAGATCTCAGCCATGCTCAACAAGAAAGGCTGTTGCAGCTGAATGGCCTGGACGAGCACCGCATGCAGGCCCTCCTTCACTCAGAAGTGGTTCAACTTCAGAGGAAGGTGTGGCATGACCAACTTCTCCATGACAAGCAATTTAAGCCGGGAGATTGGGCTTTGTTGTATGATTCCAGATACAAAGATTTCAAGGGGAAGCTGAGAACCAGATGGCTAGGACCATATACAGTGGAGAAATGCCATGACAATGGATCTGTCCTCATTCGAACCATTGATGAGGAAGCCATTCCCATGCTTGTCAATGGGCATCGATTGAAGATCTACAGGAGACCTCTCTCAAGACAAGAGTTTATCAAAACTATGGAGAAATCTGTATTGGTCATAGAGAAGGGTTCTGCCTCTGCCTCTGGCACACCCTAAAAAAAAAAAAAAAAAAAAAAAATAAAGATCCTTGGGTGAAAACCTCTCTGAGGCGCCCAAGGCAGGTAGTAGGGGTGAAAACCTCATTGAGGCGCTCCTATTGCTTTTGTTAAAAAAAAAAAAAAAGAGAAAAGGTTGAAAAAGATCCTTGAGTGAAAACCTCTCTGAGGCACTCAGGGCAGATGGCACGGGTGAAAACCTCCTTGAGGCGCCCCTGTTATCTTTCAAAAAAAAAAAAAAAAAGAGAAGAGAAAAAAGAAAACACAATAAGAAAAATATGGTAAGAATTGCAGGTTGCAGATGCTCTATGAAGAAGAGGAAGCCCTTCAACTCACAGCCAAGGGTCCTTATCATGCTGTCAAGGAACCTCATCAGTACCTCCTCCAAGAGCACCCATGTTTTTCAAGGTATGTGCAATTTTATCATGGTTTGAATCTTCTACAGGAAGCTGCTGTCTTTCTACAGGAAGGCGCAGTCTTTCTACAGGAGGGCGCAGTCTTTCTACAGGAAAGTGCAGACTTTCTACAAGAAGGCCGAACTTTCTACAGGAAGCTCTGTGTCTACAGGAAACTTCCTGTAGGAGTTTTGGACGGCCAGAATTCATCTTAAAAAGAGATTTCGCGACCATGGATTGGTTTGGATGCATGCAAGCCTCTGTTGGCATCCTTGCACGTTGCTGTCACCATGCTCCACCACCCGTGTCGACATGCGGCCAAGTCCCTGCACAAACAAAGAAGATCGATGAGTTCTCGCGGGAAAGCCATTTCCAAAGATTAACAAATGATGGAATCTCATACCACATGCATCAAGAGCTACGGGATTGTGATCGAGAAGCCAGAACCGCCATCGTGCAGCATGCACCCAAGGAGAAAGGACTGTTACGAGACCCCTCGCGGGGATCCTGTAACAGTTCAACCTGCTTGAGTGGATACCATTCACAGCACCGCCATCCGAAATGAAACGCGGGCGCATGCAAGCAAAACCACCCACTCCAGCGTGGCAGCCTGTAACCACGAGCTTCCGGGTCTGTGTAAGTCGCACGCAGCAGGTAGATCCGCTCACCATCGTCCGAGAACTGGAAAAATCGTGTACAGCCGCGCAGGTAAGTGTCTCCACCCTTCCTTCCATCAAATCGCATGAAGCTAACTTTGAAATTGTTTGCAAAGTGTAAAATTGAATGGTTGAGCGGCCGTATGGCCAGTCGACTGGCCACGTCGGCTAGTTAAAGTGTAACTGGATGTTTGGGTGGCGGCCACGACAAAGAGAATGAACGGCATGCACGTGGGAACACTCTCGTCAGAAGCATGAGTTTAACAGGAAAGGCGGCGGAAAATCTGTGGGAATGAATGCAGCAGCAAGTGAATACGCAGGCGGAGGATGGATGACGTTGCCCAACGGTCCGGCGGGGACAGCTCATCCCCCGCGCCACGGATTGCGCCGATTCAAAATCCAATCGGCTAAATCATGCGCATGCATTTATCATCCAACACTTCGACTCGGATAGCTATTCTGATCTCCTTTGCACTTTGATACGCCGAGTTGTTGGCTACCAGAACGCTGGTCAAGCACACCGCGAGCGCGGCCAACTACAGTCCTCCCCGAGAATTGCGCACGGCTTCTACAGGAATGCAGTTCTACAGGAGCGCAGTTCTACAGGAGCGCAGTTCTAGAGGAACGCGGTCTACAGGAACGCAGTCATCTACAGGAAAGCGGGTGCCTCGCGAAAAAAGGTGGCCAATTAAGGAGGTAACCCTGAACTCTTAATGTAACTGGTTATTAGAAGTGGCAAGACCATCGTCCACGGTCGGGTTATAAAGATATTGGTGGAATTGTTGTTTGTTGTGCCGTTGCTACCATTCTACAGGATGTTGGTATAAGTAGTCTGTGTTGAAATTTTGTATGTGCATGCTCTGTCTCCATAGACTAAATCCCTTTTGCAGCTACCACCTTTTGTTAAAATGACCGTGTTCATCATGCCGGGTGGGTTTATAAGACGAGAGCCCACGGATTCAACTAAACTAAGGAGAAACCCGGCAGTGGTAGAGCTCTTCACCAGAGCACAATGGATGCCTTTTCGTGATAAGCTGCAGGGCTACGATGATGAAGTAGCCAAGGAATTATTGCAGGCTTTGAAGCCTAAATCCCAGACACTGGCCACAGTAAACTTCAGAGGTCTAAGCCTCAAACTCACCCCAGAACATATCAGTCGGATCACAGAACTTCCTATGGGTCTGTCGTGGGATAAAGAGGAGAGAAAGCTGAGTCAGCAGGCAAAGAAGGAATTCTTTCCACCTGAGGAAGAATTCTCGGAGGATAAAAACGGGGTGAGAAGAACGAGCCTATCACCACCTTGGAATGAAGTCAGTTTGCAAATCATGAAATATATTACTTGTGAAGGCCGGTTCAGCATCGTGTATGCATATCACTTTCGGTTACTCACTGAGTTGAGGCACCGAATCGACCTTCCTGTAGGGCAAAAACTGAGCATCCCTTATTATCTCCTGCAGTCCCTAATGGAGTGTGCTACAAAGCTAAGAGAGGGCATACCTGATCAGATAGCCCGCCATGGGTTAATAAAGCTGCTTGTGGAAGATGCATTGCACTCATATAAGGTCCCCCTCTCATGGGAATCCTTCCGCAATTTGACCAAAGATGGGGATATTAAAATGTTGATCGAAGAAACGGGTTCCTCTAGCAGTGAGGAACACGAAGCAGTGGCCGAAGAACAAAGAAAGAAGCATGAGGAAGAGAAGGACCAAGAAAAAGGTGGCACACCTATCCTGTCAACAAGGGAAAAGAGGATGAAGAGCAGAATGGACAAAGCAGAGGTGGCCCACATCAGCCCAAGTACCTCAACAGCACCTGCTCCCAAAGCAAAAACCAAAACTCAAGCAGGCAAGCAAGCGGAAGTGGAGACACCTGTGTCTATAGGAAAGCAAAAACAGGCTTCTACAGGAAGCCCGAAAACACAAACTCAGGCTTCTACAGGAAGCCCAAAAATCATTGAAAAACAGGCTTCTACAAGAAGCCCGAAAACAAAGACAAAGGCTTCTACAGGAAGCCCGAAGATCAGTGAGAAACAGGCTTCTACAGGAAGCCCAAAAGCAAAGACCAAGGCTTCTGCAGGAAGCCCGAAAATCGTTGGAGAACAGGCTGCTACAGGAAGCCCAAAAACGGAGACACAGGCTTCTACAGGAAGCCCGAAGACAGAGACAAGGGCTTCTGCAGGAAGCTCGAAATTGGAAAAAGGGGCTTCTACAAGAGGCCTGAAGGTCATTGAGAAACAGCCTCCTACAGAGAGTCTGAAGACAGAGAGAGGGCCTTCTTCAGGAAGCCCAACAGTGGGAAAGAAAGAATCTTCTACAGGAGGCCCGGAAGTGGGCAAAGCAGGGTCTTCCACCGGAAGCCCGAAATCTGAAAAGGAGGGGCCCTCTACAAGGAGCTCTGAGAGAGCAAAACACAAGAAAGAGAAGGCTGGCATTCTCGAAAAGGAGGCAGCAGCGGCACTGGCTGCCCTCAGTACACCTCCAAAACCGAAGGAGAAAAGGGAGAGGGAGACCCCTCTACCATCTGAAGCCAAGAGAAGCAAGAGGATGACCACGGGCAAGCCACAGCCTCCACCCAGCAGCCAAACCATTTCAGGGGATGTCCCTACTTCACCCAGTGCAAGAACCCCCTCTAAAACATCAGCCACCCCCGAAAAGGGGAGCCCAAAAATAACTTCCTGGACACGAAAAATAGGCCAGTCGCCTTCCGAAGCCCGGCTCAAGGAAATAGGAAAGGGGGAGGAAGCATCACCTTCGTCACCACCAGGGGCAGCAAAGGCAGGGCCGCCAAAAACGGGAAAGGAAGAAGCGCCACCCTCAGCAGAAAAGGCAGAACCACCAAAAACAGGGGAGGAAAAGCGTGCTCCGGGCTCTAGTTCTCGGCCAAAGACGAGGAGCCAGGGCAAAGTTGCTCAAGGATGAGCAAATAGTTTAGCTGGGGGGTGATGATGAGCCCCAATTTTTGGTACAATTTGGGCTCATTTGGCCTACTTGCTTTGCTCAAACCATTCACTTTTTACTGCTTATGCATGCATTTCTTAGTTTATTCGTGTTGTTTGTAGGAAGAAGGGTAGACACTTTATCTACGTGACTAATGCATGATGCTTTCAGGTTTTTGGCATTAAAAGGGAGAAAAAGACAACGAAAAAGGAGACAAGGAGACAATGAGGTGGCACTGCTGGTTTTTAGGAGAGGATGTCCACGGTCTTGGGGACCTTCCTCGTGATTCCCACCAAGAACTCCGAGCTCCAATCCGTCTCCCCACCGAGCTTAGAAGCAGCCAGCTGTTCTACAGGAACAGCAGTTATAACTGTTCTACAGGAACAGTAGTTATGACTGTCCTACAGGATCAGCAGTTAAACTTCAGTTGGACAGCCGAGCTCCTAAAATCAAGGACACCTGTTGGATGATCGTTTTTGCATAAATACTGAGGCCGTAGCCTTGGATAGAAGCTTTTTGAACCTTGGCATTACTCTTGTAATTGGAAAGTACGAGCTAGAGCTCAGTCTTTGTTCCTTTTTGTAAGCCAATTTGGCATGACATCAGATTATGAATAAAGAAGGCAGATTTTGATCTAGTTCTGAGTTTTCTCAAGGAGCTATAGCTCTCAGGTTAGGGCCCAACCTGAGAGCAATAGATCTCCTCAGTGTTGTAATGTGTTTGCATTTCGTTCCAGCACTTTGAGTTTGTTTATTTTCACATGCAATTCGAATTCACAGTTTGGTAATTTAGTCGTTTTCATGAGCATAGATAGGACTAGTTTATGGTGATTTTCTTTCAGTTGCTTAAGTTTGATAGGAGGATAGATATAATCTCTTGGAGCTCCAGCAAAAAGGTTGAGGAAGTCTCCACTTCCATCTCTGTTTGGAGATTGGAGTGCAGCCTATACCAGCCACAAAAATACGCAGTTCTTCACTTTATACGCTGCAACATAGTCTCGTTTATGATAGATCTTTCCATGCACTTCACTCTTGCACCATACACCTTCATCACCGCTTCATGCACATTCCTCTACACGCTTTATATTGCTGTTCATTGAGTTCAGGTAGCTTAGGTTAATGAATTTTCATCTTGGTGACAGTCATAAGCCATTTGTTTTATTTACACTGCTTTTCATCGTTCTATTACCTCCTTCTTCATCTTGATCACGCATACAACCACATCCTTGACCTCTGCTCCGCTCTGTTATCTCCCAAACTCCTCCACTCCTCACGTAACTTCATTCTTTAGACATTTCGTTGTTATAACCTTCCATCCATCAACCCACTTCATACACTCGTTCTCCATCCTACTTCTCCACTCCTGAGCCATCACCAGCTTTATTCCTACCTTGCACATCTCCCCCTACCATTCCATCACTCCACCATCACTTCAAACACCCACGGTAGGTCATCCTGTAGCAATCTGTAGACTTCCTGTAGAAACCCCTGCGTTTCCTGTAGAATCCCCTGCAGACATCCTGTAGGAGGCCACTCACTCGGTTGCTGAGCCTCTGAACGTGAGGAACCTCTGTGGACTGATGCTAAGGATCTCTGGGGACCTCTCCTAGCCTCCCCAACCTTTCCCAAGCTTTCCTTCCTTCCGCATCACATCTGCACAACCAAACCCTAATAAGCACAAAATCACAATCACTCCATCCACTTAAAGAAAAAATACAAAAACATGTCTTTTAAGATGCAAGTAGATTAGATTTATGCATTTTCACTTCTTAGAAGTAATGGCATCATTGGTAGAAGTTTCCTTCACATTCTTTGCATCATAGAGGTTAGACTAGTTAAATTAGGGTTTCATAGAGTTTCCATGTTTTGATTTGCTTTCAGTTCATTTTTGCCAAGTAGATTAGTCTTCTTTGAGCTAGCTTTCGTCCATCATTTAACAAGCTTCTTCTGAGAGCTGATAGAAGTTGGCTTGAGCCCTAGCGGACTTGTGCCAGCTGACCAAGTGACAGCTGCGGCAAGAGCTAGTACTTGTGCATACAGCACCGTCGCTTCCAAGTTTGTACGAACTACCGGGTTGATAAAATTAAGAGACAGGAAGCCCCAGGAGTTGTAGCATTATTGCTACAATACTGGAGCTCACCAACCTTTTCCCATATTCTTTTCTTTATGTATGATGATTATATGTGTAAATGCTTTCGATTCCATTTTCTTATAGTAGATAGATCTCTTGCTTTGATTGGTTTTTGTCTTCTGTTTATGATTGCAGGTACTTGTCGAGCGGATTTAGTTTGAGGAGAGATGGGAGCTATTCAAAGGAGACAAAGGGAAGCAAAAGATAACAAGTAAGTCCCTTGTCTTATTTATCTTCTATAGGAAAGGTCAAACTCTTTAAATCTGTTGTTCTAGGTGTAGCTACCCACCTAGGGAAATTATATTTATCCGTGGATGCAAAATTCCACATAACAAATTTGCGACTCCCCTGGGGATCAACCATCATTTCGGGTAGTTTATCCTCATCATAGTACACCCTAGTAGACTTTACTTTCTTTCATTGATCTTATTTCAGTCTTTTTGAAGTGTTTTTGGTCAAAAATTTTAGGTTAGATGTCTTTTGATTGACCTCTCTGGCACCAGCGCAGGCTTGGTCAGGGGACAGTGCTTTGCAGACCACCCTTGGCTTAGAGATAGTGCTTTGTAGTGCAGTTACTCCCACTCTGACCTGTGTTTATCCTCCTTAAGCTTAAAAACCCATCTTTGCCTTGGATTTTTCCAATTTTGCTTCTGAATTTGGTTGTTTAAATATCAATGTTTCTATGGTTCTGAAATCAACTTGTATCTCTTCTCCTGGCCCTACTTTGACCTTGATTTTTAAGTGTTTGTTAAGAGTTTTCTTTATCATTATCAATTCATTGTCAAAGTTAGTTTGTATCGATTAGTCTTTTCTGAAAAGGAAGTGTCGTAAAGTCTTCATTTCTTTGAAAAGGAAATTGTAGTAAAGTCTTTGTTTCTTGTGAAAAGTATTGATTGATTATTTGTGCATCTAGTTCCTTTTTGTTCATCTAAACACTAAAGGGTCTGAAAAGAAAAACTTGCATTTTTCATATTGTAGTTTGTGGATGCTTGATATGAATAGCTAGGGAAATTGCATTAGGTGTGGTCTTTGTTCTTTGATTAAAAGAATCTTATTGTTCTATCCCCATTAACTAAAGTTTTCATTGTTAAAATTGAATGAAAAGAATGCTTATCATATTAGTTTCATTCTAGGAATTTCAAATACATCACATGGTGAACCTTGAAAGGAAAATTCTTAATCAAGATCAACTTAAAATTAATCTCAATTAGCCTAATGGAGCATTGTCACCTAACGCAAAACATTTAGAAGTTCTGGGCTAGAGACGTGTACCGGCGTCATAAAACATAGCAGTTGTCGCTAACTTGTTTGCGATACATTCCAAGTGTGATACCTCATTCCACGTATGTGAGTATATCGTAGCTCGTCCACGTACCTTCAGGTATATAGGGTGGTTTTACAATACGTAAAGTATAAAGGAATGCTCTCACTGTGCAGTTTCGCATTAGACAGCGCTACACAGATTGGGTCTCCATGTAATTTTGGGTATATATGGGAGGACTACATTAGGTTACTATCCATCCATAGGTCACCAAGTCAACTGCCTTGTACATTGTGATACACCAAACACAGCATTCGGGGAGATTGCCTTCCCATACTTCTCAGTTCGCCGAGAAGCATTCTACAGTTCACAGTTGCTTGGTAATCCTTTTGCCTAGATTATCCCTCTTTTGTTTTGTTACGTTATTTTGATTAAAATAAATTAATTGACCACGTACAACATCCTCCACGCTACTCCTTAGTTTATCTTAGGTTGAGACATATGGCAACAACTCCGGATTCTACCGAAGTAGGAATTCCTTTTGATGGGAATCCTAGTCCTTTTCCTCCTTTCGGAAATATTGGTGCTCTTATATGGCTACATTGTCCCTTCCGGGACTTACCATTGGGTTGCCAGTATGGTTTTTCTCAACCTCCTTGGCCCCACAAGTGAATATTCCTACGACTAGACAAAATCAACCTCCAGTTGATCCTAAAGTTGACCCTTTGCCTTCTTCTTCGGTTGTTTCTTCCTCCCCTTCTTCTTCTTCACCTGGTGAAAGTATTGGTACTAGTAACCAGGTGGCTAAGAAGAAGAAGAAAGGGAAGAAGAAGAAGAAAAAGAAAATTCAGCAGGGGGCAACCAAGCAACCATTGCTTCGAATACAACTTTTGATGAGAAACCATCCAATAAGCCTCACAAAATTTGATATCCTTGCAAACTTTGTACAAGAGACCATATTCTTCGAAATTGTTCTGGTATTCCTCAGATCTTAGAATAATGGTCTTCTCATTCACATCATCCTGTGTCATCAACTTCTGGAGATCATGCTGGTGACACACCATCAACTAGTGGTAGTAAAGTACATGGAAATAAGGGTAAAGTTAAGTTTCCATGTAGGTTACGTGAAGGGAATCACCCCATTCACCTTTGTCCCTATCTGGATGAAGCCAAAAAAGTGTTGGATAACCATCCTGCTTCTCCGCAAATACTTCCATCTGGTTACAAGAGGCTCTCCCTTAATCCTTCACTAGTTGATGAATTGACTGACCCAAATCAACCGTCGATCAAACCCACTCTCTCTGAATGTGAATCCCATGAGTCTCTACCTGACCAATCATAGGTCGAGGAAACAGTTGACCTGATTTCACCTTCAATTAATCATACTTTTCTCATAGACAGTGAGTATTGTACCACTCAGGTTCTTTTCAATTCTTCAAATTCCAATGAGCTTGGAGGCAACCCTCCTGTTCCATCAAGACAGGAGGAAGTCACTTCCTTTGATTGGAATAGACTAGCAAGATGTCGTCTTCTTTCTTATGTGCCTTTCCAGATCATAGTACAGGTTTGTAATATGATTGTACCGGCACTGTTATATATGAAGGTGCATCTATGAGTATCCTTTCCTCCACTGCTTGGCAAGCGCTCGGTTTGCCACCGCTTGTGCCTGTTACCCAAAATCTGTTGGCTTTTAACAAAGGAACCAGTGGACCATTAGGGATCCTTCCCTAGTTGCCTATTAATTTGGGAGGAAAAATTGTTTATCTCAATTGGATGGTAGTCCCAAGCCCTTTAGATTACAATTTACTTCTTGGGCATGACTATGTTTATGACATGGGAGCTATTGTTTCAGCACTCTTCTGAGTGATGTGTTTCCCGCATGAAGGAAAAATTGTCACCGTTGACCAGCTTTCATTTCCCGGTCCAAATATGGCTTCCATTCAACCATCTTCCCTAAATGGTCCTTTTGTCCCAATGGTATCTTCCCCGCCACAGGTCAATTATGTAGCAACCCATTCCATGCCTACATCAACTGACGATCAATTATGTGATGTTGTACATTATGTACTAGGGGCATTGGAACCAGATGTTATAGACATTTTTGTGCCTTACAGCATGAAGCATGAAATGTCAATAATCTAAGGGATCCAAAGTCCCTAAACATGTTGTTCCTACCCCTAGAGGAACAAGGTCAGCAAACCACAGAACTAAATATCAGTTCTCCACCTGAAAACATTCAAAAACAAGCTAATTCTGGATCATGTCAACTGCTCCACTGAGCATCTGCGCTGAATGTCAACTGCTCCACTCTGTACCTGCGCTGAATGTCAACTCTAATGAAGGCTACCTGCGCTGGGCGAGATTGGCCAAGTGGCACAATCATTCCTCAATGTGTCAATGCCCAGGAAGCTTCCAAAATGACACTTGGATCAGGGAATTCGCCTTGTGATGAGTAAGAGGATCTAGATCTCCAAGTGGAAGCAAGAACCTCCAAGTGGACTCAAGAACTAAAGAATAACTGAAGTGGGAGAGGACACTAGTCAGCTTCATGCCAGCCTCAAGCTGACTCATCCTTTCTCCAAAACTCCTATATATAGAGCTCTCTCATGAGGTCTAAGGGGGCTGGAATCTTGTGAATGTAAGGAAGTGCTGTTGGTTTGAGTATAGAACTATTGGGTGATCTGCTTGAAGGAGGTGAAGAGGAGATTTCTTTCTGCTGGGAGGTGTTGCTGGATTGGGCCTCTTATGGTTGTAACACTCTCAGAACTTTACTTCTTCCATTAATAAAGCATTTGAGGTTCTTCTATATGCATGTGTCTCAATGGCGTATTGATACTTGTATATTTGATTTATTCTAATCCTTGAATCAATTATGAATGTATGCTTCTTGTAGTTTCCCTCTCTTGTCATTTTGCAGGATCTTGGTGTAGCTGGGCCAGTGAAAGAGCAAGGAGCTGGGAGCAAGCAGCAAAGAGAGAAGATTGGATCAATCATTAGCGGAAGATAATGGTTAGTGGATCTCTTTCTCCCTTCTCTTACATCTCATAAAGAAGTAATCTCGAATAGCTTTGCATTCGGTTGTTGCTGAGGTACTATCACCCTTAGAGTGGGATAGGGTCATTCCGTATTGGATACTTTTCCCAACAACACCAGATCTCTCTAATGGATTCCTTGCTATGTATCCATTCCAGAGTATTGTTCTCCCATCTGATGAGAACCTCTTGGAAGTCATGACCTCTTATGGGTTGTGATCAAGGGTCTAAGCAAAGCTCCTAGTCTTGTGTCAAGCTCGTTAAAAAATGAAACAAGGAATATGAGGATAGTTCTTTTACTGTGTCAACCTCATTAAAAAATGAAACAGGTCTCAGAGCATAGTTCCTTGTCTTGTGTAAAGTTCATTCAAAAATGAAACAAGGAATATGATGATAGTTCTTGGTCTTGTGTCAACATCGTTAAAAAATGAAACAAAACGTATGAGCATAGTTCCTTGTCTTGTGTCAAGCTTGTTAAAAAATGAAACAAGGAATATGAGCATATTTCCTTGTCTTGTGTCAAGCTTGTTAAAAAATGAAACAAGGAATCAGAGCATAATTCCCTGACTTGTGTCAAGCTCGTTAAAAAATGAAACAAGGAATTAGAGCATAATTCCATGTCTTGTGTCAAGCTTGCTAAAAAATGAAACAAGGAATCTGAGCAGAATTCCTTATCTTGTGTCAAGCTCATTAAAAAATGAAACAAGGTCTCCTAGAACAAAGTTTCAATTCGAGTCTTTGATTAGATCTCGTAAAATCCCAGTCGAGTCTTTCACTTAATCTCATAAATGAACCTTCATTCCATCCACCTGATAGCCACGTGTATTCTACTTAGGTGAATGTAATGAAGCTTGGGGGGCATGCATCTAGAATCGAGTCATCATGTTGGGGGCATGTAAACCAATCTCAAGCATAGTTTTTCGTTTCAAGCTTATGTAAACATGAAATTTAATCCAAGCATAGTTTTTCATTTCAAGCTTGTGTAAACATGAAACCAAATCCAAGCATAGTTCCCTATGGTTCAAGCTTCTGTAAAAATGAACCTATCTCCATTTGAACCCTCGTGATTTCCATTCTATCAACCTCTTCCGTCAGATGAGACTTGGTTTTTTTTCCCTCCATCGTCACTATCTGCTTGGCCAATCATATGCTTTCACTTGGTTGTTTTACCCTTTTTGAGGAACAGTTGCAATGAGTGGTCTTATTAACCAACCTCTTCACATAAATCAACATGTTTTGAGAAATTCAACATCACCAAAACCAGTTGCTATCCTAGACACCACTCATTCCTCTAAACTAGAGTCCTCTTTAAGCTCTTTTCAGACTCTATAAGTATGAAAACATCACAGAGCACTTGTCCTTTTCAGCTCGTTAATGGATTGGAAACGACATCTACTCTGTATAAGTTTAACCCTTTTTCCAGACTGAGATAGATTATTTACGAAAAATGAATATGTTGATCAAACATGGTCAATAGCTTCTCTCTCATATTATTTTACGTTTTTTTCAGACTTGAGAGACAAAACTTACAAAAAATAACTTGTGGAGTTTTCTTTTCGTCCCTTTTCAAACTCTCTAAACATGAAAAGGACTAAGTTATCATTGTTGTTAAACTCGTTAAAACATCAAATAGCGACAAACTTGTCCATCATGACAAGACTGAGTTTCACCTTCACTACACTCGTTAAAACATCACATAGCGATGGATTCACCTGAAGGGTGGAATTATACAACAAGAATACGTTATCCTCCTCAAGCTTGATAAAAAATAAAGAGGTACTGGTTAGCAATGACTGGGGAAAATGGGAAAAGGGGTAAACAATTTTATGGCAGCAGGTCGCTCTTAAACATGACACTTTCACTTCATCTCTGTGACTATTTGGGTTGGGATATCTGCTTGATGGTTATCATACCTATGATCTATCATACCATCCATTACTTTGGTTTTGGGTCAATGTTTCCAATTCATTCAGTTTCGCCAACATGTTCAAGAGAAGTCACTCAGTTAAATTCATCCTTTGCAATACTCATAAACCTTCATTTTCATGACCGCCATTCCTGAACCTTATGTCATCAATAACATTCCATCTCCAAAAATCATTACACTTGTTTCGTGTTGTTGATGTGGGATACATCAAGGCTTTATTGCGATGAGTCACTTCTTATCAACATCAGCACATTATCCAAGAAGTTGACTTAGAAACACCCTTTCAGTACCTTTAGGCTTGCATACATCAATAGAAAATTTCTCACTTCCGACGATAGGTTGACATCACTGGCCTTCGACTGAAAGACTTTGTATGGTGTTAGACATCAAAACATCCATTCACACCATGCTAAATGTACTGTAGTACCTTGATAATCATTATCATTATCGGTGATCTCTCTCGCATCTGTTAACGGCTTACATCATTGGCTGGTAATCACAAGGTGTCTTTCCATTTTCGACTTCAAATCAAATATTCACATGGTTAGACTCATACTTGAGTGAACGATTGAACGATATAGAAGACCCCAGATCTAGCTTCATCCATCCGGGCTGCGATTTCAAGAAAGTACCAAATCATCTCTATGATGGCTTTACACTGATGGTCATCCCATCATGGGGCTATATTATTAGATGACTATCTATGTACATCTAATGAAACTTTATATGATGAGCATGGGTATGCCTTCCCTCAACGATTCATGTAAAAATCCAAAATATCATGATATTATGTATTGTAATTGATGTAGGTTACCATCCACTTCAAAACCTCTTCATTACATCTTAAAGCATATCATTCAAAATTATCATTTTTGACTTCATGCTTTAGGGGGTAAATGTTACAAGTCTATTTGGGCACATCACTCCCATCATTCAGATCAGTACTTTTAGGGCTCATCAAATCCTAATTATATTTCTACATGCCCTAGACAAGTCATCACATTGAATGCCATCATTCCTAAGAGTTTCCTGGCCTGAAGACATCCTGAAATGACTCCTTGAGGGACCAGCGCAGCCTTGGTCAAGGGTAAGTGCATTGCAGAGCACTTAGGCCTATTCAAGCCTACTCTGTAGAGCACCTGGGCCCACTTTGACCTGCGCTGGGTGAGATTGAGCGAAATCTTCATAGGGTTTTGGGAATATTCTTCCATTCTAGGCATTTCTAGAAGATTCCCACCTCTTATACTCTCCTATGAGCTCAAAATTCGATAGGGAATGAATTAGATAACCTCCTATCCTCTCATCCCTTCCTCCATGGAAAATAACTCCCAAATTGGAAATCCATTCAATGCCCAATTTATGAAAAAAATACCTCCATTTCCCTATAAATTGAGCACTCATCATAGTGATCAAGGGGCTAGACTATGGGAATTTTTAAGGAGATATTGTTGATGTGAGGTTTGAAATTGTAAGAAAGTATTGTTATGCTGCCTAAGTGTTGTGATTTTGGTGTGATGAAGAATGGAACTCAATTTGGATGAGTGACATGGGATCAGACTTCTTGGTTGTAACTCTTCTTTCTACTTAATAAAGTTGTTTACACCTTTTCCCATATTCTTTTCTTTATTTATGATGATTATATGTGTAAATTATTTTGATTCCATTTGTTTATAGTATATAGATCTCTTGGTTTTATTGGTTTTTGTCTTATATTTATGATTGCAGGTACTTGTCAAGCGGATTCAGTTCAAGAAGGAGCGACAAGAGTTATTCAAAGGAGACAAAGGGAAGCGAAAGATAACAAGTAGGTCCCTTGTCTTATTTATCTTCTATAGGAAAGGTTCTGTTTAAATATGTTGTTCTAGGTGTAGCTACCCACCTAGGGAAATTGTATTTATCCGTAGATGCAAAATTCCACATAACAAGCATGGATGTTGTTGTGCGCGCACATGCGATCCCATCTATTGGGACACTCACCCAAGAAATTACAAAGCCACGGGTCTAACTAGATATTGACTTGTACTTTGACGAGTTGATGCGCATAGCCACCAGCCCAGATTTGGTGATCAGTGCAGACACCATGCATATGTCGTTACTCCAACCACACTCAAGACAATGATGCGCATGTTATCAGACGAGTTGGATAGAGGAGCTCGAACATTGTACCCGGATGCTATGGAGGCAAGAGTTTATTTCCAGAAAGATGTTACCTTAGAGTACTCAGACACCATCGTGGACTACCGAGCTTGGAATCAATTCGCCACCGTTGACCACCATGAGGATGTCAAAGAGCTGGTCTTCCCACAGTTGTTTGAGTCATAGTGATGCCTTGCATGTTTTTCTCAAGCCTATTTTGTCTCACATGGGTACATGTGCAGATTGTATGTGATGTCTTGTCAAGTGGAAGTTCAAGTGTTGATAGTTGGATGTAACAGTCATAGAGTAGATGAAGATTCATGAGGATAGATGAACAGTCACAAAGGGGAATGTTAAGGGCCACCCCACCCTTTTTTATATATAGTCCCTCATAACTCATTGTAGATGCTTTTGATCAGCCAAGCTTCCAATAGGAGTATCTTAGAGAGAGCTTGGACAGTATTGTAACGAGCCTTGGCTTCGCCACTGTGCAGAGCTAGTATATCTCTTTGGAGGAGCAGGTAGCAGTGACTATAACGTTCCACTGCCAGAACTAGTGGTTGGTCATGGTTGTATTGTATGACTAGAACTTACACTTATTAATATAACAGAGCCAGCATGTTTCATGCGTATGTCATATTGTATTTCAGCTATCTTGTTTACTCTAAATGATATATGTACTTGTTTTCTTACACATGAATGTGTAGTTATTTTCTATATATGTATGTATGAATCTTACTGAAATGTGATGTTGGTTTAATTATCACTTTGGATTGCTAGCTTACTTACCTTCCATGTTGTGATGCATCTTTGCTCGTGTGTTCCCTCCATAACTCCGTGCGTTCACGAGTTTCCAAGGGGCGCATTCACCTCACCCTCCATGTGTTAGAACGCTCATGCACATTCCTTGACTTGCTGCATATGTCACACCCTTGCTACCAACATGGACATCTTACTTGCCTCTGTGCGAAACCATGGTCAAGACAATACCGTACGACCCACTGTTGGGACTCCTACACCAAACAGTATGAGGTCTAGTTGGGACTTCTTACTAGGGAGATCCCCTGACATGTTGGCGGGTCCAGCACCGTCAACATTTCTGGCACTAGAAGGAGGGCCAAATGACAAGTTGAGTCCTCACATCTATTTTGAATCTCTGCATATGCATCATGACTAACTACAGAGTTTCTCTTCTGAAGTGTATGTCTTATGGAAATGAATTCGAAATCTCAGAAGAGCTCTCGAGTAACTTGTCACATAAAACATATGATGGTGGAGGCTATGTAGCCTTGGTTAGGAATGTGTCGGCAATGTAGGCTCATGCGAAAGATATGGAATCTTCGAAGAACACATTACCTACACATTGTTCGTCTACACACTTAGAGGGCACCCATTGCACTAGTGTGCCATGCTGCCTGAAAAATCTATTCATTCTCTTGCTCATCTGGTCGTAGAGAGAGACGTGCTTTCAATGACTTTAACCATAAAGCACTCAATAAAGAAATTCTGAAATTACGAAAATCACCCGATGTATCCATTGAACAGTTTCACACACGCTTTTTTAATCTTGCATATCGATTTCTAAAAGATGAAATTGATTGGGAATTTCTCAATGAAAGATTTGAGTATATTCTTTACATATCCAAAAATCACAAATATTGAAATCATTTGTATCCCGCTCAACATACCTCGGTGAGGGAGCTGCACGATCGCAAGAAGGAACAGTTGTTGTTACAAGTGACTATCCACCTTCACCTCATCAAACAGCTCCACCACCACAGAGTGATGTGGGAGAACATGCACACACATGTGTTGAACTGTCACATCATCCCACCCCACCTGCTCTTAATATCTGCGTAGATTTTTCTTGCAAGACTGTTGGTTGCCACATGGATTCGTTTCCTTAACCTTTGTCCCCACGTTTCATTGATCCTCTGGATTGTACTATCTTGTGCTCTTCCATTCTGTACTCCACACCTACTATGAACAAGGATCAAGTTGTTGATGGAGTTGGTGTTATGCAACCAATCTGCGCCATCATTCTTGATGAGTGTGTGCGGGAATCTAAAGAAGAACCCGTGGTGAAGGATGACTCCCTTCCATCCGTACCTCACCCGCTCTATCCTAACATCCCTTGTGATTCTGCCACTGTTGATTTCCCTTGTGAAAACTCATTTTTGGATGTTTCTACTTCTAATAATTTACAGGACACTTTGGATGTCAGTCTATCATTACATTGCAGAGAGGACACATCTTCCTCTAAAAATGCATCCAATTTTTCATCTGTCATTTTTGAAAACACAGAGGGTGAAAATCCTTGCTTCTTATCTACCCCTCTTCCTGATTCATCAAATCATGAGGATGTCGACAAACATCCTAAATTTTCTGATCTTGGTTTTCGTCATCTCTCTACTTCTTCATCTAATCACGATGTTGATTCAATTGTTGTTAATCGATCTAAGACACTGGACTCCGATGATCTATCTATTGGGTTGTGTTATATTCTTTCCACATAGTTAACAGGGGGTTTGAAGGGCACCCGTAACCCCACTTTATGGGGTCCGGGGCAACGCCCAGAAAATTTTGGTTTTGGACTCTATGTTAGGTTGGGCGGACCCACCTATGGTTTTGTGCATGATTTTCACACGTGTTTTTTAATGCGATGGTTTTCAGTCCATGGTATTGGATGTGATGGTTTTCGATCCATGGTATTGGACATGATGGTTTTCAGTCCATGGTATTGGATGCTTCGGCATGTATAAATATGTATTGTAACATTGAAAGAAACATAATGAAAAATAAAGCTGGTAGTCCCGGTTTTGGGATCCAAGGGAAAATCTTTGTGTATATGTGTTTTATGTGTTATGATCTCTCATTGTTTATTTTTTATGTTTTAGAATTCGTATGCAGGTAATTTCTGTACAGGGTTAAAACCTACATTTGGTATCGGAGCAGTTTTGGCTTCAAGGGGACACCTTTGTTGCTGAGGGGTTTCGCTTGGGCCTATGGTAGACCTTGTTCAGTGGGAGATCTACGAGATCGATTCTGGTGGTGAAAGAAGATGGCAAGCAGTGGAAAGATAGAATCAAGAAATTTAATGGTCAGAGTTTTGAGTTTTAGAAACTCAAGATGGAGGATCTATTGGTGGACAAAGATCAGTGGATCGCAATAGATCCAAGTACTAAACCAACAGGAGAGTCTGATGAAGAATGGAAAAATTTGGATTGGAAGGAAAAGAGCACAATACGATTGTGTGTCTCAAATTCAGTATTGCTGAATGTATCTGGGGAAGCTACGGTGAAGGCTTTGTGGGATAAGTTAGGGACTTTGTACCAATCTAAGTCTCTGGTGAATAAACTGTTCCTGCGAAAAAAGGTGTATAACCTGAGGATGAAAGATGGAGACTCGATGACAGATCATCTGAATGCCTTTAATACTGTGGTAAGTCAGTTAGCATCTGTTGATATTAAAATATCAGATGAAGATAAGTGCATCAGTTTGTTGTGTTCTCTACCAAATTCGTGGGATAGTCTGGTTATTGCAATAGGTAGCAATGCAACTGACTTGTAGTTTGATGAAATAGTCTCAGCCTTGATGACGAAGGAGATGAGATGGAAAAATATGGAGAGCCAGAATGGTGATGCCTTGTCTGTACGAGGATGGTCCCAGAACAGAAAAAAAAAAAATAATAATAATAAGTCATCGAGTAGGAGATCTAAATCTAGAGGGAGATCTAAATCTCTAGGAAAACCTGTAAAGGTGGTGTGCTGGAAATGCGGAAAGGAAGGGCACTTCAAAAGGCACTGTAAATCTAAAGCTCCTGACAAAGGAAAGGGATCTGATGATGCTCCTTCTGCAGAGGTGAAAGCCACCTCAGATGAAGGTGGGGATGTGTACTTGGCTTCTTCAAGTACACATGTAGATCATGAGGCATGGTTGATTGACTCAGGTGCATCTTTTCACTTCACTCCCCACAGAGAGTGGTTATGCGAGTATGAGAAATACGATGGTGGTGATGTCTTCTTAGGGGATGATAGGAAGGCTAGAATTGTTGGTCGTGGAAAATTAAAGTTGAAATTGCAAGGTGGAAGAGTTAGAACACTTCCAGGTGTTCTGCATATTCCTGCATTTGGCCAAAAATCAAATTTTTGTAAGCAAGTTGGATGATGCAGGTGTAAAAACAGTGTTCGAGAAGGATACCTGCAAGATGGTTCGGGGAGCACTGGTATTGATGTGGGGAGTTCGGATTGGAACTCTGTACAAGCTGCAAGGTAGCACTGTTATTGATGGGTGCAATAGTTCTGTGGTTCCTGAAAGTGGAGCAGAAGATCTAGTGGTCTCTGGAGAGAAGACCATGTTGTGGCATCAAAGGCTTGGACATATTGGAGAGAAGGGCCTTCGAATACTTCATGGTAAAGGTATGGTAGAAGGTATGAGTAATAGCTCTCTGGATTTTGATTTCTGTGAAAATTGTGTATATGGGAAGTAGAATCGAGTGAGTTTCCCCTCTAGTAGTAAGAGGGTGAAACAAATATTAGAACTTGTGCATAGTGATGTGTTTGGACTTGTGAAGGTTCCATCACTGGGTAAGTCTATGTAATATGTATCATTTATAGATGACTTCTCAAGGAATACATGGATATATTTCCTTAAGAAGAAATCTGAAGCCTTTGACAGGTTTAAAGAATTTAAGGCTCTTGTGGAAAATCAGACAGAGAAGAAGATAAAGGCACTGAGGATAGATAATGGTGGAGAGTTTTGCAACAAGGAATTTGAAGAATTATGTAAGAAGTGTGGTACAGCATGACATAAGACTACTCCATATACACCTCAACAAAATGGAGTTGCAGAAAGAATGAACAAGACATTGATGGAAAGGGCAAGAAGCATGCTCAGTGGTGTTGGGTTAGGATAGGGATTCTGGGCAGAGGCGGTGGATACTGCATGTTACCTGGTCAACAGGTCACCTTCATCAGCGTTGGAGGATAAGACTCCACAAGAGGTATGGACTGGTAAGAAACCCTCTCTCACATCTAAGGGTATTTGGATGTGATGCATATGTACATGTTCCAAAGGAGAAAAGAACCAAGTTGGATAGTAAATCTAAAAAGTTCATCTTTATTAGGTATAAGGATGGTTTAAAGGGTTATAAGCTTTGGAACCCAGTAACAAGGAAGGTTGTGTACAGCCGAGATGTGGTGTTCAGAGAGGTGAAATATGTTATTAAACATGAAATCCAACCAAAGGAACCTGAGAAGATAGAGTTTGAGCTAAAGGAGGAAGAGTCAGACTCTACAACAGAGGAGGAATCAGAATATGAAGAGCCACAAACTCCGACTATGAGAAGATCAGTTCAGGAAAGAAGGCAGCTAGAAAGGTATAGTCATCTGCTTTCTGTTAAAAGTTTTCTTTGTCTGTCACTGATGATGATCCCAGAACTGTGAAGGAAGCAGTGGATTCAGAGGATGGAAAACTCTGGAAAGAGGCCATGATTGATGAAATGGCATCTAGTGGAGTTGCCAGTTGGAAGGAAACCCATTGGCAGCAAATGGGTGTGCAAAAAGAAGACAAATGTAGAAGGAAAAGTGGAGAAATACAAATCTCGGTTGGTAGCAAAAGGTTATTCCCAGGTGTCGAGAATTAATTTTGGTGACATTTTTTCTCCTGTTGCCAAGGCAACTTCTATTAGATTACTTTTATCTGTTGACGTTGCTTTTGATTTTTAGGTAGAATAGATGGATGTGAAGATAGCATTTCTTCACGGGGATTTGGAAGAGGAAATCTACATGAAGCAACCTAAAGGCTTTGCAGCGAAGGGTAAGAAAGAACTGGTATGCAAGTTGAAGAAGTCTCTGTATGGGTTAAAACAGTCACCAAGGATGTGGTATCAGAAATTTGATACGTTTATACGGGGACTTTGCTTCACTAGAAGAAAAGTAGATCACTGTGTGTATTTTAAATTAATTGGTGACCGTTTTATTTATCTAGTCTTGTATGTGGATGATATGTTGCTGGTTGGAAATGACAAAGAAATTATCCAGGATTTGAAGACCCAATTTTCCTCCAAATTCAACATGAAAGATCTTGGTGCTGCAAACTATATTTTGGGCATGGAAATTAAAAGAGATCGGGAAAAGAGGAAGCTCTAGTTAAACCAGAGGAAGTATGTCGAGACAATACTGCAGAGGTTTAATATGCAGGATAGTAAACCGATGAAGGTTCCTATTCCTGTAGGTGTGAGGTTATCTGCTAAACAGTGTCCCAAGACACAAGAAGAGGAAGAGGACATGTCTCGTGTTCCATATGCAAGTGTAGTCGATAGTCTAATGTATGCAATGGTCTATACTAGACCGAACATTGCACATGCAGTGGGAGTATTGAGTAGGTTTATGTCAAAACCAAGAAAGGAGCATTGGACAGCAGTGAAGCGGGTTTTCAGGTATTTGCGTGGCACTAATGATTATGGTTTGTGCTACCAAGGAAGACCAGGATTGGACAGAGTGTTGGATATTTGTGGCTTTGTTGATGTAGACTGGGCTGGAGATCTGGATTAGAGAAGATCTACAAGTGGGTATGTGTTGAACCTATTTGGAGGTGCAGTTAGTTGGATGAGTAAGAAAAAATCTATAGTGGCACTATCAACTACAGAGGCAGAATACATGGCAGCCACTCATGCAAGCAAGGAAATAGTTTGGTTGCAGAGATTGTGTTCAAGTATGGGGTTAGTACAGGGAGCTATAAGGATAGACTGTGACAGCCAAAGTGAAATTTTCTTGGCAAAGAACCCCACATATCATTCAAAGACAAAGCACATTGATGTTCAGCATCACTTTGTGAGGGATATGATAGAAGACAAAAAGGTGTTGTTGGTAAAGGTGGACACTTTGAAGAATATTGCAGAAGCATTGAAAAAATATGTGAGCTCTAAGAAGTTCTCTTGGTGTAGAGAGACAATGGGCATTTCAGGGCTGGAAAAAAGACTAAGCTCTCTTGTGGCCCCCTGCGGAAAGAAACAACAAGTGGGAGAATGTTGGGTTGTGTTATATTCTTTCCAAATAGTTAACAGGGGGTTTGAAGGGCACCCGTAACCCCACTTTATGGGGTCTGGGGCTGCGCCCTAGAAAATTTTGGTTTTGGACTCTATGTTAGGTTGGGCGGACCCACCTATGGTTTTGTGCATGATTTTTGCTCATGTTTTTTGGACGCGATGGTTTTCAGTCCATGGTATTGGACGCTATGGTTTTCGATCCATGGTATTGGACGTGATGGTTTTCGGTCCATGGTATTGGATGCTTCAACATGTATAAATATGTATTGTAACATTGAAAGAAACATAATGAAAAATCAAGCTGGTAGTCCCGGTTTTGGGATCCAGGGGAAAATCTCTGTGTATATGTGTTTTATGTGTTATGATCTCACATTGTTTATTTTCTATGTTTTAGAATTCGTATGCAGGTAATTTGTATACGGGGTTAAAACCTACACTATCTATCCACGAAGTCATAACCTCGCAGACTGTCAAGGCACTTTAGCCTAAGCTGATGGTTATGTCAGACCCTCGTTGTCTTGAGGTTGTTTCGCTTTTCATCAGGAAATTGTTGAAACATGCAAGGCTCCTCATCACTCATTTGTATTAATTTAAGATTAATATAACACTCATATTTCACTTCCTCCACTCGAACTACACGATCCCATCACTCATGCATTGGAAGAATCTTACACAGCAAGCAAACTTGTGCAACGTAAGTGGTCTACCTTTCTCACATTTTCTTGCATGTCACGGTCAAGGGAATGCATACACTCAACATCTACACATAGTGTAGCACAACACCATGGCAAGTCCACAGAGTGCATGTCATGCTCTTTCACTTGTTTTTGTTTTGTGGACGCTTGTAAGCTCAGAGTGTGTCCTTCTTCATCGTTATATCTTTCATGCTTGCTAGTTTGCGCAATTGCAATGTTTGCAAACCATGCCTTCACCAAAATGGGTCAACCAATGCGTCGGTGGCTGCAATGGAAGGATCACTTCACGTGAGATGACCCATGCACTGTTAACTTAGGAGTAGGATTAGTGTTTGCTTGCATGCATGTTTGCTTCTTTTTTTGTGTGTTTGCTTGTTTGTTTGCTTACTCACTTTGCATATGCATTTGCTTCTGCTTATTTCTTTGCTTTTTGGTTTGTTTGCTTGTTTATGTCTGTAGGTTAGTTTTGCATGGACCGTGTGTGACTCTTGAAACAAGCTAGGTAAAGTACAAGATGACTTATGTACTTATCAATACTTGGTTATCTGTCATCCTGCCTTTGTATGAAGAACTTGTTGTCTTCAGTCCATGATACATCAATGGAAAATGCGTATTGTTCTAAGTGAACCTTGCTGAAAACACAACGCTTGCGCGTGAACTAGTATCACCTACTCTAGTCGGTTGTTCTTTTGGGTTAATCCTTGTCGACTCAGTTAAGTAGAGTAAGGTGAGGGGTAAAACCTTAAAAAGAACGTCAGAGGTATATACAAACTACTTCTCTGAAGGAACAACCTATTTTTCTCTCAATAAGTTAGGATCCCTCTTCCACCTCTAAAATGAATAAGTGTTATGCATAGTTACAAAACATAAAAAATGAAAAAATGAAAATGCGAAAAAACATAAAAAAAAATAAAAAAAAAACAAATAAAATTAATAAATTAATTAAAAAAAAAATTGAAAATGGAAAATGAAAATGAACACGGTGAAAGAAGAGAAAGGCTCCCTGCTTAGAGAGGTGATGGAATTAAATCTGTCGAGGTACTGAACAGGCTCACTGGCAGTGGAGGATGCTTGTGTTCTTGCATGACTCCATTGGGGTACTGTCCAGGCATGCTTGCAGCGGAGCAACACCAGAGATGAAACTAAAACTCTAACGATCATATTACTTGTGCACCAATATACACCTCATCCCCAATCGAAAAAATTGTGTTGGCTTGGCTTGGAATGTGTGTCAACCGACCAAGAGCCTAGCAGATGTTCCATATTACAATCAAGCAAGTGTGTAAACCAAGAGGAAAAAAGAACTAAACAATACTTCTGGAGGTGTTAGACTTGATTTTCATGAACAAGGTCCATTCAGAGAGCTAGAATTCTACCAGTGTGTCGCCAAGTGTTGTAGCGGATACAACCACCCACCAAAAAATTGCCTTTGCTTCGGTTTGGAGCCTCCCTACTGACCATCCTCAACAGCATGTCTTGCACTGTCAAGCACATCAACTTCAGCTGTTTCATAGAGTCTTGTCACCATGTGCATGCAAGTTTATTCCACCTCCTTCACATGCTAATTTCTGAACTTAGTGTCAGTTTCTGGTTGCGAAGCTCCCTCTAGGAATTGTGCAATTCTAGAGGGGAACTAGCCTTCCCTCTAGAAATTGCGCAAACCCAGCTGGGCTCTAGAATTACACAATTCTTCCTGACAATCTTCCTCTCAAAAATTGTGTAATTCATCCCAAGACAGTTGCTCAGCCTAGAAATTGTGCAATTCTAGGCAACAGTCAGCTACTGCTCCCAGAAATTGCGTAATCGCTCTGGGACAGCCAGTCGAGCAGCTAGCAGAAATTGTGCAAATCAGTTAGGTAGCCTGTTGAGCTCGGAAATTGTGCAATGTAGTCAGATAGACTTCCTTGATAAAATTGCGCAATCTAACCCAGGACCACTGCTCAGCCCAGAAATTGCGCAATCCTGGGAGATAGTCACCTGCTCCTCCCAGAAATTGTGTAATATCTCTAGGACAGCCATCTCTGCTCAGCCCAGAAATTGCGCAGATTTTCATCCCAGGCTCGCAAATCGATGCATGTGCCTTAAGGTTGACCGGTTCCCTCTGGGACCTGAGAAAAACTAATTTTCATGCATGGACTATTTTTCCCAAGGCAACATGCAAAGGTGTCCCTCGATTCAGGGATCTATTTTTTGCAGCTGGAGGTTACATACAAGGATCATTTCAGAAACTCCTACCAAGTGTCGCTTTTCCTAGATTTGTAGTATGCGCTTCAAAACCTTGATTTTATCAAAAATCATCAACCGGACATTGCAGAGATCATTCCTCAGATCGACCTTGTAGCTCTGACATCCCACATTTCATCTAGGAGTCATCGGCACATTCATCTCAGTTGTTTCAGGGTAAGCCCGCTTTTCATGTCTTTCACGACGTTTCTATCACTTTTTGTGTTTTGCTTTGTGTGAGTGTTGTCTGCTTGATTTTAGTGAGCGCTTGCTGTCATTTTGATGTATGTTATCTTGTAGAAGCATCGTTTCAGTTTTCATTCGCATCTCACTATTGTCGCATGCATGACACTGTTTTTGCACGAACGGTCGTCGTTGCGGCGACTCGCTTCACACACATGCATGCTTTCTTGTTTTCTGAATCCTGCACTTGTTGTTTGCATGTACGATCACTCACTCTTGTTTGCACTCATCTCATCATGCATTCATGCTTCTCATATTTTCAGTCACCCGTTGACCATTCTGGGCTACCTTGGCCTAGACCGTGCGTTGCCCGACTAGCACTGCGCATTTCCGGAAGTGAAGGCTCTGCCTCCCCTCCAGAAATTGTGCAAGTTTGGCCTAGCACTAACCTCTAGGCTTGCATTGTGCAATTCTTGGAGGCAGTGTCCTGTTGGCCCCAGAAACTGCGCAATGCAGTTTTCTAGTTGCATGTCAATGCTGACTAAAATTGCACATTTCCCAGTTTCAGTCCTCAACAGGCCAGGTTGGATTGTGCATTAGGTAGTTCCAGTAGTCAATCAGCCTCATGATAGCCCAGACTGTGCCTTATGTAGTTTTGGCAATCAGTCTCCCAACCTCTGAGTGGAAATTTCACACTCTTCACGGATAGTTACACAAGTATGTTGCATTTCAATCCTCCAGTTTGTTTTGGTCTTCAACTGACAAATTTATTTCCATGAGCGTTGTTATGTCTCCAAGTATCACAGGTGTTCTTATGCCTCTCAGCAGCACAGGTACAATGGTTTCCAGGACAGCAGTGTCAAAGACACTGTTGAGAGTGCAACTCGGGATGTAGTTAATCAAGTGTCTATGAACTTGCCTACCTATGAAAACATCAAGTTGTTCATGGACAAGGATATGAAGATGAAATGATAGTGGCATCATAGCAAGCAGCACCATTTTTGGGTTGTGTTATATTCTTTCCACGACTAGCCCACGTAGTTAATCGAGGGGTCATTGTGCCTATTGCGTATAGGGGGGATCATAGGGGGTTTGAGGGGTGCAGGTAACCCCCTTCTATGGGGTCCAAGGCAGCGCCCGGAAAATTTTGTTTTTTGGACCCTATATTAGGTTGGGCGAACCTACCTATGGTTTTTTGCATGATTTTCGCACATGGTTTTGGACACAATGGTTTTCGGTCCATGGTATTGGATGCTTCGGCATGTATAAATATCTATTGTAACATTGAAAGGAATATAATGAAAAATCAAGCTGGTAGTCCCGTTTTCGGGATTCAGGGGAAAATATTTGTGTATAAGTGTTTTATGTGTTATGCTCTTGCATTGTTTATTTTCTGTGTTTTAGAATTCGTATTCAGGTAATTTCTGTACGGGGTTAAAACCTACATTTGGTATTTGAGTTGTTTTGGCTTCAAGGGGACGCCTTTGTTGCTAAGGGGTTTTGCTCGAGCCTATGGTAGACCCTATTCAGTGGGAGATCTGTGAGATCGATTCTAGTGGTGAAAGAAGATGGCAAGCAGTGGAAAGATAGAGATCGAGAAATTTAATGGTCAGAGTTTTGACTTATGGAAACTCAAGATGGAGGATCTGTTGGTGGATAAAGATCAGTGGATCGTGGTAGATCCAGGTACTAAACCCATGAGAGTGTCTGATGAAGAATGGAAGAAGTTAGATTGGAAGGTAAAGAGCACAATATAATTGTGTGTCTCAAATTCAGTATTGTTGAATGTATCAGGGGAAGCTATGGCGAACGCTTTGTGGGACAAGTTAGGGACTTTGTACCAATCTAAGTCTCTGGTGAATAAAATATTCCTACGAAAAAAGCTGTATAACCGGAGGATGAAAGATGGAGACTCGATGAAAGAGCATCTAAACGCATTTAATATTGTGGTAAGTCAGTTATTATCTGTTGATATTAATATTTCAGATGAAGATAAGTGCATCATTTTATTGTGTTCTCTACCAGATTAGTGGGATGGTCTAGTTATTGCAATAGGTAGCAATGCAACTGCCTTGCAGTTTGATGAAATAGTCTCATTCTTGCTGACAGAGGAAATGAGATGGAGAAATATGGAGAGTCGTAATGGTGATGCCTTGATTGTACGAGGATGTTCCCAGGACAGAACAAAAATAATTCATCGAGTGGGAGGCCTAAATCTCAAGGGAGATCTAAATCTCCAGGAAAACATGTAAAGGTGGTGTGCTGGAAATGTGGAAAGGAAGGCCATTACAAAAGGGACTATAAGTCTAAATTTCTTGATAAAGGAAAGGGATCTGATGATGCTCCTTCTGCAGAGGTTAAAACCACCTCAGATGAAGGTGGGGATGTGTACTTAGCTTCTTCAAGTACACATGTAGATCATGAGGCATGGTTGATTGACTCGGGTGCATCCTTTCACTTCACTCCCCATAGAGAGCGGTTTTGCGAGTATGAGAAATATGATGGTGGTGATGTATTCTTGGGGGATGACAGGAAAGCTAGAATTGTTGGTCATAGAAAAGTAAAGTTGAAGTTTGAAGGTGGAAGGGTTAGAACACTTACGAGTGTTCTGCATATTCCTGCATTAGCCAGAAATCTGCTTTCTATAAGCAAGCTGGATGATGCAGGTGTAAAAACAATGTTCGAGAAGGATACCTGCAAGATGGTTTGGGGGGCACTGGTATTGATGCAAGGAGTTTGAATTGGAACTCTGTACAAGCTACAAGGTAGTACTATTGTTGATGGGTGCAATAGTTCTATGGTTCCTGAAAGTGGAGTAGAAAATCTAGTGGTCTCTAGAGAGAAGACCATGTTGTGGCATCAAGGGCTTGGACATATTGGAGAGAAGGGCCTTCAAATACTTCATGGTAAAGATATGGTAGAAGGTATGAGTAACAGCTCTATGGATTTTTTATTTCTGTGAAAATTGTGTATATGGGGAGTAGAATCAGGTGAGTTTCCCCTCTAGTGGTAAAATGGCGAAACATATATTAGAACTTGTGCACAGTGATGTGTTTGGACCTGTGAAGGTTCCATCATTGGGTAAGTTTGTGTACTATGTATCATTTATAGATGACTTCTCAAGGAATACATGGATATATTTCCTTAAGAAGAAATCTGAAGTCTTTGACAAGTTTAAAGAATTTAAGGCTCTAGTGGAAAACCAGACAGAGAAGAAGATAAAGGTGTTGAGGACAGATAACAGTGGAGAGTTTTGCAACAAGGAATTTGAAGAATTCTATATGAAGTGTGGTATAGCACGACAGAAGACTACTCCATACACACCTGAGCAAAATGGAGTTGCAGAAAGAATGAACAAGACGTTGATGGAAAGGGCAGGAAGCATGCTCAATGGTGTCGGGTTAGGAGAGGAATTATGGGTAGAGGTGGTGGAGACAGCATGTTACCTGCTCAACAGATCACCTTCATCAGCGTTGGAGGATAAGACTCCATAAGAGGTATGGACTGGTAAGAAACCCTCTCTTTCACATCTGAAGGTATTTGGATGTGATGCATATGTACATGTTCCAAAGGAGAAAAGAACCAAGTTGGATAGTAACTCTGAAAAGTGCATCTTTATTGGGTATAAGGATGGTTTAAAGGGTCATAAGCTTTGGAACCCAGTAACAAGGAAGGTTGTGTACACTGGAGATATGGTGTTCAGAGAGGTAAAATATGTTATTAAACATGAAGTCCAACGAAAGGAACCTGAGAAGATAGAGTTTGAGCTTAAGGAGGAAGAATCAAACTCTACAATAGAGGAGGAATCAGAAGATGAAGAGCCACAAACTCCGGGTGTGAGAAGATCAGTTCGAGAAAGAAGGCATCTAGAAAGGTATAGTCCATCTGCTTTCTGTTCAATTTTTTCTTTATCTATTACTGATGATGATCTCGGAACTGTGAAGGAAGCAGTAGATTCAGAGGATGGAAAACTCTCAAAAGAGGCCATGGTTGATGAAATATCATCTTTGCACAAAAATGAGGCTTGGGATCTGATGGAGTTGTTGGCTGGAAGGAAACTTATTGGCATCAAATGGGTGTTCAAGAAGAAGACAAATGCAGAAGGAAAGGTGGAGAAATACAAAGCTCAGTTGGTAACAAAAGGTTATTTCCAGGTGTCGGGAATTGATTTTGGTGATATTTTTTCTCCTGTTGCCAAGGTAAAGAAGTCTTTGTAAGGGTGATTTTGGTGATATTTTTTCTCCTGTTGCAAGTTAAAGAAGTCTTTGTATGGGTTAAAACAGTCACCAAGGATGTGGTATCAGAAATTTGATACATTTATACGGGGACTTGGCTTCACTAGAAGCAAAGCAGATCACTGTGTGTATTTTAAATTAATTGGTGACCATGTTATTTATCTGGTATTGGGATGATATGTTGCTGGTTGGAAATGACAAAGAAATTATCCAAGATTTAAAGACCCATTTGTCCTCCAAATTCGACATGAAAGATCTTGGTGCTGCAAACTATATTTTGGGCATGGAAATTAAAAGAGATCGGGCATAGAGGAAGCTTTGGTTAAACCAGAGGAAGTATGTCGAGACAATATTGTAGAGGTTTAATATGCAAGATAGTAAACCGATGAAGGCTCCTATTCATGTAGGTGTGAAGTTATCTACTGAACAGTGTCCCAAGACATAAGAAGAGGAAGAGGACATGTCCTATGTTCCATATGCAAGTGCAGTCGGTAGCCTAATGTATGCAATGGTCTATACTAGACTAGACATTGCACATGCAGTGGGAGTATTGAGCAGCTTTATGTCAAAACTAGGGAAGGAGCACTGGACAGTAGTGAAGCGAGTTTTCAGGTATTTAAGTGGCACTAGTGATTATGGTTTGTGCTACCATGGAAGACCAAGATTGGACAAAGTCTTGGATATTCGTGGATTTGTTGATGCAGACTAGGCTGGAGAAATGGATTAGAGAAGATCTACAAGTGGGTATGTGTTTAACCTATTTGGAGGTGCAGTCAGTTGGATGAGTAAGAAACAATCTATAGTGGCACTATCAACTACAGAGGCAGAATACATGGCAGCCACTCATGCAAGCAAGGAAGCAGTTTGGTTGCAAAGATTGTGTTCAAGTATGGGGTTAGTACAGGGAGCTATAAGGATAGGTTGTGACAGCCAAAGTGCAATTTTCTTTGCAAAGAACCCTCCATATCATTCAAAGACAAAGCACATTGATGTTCAGTATCACTTTGTGAGGGGTATGATAGAAGAAAAAAAGGTGTTGTTGGTAAAGGTGGACACTTTGAAGAATACTGCAGATGCATTGACAAAATTTGTGAGATCTGAGAAGTTATCTTGGTGTAGAGAAACAATGGGCATTGCAGGGCTGGATAAATGACTAAGCTCTCTTGTGGCCCCCTGTGGAATGAAAACAACAAGTGGGGGGTTAGAGGGGGGGCGGAGGCCCCCCCCTCGTTGCACCTATTATGTATCGAGGGGGTCATAGGGGGTTTGAGGGGTGTAGGTAACCCCCCTCTATGGGGTCTGGGGCAACACCCTCGAAAATATTGTTTTTTGGACCCTATATTAGGTTGGGTGGACCTACATATGGTTTTGTGCATGATTTTTGCACATGGTTTTGGACACAATGGTTTTTTATCCATGGTATTGGATTCTTTGGCATGTATAAATATGTATTGTAACATTGAAAGGAATATAATGAAAAATCAAGTTGGTAGTCCCAGTTTTGGGATCCAAGTGAAAATCTTTGTGCATATGTGTTTTATGTGTTGTGCTCTCGCATTGTTTATTTTCTATGTTTTAGAATTCATATGCAGGTAATTTCTTTACAGGGTTAAAACCTACAACCATCAATAGCAGTTGAAGGTAGCACACCTGCATGCGAAAAATGCAAGAGGAAGGTTGTTGATAGCACAGAGGCGGAACAAAGTTGCCAGCTCAAGCAGATCCATTTGTGATGAAAGCAACTTTGAAGACTGAGGCTATGAGGTGACAGTGCGACATGAAGATCGCGTGAAAGTAGAGAGAGAGAAACAGAGAAGGAGTTGCATGTGCTAAAGCGGCAACTCAATGGAAGAACAAGAGTTGCACAGATAGGAGAAGGAAGCACAGCAAGAATAGATACAATAGGGGTCGCAACATGTACAGACAGACGAAATTGCGCCCGTACAAGTAGTTGACTCATCTTAGCAGCTAGCACCAAGCAAGCAGGGCAAGAAGTCGTATGATCAGGACTTTGCTCAAGAGATTGAATAATCACTTGAGCAGATGGATAAGGACATGGAGCAATAGGAGTTAGAGCAAGACATCGACCTCATGCCTCACCACTAAGAGGTCGACCCACCAGCTTCACTAGATCTAGAGGCAGAGGAAGTCCCAAGTGACTAAGGAGACACTAAAATCCTTGGAGACCATCTGGAAGGAGAGCTGCACAACATTTCATTCGACGAGTCACAGCATAGAGTTGTGCGGTCTCACAGAGTGTCTACTCCAGATGATCACACATCTCCTCTATAGTTTGAGGAATGAGTGATCGTTTCCAATGTGCACAAACATCTAGCAGCATTGGTTGATGCTAACAGAGCATACAGCGAAGCCACTAGCTCGAGTGTTCACTTCTTGATAGCTGAGAATGAATGAATGGCTGAGTTACAGATGGACAAGCAGGGAGGAGAATTGGTTACAACATCCACCCAAGTAGAGTTGAACAAGGCAATACTAGATGAAGTATTGTCCCTTGACATAGTCATGCAGGCGTTGTATTCCAAGTTTGGTACAGTGCATAAGGCAGTTGTCCATCTCAATAGCTAGCAGCAGTGATGTGCTAGGAGAGCACGTATCTTGTCGAACATGCATGCTGCTATTGATTACATGCAAACATGGACAATGAGATACAAGGGAGCCCCGTTACACTTTCCCAAGATGTTGAAGCCTACAGCAATTGAGCTAAAGGCACGCATCTAGAGTCACATCCGGAACTAAGAAAATCTCCCGCAGCTCATCATTAGTTTGCGGGCTTCCCATGCATGGGTATTCAGGAGCATGGATGTTGTTGTGCACACACATGCAATCCCATCTATTGGGACACTCACCCAGGCAAAGACAAAGGCACAGGTCTAACTAGAACTTAACTTGTACTTTGATGAGTTGATGCGCATAGCTAACAACCCAGACTTGGTGATCAATGCAAACAACATGCATCAGTATGTCATTGGTCAGGCCGCACTCAAGACAATGATGCACATGTTATCAGACAAGTTGGAAAGAGGATCTCGAGCAGTGTACCCAGATGTTATGGAGGCAAGAGTTAGTTTCCATAAATATGTCACCTTAGAGTACATGAACACCATCACGGACTACCGAGCTTGGCATCAGTTCGTCTTCATTGACCACCATGAGGAAGTTGAAGAGTTGGTCTTCCCACAGTTGTCTGAGTCATAGTGATGTCTTGCATAGCTTTCCCAAGCCTAATTTGTCTCACATGGGTACATGTGCAGATTGTATGTAATGTCTTGTCAAGTGGAAGTTCAAGTGTCGATAGTTGGATGTAACAGTCATAGAGTAGATGAAGAGTGATGAGGATAGATGAACAGTCACAAAGGGGAATTTCAAGGGCCACCCCACCCTTTGCTATATATAGTCCCTCATAACTCATTGTAGATGTTTTTGGTCAGCCAATCTTCTGATAGGAGTATCTTAGAGAGAGCTTGGACAGTATTGTAACAAGCCTTGGCTTCTCCACTATGCAGAGCTAGTATATCTCTTTGGAGGAGCAGGCGGTAGTGACTAGAACTTTCCGTTGTCGGAACTAGTGGTTGGTCATGGTTGTATTGTATGACTAGAACTTACACTTCTTAATATAACAGAGCCAGCACATTTCATGCATATGTCATATTTTATTTCAGCTATCTTGTTTGCTCTAAATGATATATGTATTTGTTTGCTTACGCATGCATGTGTAACTATTTTCGATATATGTATGTATGATTCTTACTGAAATGTGATGTTGGTTTAACCATCACTTTGGATTTCTAGCTTACTTTCCTTCCATGTTGTGATGCATCTTTGCTCGTGCGTTCCCTTCTTAACTACGTGCTTTCACAGGTTTCCAACGGATGCACTCACCTCCTCCTTTGTGTGTTAGAACCGCTCATGCACCTTCCTTGACTTGTTTCATATGTCACACCCTTGCTACCAACAGGGACATCTTACTTGCCTCTGTGCAAAACCGTAGTCAAGGTGATACTGTACGACCCACTACTGGGACTACTACACCAAACGATCTGAGGTCTAGTTGGGCCTTCTTACTGAGGAGATCCCCTCACATGTTGGTGGGTCTAGCACCAAAAACAAGAGCTCAGTTAGTGGAACATGAATTTTTACCTTTTCAAGCTCCTTTTGGAGATTGAATGTGGGTTGGGCCTTTTTTGTATATCCTGGCTTTGTTCTTTCTCCCTTCCCGCTAGCAATTTTCAGCAAAACGGGTGCCCCCTTTTCTGTGTGCCCCTTAAGACCATTGCTTTCCTTATTTGCATAGACTCTTGTCTTGGGTGGGTCGGGATGGAGCATACCTTTCCCTTTGTCTCATGCTGGAAGAGTAACTTGGGGATCATTTCCTTCTTGTTGCTCTGGTTCTCTTGACCTCTTCTTTGAAGATCTTAGATTATAGCTACGTTGGGTTTGTGCTTGTATGAACTCTGCAAATTGTTTGCAATAATAATCCATATCTTCCTCATCTGATGTTGCTTCTCAATCATGATTGGCCTCCTGGTGAGCCACATTCTCTTATTCTTCTTTGGCAAAAGCAGAATATATATTTCCCTGCATCTCCTATGTATCGGACGATTGTTCGTTGAGACCATCTTCCAAGTATAAGGGATGAGGGATCTGATCAAGTTGTTCCTTTTTTTCCCTTGGAAGTAGTTACAGTGGAGGCCTTCTATATTGCAATTTATACCCCTCGTTGTTGCCTTGAGCATTCTGTCTGAAGAAGTTCTTTTTCTCAAGTTCAAGCTTTCCAAACTTTTTTGATAAACTCCTGATGAGTTTGTCCAGATCATCCCACTTTGGGTCTGATGATTCTCTATCTCGACCGAAGGAGGATGCCTCTTCTTTTCCTGTTTTGGGTTCAGTAGGTTCTTGCTTTACCCTTGACTTCCCTGCCGAAGCCAAATTTGCTTCCACTTAGAGCATCGATCTGAAGTTGGTCTACAGTGAGAGACTTCCTTTCTCTCAAAGCAAAACCAACGTCAGACTCAAAGGCTCCCACAAAATCCACATGAGCTGCAGCTGGAGGATGCTTTATGTCAACTGGTAGGTTATTGTACTACTTATTGAATCTTTTGATAAATTTTGAAGTATCCTCCTTCAGCCTTTTTCTTATGGCATTAAAATCAGTGAGGAGGTACTCCTGGATCCTCTTTTCTCCCCATTTTTGGGTGAAAGAGTTTTCCAACTCTTCCCAGGTAGTGATGGAGGCATTTGGTAGGCCTTTGAACCTCTTTCTCACTTCTCCATCAAAACTTTACATAAAAAGTCTCATGACCACATCTAGTTGTTCCACATTTAGGTTCTCAGCAAAGGCACAAAAGGTTTTGATGTGGCTTTGTGTGGTGTTGTCATCTTCCCCATTGAATCTAGGCAGAAGTTTTAGGTAATCTTGGGGCATGGCACTTAAGGGCTGAGGTAGATCAAGAGGTGCATACTTATTTAGAAAAAATCCTAGAAGAGCCTTCAGGATTAGTGGAGGGGAATTAAAATTTGCTTGAGGAACTATGGTCAAGACCATAGTGGTTGGAGGGGAAGGAGGGTATGTCAGGGCCTTAAGAGTAAGTCCTGAATAGTGAGAAGCAACAAGTTGAGAACTGTATGAAGAAACTTCAAAGGCTAGTGAGATGGTAGCACAATTAGGGGGAGTTTTCTCTTTCCATATTTTCTTGGAAATTAACTTTTTAGGGTCAGATACAAATGGGGCTTTTTTTTGGGATGTATTTGAGTGAGTATGAGGCCTTTTAAAGCCAGGGTTATGAATGATAATGAGGGGGGAGTGGAGTCACCAAGGTGATATGAATGCAATTAGAACAGACATCACTCACCTACATGAAGGGTGCTCAATTTTTCATATCCTAGGGGAAATATCCCTCAATACGGTCCCTGGCAACGATGCCAAAGGATGTTATAGCTCCTAGAGACAACCTTGGATTGCTTACAAGACCAATGCCTAGGCACATCTAGATTTATAGGAAATTGGAGACATCACTTATGTTCTATAAATACATATATATAGGAACTAGGCTGGTTCATTTATCCAAAGAAATGAGACATGAATTTATGGTACTTCTTCACATGCTCAAATCTCAAAAATATGCATAAAAATAGTGGAGGCCGAGCAGTTCAAGGGCTTACAGCTTAATGAGATTTTGCAGAGCAGATGAGAGAGGACCAACAGAAGGAGAAATCATTACATAGAGCATAAGACTTCAAGAATTCTACACTTAGCACATAGAGCTTGAGGCATTAAGGATTTCTACACTTATTTGAGTTACAAGTAGAAATAATGGATGAATGATGGACTGAATGTTATGATTCATGTAGTATGAATTTAAAGAAATGGTTTCAATAATCCATATAGGCACAAGCATCAACAGTGTTTCGACAAGTGAATCTGTGGTATAATTATAGGCACTTGAATTAACATATCGATACAAATGTATCTTTTAGGAAGCTTGAAAATTATATTTCTAACAACGATAATTACATGAGTACAAAGAGGAAAGATGAACATAAAATGAGATTTAACAGAAGGAACACATATTGTAATACTTAAAGGGGGAATCACCACCATATCTTTGATATTTTGAAGAAGAAAAATTGTGTTACAAAGAGATACAGTTTGAAAATGGCATGTGATGTTTTCTATAGAATTTTTGAACCTTTCTTAAGTCTTTCTTTCCCCTATTTATCTGGAGAGCGGAGAAAGAACATTCATTACAGAAAAATATCTCTAGCCTAGACTCAGTTGTCTCATTCATAAATGGCTCTGTGGCCCAAAACATATTACATAATTAAATGCCTCATGAAAGGAGGCACGTTATAGTATAGTAAATAAGTAATACTCAGATTAAAAATACACAAAGACTCTTCTTTCCCACCCTGTGATCATCTCTGTTGCAGGAGTTGTTCTACTGGTGGTATGGCTTCCTACACTGTCTCACCAACCTCTGTCATCTCTGCCTTTATTTCATTCGGCGCCAACTTCTGAATACGTGTCATAAAATCTTCTTCTAGATCATCCCATTCCATGCTTTGAATGCACCACCTGTTCTTCTTAAAACCACAGTTGTCAACCCATCACGCCCTTTAAATCCCTATCCTACACTATCAGTTCCGTGATGTACCAGGTGATATGTATTACAGTGTAATAGCGAGGTCTCTCATGCGCGGGATTTTATCTCTGAAATGGGTGAAATGGGCACTGTTTGATTTCCCCCTTAGCCCCCCTTATTATAGCCCCTTTTGTAACTTTCCTCATATAACCTGGGGTCGGGACTAGGGGCTTAGCCCTTTGGGTTCTAAGGCTTTCAACAATTTTGCAGGGGCCTTTTCACAATCACAACCGAGGAGGAGTAACGACGGAGGAATAATCCTTCACATCATGCCATCTCCAATCGCCAATCTCGGGGTGATATCATCACTACCATATGTCACTCAGAAATGGCCCCATTTGACCCCTGAAAACACTGAAACTGAGTGACATGTGTCCACCCGTACTTCCATGTCAACGTCTGTACTGTCACATGTCCTCCCTACTCCCACTTCACTGACGATGTCAGCCTTCATGTCAGCTCTGAGGACCAATCATATGCCTCCACATGGCCCCCTTGAGGAAAGAGAAAAAGGCCTGCCCAGACCTATTTTCGCATGCATTTCCTTTGTTAATGAATTTTGGCCCTCCCCAGCACTTTGCATTAAATTGCAAGATCAACGCTTTTCCATGGTTTGGAGTGGTTACCCCCACTGATCATCGATAGCTGATCATCATACCACCATACCGCCATGTGGAGGAGAGAGAAGGAAGCGGCCCAACCTTTATTTTCCATGTTTTTCCTTTGTTAATCTTTGTTTGCCTTCCCCGGAACTTTTACAGTGTATTGCGCTATCAGCCCCCGCATTGTTTTGAAATGAAAACCCCACCGATAGTTGATTTCCTAGGCTTCACCGATATGCCGGTGCATCGATGCCATGTGGAGGAGAGATAGGGGTGGCCTTGCCTTGGTTTTGTTTTGTATTTCCTTTGTTAACTCCTTTCGGCCGTCCCTAGCGATGTTACACTACATCACATAATCGGCAGTTCGCAAGGCTTTTAGGTCAATACCACGTCGATCTGTTGATTTGCAATATCAATGATTGGCAAATCACTGATATCGCATCCACCACTTCTTCGTGTCTGTTGGGCTCCGTTGATAGCCGATTTGCGATTGTGATCAGCGCCTGGGTCTTGATATGCAAATTATTCTTCGCTCGTACCCGTTGCATACTGATTTGCAATATCAGTGATCGACGGATCATTGTTCTTACACCCCACCAGTATTCCTTGCCTTCAAAAAAGCCTGATCTATGATTTTGACAAGCCCCTCGGGTCCTGATATGCGATTTTCCCTCATACTTAGTCATTTTCTTAGTTTCCGGGACTCTGCAAGTGTAATCTTCAACATGCTCTAACTTCCAACCTAGAAGTCCATTCTTGGACTTCTATATACCGTTGTAAAGCTTTTTTAAAGCACTAGGAAATTAGGAGGGTCTGATTAAGCTATAAGATCTTTTGTGTCCTAGGAAAGTGACTTCAAACTTCATTGTTCTTGGGTAACCTTGACCAATTGAAACCCACAATGCAGTGAGTGACAACAACCCCAATAAGTATGGTTGCTAGGTGTCTTTTGCATGTAAGATGGCCATCATCTCTTTCTCATAGGTAGATTGACCCATATGTGTTCCACTTAGTTGTTGGTTGTTGAAGGCCAAGGGTCGACCTTCCTGCATTAATACAGCACCAATGCCAATACTAAAAGCATCACATTAAATCACAAAAGATTTGGTGAAGACCGTTAGGGCTAATACAGGAGTGGAGCATGTTAGTGTCAGTCTTTCCAGCCTTCCTACAGTGATCAAATGTGCTCTTACAAAGTGGTCTCAGAGTGTCAAGGTCAAATTTTGTCATTTCAGTGAGTCTTCAAGCAAAATTTGGTCACTAGGCATTAGGTCTAGGCTTTGCCCAAATGTCAGTCCATGTCATCATTCAGCTGATCCTATCATCATTCAAAGGATTGTCATTATCATGTCAGTGTCTAATGAGTCTTTTTACAACTTATTCATGCTTCAGTTGTGCCTAGGCAAGGTCATTTCCCTCTCCTAGGGTTTTGAAGGCAATTTCTCTTGGGCAGCTAAATAATCAGCAAAACTCATATCCTGATGTTCATACACCTTCCCCTATCCTTAAAGTACCTTATAAAACACTTCCCATCCCTTAGATCCACCAAATTCCTCATTTTTCCGCAAACCCTAGTTTCTAGCTACAACCTGGCAATTTTCTAGGTTGGGCCTGTGTTTTGCCCTTTTGGACCCCTTCCCCTCACTCAATCACTGAAATTCCACTTTCCCTTGCTTCCTAACATCCCTCCCTACTCCCCAAAATTTCCCCAAGAATTTAGAAGCCCCTTATCCCCTTCATTTCGCTTCATTTCGACAAAATTCCTTGTTTCACACATCGGGACAAGTCGCACTCAAATGATGTTCCAGAGCAATCAAAGATGAATTTTGGAAACCAGAGAGATTTTTTTGCTCATAACATGCCAAAGAAGAAAAACCTCCTTCACTTTTTGCACAGGTGTCATTGTTTGAGAGAAATGTCAAGAATACCGTTGCCTCAGGAGAACAAAGACACCTCTGAAGTGACCTTGGGAAAATCAAGTTTTCTCCTAGCTGAGTTGGCCAAATGATTTGCTTGATGGGTAAAATGATAACTAGATACAAAGATATTTCCCATGAGCTATCATGAGCTCAATTTGGGGTTGAGGAAGGCATTCAAAAGTTGACTGCAACAGTACTCTTCTTTCAGGCAGCCTCATTTGGCACTTTTTGACCAGTCTTGGGAGATTTGATTTTTGAAAGGTCAAATCAACTCCAAATTGAAAAATTCTACTTGTGTTGGAAATTATACTAAAAGAAATTTCCAACGAGCCATCCTGCGCCCGATTCCAACACCAGGAAGGCCTCCAAAAGCCTCCTGCAAGGTGCGCGACCCGTTGAGCCAGAGGTGCGCGACCCGTTGGGCAAGGTGCGCGACCCGTTGAGCTGTCTTGCTGAAAACTTCAAAAAATTGCCCAATCTTCCTCCAAGTCATCAAATTTGTTCAAGGTAGGCTCTTTACACATCATTTTTGTGGTTGGTGATGAATGTAAGCCCTCATGCTTGTATTTTAACCTCTAATTATGCGAGTGAAAAGACTTATATGGCTGCAATATTAATGAGCAAATTGTGCTAGGGTTTGTGTTGTTTCAAGCTATTTTTCCCTTTGGTTTGTTTCCCTCCTTTCCCTTTCACTCACACTTATATGTTCATCTCTTTTCCCATATTATTTTATAAATCAAATGCAAACCCTACCCCTCTCCCAAAGCATTCAAAACCCTAATCTCCCTCCACCATATGCATGTGTAAACACTAAAAATTGTTGGTGAACATGTAAAAGGTTTTGTGCATATGTTTCCCTATCTTCCCCTGTAATGCATGTTTTCATATTCCCATATGTTCACTTTCATACATGTTTTCCCATATGCAGTGATCTTTGCAAATGATTTCCCAATATCCCTGATTATAAATATGTATTCCTATATGCATAATTGTTTGCAAATTTTCCTTAAATTCCCTGTTATATTCATATATTCCCAATTCCTTGTTAAAAGATCCCTCCCCTAACATTCCCTTCATACTCCTTGTCCCCCTTGAAATAGCATACAAATCAGCATTTTACAAGGCAGAAACACCAGTACATTTCAGCCACTTTGCTCTCAAAACCATGTCAGAAACCGAGACCGACTATGAGCAAAGTGATGACCATTCGTCATATATAGAGGTTGAGGTACAGAGGAGGCCTCATAAGGGTGGAAAGGGCGGTCATCATAGGTTATTGGGCAAGGATGCATATCTGCAAGGCTAAAATGAAAGTTTTTCAAAGGAGGTTGACCGAGGCACTAAAATGGAGAAAAAGGCCAAATCCACTCCGTATCTTTGCTGAGGCATCCCTCAAGGCTCATGGCACTCACTAGCATCATCTACAGCACAAATCCCAAAAATTTTGGAGAATTTTGGGTAATTTTGGTATTTTTGGGAAATTTACAGGTTTTGGCTTCTCAACGGGTCTCACCCCGGTGAGACCCTTTGTCATGGCAGCTCCTTTTTGCAAAAACTCAGCATTACTAGATTTTTTATGCAAAGTTACATATGCCTATGGATGGACTTGAGTTTTTATGGAGTTTTGGGCCCCCAGAAGGTCAAAATACATGCAAAATTTGACTTTCTGCCCCTTTTTTGAGTTGCAGAAACCAGTCTTGGGAGAATTAAGTTTTGACAGGGCAAATGACCTCCAAATTCAAAAATTCTAGTTGGGTTGGAAATTAGACTCACAGACCTTTCCAACGAGCTATCCTGCACCCAATTCTAACACCTGCAAGTGCCTCAAACAGAGCTCCCAATGTGCGCGACCCGTCAGGCAGATTTGCGCGACCCGTCAGGCAAACTTTGCCAGATTTCACTGTAACAGCTCGGAAAAGCACAGTTTGACTTGGTTTGACTTTTTGAGGTTAATGATGGTCCTCTTTGATGTAATTGTGACAATTTTTAGACACTTTTACCCTTTTGTAACTCTTCTAGAAGATTCATTCATGTAAAGGGTAAAAATTGAATGTATGAACTGGTTTCCAAGTTTATAGAGGCAAGTTGTTTTGACTGCCTATTTTGTAGTGCTTAGTTTAGAGGTGGTTGAAACAGCTCCTAAGATAGTGAGCTCGACCCATGGAGGCAGGGAAAGAGGTTATATCATCTATATTATGTACTTTCTTGCTCATTTTCATGGTTGGACTCTTGAGGGAGAAGTTATCATTGTATTATTTCACTGTATCTCTGCAATTTTTGGCTAAGGAAGACCAGGGTTTCGCAGTCATCTTTAGGATTCTTGTGGACTCATGTGTTGATGGTGTTTCTCAATGTTCTTGTAAGCTTTGTTATGTGATTCATTTCCTTTCTTTACTGCTGCACATTAAACAAATAAAGTGTTAAAGTATGAATTCATGCTAGCCATGCTCTGCTTTTAAATTTGTTCAATTTCAATGTTTTCTGTTGTCTAAAGGGAATTCAAAGTCATTGTTTGCTCTCTTTAGCTCCTCATCTTTCATTCCTGATCATCCATCTCAAATTAAGGCATCAATATTGTTTGCTACCTCGCCCCAAGGAACCCCCTGCAGAAACTGTGTCAAATCCCCGCACCCAAAATTTCAATTCCTCAATTTGCCACCAAAAGCCCAAAAAACCCCAAATCAACCTTTTAAATCAGTTTACTAGCCTAATATCAGTGTTACCTTGTTGGTCATCTCATCCCATTGAAGATCTGCCGAGATTGACCGGAGAGAGCCTTCTCCTACCCCGTAGGGCTAGCTACGAGGCTAAATGGTTTGATGTAGCCTTGAGGTTTACCTTTCTCAGCCTGAGGTGAAATTTCAAGCGCTAACATACTGGCGACCATACTGGGGAGAACAAACTTGTTTGTGGGCTGATGTGTTTGTTTCATAAGTCTTAGACAGAGCCTGAAGTTACGCCAGGTAGCCTTCGAAAATGCTCTTGTTTTACATCAGCGTTAGTAGATAAACGCTACTTCAGTCAATCTCCGTGAGCTTGTGAATACAACCACTTCATTTGCATTTCACCCCAGCACATATATCAAGTTCAGATCTGATGGTTGATGGTGGACAACGATCAGACACTTGAAAGGCTGAAATCATTCACCTGGCGACTCTAAATCAGTTTTGAGATCAGATCCAAAGACTCCACTGGAGGATGATCCCGACCAGCAAAAACATGAAAGGACAACATGGACAGATCAGGTACTCAAGTTGGAATTTCATCCAAGACATTTTGTTCTTTGTCATAAATTATTTCTTCTCTTTTCCCAAGAATGTCAAGAAGGCTTTGCAAAGTATATTGTATTTGAGAAGAGATCCTCGGCCTGCAGTCGATTCTTTCCCTTTGAAGATTGTGAATACCAAAGATTTGCATGCCTTTGAGCTTGATCAAGATCCTTTTTCCGAATTTTGTGATGGCTATCTTCAAGTTGATGAACCTCAAGTGACCAAAACTAATTCTATACCTGTTGTACATACCCCTATACCTTGCAAAATTCCAGATCGGTATAAACCTCTTGTTTTACCTTCTGTTCTTCATGCTTTCCCCAAAAACTATTATCTCTACTTGCCGATGTTTGATGGTGAATGTAAGAATGTCAACGTTGAACAACATGTGCAGAATTTTGAGAATTTTCTAGATCTTTTTGAAGTTGATGAAGAAGATGTTAGTATAAGGCTTTTTGCTCTTTATTTGCAAGCCAAAGTGAAGAGTTGGTTCAAAGCCCTGCCTGATGCAAGCATCTCAGATTTCCAGCAGTTTGTCAAAGTTTTTCTCGACAGGTGGATGATAGGACAGAACCTTCTCTTGATTGTAGAAGAGTATAACCAGCTGAAAAGACTGCCAGATGAGACAGTACAACAGTTTTCGGCCAGATTTAATCAAGTTTATTATTCGATGCCAGTTGATATAAGACCTTCTCCTAGATCTGCTCTCTTGCACTATCCGGGCGCCTTTGATCTGGAGATGGAGTTTCAGCTGAGAGAAAAAAATATTGCAACACTTCACGAGATGCAAAACAGTGCAGTAAATGTAGAGGCTCATCTGCTGATCCGACGGGCAAGGTTGAAGGAAGAAGAGATGAAAAACATAGATCCGGAAAAATCAACATCTCTAGAGGTGAAGCTTGACATTTTGGTAAGTGCAGTGGAAAAGATGATGGACAAGATCAATGCGAGAAATGATTATGATGTTCGAGCTCATGGCGCGCTGATTGAAGAAGAACAAGTTGCTGATCCAAAACATTTTGTTTCTTATCCTAGTTATCATAGATCTGATAATGATTGTCTTGTAGATCACCTTGGCGAAGAAAGCACTGTTGATATGACCTGCATGCTTGATGACATGTTTTATACCGATGATTTGCCTCAGTATGATCAGTATGATGATGATTATGTTCTCCAAACAAAAGCTAATCTTACAGACAAATCAGCAGCTAGTTTGTGGGAGGAGGAAGTTCATTTTCAGTAGCTTGAATTCAATGTTCAGCCATCACATATCAGCTATGACATTGACGAGGAAAGTGCAGCACAGTTTGAAGTAAGTGGCAGATCTTTGCCTTTTTGTTTTGATTCATGTCAGTTCATTAGAGACAACTTCCATGAAATTAGAAATCAGCTGTCAACAAGTCTTGATCTAGACCATCTTGAAGGAAATAAAAACCTTGTTCCAGACTTTACATATTCAGATTTGCAGTCCCCAAATGCCATTGGTTGTCAAGTTGCAGATGAAAGCATGGAAGCTGACATATTTGATCAAATGATACAAGAAATTTCCCTACCTTTCTGTTTTGAATCATTTCAGTATTTGAAGGGAAATTTGCATAGTCCATCTTCAGTGAAGAATGAGCAGCATGTAGGCAATCATGTAATCATAATGGAACCAATAGAAATGGGATTGCAGCAGTCTTTTCAAGTTTTTCATGATCCAATAGCTGATGTTTTGGATGAGGTTTGCAGTCAAAGTTTTTCTCCATTGTCTACATGTGAGCTTGAAACATGTGTTGATATGAATTTGATCCGGCAGCCGATTTCTTTGTCATTTTCAGTAGGGGTCTCGTCACAAGGCTCAGATCCAAGTTTTCATTCATGGTATGAGGAAAAGAGAAGTAATCCATTCGATGAGCTAAGTCCCAGTGTGCTTGAATTTCAAGATCCTTATGCAGTGTTTTTGGAGGTGGATAGAGAAGCCATATCATTCTACGGATCTGTTTCTAAGTCGTCATGGGAGTTGCATTTTATTAGTTCTCTCTTGTTGGTCATAAGCGAGAACTTGTGGAGAATTCGAACAGCAGATTGGATACTTGCTTGGTTACATTGGTTGTTTCATTTCACTTGATCAGGTGATGTATGAAACTGTTAGAGTAGGTTGTGATGAATAAGCTCCCCTTTGAGCATCATTTTCAGTTTGTCAGTTGTGCTTAAGTATCGAGTCAGTTTTTAGTTGAGTGAGAGTCAATTTGTGTTGTCAACTCATCAGTTTTTAGTCATGCATTTCAGCTTGAATTTTTGACTCCATTGCCCAATAATTGTAAGGCACTGGTCTGCTCTCCCAGAGGTCTAAGGTTCTTGGCACCTCCAAGGAGCTACCATCCCCATTGGAGCCAATGTTAGTGTCAGTCTTTCCAGCCTTCCTACAGTGATCAAATGTGCTCTTACAAAGTGGTCTCAGAGTGTCAAGGTCAAATTTTGTCATTTCAGTGAGTCTTCAAGCAAAATTTGGTCACTAGGCATTAGGTCTAGGCTTTGCCCAAATGTCAGTCCATGTCATCATTCAGCTAAGCCTATCATCATTCAGAGGGTTGTCATTATCATGTCAGTGTCTAATGAGTCTTTTTACAACTTATTCATGCTTCAGTTGTGCCTAGGCAAGGTCATTTCCCTCTCCTAGGGTTTTGAAGGCAATTTCTCTTGGGCGGCTAAATAATCAGCAAAACTCATATCCTGATGTTCATACACCTTCCCCTATCCTTAAAGTACCTTATAAAACACTTCCCATCCCTTAGATCCGCCAAATTCCTCATTTTTCCGCAAACCCTAGTTTCTAGCTACAACTTGGCAATTTTCTAGGTTGGGCCTGTGTTTTGCCCTTTTGGACCCCTTCCCCTCACTCAATCATTGAGATTACACTTTCCCCTGCTTCCTAACATCCCTCCCTACTCCCCAAAATTTCCCCAAGAATTTAGAAGCCCCTTATCCCCTTCATTTCGCTTCATTTCGACAAAATTCCTTGTTTCACACATCGGGACAAGTCGCACTCAAATGATGTTCCAGAGAAATCAAAGATGAATTTTGGAAACCAGAGAGAGTTTTTTGCTCATAACATTCCAAAGAAGAAAAACCTCCTTCACTTTTTGCACAGGTGTCATTGTTTGAGAGAAATGTCAAGAATACCGTTGCCTCAGGAGAACAAAGACACCTCTGAAGTGACCTTGGGAAAATCAAGTTTTCTCCTAGCTGAGTTGGCCAAATGATTTTCTTGATGGGTAAAATGATAACTAGACACAAAGATCTTTCCAATGAGCTATCATGAGCTCAATTTGGGGTTTAGGAAGGCATTCAAAAGTTGACTGCAACAGTACTCTTTTTTCAGGCAGCCTCATTTGGCACTTTTTGACCAGTCTTGGAAGATTTGATTTTTGACAGGTCAAATCAACTCCAAATTGAAACATTCTACTTGGGTTGGAAAGTAGACTCAAATACCTTTCCAACGAGCCATCCTGAACCCAATTCCAACACCAGGAAGGCCTCCAAAAGCCTCCTGCAAGGTGCGCGACCCGTTGAGCCAGAGGTGCGCGACTCGTTGGGCAAGGTGCGCGACCCGTTGGGCAAGGTGCGCGACCCGTTGAGCTGTCTTGCTGCAAACTTCAAAAAATTGCCCAATCTTCCTCCAAGTCATCAAATTTGTTCAAGGTAGGCTCTTTACACATCATTTTTGTGGTTGGTGATGAATGTAAGCCCTCATGCTTGTATTTTAACCTCAAATTATGCGAGTGAAAAGACTTATATGGCTGCAATATTAATGAGCAAACTGTGCTAGGGTTTGTGTTGTTTCAAGCTATTTTTACCTTTGGTTTGTTTCCCTCCTTTCCCTTTCACTCACACTTATATTTTCATCTCTTTTCCCATATTATTTTATAAATCAAATGCAAACCCTACCCCTCTCCCAAAGCATTCAAAACCCTAATCTCCCTCCACCATATGCATGTGTAAACACTAAAAATTGTTGGTGAACATGTAAAAGGTTTTGTGCATATGTTTCCCTATCTTCCCCTGTAATGCATGTTTTCATATTCCCATATGTTCACTTTCATACATGTTTTCCCATATGCAGTGATCTTTGCAAATGATTTCCCAATATCCCTGATTATAAATATGTATTCCTATATGCATAATTGTTTGCAAATTTTCCTTAAATTCCCTGTTATATTCATATATTCCCAATTCCTTGTTAAAATATCCCTCCCCTAACATTCCCTTCATACTCCTTGTCCCCCTTGAAACAACATACAAATCAGCATTTTACAAGGCAGAAACACCAATACATTTCAGCCACTTTGCTCTCAAAACCATGTCAGAAACCGAGACCGACTATGAGCAAAGTGATGACCATTCATCATCTACAGAGGTTGAGGTATAGAGGAGGCCTCATAAGGGTGGAAAGGGCGGTCATCATAGGTTATTGGGCAAGGATGCATATCTGCAAGGCTAAAATGAAAGTTTTTCAAAGGAGGTTGACCGAGGCACTAAAACGGAGAAAAAGGCCAAATTCACTCCGTATCTTGGCTGAGGCATCCCTCAAGGCTCATGGCACTCACTAGCATCATCTACAGCACAAATCCCAAAAATTTTGGAGAATTTTGGGTAATTTTGGTATTTTTGGGAAATTTACAGGTTTTGGCTTCTCAACGGGTCTCACCCCGGTGAGACCCTTTGTCATGGCAGCTCCTTTTTGAAAAAACTCAGCATTACTAGATTTTTTATGCAAATTTACATATGCCTATGGATGGACTTGAGTTTTTATGGAGTTTTGGGCCCCCAGAAAGTCAAAATACATGCAAAATTTGACTTTCTGCCCCTTTTTTGAGTTGCAGAAACCAGTCTTGGGAGAATTAAGTTTTGACATGGCAAATGACCTCCAAATTCAAAAATTCCAGTTGGGTTGGAAATTAGACTCACAAACCTTTCCAACGAGCTATCCTGCACCCAATTCTGACACCTGCAAGTGCCTGAAATAGAGCTCCCAATGTGCGCGACCCGTTAGGCAGATGTGCGCGACCCGTTAGGCAAACTTTGCCAGATTTCACTGTAACAGCTCGGAAAAGCACAGTTTGACTTTTTGAGGTTAATGATGGTCCTCTTTGATGTAATTGTGACACTTTTTAGACACTTTTACCCTTTTGTAACTCTTCTAGAAGATTCATTCATGTAAAGGGTAAAAATTGAATGTATGAACTGGTTTCCAAGTTTATAGAGGCAAGTTGTTTTGACTGCCTATTTTGTAGTGCTTAGTTTAGAGGTGGTTGAAACAGCTCCTAGGATAGTGAGCTCGACCCATGGAGGCAGGGAAAGAGGTTAGATCATCTATATTATGTACTTTCTTGCTCATTTTCATGGTTGGACTCTTGAGGGAGAAGCTATCATTGTATTATTTCACTGTATCTCTGCAATTTTTGGCTTAGGAAGACCAGGGTTTTGCAGTCATCTTTGGGATTCTTGTGGACTCATGTGTTGATGGTGTTTCTAAATGTTCTTGTAAGCTTTGTTATGTGATTCATTTCCTTTCTTTACTGCTGCACATTAAACAAATGAAGTGTTAAAGTATGAATTCATGCTAGCCATGCTCTGCTTTTAAATTTGTTCAATTTCAATGTTTCTGCTATCTAAAGGGAATTCAAAGTCATTGTTTGCTCTCTTTAGCTCCTCATCTTTCATTCCTGATCATCCATCTCAAATTAAGGCATCAATACTATTTCCTACCTCGCCCCAAGGAACCCCCTGCAGAAACTGTATCAAATCCCCGCACCCAAAATTGCAATTCCTCAATTTGCCACCAAAAGCCCAAAAAACCCAAAATCAACCTTTTAAATCAGTTTACTAGCCTAATATCAGTGTTACCTTGTTGGTCATCTCATCCCATTGAAGATCTGCCGAGATTGACCGGAGAGAGCCTTCTCCTGCCCCGTAGGGCTAGCTACGAGGCTAAATGGTTTGATGTAGCCTTGAGGTTTACCTTTCTCAGCCTGAGGTGAAATTTCAAGCGCTAACAGAGCACATGGACTGTTTGAGAGCCATGAATGCTTGTTGTGCATCAGTCCAAAGAAATGATTTTTTCTTGAGAAGGTTAGTGATGGGTCTAGAAATGCGACCATAATTGTTGACAAATTTGTGATAGTAGCCAGTGAGACCCAAGAATCCCCTCAAACTCTTCGAGGTTTTTTGTTGAGGCCAATCTTGCGTTGCCTGTATCTTTTTGGGATCAACCCTCACTCCTTCAAAACCCACAATGTGTCCCAAATACTCAACTTCTTCCATGCCAAAAGAGCACTTGGACAATTTGACAGATTATTTGTGATTTCGAGGTTGTTTCAATATCATGTCTACATGTTGAAGATGTTTATCCCAGGTTATGTTGTAGAGGAGAATGTCATCAAAGAAGCCAAGGACAAGTTTCCAGAGATATGGTTTCAGCAGGTGGTCCATGAGGCTTTGAAAAGTAGATGGAGCATTATAGAGACCAAATGGAATGACCAAGAATTTATAATGGCCTTCATGAGTTCGGGAGGCAGTATTGGGAATGTCTACTTCCTTCATGTGTATTTGGTGCTAGCCAGAGCGAAGATCTAGCTTGGTAAAGAATTCAGCACCATGTAGTTCATCAAACAGATCATCAACAACCAGAATAGGAAATTTGTCTTTAACATTGAGATTGTTGAGGGCCCGAAATTTTGGACAAATGTGCTATTCTCCATCTTTCTTTAGCACCAGGACCACAGGTGATGAATAAGGACTGATGCTAGGACAAATAACACTGGCTTCGAGGAGTTCCTTGATGATTTTTTCAATTTCATTCTTTTGGGAGAAAGGATATCCATATGGGCACACATTAGGTGGTTGTTATGGAAATCAGCCTCTTTGAGGGGGAAACCTCGTTTACATTACACAAATGAACAATTATTGGATGATACAAATGACAAGACCTCCTTTCTATGTATAGGAGTCTAAGTGGTCCCAATATAATCATAGCCTACATAACAATAATATTGTAGGGGCACAACAATAATAATACTAGGCTTCTATGGGGCACAATAATAACAATATGGGGACTACATGGGCAAAACAATACAATAAGAGGGTTTCACTAATAATAATAAGGGGCTACACTAGTATTATGGGGACCTAACATGCCCCTCTCCTTCAAAAAGTGTTGTCCTCAATGCTTGAGTAGTTCTTGATGCTTATGTATAAAATTCTCCTCCTCCCATGCAGAATCTTCAGCAGTTAAGTTCTTCCACTTGATGAGATACTCTAAAATTGATCGATTTCGTAGTTGTCAGGTTCTTCTTTGCGTGACTTATTCAGGTTCCATTATGATTTTTCCTTCCTTTTCAAGTTCTAGCAATATTGTTTGAACTGGGAGCTTGTCACCTATAACCTTCTTTAAGCATGAAACATGGAAAACTAGGGGAACTCGGGAAGATGTAGGAAGCTCCAATTTGTATGCCATAGTACCAATATTTTGCATCACCTTGTAAGGACCATAATAATTTGGCAATAATTTATTATCCTTCTTAGCTTGCTTGAGGACATTTGTTTGTATGGTTGTATTCATAAAAACATCCAATCACCTACATCAAAACTTCTTTCACTACAATGTTGATATGCCTTTTTTTTCATTCGATTTTGCACCAAAGTGGGGTTATCCTTTAAAAGTTGGAGAACTTGTTGTTGATGCTCGATGTGATCTTTCACTGCTTGAACCTTTTTCTTCTTGATATGTCCTTCTATATTGAGAGTTTGACGAGTGGTAATTCCTGCCAATGCATTACAATATATGGTTAGATTCATTTCTAGTTTCTCTAGGGTTGGTTCCTAGTGAGTATCCTTTTCTTTTGACGTTTCTTAATCCTTTTCTTCCTAATATTTCACTGCCTGAAACTTCTTCTTCTTGATATGTCCTTCTATATTGAGAGTTTGAGGAATGGGAATTCCTACCAATGCAGTATAGGATATGGTCAGATTCATTTCTTCTTTCTCTAGGGTTGGTTCCTCGTGTATATCCTCTTCTTTTGACGTTTCTTGATCCTTTTCTTCCTCCTCTTCACAATCTATGTAAAATAATTTCTTCTCATTACTCTTATGACCTTTAATGTATTTGCTATCACAATTGTAACAAAGCCCTTTTGCTCTTTTTTCTTCCAATAGTTGTGGTGTCAACCTTGTAGGTTGAGGAAGGCTAGGAGAAACATCACTTCCATCTCTATAGTTGTGAGTGGTAGACTTCCTTGTTGCCATAATTTTTCTTTCCACTTTTGTTTCCAACCCGTATTCCTTCTCCAATGAATCAGGTTCCCAAAGGCGAACCTCATGTTGGATGTTATATTTTAAAGTACTTATGAAGACATCAATCCTTTGCTTCTCTGGAATATCATTTACCCTTATATTCAATTTTTGAAAGTCCACAATGTGCTCTGCCATTGAACCCTTTTGTTTGAGATTTATCAATTGGCTAAATAAGGTGTTTCTCTTTGTATCCTCGTAATGTGTTATCATTTCCTCTGTGAAAATTGGCCACGTGACAAGTGGTTTACAAGAACAAAGCCCTTTATACCATAAAAATTGATTCGGTTCTAAATACAAAGATGCAATACATACCTTTTGTAAGAATTTCACCTCATGTAGATCAAAATATTTCTCCATTTGTAGTATCCAATTTACTGGATCCTTACCATCAAACTTCCTCATATCGATTTTTCTTGATTTTAGTAGCTCGATCTTGAAATGACTGTAACTCTATAATTTCGGACCTTTAAGTTCTGAAATTGCGAACTGTGTCATCCCTTTGAGTTCTCTTTCCAATGCCACCAGTATGATCGAAATTGGATTCTCCAAGAAAGCGTTATGCCCAATCTCTCAAGATGACCTGATTATATAATTTTTCAGTAGAGCGAACTTATATGACGCGCCATGTGTCACTGTTTCGATCTTCGGATCTTAAAAAGATACACATAAAACCACAGTTCATCCTCTTTCTGTAACTTCTTATGAAATTTCAATCTGATGCTCAGAGAGAATGTTATGACGATTTTCCCAAGGTCAACTATTTGGAATGTAATTTGGGACTCTGCAAAAACCCTAACTTCCTCAGGTCATATCTCCAAAAATATAGTGAGATAAGATCTGAAATTAAGACTCGGGGTTCAGAACGATTTCGGCTCAAATGGGTTTTTTTTAGCTTTTGAAACATCGCATAAAAAAATTAAAAGCGAAAATTCCACGATGTCCTATTTGGAGCAGCGAAACCCTAGAATCAAAAGCTCTGATACCAAAAGTTATGGAACCAACTCACAAAAAGATAGAAAAGAAAGATCAATGCCTTATAAATAAACCTCTTCGAAGGGGAAACCTCCTTTACATTACACAAATTACCAATTCTTGGATGATACAAATGAAAATATTGCCTTTCTATATATAGGAGTCTAAGTGGTCCCAATATAATCAGAACCTACACAACAATAATATTTTAGGGGCACAACAATAACAATATTGGGCTTCTATGGGGCGCAATAATAACAACATGGGGACTACATGGGCAAAACAATACAATAAGGGGGTTGCACTAATAATAATAAGGGGCTACACTAGTATTATAGAGACCTAATAGTGGTTGGGCCCCCAGGACCAAAGGGATGTTATGATCATGTTCACCTCTAGAGGGTGGAAGCTCTTTAGGTTTTTCAAATACTTTTTGGTGGCAGTCTAAGACCAACTACATCTTAGGATGAATATGAATAGTAGTGGATTCAATGGTCTGGACGGCATTAAACTAGGAAATGTCTCCGTGATGGCCCTTTTTCAATAACTTTTCCATTCGATGTGAGCTAATGATAATAGGAGCACCTACCTGGAGTCCATGTAGTGTATGAATGTGGTCATTCTGCTTAAAGCTCATATATAACTCCTGGAAATCCATTGTGATCGGGCCCAGTGTGTGAATCCATTCAGCCCCCAAGACAATGTCACAACCACCCATTTCAATAGCAAACATGTGGGTCTTTAGGTGGTAGTCTACCATCTGAATTTTAATATTTTCGCAGCGGCCTTCACATTTCATGGTCCTCGCATCATTGATAAGGACTTGGAAATTAGATACTTCCCGTACAAAATAATGAACAGCTTCACCAACTCACTTATGGATAAATTTATGAGTGTTTCCACTATCTATCAATACCACTACTAGTTGATGTTTAAGAAAGTCTCGGATTTTGAGAGTTTGAGGTGCAGAAATGTCTGCCAAAGCATGTAGTGAGATAATTGGTTCATCGGGCATAGCTGTAAGATAATTTTCATGCTGGGTTTCCTCAACTTCGTCCTCTGGGCCCCCAAGGGGTGGGGCTTCCTCAGATGAGTTGTTATTGGTCACATCAATTTGAAAGAATTTTGGTTCCTTGCATTTATGCTCTGGGGAGTATTTGTCATCACAATAGTAGCACAATCCTTGTTTTCTTCTTTCTGCCATTTCTATTGCAGACACCTTTTGAACCTTAAGTGTTTGGGTAGGGCCCTGAGCCTAGATGGGATGCCCCTTGGCTATGAAATTTGGACAAGTGGACTAGGCAGCTAAGGCAAGTTCCACCTCGGCAGCCTTTTTGCAAGCGTCTATCCACATAAGTGGGTGGTGCATCCGGACATGTGCTTGGATGGCTTCTTTGAGACCATTGATGAACACTCCAAGTAGAATTCATCTCCTAGACCATCAGTTCTGATGGCTAATGTCTCAAAGGCTGCAATGTAGTCTTTTATTGTGCATGAATTAGATTCTCTATCAAAGCGGTCACATAGGAATTTTGAGAACATGCGCCAAGTTATATTCCTGAGATAACATTTCTAAAGCCAATTCCACCATTTCCATCGCTCTTGGTCCAAGTAAAGGTCTCCCACACGTATTTTAGTTTGATATTCGCATATATCATTAAGGGAGAAATATTGTTCCATTTGTGCTACCCATATTGTCAAATTAGAGCCATCAAATTTGTACATGTCCAGCTTGGGTGGCCTAGGGTGGGAATGTTGGTGATTTCCATGGAAGTGAATGTGATGGCTAGATTCTCCTTTGAGGTGTTCATCATCATTATGCTCTTCCCAATGAGACCTCGGCATGAATTGTGAAAGCGTGGATTCAATTCGGTCCATTTGGCCCTTGAACTCATCCAACCTTTTTTCAAGGCTGTCGATCTTCTCATTAGTCGTGACTTGAGATCTGGTATATACCATACACAAACCTTGGTCAATTACATAAGAGTAGTCTTCTTAGAAAGTGGGAGAGCTCAGGAATCTATTGGCGGGGGTCACTTCAAGTCACTCTGGAAAAAAATGGGACCACCAGAAAATTGAGGTTGACAAGTGAATGGTACCACTGCAATCATCTCGTCGTCCTGAATCTTGTGGGCTAAGTCTCCTGCAAGTGTCCCGGGATGGTCCTAGACTTTTTTTTTTTACTCCAAAAGGAGTTTTAGTCCCTGCTGATCAATATTTTAGTAGTTGAATTCCAAAAAACTTGATCCTGCCCAATGTCCTAAGAAAATTGGGCCCGACTATAGCAGCAGCAAGCCTCATTGCGTAGAGAGTCGGATCGGCACCATGAAACCCCAATTGTTAAATGTGAGTTTCACTGCGGCAACAATACCCCAACTGTTGGATCTTATAGGTGTGGTGACGGTAGAACCCCAACTACTAGATCTGATTGGTGCAGTGGCAGAAGAACCCCAATTGTTAGAACTAATTTGCACTGAATTTGATCTGGAAGATAAGATAGTGGGCGATCTTCAGAGAGCAGAGGGAACTATGGTTACAAAGGAGTGCCAGGTGCTACAAATCGTAATATACACAAGGGTCCAATAGTAGTAATCAGCCCAATCTGTCAGGGTGCTAGCTAAGGAGGATCGACCATACCCTTAGTCGTAGTACCCGACTACCCTATCGTACTCACGAGTTGTTATCAAACCAACTCACAAGAAGATAGAAAATAAATATCAACGCCTTAGAAACCAGCCTCTTTGAGGGGGAAACCTCCTTTACATTACACAAATGAACAATTCTTGGATGATACAAATGACAAGACCTCCTTTTTGTATATAGGAGTCTAAGGGGTCATGATATAATTAGAGCCAACATAACAATAATACTGTAAGGGCACAATAATAACAACAGTGGACTTCTATGGGACACAATAATAACAATATGGGGACTACATGGGCACAACAATATAATAAGGGGGTTGTACTAATAACAATAAGGGGTTACACTAGTAGTATAGGGACCTAACATGCCCCTCTCCTTCAAAAAGTGTTGTCCTCAACGCTTGAGTAGTTCTTGATGCTTCTGTATAAATTCTTGTCCTCCCATGTGGAATCTTTAGCGGGTAAGTTCTTCCACATGATGAGATACTCTGAAACTGATCTATTTCATAGCTGTTGATTTCTCAGTTCTATGAATGCTTCATGTTCCAATATGATTTTTCCTTCCTTGTCAAGTTCTCACAATATTGTTTGAATTGGGATCTTCTACAACTTTTGAATGAGTTCCCACTCCTTTGGGCATATGGATATATGTAAGGCCCGATGTTTGGAGGAACACTTCCTAGAATCAAATGAATAGCATGATCATGATCATGAATAGTTGGGAGGCCTTTGGGAGTCTCAAATACCTTGGAATGATTGTCCAAAACATTTTGGAGATCTGGAGAAATACATGATTTCTATGTGGGATCCTCTAGTGAACATAATTGTGCAATTACACCCCATTGTTCTTTATTTATAAGGTTTTTCATGTTGTTAGAGTTGATTATCTTTCCAGGTTTCCCTTCGATACCCCTCAATTCAACTTCCTTTCCTTCCCAAAAAAATTTCAAGAAAATTTCTTGAAAATTAAAAGCTCTCATACCCAAAGATTGTAGCCATTAGACTCCTAGTAAAACATCATCACCAACCATTGGAATGGAAAGCATTAGGCTATTCAATACATATTCTCTCATGGGTAGCTTGATATTATGGCACTTTCCAGAGCAATTAATGGTTCCTCCACTTGCAATGATCACTTGACACTCTAGTGCTGGATAAAGGAAACAATTCAATTCCTTGGCTATCTTACAATGAATAAAATTATGGGTATTGCGTGAATCAATCAACACTATTACCTTTTTATTCTCGATATGTCCTTCTATCTTGATAGTTTGAGGAGTGGTAATTTCTTCCAATGCATTACAATATATGGTCAAATTCATTTCTTGATGCTCGATGTGATCTTTCAATTATTGAACATTTTTCTTCTTGTTATGTCCTTCTATATTGATAGTTTGAGGAGTGGTAATTCCGGTCAATGCATTACAAGATATGGTCAGATTCATTTCTTCTTTCTTGATGTGATCTTTCACTTCTTGAACCTTTTTCTTCTTGATATGTCCTTCTATCTTGAGAGTTTGAGGAGTGGTAATTCTTTCCAATGCTTTACAAGATATGGTCAGATTCATTTCTTCTTTCTCTGGGGTGGGTTCCTGGTGTATATCCTCTTCTTTTGATGTTTCTTGATCCTTTTCTTCCTCCTCTTCATAATCTATGTAAAATAATTTCTTCTCATCACACTTATGACCTTTAGTGTATTTTCTATCACAATTGTAACAAAGCCCTTTTTCTCTTTTTTCTTCCAATTGTTGTGGTGTAAACCTTGTAGGTTGTGGAAGGCTAGGAGAAAAAACACTTCCATAATTATAGTCATGAGTGGTGGGATTCCTTGTTTCCATAATTTTTCTTTCAATTTTTCTTGCCAACCTGAATGCCTTCTCTAATGAATCAGGTTCCCAAAGACAAACCTCATGTTGAATGTTATCCTTTAAAGTCCCTATGAATACACCAGCCATTTTCTTCTTTGGAATATCATTTACCCTTATATTCAATTTTGGGAAGTCCTCAATGTGCTCTGCCATTGAACCCTTTTGCTTGAGATTTATCAATTGGCTAAAGAAGGTGTTTCTCTTTGTATCCTCATAATGTGCTATCATTTCCTCCTTGAAAATTGACCACGTGACAAGTGGTTTACGAGAACAAAGACATTTATACCATAAAAATTGATTTAGTTCTAAATAATTAGATGCAATACATACCTTTTGTAATAGTGGTACACCATGTAGATCAAAATATTTCTCCATCTGTAGTATCCAATTTATCGGATCCTTGCCATCAAACTTCCTCATCTCGCATTTTCTTGAGTTTATGAGCTCGAACTTGAAACGATTGTAAATCTGTACTTTCATATCTTTAAGTTCTAAAGTTTCGGTCTATAATAGCCCTCTAAGTCCTCTTTCTAACTCCGCAAGTCTAATTGCAATTGAATTCCTGAAGAAATATATATTCACAGTCTCCTGCAACGACCTAATTATAGACTAATTTAGTAGAGTGAACTTGTATGACGTGCCACGTGTCACTGTTTCGACCTTAGGTTCTGAAAATTATGCCCAACCAAAATACAATTTTTCCTCTTTCTGTAACTTCTGACGAAATTTCAATTTGATTCTCAGAGAGAACGTTATGACGATTTTCCCAAGGTCACCTGTTTATGATGTAATTCGGGAGTTTGCAAAAACCCTAAATTCCTCAGATCATATATCCAACAATATATCGAGACAAGATCTGAAATTTGTACCCAAGGTTCATACAGATTTCTTCTCAAATGGGTTTTTTTTTAGGTTCTGAAACTTCATAGAGAAAATGTTATTGCGAAAATTCCACGATGACCTGTTTTAGATGAAATTATGGAGCTTGCAAAAACCCTAACTTCCTCAGATCATATATCCTAAAATATAGCAATACAACATTTAAAATTTGGACCTGAGGTTCAGTGAGATTTCATCTCAAATGGGTTTTTTTTTGAGGTTCTGAAACGTCGCAGAAAAAAATTTATAGCAAAAATTCCACGATGACCTGTTTGGAGCAGCGAAACCCTAGAATCCAAAGCTCTGATACCAAATGTTATGAAACCAACTCACAAAAAGATAAAAAAGAAATATCAACTGTAGAAATTTTCTACAAATATCGCTCTGATACCATGTAGAAAATCTGCCTGTAGGTTAACCCGATAATGTAGTATACATCAAAGAAAAATACTATAACCTACTTCTACTATCAATTTGTGGAAGTTTAAAGATCGAGATTAACAATATAACCAGAAGAAGAAGAATCAATGCACAATATACATGAAAATACTTTGGGAAAAGCCTCAGCTAAAGACCCCACTATATGTATTATCATACAAGGTGGAAATACATAGGAATTATATAAAGCCTTAGCTCTCACAGCTAGCTAGCTCTCAGTACAATCCTCACAGATGCTCACAAGAAATCTTGGATTCTCACAAGCCCTCCTCTCTGCCCTCCAAGCTCCTATTTCCTTGCGCAGTTCCTCTGCGATGATCTCCTTCAACCAAGTGGAAAAACTCGATTTTACCAAGTGGATGATCTCCTGATCTCCCACACTGTCAGAACTGCACAATCCTCAAGGAATTATTCCTTCTGCATGCATGAGTTTTCTTTATAGGAAAACACATGCAAATGATAGTACATTGTCCTTGAAATTTAACTTAACTGGGTCTTTCTCAGAATAGACATGCATGAGTTACTGATGGGGGAATCTTCAGTTAACTGGAGTACACTAGTTGAGTGCATGCATCCATCAATTGAATGTTAACTCTCTATTAGTTCCTCAAACAAATTGGAACTAATTTAACTAGAATTAACTCAGTAAACTGAGTTAACTAATTACAACTCAAATATAACTCAATCTTATATCCTTAATTTAAGACTTATCTCCTTAATTTAAGGGATAACTCTTGCATGACTTCAGAAATACTTCTAACTTGAATTTCTCCAACTAATTAAGTCAAAATAACTTAATTAATTATTTCCAAGTAGCTGTTAAGACTAAATTCGATTTTAATTCACAGTTTAATTCAAGGACAAATTAAATTGGAATATTCACGTTGCCACATTTCAACATTGATCTAGAATTTATCCAGGATAAATAATTAAAGGTATTACAGACTCGTGCATGGAGGTGCCTATGTTACTTTATGCAACGGATCGATAAGATTGTGAAATACATAGACACTGAAGCAGTTACTGAAAACATAACAGTAAAACATGTAAACACAACAAGTTTAATAAGGAGTTCACCTAATGCTCCTGGGCTACATCTCCTGGTCCAGCCTTCAGTGGTGACCTTTCTATTATGTTTTCAAAGCAGAGTTTCTTTACAATAGTGAGCTCAATTTGACTCTCACTCAACAGACATGAATCGGTAGGATTTGAGTACACAGAATCTCCTTACTGGTACTTGACCTCTGCTGGTCACAGTAGTATGAGCCCAATCTGAAACTCATACATGATAGGCCTATGTCGAGGAGCTCGCTTGAACCTCTCAAGCTTTCTCTAGAGTGCACAGACTCTCTAACTCTCTCTGGCTCTGTCTGGCTCGATTCTTCCTTCAGGTCAGCTTGGCTTCTTCTCTCTGTTCTCTACTTCTTGGCTTTCCACCTTGACTAACTCACCGCCTCCATTTGTTTCAGTCAGTTCATGGCTTTAACGCCAATCTGCTTTTTGACTATTCCTTTTCGTTTCTCAGCGCTCTGGTTCTCCTGCCTCTCTATCCGTTTGAATTCCTTTGTTCTACGTCATCATCACTGTGTAACGCTTCACAGGGAGGTGACCACCTATTTCATGACGAACTAAGTGTCAGTTCTCTTGAAATTGTTTGAATGCTCATTATTTCCGTTTGCTCCAAGATTTCCCGCGAAATACGAATCTTCTGCCAACTCATCATCCACGTCAAACTTCAAATCCCATGTAATCTTGCTTTACAACCTGTCAAATCCGGTCATTTATCGAGACGTGCCTCTGCTTTTGATCTAGGCCCCCCAGATCCTACGGTCGTCGTTCATATCGGACGGGTAAGTAGCATGACATTTATCCGTCTGATGTGAGCAGTTTTCTCTCTCCTCCATCGGATGCTTGTCACTCAGCTAAAACTGCTTACCGCCTTGAGGCCTTCTTATATCCTGCCGGTTTTGCAGAATCCATGGAACCGAATTTTTTATTTTCCGCATTACATAGCCATTTTGGATCCGGGCACTTCGGGGCTTTCCTTCACTGAGGGGGACACCCTACGATACGCAATTAGCACTTGTGCTAATCGCGTATTAGAAACTACCCTTGTTTCTTGAATTAGCCTCCAGTTTTGCCAATTTGCACCAACACGCATTACCATGGGCCAACGGTCTGCGCGCTCGATCGAGGGTCCTTGTTGCTCCGCGCTGATCACAATTGCAACTATCACAAGGATTCCTTCTGATAGCTTGATCTTTCTAAGACTTGAATCTGTTTGGCATAATTTAAAAGAGTTTATGAAAACTTAGAGAGTGTTTAGGATCCAATTCGGATCACGGCCTTCCCACTGAAAAAGCTTTTGGAGCACCAAAAGTTTATGTAGAAATTTTGAATAATATGACACATATTCACAGACATTATCCTGATTATACACTATTGCAGAATACATGCATAATACATAACCTCCTCTACATTGATCATCAATTTAACAGCATTAAAATCAATGAAACATCAATCGCATGCGCACATTAACACAGTATGTAACCTGGGGAAAGCATACAGTTGAAAACCCCACACTATCTATATATTATATTGATTGAGAACATGTAACAATACATAGTACAATACTCCTCACAAGTACTCAGTACTATCTCCACCTGTTACACACAAACTAGCTCAGATCTGATGCCTCAAATCTCCTCCACTGTTTGCCTGCCTCCACTGTGCAATCCTGCAAGAGAATAATGATGAATGGCTGAAGAAAACTCGTATTTCCATGGATGAACTACGCAATCCTCATTGGCATTACTCAATCCCACTGATTGTGCAAGAGCTCATGCACAACTATAGTCACAACTGATAGCAATCTCAACCTCTAACACCTGTCTCCACTGGACTGTCCATGCACTGAGTTGACTGATGTATTCTTTAGTTGCTTTATGAGTTAATAATTAGTGAATTAATTAATAACTAATTCACATCACTCATCACTAGTGTATTCTGCAGTTAGACTAAATACAACTAGTTTAACCAAGTCAAACTGAACACAACTCCATCAACTCCAAAATCAACTCCACCAAACTCAACCACATGAGTTCTAATTGAAGTCCTGCATGCAATAGCTCAACTGACCCAAAATAAAAGCATATTTCCTTCTGACAGCTGCATGTGCCACATCTGTAGCTAAAACTAAAGTGCTCCAAGAGGATAAGATAATGTTTATAGTCCAAATATTATTATGAGCTAATAATATTCGACTGTTCTATTTTTAGCCTGGCAGTCTAAAAATAGAAACCGCCCATATGTCTAAAAATAGAAGTCCATCTATTTTTACCAACATGACCAATCATCCACAAATAGCATCTTGTAACTCATAGACCATGATCCATATGTCTAAAACTAGACATAGTCTAAAAATAGAATTTGCGCCAAAAATAGCTTGCGGGCCCACTTAGTGAAGGCGACTTCTTTTCACTAAGCTCCATCATCTTGTTGCATTTTCAACACTCCCTCTCAACAAGATATGGACAATCGCAACCCCTATCCTGCCTCTGTAATGTTCTGCATGCAACACATTTTCCCGGTCCACTTGCTCCAACAACACTTGGAACAAAAAACACTCCCAACTGACCACTCCGTTGGGCTAGGAACATACTCTGATGCTGAAGCTCTACCTGCTGCTGACAAGTGCTCCCTCTCTGACATCTACGCTATTGCAACATCTCCATGCATCTCGCACCATTGCACACCTCTCTGTGCCACCTAGCACTGTGTAAAACACTTGTGCCTCTCACATTGCTACAGCCTGCTAGTTATACGCTGTCCTGGGATTCCATGCACTGTCGCTCTCTCTGTCGCTCCATCTGCATCTGTCTCTACCCAATCAGTCAGTTCCTGCTACTCCACATCGGGGCTCCCGTAGCAAGGTCTCATCCAAGAGGTTGGGTACCTCAAGGATCCTGCCCCTCCTCCTTGGGACGATCAATCCACATCACCCCACCTCCTACATGGAGGTATGGCTTCATGTGATCCCTCAGCCCACCTGGCTCGAAGTTTCCCCCTACTGGAGGTCTCTGCATGAGTAGATGTCTCTACTCGATCTCCTCTTAGCTTCCCTTGTTGTGGCTTCTCCACAACCTCCTGAAGCTGCTACACCAATCGTGGCTCCTCCACAATCGTCTGAGACTTCTTCTGGCTCTGCATGTTGAGAGGTAATATACGCCCCCTCTCAACCACCAACTCTCTATCAGTTGCCTCGCTACTCAAGGCTTTGCATGCATCTTGAACCTCAAGAGCATACAGGTTCTTGACCCGTGAACCAATCTGCTTCACCTATCTAGTGATGATGTGTCTACGGAAAACCTTTCCCTTACTGAAGACTACATCACAGCCTCTGTCTTCCAGCATCGCGATCGACACCAAGTTTCTCTTCAGTCCTAGTACATACTTGACATCGGTCAAGGTAAGGCGAGCTCCATGCTCTCTCTGAAAAATAATCGTGCCTACACCTGAGACACTATACTTCTCATCATTACCCATCGCTATGAGTATCTGGAGATCTTTCTCCTCCAAAGTACTGAACAAACTCTTGTCACCGGTCATGTGGAAAGAAGCTCCACTGTCAAGAAACCAACCACTTCCCACCATGGATGAAACCATGCATGTGAAGAGTGTGAATTCCAACTCAAACTGCGAAGCAAGTGCCTCACCTTCAGATCCTTCCCCAGATCCCTTCTTTGATTTCTTCTTTGGGAAATTAGTAGCATAATGGCCCAACTCATGACAACGAAAGCATCTCACCTTTGACTTGTCAGCCTTCTTCCCATCATTGGAAGAATTGGATTTGGAAAGAGAACCCTTCTCCTTCCCCTTCTTCACCTTACTCGCTAAGGCACAGTTCTCCTCATCATGCATGGATGAAGAACTGTCTCTAGTGCTCCGTCTGATCTCCTCTTGCACAAGATCCGACCAAAGTCTCTCCCATCCTGGCAATTTCTCCCGACCATTGACAGAGTCCTAATAGGAATGCCAACTCTTCAGAAGACCAAGGAGAGCCAAGCTCACCAAGTCCTCATCATCGACAGTCACCCCCACAGTTCCCAGCTCATCCCGACACTGGGTGAACTTCGTGAGATACCTGGGCATACTGTCTCCATTCTCACACTTAATGTTTCTGAGTTTATCCTTGAGCGCCAACTTCCTCTGATCGCTCTTGCTTTGGAATAGATTTGCCAATGCTTTCCACATCAAGTATGGAGAAACCTTTCCATGCAGGCTGGACACAATGTGATCCTTCATGCCCTCCAACAAAATCCTTCGACACTTTGTTGTCTTCTTTTGACAAACCTCAACTTCGGCAGCATCAGTAGCCTTTTCGACCTCAACCTCTATGAATTCCTTTAGCCCATTATCATCTAACACCGCCTCCATCCTATCCTTCCATGCAATATAGTTCGAGCTGCCCTCAAGAGCATACTCCAATCACAATCCATTGAAAGACATTGCAACGTTGACACCAAGAAAACACTGCTGCAAATTCGAATTCCACCAGCTCAAAAAACTCAACCGCCTCTGATCTAAAATTTGTGAGAACAAAGTATTTCTCGTATAGAGATTGACTGTATGGGATTTTACCGGATATCTCACCTTCCAAAGGAAGGATGAATCCAAAGGCTACCTGGCCTGATTACAGACTCTGCCTGAAGAAAAAAAATGTAATCACTTTCTGAATAATAGATCTGATGATCAACAGCTCCGATACCATGTAGAAATTTTGAATAATATGACACTTATTCACATAGATTATCCTGATTATACACTATTGCGGAATACATGCATAATACATAACCTCCTCTATGTTGATCATCAATTTAGCAGCATTAAAATCAATGAACATCAATCGCATGCGCACATTAACACAGTATGTAACCCGGGGAAAGCATACAGCTGAAAACCCCACACTATCTGTATATTATATTGATTGAGAACATGTAACAATACATAGTACAATACTCCTCACAAGTACTCAGTACTATCTCCACCTGTTACACACAAACTAGCTCAGATATGATGCCTCAAATCTCCTCCATTGTTTGCCTGCCTCCACTGCGCAATCCTGCAAAATAATAATGATGAATGGCTGAAGAAAACTCATATTTCCTTGGCTGAACCATGCAATCCTCATTGGCATTACTCAATCCCACTGATTGTGCAAGATCTCATGCACAACTATAGTCACAACTGATAGCAATCTCAACCTCTAACACTTGTCTCCGTTGAACTGTCCATGCACTGAGTTAATTGATGTATTCTTTAGTTGCTTTATGAGTTAATAATTAGTGAATTAATTAATAATTAATTCACATCACTCATCACTAGTGTATTCTGCAGTTAGACTAAATACAACTAGTTTAACCAAGTCAAACTGAACACAACTCCATCAACTCCACAATCAACTCCACCAAACTCAACCACATGAGTTCTAACTAAAGTCCTGCATGCAATAGCTCAACTGACCCACAAGAAAAGCGTATTTCCTTCTGACAGCTGCATGTGCCACATCTGTAGCTCAAACTGAAGTGCTCCAAGAGGATAAGATAATATTTATAGTCCAAATATTATTATGAGCTAATAATATTTGATTGTTCTATTTTTAGCCTGGCAGTCTAAAAATAGAAACTGCCCATATGTCTAAAAATAGAAGTCCATCTATTTTTACCAACATGACCAATCATCCACAAATAGCATCCTGCAACTCATAGACCATGATCCATATGTCTAAAACTAGACATAGTCTAAAAATAGACTTTGCGCCAAAAATAGCCTGCGGGCCCACTTAATGAAGGTGACTTCTTTTCACTAAGCTCCATCATCTTGTTGCATTTTCACCAATTTATTTTTAAGCATCAATCAAGTGAGGGTATTGATTCCTCTCTTGCCCAATTTCTATCCATTTCGCACTACTTGGCTTTGAACCTTTGAGTCCAATCCTCAGGTACTCAACATCGCTTTTGCGCGTAGTTCTCACCTTCCTGTCCAAAACTATATCTTCTTGCAATTCATTAAGATATTCAGGTAACATATCATCAATAGAAGGCAACTGACTCTGCTCTTCGGGATCTTCAATCAATGAAGGTTTAAATAGTCTCAAGCTGTCTGCATTAACAACTGAGTAGATGTGCATGTAAGCTGTTAAATCAAGGGGAAAGCATTCTCACCAATTTTCTCAAGTATCTTGAAAGGTCCATACTTATTGGCTTCAGCTTCTTACCTTCACCTTGCATTCTGTCTTTGCTAATGTACAGCCAGACTTGATCACCAACTTGGAAACTATGCTCCATCCAATGCTTGTCATGCCTTGCCTTATACTTGGCTTCGCTATTTTCCAGCTGTTCCTATACTGCCTGGTGAATCTCTTGGATTTTCTCAATGAACTTAGCTGCCTTGTCCACATCATTGTGTCCATCAACTGCTATGTCTTTACCAAAGACAAAATCCAAGGGAGACCTTGGTGTGAAACCAAAACATGTCTCAAAAGGATATCTTTGTGTAGAAGAATGTTTAGCTCAGTTGTAAGCATGTTGCACATAACATAAATGTTCATCCCAAAGCATGGGATGCTTGCTGCAATAGCCTCTGAGCAATTGGATCAATGTCTTGTTGAGTACTTCTATTTGGCCATCTGTTTGTGGATGAAAAGTTGTGCTCTTCTTCAGCCTGGTGTCCATCAATTCCCAAAAACTTGACCAAAACTTCCCAACAAATTGGGTATCTCGATCAGATATAATGGTAGTGGGTAATCCAAAGTGAACCCATACATGTTGAAAGTACAGGCAGTCCCCCAACAAAGTCTATAGAAATACTTTCCCAAGGATGAGAAGGAACTGGTAGTGGAGTATACAAGCCTAGTTTTCTGTTGTTGGGCTTGCTTTTAGCACACATGGTACACCCTCTTACATATCTAGAAATTGTCTCATTCATTTTTGGCCAATAACAAAATCTTTGCAGCTGTGCAACTGTTTTACTTACACCAAAGTGACCTGATATTAGAGAAGTGTGTGCCTCTCGAATTATCTTTACTCTTTCTGTTTGAGGAATGCATAACTTTCCCAAATGATACAAGAGTTGGTCCTTAACATGATAATCCAATTCTTCTACTTGTTTTCCATGACTTAAAGTTGCATATACATCTTTAAAATCTATATCTTGAGCATACTGTTCAATGTAGCTTTCATGCAATACTGAATTATGCTTAAGTATAGTGGATGCATTTATGATTGGTCTGGACAACATATCTGCAACTTTATTGTGTATGCCCTTTTTATATCTGATGACAAGATGAAATTGTTGTAGAAAACCCATCCACCTATAGTGTCTTGATTGCTGCAACTTAGTTTGTGAGTGCAAATATTGAAGTGGCTGATGGTCAGTATGTATAACTGTTTCTTTGCCCATTAAATAATGTTTCCACTTTTTCACACTCTGTACTAATGCATACAATTATTTATCATATGTGGGATAATTAACTACTACAGAATTAAATGTCTCAGAATGATAACATATGGGTTTACTGTGCTGCATCAATACTGCTCCCATGGCATAGTCACTAGCATCAGTTTCGATCTCAAATGGTCTTTGAAGATTGGGCAATGATAGTACTGGTGTTGTTCTAATCTTTTCTTTCAAGGTGTCGAAGGCTTTCTGCTGTTTTCCTCCCCACTGAAACACCTTGTTCAATCATGTTAAAGCATGTAAGGGAGCTGCAATTAAGGAAAAGTCAGAAATAAACTTTCTCCAATACTGAGCTGCTCCTAAAAAGCTTCTAACTTCTGTAGCAGATTTGGGTTCAGGCCAGTTTACAATGACTACAACCTTAGAGGGATCTATCTTCAATTCACCACCCCCTACAATATGACCCAAATAATTCAAAGATGTTTTGCCAAATTCACATTTTGAGAGCTTAACATAAAGATTTTCTTTTTTCAAAACACCTAGAGTCTGTTTAACATGCTTTAAATGTTCTTCCCATGTTTTACTGAATATAAGAATGTCATCCAAATATACAATGACAAAATCATCAAGAAAAAGTTTGAGTACATCATTCATTACTCTCATGAAAGTAGCAGGAGCATTAGTTAAGCCAAAAGGCATAACCAACCACTCATACAATCCTTGCTTTGTTTTGAAAGTAGTCTTCCATGCATCTTGCTCTGCAACTTTGACTTGATGATAGCCACTATGCAAGTCCAACTTGGAAAAATAAACAGCTTCCTTTAATTGATCCAATAGACCATCTATGTGAGGAAGGGGATAACGATTTTTTATCATTATCTTATTCAGTGCTCGGTAATCAATGCACATTCTCCATGAGCCATCTTTCTTTCTCACCGAGACAATTGGAGACCCACATGGTGATGTGCTAGGTCTGATGAACCCCTTCTTGAGCAGCACCTGTACCTGCTTCTTGATTTCTGCATTCTCTAAAGCGGACAACCTATACATTCTGATGTTAGGCAATGGAGCATCTTGTTGCAAATTAATATCATGTACTATTTCCTTTTTGTGTGGCAAACCTTTAGGTTCTTGAAACAGTATATCATATTCTGAAACAAATTTTTCTAAATCAGCTTGATGTTTAGCATCACAGCCCTCAAATACATTGGTTTTATCAGGTTTCTTTTCCTTTACAACCATCAGTAAAAATTGTTTGCATGAATTTGAAATTCTTTTCATCTGCCCTAAGTTTATGAGAGTATAATTATTCTTGAGCTTATGAGATCTTACAACATATTCAATTCCATCTTTAACGAGTTGATACTTGTTCTTAGCTCTATAGAAAATAGCTTTTCTATCATACAAGTAAGGACTTCCTAAAACAATTCCACATATATCCAAAGGAACTATATCTAACTCGACCTCATCTACAAATGCTAACCCAAAAAAAAACCTAAGTTTACATTGTCTAGTCACTTGTAGTTGTGCTTTATCACATAACCAACCTAATGGATATGGCTTTTTGTGAGGTGTGGTTAGTAATCCCAATTTCTCTACAATTACTTCAAAAATTAAATTTACTTGTGAGCCACTATCAAACAAAGTATCAATCTTTTGATGCTTGGAAACAACTCGAATATGAAAAAGTTCATGTCTTTTCCTCTCATTTTCTTCATTATCAGTAGATTGTGCAGAATTACTAGTAGATGCTTCAGAATTTTTACCTTTTATACCTATGGCTGCAATTGTTGTTTCATCTCCTGAATCTGACCCCAAATCCTTTTGAATAGCTGCAGCAGTCTTCTTCTTCTTGCCCTCATACTTCTTGGGTTTATGTTCCGGATGCAGAATCCAACAATGTTCATCATCACGCCCATCCTTTTTATAGTGAGTGCATGAAGATTTAGTCTTTTGTACAGTATTTGTCTTCCTCTATTTCCATTTTTGTTTTCTTTTCTCCTTGTTCTTTCTTGTAGTGGTTTTTGATGATCCCCCAACTTCTGGGTTCACATTCTTGCCTCTAGCCTCTAGATGTGTAGCTTGAACACATACCTCATCTATGCTAGTGGGATTAAACATGAGAATTGTGTGTCTTAAGTAGCTGTGTAGACCACCTATATACTTCAGCAGAGTTTTAGGTGAGTCTAAAGAAATTCCTAGAATCAAAGCTCTTCTCCTAAATTCTTGAGTGTAACTGTGTACACTTTGCCCTTTCAATTGACGAAGAGTTTTCCAGCTCATCATGGCTTGCTGCATATAGGCTAGTGGATAGAATTTCTTTTAATTGCAGAAACAAATTCACTCCAGACACAAAGAATCTTACCATGCTTCTTCATGTCAACTTGTGTCCTGCCTTCCCACCATACCAAGGCAGTGCCTCCAAGGCGTAGTCTAGCCAGCTGAATCTTACTACTGTCTGAATCAATGCTCTACACTGCAATAAACATCAATCTGTCTAATCCAATTATCCAGCTTCTCTGCATTCAACTCTCCATCATATATTGGTAAATCAAATTTAACATCTAATTTTATCAAAGATGTCTTCTTTTTGTTTTCAGGGATACTAGGAGGAGTGGGAATTTTTCTTCTTTCCCTTTTCCTTTAGAGTGGTCACTGAGGAGAGATTCTTCTGCTCCTTTATCTCTTTTGGATTTTGATGCATCTTCCTCTCTACCTTTCTTAAATTCTCTATACATTTCCTCTACCATGGCTCTCATGGTCATGAAACTATCCATGAACTAAGGGTCTGATTCCAAGGGAATTTCTTCTGACATTTTCCTCTTAGGATAGACTCTTCCAATTTCAGGGTTAGTTCAACCAACTCTCCTTCTCCTAGTTTAAGCTTTGATCTAGTTAGCATTCAACAACAAAATCCAACACAAGCTTGTATAACCTTAGTAAACTTGAGCTCTGATACCACTTGATCTGGAATTTATCCAGCACAAAGAATTAAAGGTATTACAGACTCATGTGCATGGAGGTGCCTATGTTACTTTATGCAACGGATCGATAATATTGCGAAATACATAGACACTAAAGCAGTTACTGAAAACATAACAGTAAAACATATAAACACAACAAGTTTAATAAGGAGTTCACCTAATGGTCCTGGGTTACGTCTCCTGGTCCAGCCTTCGGTGGTGGCCTCTCTATTATGTTTTCAAAGCAGAGTTTCTTTACAACAGTGAGCTCAATTTGAGTCTCACTCAACAGATATGAATCAGTAGGATTTGAGTACACAGACTCTCCTTACTGATACTTGACATCTACTGGTCGCAATAGTATGAGCCCAATCTAAAACTCATACATGACCTATGCTGAGGAGCTCGCTTTAACCTCTCAAGCTTTCTCTGGAGTGCACAGACTCTCTGACTCTCTCTGGCTCTGTCTGGCTCAATGCTGCCTTCAGGTCAGCTCGGCTTCTTCTCTCTATTCTCTGCTTCTTGGCTTTCCACCTTAACTAACTGACCGCCTCCCTTTGTTTCTGTCAGTTCATGGCTTTAAAGCCAATCTGCTTTTTTACTATTCATTTCTATTTCCCAGCGCTCTGGTTCTCCTGCCTCTCTGTCCGTTTGAATTCCTCTGTTCTACGTCATCATCACTGTGTAACACTTCACAAGGAGGTGGCCAGCTATTTCATAACGAACTGAGTGTCAGTTCTCTTGAAATTGTTTGAACAGTTGTTATTTTCGTTTGCTCCAAGATTGCCCACGAAATACGAATCTTCTGCCAACTCATTGTCCACTTCGGACTTCAAATCCCATGTAATCTTGCTTTACAACCTATCAAATCCAATCATTTATCGGGACGCACCTCCGCCATTAATCTGGGCCCCCCAAATCCTACGGTCATCGTTCATATCGAGCGGGTAAGTAGCATGACGTTTACCCGTCCGATGTGAGTGGTTTTCTCTCTCCTCTGTCGGACGCGTGTCACTCAGTGTGTGGCATTGGGCGAGACTCAACCAAAACTGCTTACCACCTCGAGGCTTTCCGATATCCTGTCGGTTTTTCGGAATCCACGGAACCGAATTTGTTACTTTTCCGCATTACATAGCCATTTCGGGTCCGGGCACTTCGAGGCTTTCCTTCACTGAGGGGGGCACCCTGCGATACACAATTAGCGCTAATCGCGTATCAGAAACTACCCCCATTTCTTGAATTAGCCTCTAGTTTTGCCAATTTGTGCCAGCACGTGTTACCATGGGCCAACGGTCTGCGCGCTCGACAGAGGGTCCTCGTTGCTCTGCGCTGATCACAATTGCAACTATCACGAGGATTCCTTCTGATAGCTTGATTTTTCTAAGACTTTAATCTCTTTGGCATAATTTGAACGAGTTTATGAAAACTTAGAGAGTGTTTAGGATCTAATTCGGATCAAACACTCCCTCTCAACAAGAAAGGGATTATTTTCCACCCTGATCTTGTCTCTATGGAACTCGAATTTACACTTTGACAATGCCTTTGTCAAAATGTCAGCATCTTGCTCCTTTGTCGAAATATACTACAGCAACATGATCCTCCCATCATCAGTAGCTTGCTTTACCTTATAAAGCCAATGGGAACTCACAACTGACTTGTTCTCTGGTCTCGGAACCACGTCCCAAACATTGTTACGAACTATGGAGTGATACTCCTCCACCATAGCATCAACCAAAATTGGCTTCTGCTCTGCTTCCACAAAGGAAGATGGCTCAGTCTCAACACATTCACCAACAAGGGCCATGTATCCAGTGTACCTCTCAGGTGACCTCCTCTGTCTGTGTTGAGAACATGGTGCTCCCACATTCTATCTCACATCCTCCAACAATTTGTCAGCTTCTCTTGTGCGCTTCCATCCATCTCTGGAAGACTCTCCTTGAGTGGATGTCTTCACTCCTAGAACCTCTTCATGCGGCTGCTCGGCATCAATATGAGGCTCCTCCTCCTTAGGAACCAACAGTTCCTCCACAACTTGTAGTTGGAGCTCCCTCGCAAGGGAAACTCCCATGGCCTTCTACTCATCAAACTTGAGATCTCTGCGAACCACTATCCTCCGACTGGTAGGAAAGTACACCCAATAGTTGTGAGGTGTATCAGTGTACCCCACAAGTATCCCCAACTCTGTTGTTGGCTCAAGCTTCTTCTGTGCATCCTTTGTCCCACGGCAATATACCGATGAGCCAAAGATCTTGAAGTGACCCACATCTGGTCTCTTACCGGAGAAATCTTCCTCTAGTGTCTTTATCCCAAGTATGCGATGCGGGCTTCTATTCTGCGAATAGACCGTTGTGTTGCATGCCTCAACCCACAAGTGAAGTGGTAGGCCTTAGTCATGCAGCATCGCTCGTGCTACCCCTACAATAGTTATGTTCTTCCTCTCGGCCACCCCATTCTGCCGTGGGTTATGAGGTGTCCTCAACTCTAAAGTCCTTAAACTCTTAAGAGACATATTCTCCACCATTGTCGCTTCTCAAGGCCCTGATCTTCTTCCCTGATTCTTTCTCGACCAAAGCTTTGAACTCACAAAACTTTGTGAAGGTTTGGTCCTTCTTCTACATGAAATAAATCGAGCATTTACGAGAATAGTCATCAATTAAAATCACATAATACCTTTGCTTCATTGTGGATGTCGTCGAGAATGGTCCACACACATCAATATGAACTCACTCTAAGATAGCCTCTTCTCGACTGTCTCAATCATGCAAGGAAGACTTGGTGTACTTTCCCAAGGTACAACCTTTGCATGTGTCAACTTTCTCAAGTTTACCTTTTGGATATCCTGTAGATATCTGTTGCATTATCTTCAAAGCCCCATGATGCAAATGGCCCAACCGCCTGTGCCACAACTCGTCAATGTCTTAGCTTTGCACCAATTCTACTTTCGTACTCAATGTTGCATAATCATCTACCTCTAGTTTATAGGGATTCTTCACTCGAATCCCTATCCTCTTGGTCTGACCTGTGGCTATGTGTCTTAGGAACGCCTTTCCTTTACTGAAGACAACATCGTAGCCTTTGTCCTCCAACATCGCGACTGATACCAAGTTCTTCTTCAATTCAGGCACATACTTCACATCTGTCAAGGTGATAGGAGCTCCATGCTCCCTCTGAAAAGCAACCGTGCCCACTCCTGAAACACTGTACTTTCCATCGTCATCCATCTCTATTTGCATATTGAGGTCTTTCTCCTCCAAGGCACTAAATAAACTTTTATCAGCAATCATGTTGAATGAGGCTCCACTGTCAAGATACCAAACACAACCCATCATCAATGACACCATGCATACGATGAGGTAAAGTCCATTTGGAACTGAGAGGCTAATGCCTCACCTTCCGATCCATCCGAGGATCCCTTCTTAGACTTCTTCGATGAGAAATTAGTCGCATAATGTCCCATCTCGTGACAATTAAAGAATCTCACTTTAGACTTGTCACCCTTCTTCCCTCCATAGAAGAATTCAATTTGGAATGAATTCAATTCTGGTAGAGGTCCTTCAATGTCTTCCACATTTAAAATGGAGTATCCTTCCCATGGAGACTCGAGATGATATGGTCTTGAACACCCTCAAGGATGATCTGTCTCGCCTTCGCCACACACTTCTTCCACTCAGCCAACTCTTGTGCATTAGTTGAACCTAGCTTTGGGATTTCTTGATCAATGAATTCCTTCAAGCCATTGTCTTCTAATACAGCCTCCATTCTATCTTTCCATGCTATGTAATTTGAGCTACCTTCCAAGGCATACTCGAGTCTCAAACCATAGAACGCCATTGGCCAACCTTGAAGTATGATATGAATTCGATTTGCACCTGCAACCTGAACTTCAAGATTCAAATTCTCTTCTCAGTATACTTTTCACAGCTCCAATAAACTTGGCTCTAATACCATGTAGAAATTTTCTACAAATCTCACTCTGATACCATGTAGAAAATCTGCCTGTAGGTTAACCCGATAATGCAATATACATCAAAGCAAAATACTATAACGTACTTCTACTATCAATTTGCAGAAGCTTAAAGATCGAACTGAACAATATACCTAGAAGAAGAAGAATCAATGCACAATACACATGAAAATACTTTGGGGAAACCTCAGCTAAAAAACCCACTATTTGTATTATCATACAAGGTGGAAATACATAAGAATTATACAAAGCCTTAGCTCTCACAGCTAGCCAGCTCTTAGTACAATCCTCACAGATGCTCACAAGCAATGCTGGCTTCTCACAAGCCCTTTTCTCTGCCCTCCAAGCTCCTATTTCTTTGCGCAGTTCCTCTGGGATGATCTCCTTCAACCAAGTGGAAAAACTCAATTTACCAAGTGGATGATCTCCTGATCTCACGCACTATCAGAACTGTGCAATCCTCAAGGAATTATTCCTTCTACATGCATGAGTTTTCTTTGTAAGAAAACACATGCAACTTATAGTACATTGTCCTTGACATTTAACTTAACTGGGTCTTTCTCATAATAGACATGCATGAGTTACTGATGAGGGAATATTCAGTTAACTGGAGTACACTAGTTGAGTGCATACATGCATCAACTGACTGTTAACTCTCTATTAGTTCCTCAAACAATTTGGAACTAATTTAACTGGACTTAACTCAGTAAACTGAGTGAACTAATTACAACTCAAATATAACTCAATCTTATCTCCTTAATTTAAGGGATAACTTTTGCATGACTTTAGAAAGACTTCTAACTTGAATTTCTCCAACTAATTAAGTCAAAATAACTTAATTAATTATTTCCAAGTAGCTGTTAAGACTAAATTCGATTTTAATTCACAATTTAATTCAAGGACAAATTAAATTGGAATATTCTTGTTGCCACATTTCAACATCAACGCCTTAGAAATCAGCCTCTTAAAGGGGGCTACCTCCTTTACCTTACACAAATGAACAATTCTTGGATGATACAAATGACAAGACCTCCTTTCTATATAGGATTCTAAGGGGTCATAATATAATCAGAGCCGACATAACAATAATAATGTAAAGGCACAATAATAACAATAGTGGGCTTATATGGGGCACAATAATAACAATATGGGGACTACATGATCACAACACTATAATAAGGGGGTTGTACTAATAACAATAAGGGATTACCCTAGTAGTATAGGGACCTAACACGAGTAATCTCCCCGAGTGTTGTTCTCAGTGTACTGTAGCAGCAAGACAGCCAACGGATTATCTGAGGCTAGGTTTCAAGAGATCCTAGGGGCTTCCTATATACCCAAGGGTAAGTGGAATTGCATCCCATGCGCAATTCTATCTAATGCGCTACTACCTGAAGGGGTACCCACAAGGGTTACAAGGGATTCCAACAAGCGTGAACACCTCTTGTATTTCATGTGTACATGCCTCCCCAAATCTGCAGGTTTATGCATTCAATGACAAACCCTGTGATTTAAAGACGTCGGAACACGTCTCTAGCCTAAAAAAAATTCTACGAAAATTGGAGGTACAACCGGCCCTGGAAAATGCTTTGATACCACTTGTTATGCTCTTGACCTATGAGAAATTCCAGAATACCAGAAATGCGAAGAAATATAACCGAGAACACAGAATAAAATGAGAGAATAACAAATATTTTATTATTCAGAGATAGATGCAATGTTCATTTGCCTCTTCGAGGGGGCAACCTCCAGTAGAGTAGAGCACAATTACAAATAAGATTCCATGATCTTTCCCTTACTAATGATGACTAGCTAAATGACCTCCAACAACCTAACGACTAGTGGTCATTTGCATAACATGGGTTGACCACTTTATTTATTAACTATGGCCCATTTGCAACTAACTGTGGTCCCTTTCTTAAATGTGGGTCAACCACTTACAATTATTAGTACGGGCTTTAATGATTCTTTAACTAACTATGACTATGAATCCACTGATTAGGCTTATTACATAAATAAAGGGGTTAAGGTTGGACCCTAATAGTATTGGTAACTCAAGAGTATTAGACATAGTTACTCTTAAATTGCTAATATTTTTGGTAATTTACATGTAGATTTTAATTGAGAAAAAATTATTAATTAGGCCAACAAACCTTTCTTTTGAATTAGTGCACCTCACTTTTTCATCTACCATTTCCGTATGACCGTAACATTTGTCTAGCTACAGTTAGGTAGATATTTCGTATGAACATGACATTTGTCCAACTACACTTCCACAGATATTTCACCCTCTTCTTGTTACGCTTGTCATGCTTGCTAGAAAGATGTCTCTGTTTTGCACGTGGATGTAGTGGTGAGTGGATGTATTGTTATCGTTACACTTGCCTAAGATCTATTTTACAAGTTTTGGTGTTGGTGGTGGATTTAATCAAATCCGGTGATTTATTTAAGGTGAGCAAGGAGCAAGCGTTTTCTGAAGGGAAGCTTTACGATGTTATATCATTGCGTGTTGGGGAAAGGCTAAAGGAACTTAAAGTCGAAATAGATGAATTGGTTTATCAAAAATCCTTGCAAAACAAGAATGCAAACAATTTACACTCAATTGAAATGGTTAATGACAATTCTTAGTTTGTTGATTGGGAAGCAAACAATTTGCTAAGTCAAATACCACTGGTAGAAGATGGAGAAGATATTTCCAATTTGAAACTTAATTTAATGTGAGATTAAAATAAATATAGATTATTTCATTTGTTTTTCAAATAAATTCATTGTTTCATAATGAATTAAAGATGACAATTTTTTAGTTTTTTAAATTATATAAATTAAAATCTTTCAATTCATAATGAATAAATAAGTAAAAATATATTTTAAAATGAAACAGTGAACAATTTTATTGGGCTAGCTTAGCTTTCTATTCATCCATTTTTATAGTTATCCGTTGATCTAATTAAATAATTAAGTTAAGATTTTTATTTATTTGAGGAAATTAAGCTATATTCTCAATTTGATTTTGCTATTTTCATGTTGACACTACAAAGATGGGTTGAGATTGCACTTTTCATTTTTTTATTAAATAATGTTGTATTCTCCCTTAAAAACTGATAATATTATCTCACAATTTAACAATCCTATTAGCCTCTTTATACCTTTTGAAACAATAACTCAAATATATAAAAATGTAATTAACAAAAACATATATACATAAAACATAACCCTAAATAATCTCATGGTTATGACCATACCCCACCACATACCATAGTTCAATATATATTATTTAATATATCATAGGGCCCACGAGAATATATTATTTAATATATCATATGGCCCACCTTCTCGTGCCCATGTACTCACCATAAAACATAATATAATATTATATATATTTATGTTATTATTATTTTTATTTAAAATATAAAGTGTGCAGTCCCTGGCACTTCCCTCTGCACCTAGCAAATTCCACGATGCCACCAACCCACGACACTATATTATATAACAATATATTTTAAAATATATAACTATACAAACCCATCCTCTACGTTCTGTGTGCCATAACCATATCATATAACCAAGGTTGAAAGTAATGCGGGCCACCGGTGGGCCCCTCCATGTCCATCACCACACCTACACTCCATGTGCCATATACATATAACATTATAAAATATTTAAAAATGGTCCCACCAAACACCACACACCATGGGTCCTATTGCTGACATCACTGGGAGTGAGGGGTCCACTATTGCGATACCCCGCAGTGTTCCACCATTCAAATCCAATGATGGTTACGCTCACAATTGTGCTAGATATCATTTGATGGCACATGCACTCACAATTATAAAAGTTTATGTCCTTTCCACCTTTTGACACTTTTTTGTCAAACACATGGTAGACAATTTGTATACCTATTAAAATATCTCGTAATTTTCAGCTTAATTCAGACCCAACATTGTAATTGGGCTCTGATACCAATCTGTAATGTCCCTGGCCCCGACCAGGCAACACCACTCAATAATGTTACATACATCTCCTTATATTAACTGTGAAAGCATACATGCTCGATTTTGGCATAAATTCTAACCTATCCTGACAATTTATATGCAATCATTACTATATGACATAGAACATTATACTTTATGTATAAAAGCAATTAAATAACCACATCATAACACATACATATAGTTATATAAAGCCCCAACTAGGGTTAACAATCACATAAATATAAGGCATGTCATAAATGTTCAAATGCATGGTACACAAGCACCATAATTACCCAACTTAGGGTTTGCCATCATAATACGAAAACATATTTAAAAATACACATGAAGTGTATTAGGGAACAGTTAACACTTATATGTATGAAAATATCTAACTAGTTGTGGGCTCTCCGTGTTCCTCCCAATCGTAGACCGTGTGGCTCATAATCTCAACCATAGGTCACCCCCGAGCTGAGGAAGCAACTTCAAGCAATAGTTGTCCATTAAACCACAAACCCTGGCCATGGCACCAACCCAACAACCTCAATCTTCAATTACAAGCTCATGTCCCCCTAACCGACACCAATGTGTCGCAGTTCGAATCCCTTGACGATGCCCACCTTCCAGGGCGGCTTACAATGGGTCAGAATGGTCTCCACCTGTAACTCCAAGAGGTCTGCTATTATAGTGCCAACAACCGAATTGAAATAAAACCCCTCAGTCAATTCCAGAGCCCAAATCGAGGCTCTCGAACTATCTTTGAACCAAGTTCCCCATGAAAACTCCATGGATTCAAGCCATAAACAGAGCACCAAGCACTTAGAGCCACCAAGCTCCCCAAACCAATTAGGCTCACATAAACATTATTTATCTGTTTTGGTACAATTACATGAATAAATGCACCATTAGCTAGTCCAAAGTCCAGTCCTTTAGGCTCACTGGCTCATTTGTCACCAAGACTAAATAATCACTTAATGACCTCATAGATTCCCCCCTGAGGGGATGAATCCATGAGTAATCCATCCCATAATCCCCCCCACAGTAGAAAACTACACTTCTTCATTTCACCATGTGGCACTCCGTAGGCCCATGTGGGCCCCATGGTGCACTTGTCACCGAAAGAAATACCCAATTATTGCTTGTTATCTCCAGAGTTGTGTCCCCCATACTCTTTTCCATGGAGTGGGCTCCACAACCAACCTTATTTTATTATTATAATATTTGTACAATATAATTAGAATTTGGCTCTCTGACCACTTAACCATTAAAGGCATATCAATCCAGGTATGTTGACCCCAAAGTATATTCAACATTTTATATGGGAACGTAGGCATCATAATGTAACTCTAGCTCACCAACCTATCATGATATTAACCAACTCACCATCATAAGCATCACTTGTATATTATTTACATATGCGCTTTGGCCTTAATCATGTCATCACTCAGCCCACCTATGGATACTTCCAGCGACACCTCAACCTCAATATATGCATACATACCTTTACAATAGGGGTCAAGAAGGGGTATTATATATTTAATGGGAAGTTGCATGGCTTCTAAGAATTAATTTAAAGAGAAAGTCATCGAACCCTAGACATGTCTGATGAGTATGTTCACTATAACCCTTGTGATCCAACAGAAGAGAGATTTATGAGGCTTGAAGTGCAACTCACCAACATAAGTCATAATTTGAATGTCCTCAAGGTGGCTTTAGCAAGAGACCTTAGACCATTCAAATAAGATGAAGTTTCTAACTCAAAGATCGGATTAAAGGGGAAATTAGGAGATCATGAAGACCCAATAAATGAGTCAAGGAAAGAACCCAAGAAAGAGAAGCCAAGTTTGAGTGTCATTAACCATGAAAAGTGCCTATTTAATATGGAAGTGAAGGTGGACAGAAAGCCATACAAAAGGGAGATTAATGTGTTAAAACTGAATCACTAGTTGTAGCAACTACAAGTTTATGTTAACATTCACCATATAGATGAAGAGTAGAAGATATCATTTTGTAGACTGAAGTTAAAGGGCTATGATTTAATGTGGTGGGAAGGAAATTTAGAGACACTTACGTTAGAGGGTGATCCACTAATAGTTGGGTGTGAGGACATCAAAACCCTTATTAAGTCCCAATTTTACCCTATTGGTTATGTAGAGGACCAATGGATTTGGTGGCACTACTTCAGGAAGAGGCAAGGGTAGAGGTTATAAGAGTACACCATTGTGTTTAAAAAGATGTTCATCATGTTGGGTATCTCTCCTAAGAACCTGTTGTACTGTTCAACAATCCCCCATTTTAATATATTATAAATTTCCTATGAAATTTATTATATTAAAATAGGGACCCTTTAATCTTAAAAAGCCTTTGATTTTTCTAAAAACAAACAAAAAATTGAAAAATCAACATAAAAATTGATAATAAAATCCTATAATCAAAGTTTAATACTTAGGCTTTTTAATGAAAACCCAAGTATTAAACCTTGATTATCCCAAAAAACCAAATTAAATAGCCTGCGGGACCCAAAGTATACTTAGGCTTAAGTATTAATATGGGTTATTTAATAAAAAAACAAAATAATCGAAGTTTTCAAATAAACAAAGGTTAAATATTTAATAAAACTTTGACTCGTTTCTTCCACGCATTACAAAAACCATAAAAAGAATCACCCCTAAAGCCAAAACCCAACCTCCGCAATCAGAGTTTAAAGCGCAAAATACAAAGAAAATAGGTCGCAATTGTAAATATTTTTAACAAAGAAATAATGCGCAAAACACATAAAACCAAGGTTGTCTGGACCCACAAAGTTACGTTACTATATCTCATCGCAAACTGCAAGAAAGGACCATCTCATACCCCGTCGCACAGCTCCTTTGCGATTGCGATATATCGCATATCGCTAATTGCTCTGAATTGCCGATTGTGATAAGACCATACCTTGCTCCCATTGTTGATTGCGATAAGACCATGCCCTGCTCCCATTGTCGATTGTGATATATCGCATATTGTTGATCGCTCCAAACTGCCGATTGCGATAAGTCTGACCCCGCTCCGAACTTCCGATTGCGATATGTGATAAGGCCTGGACCCGCCTGGATTATATACACTGCGATTTATATTAATATAGTGTCTGGGGCCTATATCGCAATCGCAAAGTTCTAAAAGTCATGATGCATCCCAATTCCAATCGCAATATGCATCCCAACGCTGATTGTAATATGACGTCTATAGTGATGTCAAATCCATGTCAGCTACTACGTCACTATTCCACGTCATCCGCCATGTCATAGTGACGTCATCCCGCATATGGCAGATCACCAGTCTTGTCGGCCACCTCTTATAGTCTGCAACTCTGATTTGTCGATTGTGATAATCCTGTGTATTGCGATATGTGACAAAGCCCTGGACCCGAGAGAATTATACACTGCAATTCATTTAATCCCCGCGTCCACGTCTATCTCAAATAACAAAGGATCATCGTTGCATTGTCTCATGCCCATTCCAATTGCGATTGCGATTTTATTTGAGAAGGCCCCCTTTTGGATTTTGTATGGAATACTCCTGATCTAATCCGATTACGATTTTTCTGAAGTTATATTCATGATTTCCATACGATTGCAATTGTTTTATGATCTGCCCCAAACTCTGATTTGTGATTGCGATAAGCTGTAAAGTCCACCTCCTCACTCCGCATTCCCCTCCATGATGTCTATGTCGGATTTATTGCGCTTTACGTTTTTTCCCGATTTCCTGCAAAAGTGATTTGTTTCAAATAAAATTTGTTTATCATCTCATTTATGTTTATCTTATCGATTCTTGTTTGTCGTGTTCAGGTTCATGATAGAGAAAGACAGTTGTGTTGATCATTGGCAGATCAATTCAAACAGACAGACAAACATCCAAAGAATTCGATGGAACAAATGAAGCTGATGATGACAACAAATCATTTTTAGAAACTTCTACCAAAATATTGTTTTACTTTAAGCATTGTTGAAGGGATCTATTTAATTCCCTCAATGCTCTTCACAATAGATTCAGTTATTTTCTTCTATTTAAGCTTACTTTTTGTATGAAATAAAGGTCCCGAATTTTATGAAGAAAGGCTTACAAAAGCTTTCACTATTGTACTTCCATACTTTTCTCAATAGAACAACTGGAACATTGTTTTATGAATTTTCAATAAAGAATTTCGAGAAGTTGCACTACTGTACTCCTGGAATTATCTTTGTGAGAAGGACTAAACTGTTGCTATTTCCTTTATGAGATGACCAAACGTGCATCTAGTATTTCTATCTTTGTGCCTTTGTTTTGTTTATAAAATAAATAGTGAATTTATCTTTTCAAATTTTTTATTAGATGGTATTTAAAGAACAATGTTACATGTATTCACTTATGATCTTGCTGTCATTGATGTTTGTAAATACTTGTTAAGCAATTTTCTTTTGATATTCTAAATGCGATATGAGTTATACATATTATTTTGATAACTATTTAATCATAATAATCACCATGAAATGTTTTCATTTCCATTGGTGTTTGAGCAATCTATATTTTCATTTACTATGGAAAATCATTGTAGATCACATCTAGATGAATGTTAAACAATCTCGGGTTATAGAGTAGACTAATGTATATGTTTTCCATTTGATTCATTGTTACAAATCCATCTATTTCACTCCACTATAAGCATTACACATTCACTCAATCACCTTTCATTGGGAAACTAGTCCCATTATATCGAGTTGGAGCCACTACTTAAACGGAAAAGGAGTTGCCTTAAGGTCTAGGCCGGATGGTTTTCCCCTTATGTTGATGCTGCGATTTTCGAGGCCTCAACACTTTTTGGTGCTTGAAGGAGGGCAGACTATGAATGGAAATTAAGTCCAATCCAAAATCAAAATGCCATTCCAAGAGTCATTCCTCCTTTGAATCTCCTCCAACTTCCAGATCCTCTCCAGAATCTCCTACTTTTAGATCAAGAGTTGTACAATCACCTCCCAAGTCTCCTAGAATACTTCTTGAGGTAATCCCTACGGATTCTACTCTAGAATCACCAGAAATTACAGCTTTGATAAAGAAATTGGAGGACGTCTCCATTTCAGCAGAAAATCCTGAATCATCTGAAGTTTCTTAAGGAAGTATAACTTCTATTCTTCAAGGAACTGGTGTTTTAACTCGATTCTGAAGTGAAAAACTTGGCATTTCACCATCTGAATTTCCACTTTAATCTCATTGAAATAAAAATTCTACATCAGGTTCTCAAACATATACTAGTGAGATTACCTCATTCTCTCATTCACCAACATCTCCATTTATTCCTTTTCCATGTCCTTTTTCTCTACCAATCACTTCATCTGTTTCCATTTCCTTTTTCTCTACTGATCACTTCATCTATTTCCATTTCCTCTACACAAACAATTAGTGTTTCCTCAAGCAGTACTATCACAACTGTCAATTCTTCTTTCATCCCATCCACCTCCCCAACTGTTACAATGGCAACTAGACCATGGTCCTATCCGGAAGCTGTTCAAATGCCAACACCACTTCATCCTCTACCAAAACATCTTGAAAGATGGCTTCCCAAATTCAATCCTAATAATGGGTTACCTGTTGAAGAGCACCTTCATAATTATATGCTAGTCATCAATCTTAACGAGGTAATTAAAGAAGATGTTGTTGTTAGATTATTCCCATACACTCTTACAGGATCAACAGGGTCTTGGTACTTTTCATTACTATCCAATTCTATTACTAGTTGGGATACTTTTGAAGAACAATTTTTGACTAAATTTGGTGATGATCGTTCAACTGCATCTCTTATCAATGACCTTTCCAATTTAAAACCGAATTCAGGGGAAAAGATAAAATATTTCAATTCCAAATTTAACAAATTGTTAGATATAATCCCAGTTATTTTTAGACCTCGTGTCGATGTACAAATTGAATGGTATATTTCATCTCTTCCTTCTAACATAGCAATTTTTGTAGATAGAGCTAAGAAAAATACCTTGGTAGAAAACATGAAAGAAATTGTATGTAGAGAAGGGGACAAATGCACTAGAAAAGAAAAAAGATCACGAAGACAGAAAACTAAAAAAGGTTAAATTTAAGGATGAATCTAAAAAGAAAGCACCTAAATATCCCTTTGATCTTGAAGGCTTGCAACAAGTCCTTAAAACTTTGTCTAACAAGATGGTAGAGATAAAAAAGAAAGTAGCTGACTCTTCTTCCAAAAACCTTTTGGAACATTCATAAGAAATAAACCACCTAATCCATAACCTCCAAACACGATCTCTAATGCAGAAATTGATGATGAAGATGAGGAGGAAGCAACATTGTCTATTGATGAATCCCAAGATGAACAAGTAGATGAGTTAAATGGAGTGTGGGATTTTCTTCTTCCCATTCCTAATAGTGAAAACGAACATGAAGCATTACATGTTAGCAAAAGAAGTAAAGGTCCAGTTGATCCTATAAAACCAACTCAAAAACTGAAACCTTCAACTTCCACTGCTAAAGATAAAGTTGTTGTTAATAAAACCCACTTCCACTTCTCCCCAAGCAATTTCGTCTTCATCTAATTCTCCATCTTCACCTAGAACCTTAGTAGTTTTGGATACTATGGATTACAATATAGTTGAGGATATGAAGAAAATAAAAGAAAAGATTTCACTTCATGAACTCATTAAACTCAAACAACAGCAGAAATTTTTACTTAAATAAATGAACGCAGTACCTGCTTCTCCTCCTCCTGTTGTTGTGGTATCCAAAGCTTCTAATAGAATGGGTAAACCTCATGGTCATTCATTATTCGATTCCTCTGATGCTATTATGATAGGTGACAAGTCTAACTCACATACCCCTCCTTTTCTTTTGAATTTTGAAATATTTAATAAAAATGTACATAATTGCTTGGTAGATTCAGGGGCTTCTTCGAATATCATGCCATATTCAGTTTGTCTGAAATTAAACATGTCACCCCAAAAAACTCCAGTTCACATTGTGCAACTCGATAGGACAAAAGTCAAAGTTCTAGGAGAAATGAATTCAGTTCTTATTAGATTATCTTTGAATCCTGAAGTTTGTCAAATAATTGACATACAAGTTGTTGATATCCCAGATTTCTATGGTTTAATTCTTAGTAGAGATTGGTCAGAAAAACTACACGATTATTTTTCCACTAATTGGTCTCACTTATGGCTCCCATTTAATGGAAAGCCAAATCAAATTAGAATTAACTGAGAGAAACATATGAAACATTCAGTAACAGATTTCGAAGGTGAAAATAAGGCAATAGTATTTAATAACAACATTCTTGGAAACTGCACTATTGAATCATTTTTTGAGAATTTTAATGCACTCACCATTTCTGATTAATTCTATAACTTCTCAAATTGAAAATTTTTCACAGATAGACTTTTCCAGATCTATAAATATACTAGAAAAACCATTCGTTAATTCTTTATTATGGGTATTGTATTTTGATGGGTCGAAATAAGTGATGGTGCAGGAGCACGTTGCATATTAATTAATCCTGAAGGTGTGAAGACAATGCTGACATGCAAATTGGAATTCGAATGCACAAATAATATTGCAGAATATGAGGCATTGGTCCAAGGTATGTACAAAGCAATTAGCTTAGATGTTATATACCTTCAAGTTTTTGGAGATTCAGAAATTGTAGTTAAACAAGTAAAAAACATGATGCATTGTACCTCTACACACTGGAAGCATTATCAGTCATTGGCTTAGTGTCTCACTTCACATTTTTTAGCATTTAACATTTCTGCTGTTCCTAGGATTCAGAATGTCAGTGTTGACCTTCTTGCTAACGTTGCATCAAAACTGATCCCAGCCGAAGATTACAGTCTCGATAGATTTTTTGTAGAGTTAATCTTTAAACCATCCATTCTAGATAATATCACCAATTGGCGGGTATTTAATGATGATGAAGACATTTTAAGCTTCTTAACTTCTAAAAAATCATACGATGACCAAATAATTGATGAGGATGAACACGATGATAATTTAAAATAGAAAAGCGATGATAATCCTATACCCAAATCTGTAGTAAAACTTGAAGATCTTTATGATTTAAAAGGCAGATTTAAAGGAGTTACTAATTCAAAACTACAGAGTTCAACTCTGATATTTGAATTAATAAATCTTGGGATAGATCTTAAACCTCAGAACATCAATATAGGACTTGGTCTCTAGTCTGAAGAAAGATTATCCTTCATTCATTTGTTTAAAAAGTATAAGGATGTCTTTGCTTGGAGTTATGAAGATCTCAAAACATTTGATACTTCCATCATTCGACATACAATTCCAATGTTATCAAATGATAAATCTATCCAACAAAAGTTAATGAAAATTCACCCAAATTAAGAAAATCAAATCAAAATGGAATTGAATAAACTTTTTAAGGCTAAAATCATTTTTCCTGTTAGGCATTCAAGATGGGTTTCCAACTTGGTACCTGTTAGGAAAAAAGCAATGATATCCATATTTGTATAGATTTTAGGAATCTCAATAAGTCTAGTCAAAAGGATAATTTCACACTACCCACTATGGAACAGATTTTATGATCAGTTGATGGTTCTAAACTTATGTCTTTCCTTGATGGTTTCTCTGGATATAATCAAATCATGGTACACCTAGATGATAGGCTAAAGACTACTTTCAGAACCAAATGGGAACTTATGCCTACAAAAAAATGCCATTTGGTTTAATAAATGCAGGGGCCACTTTCCAACGAGCCATGGATATAGCTTTTAAAGGTCTGTTAAATAAAATAGTTGTTGTTTATCTGGAAGACATTACTGTTTATTCAAAGAATAGAAATAATCATTTGCAGAACTTAAAACAAACTTTTTGAACGCAATAGAAAATATGGTATTTCATTAAATCTGAAAAAGTCTTTTTTCACTCTCACTGAAGGGAAACTTCTAGGATTCATTATGTCAAAAAATGGAAGTACATTAACCCCGATAGAATAAAAGAAATTTCTCCACCATATAACAAAAAAAGCATGCAATCATTTTTTGGACAGAGCAATTTTGTCAAGAGGTTTGTCCCTAATTTCTCATGAATTATTTGCCATTACAACAAATGATTAAGACACATTTTCTAAATGGAGTCATCATGAAAAGAAAGCATTTGATTTAATCAAAGAGGAAATTATCAATGCTCCATCTTTAAATACTCTGAATTTCTCCAATCATTTCATCTTATATACCTTTGCTTCTTCAATGTCTTATGTTGTTGTTTTGACACAAATTGATAATCAAAAATTGAAGCACCCATTTCTTTTTCCAGTTCAATTTTTCATGCTGCTGAATTGAATTATTCAAAAGTAGAAAAACATGCATTTGCAGTATATAAATCTGTAAAGAATTTTAGACCTTTTCTTCTAAAAACACACATGAAAGTAATAGTCTCATTCCCAGAAGTGAGGCAATTACTAATGCAGAAAGAATTAGGAGAAAAGAGAGAAAAATGGTTAACAGCTCTGCAGGAGTATGATATTGAAATTAAACTAGCCAAAATTGTTAGAGGGCAAGGTTTCTGCAAGCTTCTTACAGCAAAATCCAACATACCAGCCGAAGGGGACACATGTAACAATGAACACATTTATGAGGTAACTGTAATTGATGTTGATTCCCAATACAGTGATTTTATTTTTATTTGAAAAATGGATATGCTCCTCCCGAAGTGAATTATAAAAGAAAAAGAGCTTTACAATTAAAAGCAAGTAATTATGAGCTTGTTGATAACTTGTTATTTAGGAGAAACTATGATTCCATATTATTAAGATGCCTTGAAAAGTCTGAAGCACAAACAATTTTGCAGGAACTTCACGATGGACCAGCAGGTGGACTCTTTGGAGGAGATACAACTGCACACAAAATCTTACATGTTGGATACCACTGGCCCACTCTCTTCAAATATACCCACGCATATGTAAGGAAATTCAAAACATGCCAAACTACTTCTGGAAGACAAAGAAAACTAGCCTTGCCTCTGTAGCTAGTCAACATTGAACAACCTTTCGAACAATGGGGACTAGATATCATAGGTGAGATCATGCCTCATTCTTCTAAACAACATAGGTATATTTTGACTGCTACAAATTACTTCACTAAGTGGGTGGAAGCAATTCCGCTAAAGGTAGTCAATTCTGAATCTGTTATTGAATTTATTGATCAAATTATCATTACAAGATTTGGTTTGCCTTCTACACTTATATTTGACAATGCATCTTATTTTTCGGGTACCAGTATGATTGAATTTGCAATTAGGAGAGGTTTTAAACTCAAATATTCTTCCAATTACTATCCCCGGGGAAACGGTTTGGTTGAATCCACCAATAAAATTCTCCTTAGAATAATCAAAAGAATTGTTGATCAAAATCAAAGAAATTGGCACAAAGCTTTAATATTTCTCTATGGGCTGATAGGATAACCCAGAAGGCCTCTATAGGCACTTCTCCATTCAACCTAGTATATGGGAAGGAAGCCATTATTCCATCACATTTGGCTCTTCCTTCATTAGCCCTAGTTCAATTTATTGAAGAAACACCTTCTTATTCCTTGCAATTAAGAAATTAACAAATCCTAAAACTAAAAGAAGAAAGGGAAAAGGCCAAACTCACACACACTAAACATCAACATATGGTGAAAGATTTTTTTGATGCAAGTTCAGTCACATAAAGATCCTTCCAAGTTTCAGATCTAGTTCTCCAGTGGGACAAATCACACGAGGAAAAAGGAAAACATACCAAACTTCAAAAATTATGGCTTGGTCCATTTTAGATTGTTGAACAGATAATCCCATCTACATTTATACTTCAAGATTTAGTAGGAAAGAGACATTCTCTCCCTGTAAATGGGCTCATCTTAAAAAAACATATTTTCTTAAAATAATAATAATAATAATAAATCAAATAAAATCTATAAAAAATCACATCCATGGTAAATCCCACTGCAATTTAGTTTCCTTTTTTACAAATTTTGTTAATAAAATGTTAAATAGTATGCTATTGACTTTTCAAATATCTCTTAAAATCAGTTTATGATTTATTCAATTTGAAGGTAGGAATTTTTTAAGAAGTGGTTACCAAAATTGAAAATTAGATAAAAATTATAGAACTCTAAAAATCTTTTCCATTAAGTTGTGAAATCCTTAAAAACCTCAAAAAATTATATCCTTTCAGTTTAGTTTCAATAAAAAAGGTTATCCTTAAAAAGTAAAGACCATCTTACGACTAAACACTTTCAACTCGGATTTGTCATCCAAAACTCTTAAGGAGTCAACCATCCTCCCCATCCATTAAAAAGAGAATTTTTAGAGTGTAATTCTAAAATATAAAAATCTAAAAAGATAAGAAGTCTCATTACGAGCTTGCTTACCATGTTCATAGGGAACCAATTAAACTGACATTACCACACTAATCACCAAATCAGGGTAATGGCTTACGATTTTTAATTCTAAGACAAGGGGTATCATTACAAGCCAACTTGTTCAGTTTGATTGTTACTAGTGAATGACATTTTCGTTATCTGGCCACCAAACCAGGACAATGATTTTTTAGCATAATAAAAAAATAAATAAATAAATTTACCTCTAATTATTGCACTATTAAATGGATGGGATACTAGATTGTTGTTGGTTAAAAGGTAACCATGTCAAGGCTATGAACGCCTGGTGGCAGTAGTGGCTCTACCTACGATGAACAAATACATTATAAGCTAAGTCGTAAAAGGCCCCCTACTTTATTTTTTACAGCTGATTAAATGACTGATACGAGTAAATAGGAGTTTTTCATTCACAAAAGGTTCTTAAAAAAATCGCAATTTAATGAGTTTTATAACCAGAGTAATTTTTATCTAAATATTTCAAAAAGTAGTTTTCACTTCTTAAATTGTTTTTACTGAATCTTTGAAGTAATTCATTATTTATTCATTAGAGGTAACCAGTTCTTCTAGTGAATCGCCAATTGTTGTACTTTTCAACAACTCCCCATTTTTAAATGATAATATAGATTAATTAAAAACATGAACAGAAAGTTCTGAAGTGACGGAGGAACGGCCAACCTGGTGCGATGGAACGCTCTAAACCCTAGCTCGCTACATGCGCTTCGACGCCTGCGCCCTAGGTCCCCTTGCCCTGCGGCCCCAAGGCCCTAGGCCCTCTGTCATTGCTTTTATGCGCCCTTCTTTGAGAGCCTGCATGTGTGGTTCATTTGTTGTTGGGAGGAGTTCGAAACTCGTGTTCATGGAGGTCCCATCCCTCCCCCACCTTCTTCAGCCAAAGCCTTCTATCAGCTCTTGGCCGGCTTGCCGCAAAAGAAAAAGAGTGAAGCTACCAAATTCGTCAAGAGGCTAGAGGATATTCCCAAAATCTCCCTGCCACCTGAGACTCTGATTCAAGTCGCCCTTTCCTTGGCTAAGCAAGCTCTTTTCGGCTAGTTCACCAGACTATGGCCTTCTCCTAAGTTCACTTAGAACTGGGTCAACAAGAACTGGGCTCCTTTGATCAAGAATAGCGTCACTTCTTATTTCTTAGGACGAGGGTTTTTTCTCTTCGAATTCACCTCTAAGGAAGACAAAGACCTGATTTTCCAGAATGGCCCCTATTTCATGGGTCCCCAGGGCCTCTATCTCAACAAATGGACATCGGATTTTGACCGTGCAGTCGACGTTCCTACAGCTGTTCTGGTGTGGGTAAGGCTTCCAAATCTCCCAGTGCATTGTTGGAACTAGGAATCATTGCAGCACATCGGCAATGCCCTTGGGAAATTCATAGACCGAGCAAACAACAAAGATCAATATGACTGTGCCCAAATCTACGTAGAAGTAGATCTAGAGGTGGGAGTTCCAAAAGCCATCAAAATCAAAGTAGGAAGCTGGACTCATTTGCAGAAGCTTGACTACGAGCAGTTGCCCTTCAAGTGCCGAAAATGCCATGTCTACAGCCACTTCGCCAGAGGATGCCCAACAAATGCTGAACCAGATAAGGGTAAAGAAGAAGGCTGGAATCAGGTCAAGCATGCCAAGAAAACCCAAAATCATGTTGGTCCAACCGGAAGAGGCCCTCAGTAGGCCCCTTCTCAGCAACCCCCTCCCAGAATGGAGCAAGAAAATAAATTCGCCCCTCTTAGCTCGCAAATAGAGGAAACACAGGAAGCAGACATCCAAAAATCAACCCCCATCACAAAAGGTACCCTCTCTTCTCCCAAGGGGGCAAGCCTCACTGAGAGTTCCAAAGGAAATATTGTAGAATTCGAGGAAGTTGAGCAAGAATCTGAAGGCTCAAAGGAAGAAGGGGAAATAGGAGAATCTCAAGCCTCGATAAGGAGATCCACAAGGGGCCGCAAAACAGATCGGGAAAAAAGAGAGTTGGAAACCTTCAAAGACAAGCTCCAAGGCAGCCAGCCACCTCTTGAGAAGCTACTAGTGACAAAACCAAAGATGGCAAGAAATCAACCCCAAGGCTCCAAGGGAGCCAACCAGAAATACAAATGATGAAGATTGTCTCATAGAATTGTAGAGGTATGGGAAGAAGAACCAAATAAGAAGCCATCAGAAGTTTAATCAGGATAGAAGCTCCAGACATACTTCTTATCCAGGAGATCAAACTGGAGGACTTTGCCTTCCTTCAGGTAAGTAAGAAACTCTAGAATAAATATGAGGCGAAAGCAATCTCAACCCGAGGGGCTTCCGGTGGGGTGGGCACCCTCTAGAACACTAACAAATTCTCAGTCATTTATGAGACCCTCAACCTTCACTGGCTGTTCTTAAAATTGCAGCATGTAGATAGAAATCAGATTTTTAGTCTCTTCAATGTGTACGTTCCTATGAACGCTGGGGAAAAAAGGCCTGCTAGGACTCCTTAAGAAGCCATGAATACCTAGTTAATCTCGAGAATATCATCATTGTCGGAGATTTAAACCTCACACTCTTGTCAGCAGACAATAGAGGGGGCAGCATTGTCCGTGATCTGGCCAGGGAATGGGTAGAGGACCTTATGTAGGACTGGGACCTGCAGGACATCAAGCCAATCTCTGGCAAGTACACTTGGACTAACAAAAGAATTGGTCCTGGTCATATAGCTGCTAGGTTGGACAGATTCTTTCTTCAAAGCTCTTTTCTTCTACTTGGTATAGAGGCTAGAGTTCATATTCTCCCTTGCAGCACTTCCGATCATAAACCCATCAAGCTGGAACTCGTGTTTCAGCTTGACCTTGGACCTATACCTTTCAGATTTAGCCTGCTCTGGGCTAAGGAATCGGACTTCATGCAATTAGTTAAGGACACTTGGTTGCAGCCGGTCAAAGGCTCCCCCTTTTTCGTCTGGGAAGAGAAGCTCAGAAGAGTGAAAAGGGATTTGAAAAGTTGGGCCAAATCTCTGCCCAATCCAGCCAACGAAAGGAAAAAAATTCAACGCATTCTGGAAATTCATCATCTCCAAGTTGAAACAACTGACATAACAAAAGAGATTCTAGATAAAGAAGCCTTGTTTCAGCATAACTATCACAAGGCATGTCTAGCTGAGGAAGAATACTGGAGACTTAAGTCTCGCAGTCTTTGGCTTAAAGCAGGGGACAGGAACTCTTCCTTCTTTCACAAACAAGCTCGGGAAAGGAAATGTACCAATTCCATTTCCGAAATCAAAGATGGTACCATCATTCACAAGGATAATGCAAACATAAAAAAAGCAACTTCTCTTCATTTTAAAAGCCTGTATAGCGAAGATATAAATCTGGATCAAAATTCAGATATGATGGATGGTGTTATCACTGAAAATTCTGTTGCCAAAATTTTTTAGCCTAGCTTAAGGACAGGGTGTTTTTGCAGCGCATGAGTCCTCTTTTAACAGTTTCGCAGCGCAACATGCTTCAAGTGATTCCGTAGCGCGCTACGAAATTGGGGATTTGCTCGGGTTTTCAGTAAAAGGTTCATATACTAAATTTAGATGATGAGCAGAGTGATGCAAAGGCCCAAAAGGGAATGCAGTGGTAATGTATAAAGTTGGTGTATTCTACTACTTTGGTTTGAAGGGGGTTCCCCGTGACCATGCGAAAGCATTATCATGGTTTCTTAAAGCGGTTGAGAAAGGAGAATATTTTGCTAATGTACATGTGCTGAGTGTTAATCAACTATTAGAATCGGCTCTGGACACAGCATGGCATGTGGCAAGTAGTATATTCACCTCGACTACTCCTGTACCTTACACCCAAATGACAAGCCAGCGTGAAGCTTTTGTAATTGGCAAACAAAGGAAAATGTCGGTCGTCATGAACTTCAAGAGAAATCCAGATCCTTTGCTCCTCCCTGCACCGAAAAAATGATTTGAGTGGATTGATTGTGTATAAAGCTGATAGTTAAATTGAAGTATACTTGTATTGGTTTAATGTTCTCATTAGCAGTTGCAAAACAGTGTCTGATGGTTTAGTGGCCAATCTTCTGGGTAAATCAAATAAGAGTTTGTGCAGTCTTCAGTAGATTATTCCCTTCTGTTGGGTGATAATGATATAAGAGGGGAGTCTCATATTAAAGAAGCGACTGGTGAAGAAGCAGATGCTCTCAGAGGAAGACTCATTCGTAGGCTTACATCTGTCATTGTGCACCATGTACCAACATTTTGGAGATTAGCTCTTTCGATATTCAATGGGAAGTTTGCTAAGGTAGGTTCAACAAATGGCACTCCTGGTTCAGTGAAACATGAAAAGACTGCTAGACAAAACTCCTTTGAAGACGGCCTTGGTGACGTAAAGGATTCAAATCATTCCTTGGAGGAAGTTGTTGGAATGGTACAGGACATTATATCTGTTTATGAAACTAAGGTACAAAATGCATTCCAGGAACTTGAAGAATTCAATGTTCTTCGTCCATTTATGAGACGAGCAATTCGAGAAATATCTAAAGCATGTTCTGCCTTTGAAGGGAAGGACTGCGCACCCTTGAATGCAGTGCAAACATTGTTTGCATTACGAACCGAAGTTATGAAGGTGTTCATATTGAGGCTCTGCTCTTGGATGAAAACGACTACATCAGATATTGTCAAGGATGAATATTGGGTGCCAGTATCTATTCTTGAACGCAGTGGATCAGCTTTTGCTATTTCTTCTTTGCCTCTATCCTTTGGTGAAATGCTGGTCTCTGCAATAGATGAAATTAGTGAATACCCTGCCTGTTGCATCTGATGTATCTTGTCCACTTAGCTTGAGAATACCATCAGGCTGTTACTGGAGTTGGAACCCGAGTCAGATCCAGTTTGGCATTATCTTAATATTCAGAACCGCAGAATTCGTGGCCTCTTGGAAGGCTGCACATTTGATCATGAGGCACGAATGGATGCTCTACATTGCCATGTCCGTGAACGTGCATTATCCTCAGGCTCAACAAATCTTTCTCTTGCACAGGAAATTGTAGGCAGGATCCATATGCTAATTGTGCAAAAAGCTGAAGTGTAGAACCCTAGGATCATTGTCGTTTCTACTCAAGGAGCAGATGAAAATAGCCCTTGATGGCATTATAATTGCAAGTGTGGATCCATGCCCACGTAATGTTGAACTTGGTCAAAACATTAAAATTACTCTTGATTTTTATGTGCAGTAGCATGGAGAATGCGCGTAAACTGTTTGACAGTACTAGCATTAGAATTTTCTCTTACGGAATGCAGCGATTAAATGCCATGTGTCAAGCGGTCTTTATGAGGACCCCCTTGCCATATTACCAAATGTATGGAATGAGTGAAGAGGCCAAATGATGGTAAGGATTTGATTGCCACAAGGCCGCCGTTATTAGTGACACCGGGATAGAGATGTGGCATTTCTGATGGCCACCTGCATTAGTGAAATCACCAGAATCGCAACACCAGAGGCTCCTTACAATGATGATGTGTTGAGCGATGTCTTTCATTTGATTGTTACAGCTTTCCGCGGTTTAGATAATATAAATAGTCTCCTTGCAAACTGCTTACCATGCGATTATTTATGATATATATCAGTGTGCACCCCGGATGCTGCAGGGTGTTATTCCAAATATGACACATGAGCTCCTGACTCATGTAATCGTGGATATTGAGCATCCATCTTATGATTATGATATAAGGAGAATTTTGGATCTTCAACTGTTAGATAAAGGTAGTTTAGAACAGGAAACAATCTCAGAAGATCAATTTAAACAGCACCTTTCAATGAAATGCACAGATAATGAAAAAGGTTCAATCTACAAAGCTTTAGTTGAGGCTATTCACAATTCATGACGAACCACTGAAAGCTGTAAATCTTCAAATCATCTTGGTAAACAAGGTGAAAAATTGGTGTACATAAAAAGCAAGAGCAATGAGGCTTCTTCTCAATACTGTGATACTATGGGTGGTCCATCGCAAAGCATAGCTGAAGACCAAAGTGGCAATCATTCAGAAGACATTAACGTTTCAAGAGTTGGCAAGCTTCCTGTTTTTCATGGGAGCATTGTGATGGCTTTTTCAGATACGTTTATTAATTCTGTGCAGACATCCCAATCAAGCTCGATGGTCCCAAGGGATAAGAATCGGAGACACAAGCAGAGACGTTTTAAGTACAAGATAAAAGGTGCTGAATCAAGAGACAAACTTTCCTTTGATGAATGTACAGTGTTAATTGACGATTCAGACACAGAGAATCATGGCAACAATCAGCAAGATGCTAGCTATAAAGATGAGGTTTATTCTAATGAATTGCATGCCCACTATACTGATATAGTGATAGAGAATGGCACTTCTGGAGATTCAATATCCCAACCTGTGAATACAGATTTGGGCCCTGATGTGTCAGAGGCAGAGCCAGTGGAGATGTTCGTTCCTGGCTTGGTTATTCATATCATCCCAGAAGCCAAGCAGAATACATGGCCTTCATGGAAAAATTTGAATTGGTTTCACCGTGCGGATGCATCTCACAGAGCTATTTTAAGACATAGAGAAAGCTTTAAGGACATTATTGTTTCACCCTCTATGTTTCTTGACCATGTGCCATGAAGATGTAACTATGCAATGCAATGTGTTCTAGAAACATGGGAGTCAAAAGACCGTAACAGCAATGACAGGGTGGATGCCTCTCATTTAGTTTGATTCTACCCTCTATGGTTTTGTAGTATGTAGGCATTCCAGTTTTGTAACTGTATTTTAGAATTGCTGCTCCTCCAAAGCTTCAAGGTAATCCTCAAGTTGCTTGCATCAAGACATCAAGGATCAGGGTAGAATTCCAGTCCATTTAATGATTTCCTCACAGGTGTTTTTTCTAAGTGCTTTAGTTCTCAATAATTATGTTAGGCCTAAGCTTGAGGTGATCTTTGATGAGGAAAAAGAAGGTAACCCACTCTAACCTTATGAAGGACACAGAGAATGTGATTCTGAATCTCAGCATAGCAAAGGTGAAACTGAAGAATGGCAACAGCAGATATTCAATTTTGTAAGAAGTTTAGAGGAAGACTGTGTTTTTTAAATCACACAGCAGTTTCGTAGCGCGCTACGAAACTGCTGTAGGTGATGTTTTCAATGCAGAATAAACAGTTTGACCGGGAATGTTAGAAGAGAGACACCTGTACATCAATACAGCCTACAGCTCATCTGGAGACATGGTGTTTGGTAGCAGCGTTCCATACTTTGAGTTATTAAATATTTGGGAACATGCCTACTACATTTTCGGAGAATGGAAGACAGGGACCGTGAAAATAGGATACTCATCTTTACTAATTAATGAGCCATCTACACAGCTAGCACCCGAGGTCAGCTTGTTCAGTGAATGTTCCTCCAACATATCTCAGCCACAACAGAAAATGTACAGCTATCAAGGATCCAAGAAGAATCATGCATACGAGGAGATAGAGTTAGAATTTCAATGTAATTAGGACTCTATGTATTTACAACATAATACCTTATGTATTTAATAAGTTTGTTTAAAAATAGATAAGGTTAGTTAATGTTAGAGCATCGAGCTCTCCCCTCATGCTTGAGGAGGAGACTCAAGGTAGTTTTAGTTTTGGTTTTCCTATATATAGTGAAAACTCTGATGTAATAGGGGTTGGAGATTTATGAAAAAACAGAGTTTTTATCAGCTTATGTAAAAAGACTTTTTTGACAGTAATATAAGGATTACTTTTTCTTCCCAAGATTCATCATGTGTTCAATGCTCAGAATATGTGTGGTTTTGTCATTATCCTTTATATATTTTACAGCTCACTAAATATGCAATCACTCTGAATTCACCTAGTGCTCAGACTTCCTGTGTATATTTATGAGTTGAGGTTCTTTTTTAGAGATGTTTTGAGTGTTAAACATTATATGCCTTGGCTTCTATGATTGAGTGGTTTATAGTTTACTGCAGAAGTATTTGACTCCATGAGCCCAATGGAAGAGATGTTATTTTGTTGTTCCAACCAGCTTGTTTTCATAAAATGTTTGAAGAGTTAGCCATCTTTTCTTGTTAATAATTCCTATCACAAATCTGTGAGAGAGCCCTCTCTGACTAAGGAGGCTAACCTTAGTCTAAAGCCTGGTCTGAAGTAGTTACATAAAATCTAACTGGTAGCAGCCATCAGTACATGATTTTGTGATAACATTTTGGTGCGTCTGCCGGGAGCCTGATGATTACTCATTCCCGAAGTTTTAAGATTGAATTTCTGAAGGTAGCAGGAGTTCAAAGTGGTTTTCGAGGCTGCAAACCTACCTTGGCGACTCCATTGTTGAAGAATTCAAAGTTCATACATTCATGGTGATTCCACTGGAGTTATGAAGGACCCAGAAGCTGCCATTCTTAGTTCAAGGTATGCATGCATAGATTTCTCAGGAATTCAAGGTTTCCCAAATCATTTTCCCAAGGATGCATATTTTCTAAGGAATGGTCCAAAATTCAACGGAGAAGATTTGAGTTTAACTCTGAAGCATATCTCAGATTTCTGTCATTTTTCTGAGCTTCTAAGAGTTAAACATGAGGATGTTTGTATAAGGTTATTCTATGATTCACTTCAAGGGAAATGCAAACAATGGATTGAAAGTTTTCCTATCAAATCTGTTAAGTCATTTCAAGACTTATGGCTTATGTTTTTTGAGGAATGGATAGATAGGTCAGAGTTGGTGGCAGACTCTCCCTCAGTTGAAGGTTTCAAACAATGGAATGATGATCATAGTAAAGAAGAAACAAATGAATCTTTTTCTTTGTCATTATCCTCATATCTAAAATCTTTTGACTGCAAGGCAGAGGATAGGATGAGATTTTTGGATGAATTTGCTGAGGACCTTGAAAAAGAAATTGAAGGTTTAGAAGGACAAAATTAGGCATACAGTTTTCATGATCATGATCATTATTCTCAGAAGTTTTCTATGGCAGAACGCAAGGAGACTATGCTGGTTCCTTTCTCTTTCACGATTGAGGAACTGAACACTGTGGTTGAAGATCAGTTTGCACAGCTAGAAAGTTACAAGGAAAAACAAGCTGATCATGTATTCTGGGATCCTGTAGCTGATTACATGGAAGAGTTTTACTCTCCAGTATTTCAGTTTTTCAAAGAAGATCAGAGACAATTTCAGTGGCAGCGGTCATCACACTATCATATTGGCTCTGAACTCCGATGCAGTCAAAGAAGTCAAATGTCAGATAAAACAGAGGATTGGTTACATTGGAAATTTCATATTGATTGAACAGAAAGAAGTTGAAATGGTTAGGGTAGGTAGGTAGAGGTAAATGCAAATAAGCTCAAGGTTAACTGAGCATTTCTTTTTTCAGTAGATGTAGCTTTCTTTCTCCTACAGTCATGCTGGTCAAGCAAATTTCTGTTTGTCAAATAAGTTTTATAAGGCACTGGAACTGCAGGTTCTTAGTGCACCACAAGGGCACACTATCCCAAGTGGAGCCACTGTTATCACTGAAAATTCTGTTGCCAAAATTTTTTAGCCTAGCTTAAGGACAGGGTGTTTTTGCAGCGCATGAGTCCTCTTTTAACAGTTTCGCAGCGCAACATGCTTCAAGTGATTCCGTAGCGCGCTACGAAATTGGGGATTTGCTCGGGTTTTCAGTAGAAGGTTCATATACTAAATTTAGATGATGAGCAGAGTGATGCAAAGGCCCAAAAGGGAATGCAGTGGTAATGTATAAAGTTGGTGTATTCTACTACTTTGGTTTGAAGGGGGTTCCCCGTGACCATGCGAAAGCATTATCATGGTTTCTTAAAGCGGTTGAGAAAGGAGAATATTTTGCTAATGTACATGTGCTGAGTGTTAATCAATTATTAGAATCGGCTCTGGACACAGCATGGCATGTGGCAAGTAGTATATTCACCTCGACTACTCCTGTACCTTACACCCAAATGACAAGCCAGCGTGAAGCTTTTGTAATTGGCAAACAAAGGAAAATGTCGGTCGTCATGAACTTCAAGAGAAATCCAGATCCTTTGCTCCTCCCTGCACCGAAAAAATGATTTGAGTGGATTGATTGTGTATAAAGCTGATAGTTAAATTGAAGTATACTTGTATTGGTTTAATGTTCTCATTAGCAGTTGCAAAACAGTGTCTGATGGTTTAGTGGCCAATCTTCTGGGTAAATCAAATAAGAGTTTGTGCAGTCTTCAGTAGATTATTCCCTTCTGTTGGGTGATAATGATATAAGAGGGGAGTCTCATATTAAAGAAGCGACTGGTGAAGAAGCAGATGCTCTCAGAGGAAGACTCATTCGTAGGCTTACATCTGTCATTGTGCACCATGTACCAACATTTTGGAGATTATCTCTTTCGATATTCAATGGGAAGTTTGCTAAGGTAGGTTCAACAAATGGCACTCCTGGTTCAGTGAAACATGAAAAGACTGCTAGACAAAACTCCTTTGAAGACGGCCTTGGTGACGTAAAGGATTCAAATCATTCCTTGGAGGAAGTTGCTGGAATGGTACAGGACATTATATCTGTTTATGAAACTAAGGTACAAAATGCATTCCAGGAACTTGAAGAATTCAATGTTCTTCGTCCATTTATGAGACGAGCAATTCGAGAAATATCTAAAGCATGTTCTGCCTTTGAAGGGAAGGACTGCGCACCCTTGAATGCAGTGCAAACATTGTTTGCATTACGAACCGAAGTTATGAAGGTGTTCATATTGAGGCTCTGCTCTTGGATGAAAACGACTACATCAGATATTGTCAAGGATGAATATTGGGTGCCAGTATCTATTCTTGAACGCAGTGGATCAGCTTTTGCTATTTCTTCTTTGCCTCTATCCTTTGGTGAAATGTTGGTCTCTGCAATAGATGAAATTAGTGAATACCCTGCTTGTTGCATCTGATGTATCTTGTCCACTTAGCTTGAGAATACCATCAGGCTGTTACTGGAGTTGGAGCCCGAGTCAGATCCAGTTTGGAATTATCTTAATATTCAGAACCGCAGAATTCGTGGCCTCTTGGAAGGCTGCACATTTGATCATGAGGCACAAATGGATGCTCTACATTGCCATGTCCGTGAACGTGCGTTATCCTCAGGCTCAACAAATCTTTCTCTTGCACAGGAAATTGCAGGCACGATCCATATGCTAATTGTGCAAAAAGCCGAAGTGTAGAACCCTAGGATCATTGTCGTTTCTACTCAAGGAGCGGATGAAAATAGCCCTTGATGGCATTATAATTGCAAGTGTGGATCCATGCCCACGTAATGTTGAACTTGGTCAAAACATTAAAATTACTCTTGATTTTTATGTGCAGTAGCATGGAGAATGCGCGTAAACTGTTTGACAGTACTAGCATTAGAATTTTCTCTTACGGAATGCAGCGATTAAATGCCATGTGTCAAGCGGTCTTTATGAGGACCCCCTTGCCATATTACCAAATGTATGGAATGAGTGAAGAGGCCAAATGATGGTAAGGATTTGATTGCCACAAGGCCGCCGTTATTAGTGACACCGGGATAGAGATGTGGCATTTCTGATGGCCACCTGCATTAGTGAAATCACCAGAATCGCAACACCAGAGGCTCCTTACAATGATGATGTGTTGAGCGATGTCTTTCATTTGATTGTTACAGCTTTCCGCGGTTTAGATAATATAAATAGTCTCCTTGCAAACTGCTTACCATGCGATTATTTATGATATATATCAGTGTGCACCCCGGATGCTGCAGGGTGTTATTCCAAATATGACACATGAGCTCCTGACTCATGTAATCGTGGATATTGAGCATCCATCTTATGATTATGATATAAGGAGAATTCTGGATCTTCAACTGTTAGATAAAGGTAGTTTAGAACAGGAAACAATCTCAGAAGATCAATTTAAACAGCACCTTTCAATGAAATGCACAGATAATGAAAAAGGTTCAATCTACAAAGCTTTAGTTGAGGCTATTCACAATTCATGATGAACCACTGAAAGCTGTAAATCTTCAAATCATCTTGGTAAACAAGGTGAAAAATTGGTGTACATAAAAAGCAAGAGCAATGAGGCTTCTTCTCAATACTGTGATACTATGGGTGGTCCATCGCAAAGCATAGCTGAAGACCAAAGTGGCAATCATTCAGAAGACATTAACGTTTCAAGAGTTGGCAAGCTTCCTGTTTTTCATGGGAGCATTGTGATGGCTTTTTCAGATACATTTATTAATTCTGTGCAGACATCCCAATCAAGCTCGATGGTCCCAAGGGATAAGAATCGGAGACACAAGCAGAGACGTTTTAAGTACAAGATAAAAGGTGTTGAATCAAGAGACAAACTTTCCTTTGATGAATGTACAGTGTTAATTGAGGATTTAGACACAGAGAATCATGGCAACAATCAGCAAGATGCTAGCTATAAAGATGAGGTTTATTCTAATGAATTGCATGCCCACTATACTAATATAGTGATAGAGAATGGCACTTCTGGAGATTCAATATCCCAACCTGTGAATACAGATTTGGGCCCTGATGTGTCAGAGGCAGAGCCAGTGGAGATGTTCGTTCCTGGCTTGGTTATTCATATCATCCCAGAAGCCAAGCAGAATACATGGCCTTCATGGAAAAATTTGAATTGGTTTCACCGTGCGGATGCATCTCACAGAGCTATTTTAAGACATAGAGAAAGCTTTAAGGACATTATTGTTTCACCCTCTATGTTTCTTGACCATGTGCCATGAAGATGTAACTATGCAATGCAATGTGTTCTAGAAACATGGGAGTCAAAAGACCGTAACAGCAATGACAGGGTGGATGCCTCTCATTTAGTTTGATTCTACCCTCTATGGTTTTGTAGTATGTAGGCATTCCAGTTTTGTAACTGTATTTTAGAATTGCTGCTCCTCCAAAGCTTCAAGGTAATCCTCAAGTTGCTTGCATCAAGACATCAAGGATCAGGGTAGAATTCCAGTCCATTTAATGATTTCCTCATAGGTGTTTTTTCTAAGTGCTTTAGTTCTCAATAATTATGTTAGGCCTAAGCTTGAGGTGATCTTTGATGAGGAAAAAGAAGGTAAACCACTCTAACCTTATGAAGGACACAAAGAATGTGATTCTGAATCTCAGCATAGCAAAGGTGAAACTGAAGAATGGCAACAGCAGATATTCAATTTTGTAAGAAGTTTAGAGGAAGACTGTGTTTTTTAAATCACACAGCAGTTTCGTAGCGCTCTACGAAACTGCTGTAGGTGATGTTTTCAATGCAGAATAAACAGTTTGACCGGGAATGTTAGAAGAGAGACACCTGTACATCAATACAGCCTACAGCTCATCTGGAGACATGGTGTTTGGTAGCAGCGTTCCATACTTTGAGTTATTAAAGATTTGGGAACATGCCTGCTACATTTTCGGAGAATGGAAGACAGGGACCGTGAAAATAGGATACTCATCTTTACTAATTAATGAGCCATCTACACAGCTAGCACCCGAGGTCAGCTTGTTCAGTGAATGTTCCTCCAACATATCTCAGCCACAACAGAAAATGAACAGCTGTCAAGGATCCAAGAAGAATCATGCATACGAGGAGATAGAGTTAGAATTTCAATGTAATTAGGACTCTATGTATTTACAACATAATACCTTATGTATTTAATAAGTTTGTTTAAAAATAGATAAGGTTAGTTAATGTTAGAGCATCGAGCTCTCCCCTCATGCTTGAGGAGGAGACTCAAGGTAGTTTTAGTTTTGGTTTTCCTATATATAGTGAAAACTCTGATGTAATAGGGGTTGGAGATTTATGAAAAAACAGAGTTTTTATCAGCTTATGTAAAAAGACTTTTTTGACAGTAATATAAGGATTACTTTTTCTTCCCAAGATTCATCATGTGTTCAATGCTCAGAATATGTGTGGTTTTGTCATTATCCTTTATATATTTTACAGCTCACTAAATATGCAATCACTCTGAATTCACCTAGTGCTCAGACTTCCTGTGTATATTTATGAGTTGAGGTTCTTTTTGAGAGATGTTTTGAGTGTTAAACATTATATGCCTTGGCTTCTATGATTGAGTGGTTTATAGTTTACTGCAGAAGTATTTGACTCCATGAGCCCAATGAAAGAGATGTTATTTTATTGTTCCAACCAGCTTGTTTTCATAAAATGTTTGAAGAGTTAGCCATCTTTTCTTGTTAATAATTCCTATCACAAATCTGTGAGAGAGCCCTCTCTGACTAAGGAGGCTAACCTTAGTCTAAAGCCTGGTCTGAAGTAGTTACATAAAATCTAACTGGTAGCAGCCATCAGTACATGATTTTGTGATAACATATGGGATCCCCTTCCTGATTTCTGTTGAAATGAATCACCTACTTGAAGCTAAAGTGACCAAGAATGAAGTCAAGGTTGCCTTATTTTCCATGGACCCAGACAAAGCCCCTGGGCCGGATGGATTCTTAGCCAGATTCCTCCAAATTTGCTGGTCCATTTTGTAAAAGGATCTTTACAAAATAGTTCTAGAATCCCAAGTTTCTAGAAAATCGAACGCAGCACGAACTCTGCTTTTCTTGCTCTCATCCCCAAAGAGAAGGGAGCCAACTCCTTTAACATGTTTCACCCGATTTCGCTTGTAATATAGGTTACAAATTAATCACCAAAGTCATCGCTAATAGACTGAATCCCATCCTCCCCAAAATCATACCGAAAAGCCAAGGAGGTTTCATTCAAGGTAGACAAATTGTGGACAACTTCATTCTGGTCCAGGAGGCAATCCATTCAAGCCTGAGTCGCAATGAAAAAGGTATGGTTGTCAAACTTGATTTAGCAAATGCTTTTGATAGAGTTAGGCATAGTTTTCTGCTGAAAGTCTTACATAAGCTTGGATTTGGTGAGAAATTTATAAATTGGATTCGAGCTTACATCTCAAAGCCTTGGATTGCCCCATTAATAAATGGCAGAGTTGCTGATTTTTTCAAAGCCAAGAGAGGGCTCAAGCAGGGGTGCCCTCTCTCACCTCTTCTGTTTTTTCTTCAAGCCTTTGTCCTCAGTTTTTACCTACAAAAAAAAGGGCAGATCAGGATATTGCTGGGCTCTATATTGCAAGAGGTGTTAAACCATTAATCATGCCCTCTTCGCGGATGACTCACTGTTATTGGGAGTAGCTTCTGGGCTTATTGCCTCCAGATTTAAAAGAGCTTTGAACGAGTTTTCTTTGGTTTCGGGAAGCAGTCTAAACAAAGGCAAATGCCATATCTATTGTTGGAACACCACTTCTAGCTTGCTCAACTCCATTTCCAGAACCTTTGGTTTTGCAGCATCCTCAAATTGGACTTCCTTCAAGTATTTGGGCCTCCCGGTTTTTCTCAAAAAATCTTATAGCAGAGATTGGCTCCCCCAATGGGAGAAATTCAAGAACAAGTTGCTTGCCTGGGGTTATTCCTGGCTTAACATTGCTAGTAAGTCTGTCCTCATTAAATCTGTTCTTTCCAGTCTTCCCTTGTTTCAGTTTTCTGTCCTTCTCGCTCCCACTGGTATTCTCAGAAAAATGGAGGAGACCATTCGAAAATTCTTTTGGAAGGGGGGCAAGCAGAATGAGAAAAATATTCCACTAGTCAACTGGGAAGTTATCTCCAAACCGTTGTTGGAAGGAGGCTTGAATTTCAAGAACCTTGGCTACCATAGTGTTGCAATGGGAGCTAAATTAATCTGGAGAATTATTGCCCCTAAACCTGGCTGGGCGCAATTAGCTCTTTGGAAAAAATACTTCAAAGGCCAATGTTCTTGCTGTATAGATCACCCTAAGATGCATCCAAATACGCCCTTTCTGAAGCTTTGCAGCAAAGCTTGCTCTCTCATCAACAATCATGCCTTCTGGGTTCCCGATAATGGAAAAAGGATCAACCTCTGGACAAAATAAATTTTGAATAACGAGCCACCGAGAGACTGTCGTTCACTCCAAACATTGTGTATATGGATGAATGAGGCTGGAATGCGAACTTTGTGGGACATTTCAGCTTGGCAGAACTCACGCTGGGCTGGCTGGAATCTTCAAACACCCCCAGAATTATCTTTGGAGTGCGAGATTCTGATTTCCAAGCTCCACGAACTGTCTCCATCGCTCGCTCAAAAAAGGGACACAAGAGGATGGGGTACGCACACTGGTGGATACATCGTTGCTCAAGGTTATGCCAAGCTATGTGAGCACCCCCATGTGGCCACGAACCCTGAACCTTGGAAAGGGATATGGCATTATCCCACCTTGCCTAAAATCAACTTCTTCAACTGGCTGCTATGTCACTCCAAAATATTGACAGATGATAATCTCTAGAAACGTGTTTTCCATGGTCCTTCAAGGTGCAGCCTTTGTAAGGTAAACTAGGAAAGCGTAATTCATCTAATGCTTGAATGCACCTTTACTTTGCAGATTTGGACAGAATTGTTGGGAACTCTGAGTTCCAGCATCGTGTTGCCTTCCTCCATCCCCGATATTTTTGCTAAATGGCTGCAAAGGTATCCTGGGCCTCCCCCAAAAAACAAAATTATCAGAGCTGCTTGGACTGCTCTCCCTAAAATAATCTGTTGGCAGGTTTGGCTTGAGAGAAATAAAAGGATCTTTAGAAGCTATGAACAGGAGGCCAAGCTTGTGGTAGTTAAGATTAAAAGCCAACTTAAAGAGAGTCTGAGAGAACTTAAAGATGATTTAAATCTCAGCCAGCAAGATATAAATTGGGGCTCCTCTCTCGATCTTCAGTTCCAAAAAAGTGCAAATAGTATCTCCCTCCCCAAAGATTGGCAAATAAGACTTTCAACAAATGAATTCAAGGATTGGGCCACAAAACAGCAGAGATACTCCCTATTTTTTGATGGGGCTGCAAAGGCCAATCCTGGAAGAGCTAGCACTAGAGGCGTCCTCTTGAATCCTGATGGCATAAGGATACACAGTTTTTCCTGGGGCTTAGGCATATCTTCTAGCATTCAAGCTGAGGCTTTGGCTCTTTTACAAGGTCTCAAGATTTTAAAAATGCTGAACATCAGGGAGGCTAATGTAACTGGGGACTCTCAGGTTATCATTAACATTATGGTGACACATTCTAAGCCAACGGATCTAAGGCTTGCAAGGCTGATATTCAGAGTAACAGATCTTGGAGACTCTTTCCAGAATTTGAATTTCTATCATGTGTTGAGAGCTAATAATAAGGAGGCGGACATCGAAGCCAACAAAGCAGCCCTCCTTACGGCTGGAGCCTTACTCAGAGGAGGACAGGAAACATGGGAACCAATTCCTTAATTTAGATAGTTGTCATGTTTTACTGCCTTTTGTTAAATCAGTTTGTATGTATCCATAAAGTTGGGAAAATCTCTGAAATAGACTACATAGTAGCAGTCAAAAAGAGATGTGAGCTAAGCATAAATTCCATGGCCTTGCATGGTTGTGCGGGACTTGTGGAATTAGACTCACCTTTTGTAATCCATTTTTGGCATTAAGGCCAAGTATCTAATATATCCACTATCCGTTTCTGTAAAAAAAAAACCAACTCCCTATTTTAATATATTATAAATTTCCTATGAAATTTATTATATTAAAATAGGGACCCTTTAATTTAAAAAGCCTTTGATTTTTCTAAAAACAAACAAAAAATAGAAAAAATAGAAAAATCAACATAAAAATTGATAATAAAATCCTATAGTCAAAGTTTACTATTTAGGATTTTTAATTAAAACCCAAGTATTAAACCTTGATTATCCCAAAAAACCAAATTAAATAGCCCCCGAGACCCAAACTATAATTAGGCTTAAGTATTAATATGGGTTATTTAATAAAAAACAAAATAATCAGAGTTTTCAAATAAACAAGGGTTAAATCTTTAATAAAACTCTAACTCACTGCTTCCACGCATTACAAAAACCATAAAAAGAATCACCCCCGAAGCCAAAACCCAACCTCTGCAATCAGAAATTAAAGTTTAAAGCGAAAAATACAAAGAAAATAGGTTGCAATCCTAAATATTCTTAACAAATAAATAATGCGCAAAACACATAAAACCAAGGCTATCAGGACCCACAAGTTTACATCGCTATATCGCATTGCAAACCGCAACAAAGAACCATCTCATACCTCGCCGCACAGCTCCTTTGTGATTGTGATATATCGCATATCGTTGATATCTTTGAATTGTCCATTGCGATAAGACCATACCCCACTCCCATTTTTTATTGTGATATATCGCATATCATTGATTGCTCCTCACTGTCGATTGTGATAAGTCCAACCTCGCTCCGAACTGCCGATTGCGATATGCGATAAGGCCCGGACCCGCCTGGATTATACACTACGATTTATATTAATATCACGTCCGGGGCCTATATCGCAATCACAAAGTACTAAAAGTCATGCTGCATCCCAATGTCGATCGTGATATGCATCCCAACGCTGATTGCGATATGATGTCAATAGTGACGTCAGATCCACATCACCTGCCATGTCAACCGCCACGTCACCATTCCATGTCATTTTCCATGTCATAGTGACATCATCCACCATGTCATAGTGACGTCATCCCTAATGTCATCCCGCATATCGCAAATCACGAGTCTTTTAGACCACCTCTTATAGTCTGCAACTCTGATTTGCCATTTGCGATATGCCATAAGCCCCAGACCCGATAGAATTATACACTGCAATTCATTTAATCCTCACGTCTGCAACTATCACAAATAACAAAGGATCATCGTTGCACTATCTCCTGCCCATTGCGATTGAAATTTTGTTAGAGAAGGCCCCCTTTTGGATTTTGTATGGAATACTCCCGGTCTAATCCGATCGCGATTTTTCTAAAGTTCTACCCTTGATTTCCATACGATTACAATTGTTTTATGATCTGCCCCAAACTCTAATTTACGATTGCAATAAGCCGTAAAGTCCACTTCCTCGCTCTACATTCCCCTCCATGATGTCTATGTCGGATCTATTGCACTCTACGTTTTTTCCTGATTTCCTGCAAAAGTGATTTGTTTCAAATGAAATTCGTTTATCATCTCATTTATGTTTATGTTATCGATTCTTGTTTGTCATGTTCAGGTTCATGACAGAGGAAGATAGTTGTTTTGATCAGTGGCAGACCAGTTCAAACATACGAACAGACATCCAAAGAATTCGATGGAAGAAACGAAGCTGATGATGACAACAAATTATTTTCAAAAACTTCTACCAAAATATTGTTCTACTTTAAGCATTGTTTAAGGGATATATTTAATTCCCTCAACGCTATTCACAATAGATTCAATTGCTTTCTTCTATTTAAGCTTACTTTTTGTATGAAATAAAGGTCCTGAATTTTATGACGAAAGGCTTATGAAAGCTTTTGCTATTGTACTTTCATACTTTTCTCAATAGAATGACTGGAACATTGTTTTATGAATTTTCACTAAAGAATTTCGAGAAGTTGCACTACTGTACTCCAAGAATTATCTTTGTGAGAAGGACTAAACTGTTGTTATTTCCTTTATGAGCTAACCAAATGTGCATCCGATATTTCTATCTTTGTGCCTCTGTTTTGTTCATAAAATAAATAGTGAATTTATCTTTTCAGATTGTTTATTACATGGTATTTAAAGAGCAGCGTTACATGTATTCACTTCTGATCATGCTGCCATTGATGTTTTTAAATACTTGTTAAGCAAATTTCTTTTGATATTCTAAATGTGATATGAGTTATGCACATTATTTTGATTAACTATTTAATCATAATAATCATCTTGAATATTTTCATTTCCATTGGTGTTTGAGCAATCTGTATTGTTATTTACTATGGAAAATCATTATAGATCGCATCTAGATGAATGTTAAACAATCCCATGTTATAGAGTATATCAATGTATATGTTTTCTATTTGATTTGTTGCTACAAATCCATCTATTTCACTCCACTATAAGCATTACACAATCATTCAATCACCTTTCATTGGGAAATTGGTCCCATTATATCTAGTCGGAGCAACTACTTAAACGGAAAAGGAGTTGCCTTAAGGTCCAGACCAGATGGTTTTCCCCTTGTGTTAACGCAGTGATTTTCGAGGCCTCAATAGAACCCAAATGTAATCCTCAAGTATCCAAGAGGTCTAGATAACCATCTATGAGAGCAAGTGATGCTTTTCAAGCTAAGGACAGTGGACAAAGCATGCATATCTAGAAAAGATAGGCCAAAAGAAAGGATAACCAAGTGGTTTGAAGAAAAAAGAGAACTAGGAAGTTTCCAAGAAGGGGGAAGAAGAAGTGGAAAGGGGGAAAGAATAAGAAGACAACAACCATTGCACATTAGTGCAAGGACCATAGCAAAAATTGTACCCATTTGCAACATTGATGATCACACTAAAGAAAAGTGTTAGAAACCTCATCCATAGCTAAGACTAAAGAACTATGAGAAGTATGCAAAATAAAAAATAAAAAAAATATAGTCATAGATTCGAGCAATCAAGTTGAGAGAAACTCTGATGTGGACAAGAATATTATCTACACATTAGTGCAAAAGGAGGTGAATTCGAGTAGCCTTCAACACAAAGTGGAGAAGGATATGTCCAAACTCTTCCATATTTATCCAAGTCAAGAAGACCAAGATAGATGTTATGTTCAACTCAAGTTCATGGAATAATCTTATATCAATTGATTTGATCAACGTTGCATTGGAGGTTCATGATCATCATGTCCCATGTCCATTGGGATGAGTAAACCATGATGCAGATATCAAGGTAAGAAAATAGTGCAAGATAAGATTTGTTGTAAGTGTTGATTAAATTGATGAAGTGGAGTTGGACATAACACCACTTGATGTATGTCGAGTCATGTTTGGGAGTCCCTACATGTATGTGAGGGATGCAATCTCCATGCAAAGAGCCAACCAGTATCGCCTCATTAAGGATGGGAAAATCTTTCATGATCAATGTGCATAAGAGTAAGTCCGAGAATTTAATTGGTAAGTTTCGGCCAAGCCAAAAAGCTTATTAGTTCCATAAGAAATATGTTTTACTTTTTTAAGAGAAAAATAGCCACTTAAGCCCTAGACAAGCCCCATGTTAACCCTAAATCCTTTTATTAACACCTAGATATTGGGTTATTACATTTATATCGTTATATTGTCATGTAGATAAACATCGTTCATTGCATCATTTTATTATAATTGTATGTACACACACCCACACCTAGTCTTAGGATCATCATATCTTGTTTTATATTGTATTCATTGTAAAAGGAGGATCCACCCTCGCAGTGTATTGTATTCATTGACTTGTTATAATTTTTAAGACGCAATGTTTATAACATTTGGTATTAGAGAATATGAACCTAGGGCTTTGCCACTTCAAATGAGCCATTGTGGAATTTTTTCTATAATTGTTTTTTTGGGGAAGCTTTATATTGTTAAATGTTGAAACAATTGAGGAGTGGTTCTCTTTATTTTCAGAGATGCAAACTATGGAAGTTAAGATTTGTGAATGATCCTAAAATCATTTTCAAACTATGGATATTGGAATTTTATCTATAATTCTTTTTTTAAAAGCTTTAGATAGTGGACTTTTGAAGAGATAGAAGAAACATATCGAAGTATAACTACTCAAAATAAATTTTGATTCACTATAGTTTCATAGATATAACTTGTGGAAGTGAGGGTTTGTGATTGGTCCTGAAACCAATTTCAAACAAGTTATCTTTGTATTTTTACTATAACCTTTTTGGGAGGAATAAGATAGTGAAAGTTTGAGACTATAAGGGAGAGATATAGGGTACATGTGATTGAAATTTCATATTTTGGTTCACTATAATTTTAGAGATAAACCCTATGGAAGTGAGGGTTTATGACTATTCCTAAAATCATATTTTAAATAAATCATCTTGGTAGATTCATTGTAGCTTTCTAGGAATGAAGTTTTAGATTGTGAAATTTGTAGGGTTCTAAAGAGACATGCCGAAGCACCCCTTATCATATTGGAAAAATTGGACATGTGGCACACTATACAAGTTCACTCTTGGGAAGAGGCCAGAAATCAACAAGTATTGGGAAGTTTACCATAACTTTCAATTGGAACATCAAATTTTGGATAAAATTGTGGAATTGCATAGAAGACATATTAGATTATTACAGACCAAATTTTCAGATTTAGAAGGGTTCAAATTTTAGAGATATACTAGGGTAAAGGTAAGCCATCCATATAGTCTACTAATTAGGGTTTTGAAATGTATGTAAATTACAATTGGCATAGTTTTTTATTGGAAGATCTATATTTTGTGATTCAAAAATTGTGATAAAGAGGAAAAAGAGGTTTGTTGTTATTTACTCACATGGATCCTAAGGGTGCTTCAAACGTTACTTCACCATTTAAATCTCTAGAAATCTCATCCATGACTTATAAAGAAATAGAAAATGTCCAGTACTAGTTATCCAAGTTGGAAAGTTAGTTGTCATAGGTGCAATGATTAATACAATATACATAATAAAAGATGGAGGAAAATATGAATTCCATGGAAAAGATTCTCTTGGAGAGGCTTCCTAAAAGGGATATAGAGATCCTATGTAGTCATGATAATAAGGAGAATGATTGTGTGGGAACTGAATCATGTATGGACAATATTTTATCACAATTGGAGAGCAAAAATATTGAATCACATAACCATAATCATCATGGATTCAAGTCAGTACCAATGAAGTACTTCATTTCGAAGATCAACATGAGGAAATTTGATGGAAACGATCTTGTAACATAGATATTGTAGATGATAGTTATATTGATCTAAAACCTGAGGGTTTATGAGGGAGAGAGAGCTAGGGTTTGCAGCAGAAGTTAAGCGTTGGGCACCATGGAGAGGCAAGAGGGGGGGAGTTCCACTCCCTCCTACAGTCAGGTAGTCTCCAATCGATTCAAGAAACTTCTGGAGGCTGAAAGTGGGATTGTAGGAGAAGGGAAATAGGACAACAGAGGTACACAGGGGTAGGAAAATACGTAGGAAGAAGTCAGAAAACAAAAAAGAATAGAAGGAGAAAATTAGAAAGTGGATACCAGAAATCGAATTGGACCATGTAAGCCTAGGGCAACTATCACACCTAGAGTGGTGTTAAGTGGTCCAACACTATAGGCGCATAGAGAACACATGGCGACTTACGGAGCCATTGTAAATTCATGGGATTATGGCCAACGGAGAAGGCATTACAGGCATGGATAAAGAATCATTGGAAACCTAAGGGGGATATAGACTTGCACCTTGGATCAAAGGGTTTCTTCACTGTTGTTTTTATGAACATTAAGGATAAAGACAAGGTGTTTAAAGGAGGGCCCTACTTCTATGCTGCTACAGGCCTCTATATGCAGCCTTGGGTTATGAATTTTGTCCCGGAGTGTGAGACATTCACTTTGGTTCCGGTTTGGGTAAGGCTCTACTCCTTACCACTGGATTATTGGCAGCCAGAATCATTAAAAGTAATAGGAAATAAACTAGGGCACTTTGTTAAAATATCGGAGGCCACTAGGAGGGGAAAGTATACCTCCTTTGCCCAGATTTGCGTAGAGATGGACCTCTCTGGAGCTCTACCGGATGAAGTTATTTTGGAAGTTTTTGATGAAGAATGGGTACAAGCAATGGACTACGAGCACGTTCCTTTCAGATGCTGTAAGTGCCATGAACATGGGCATCTATTCAGGGATTGCCCCTTAAACAAAATGGAAAGCAGAACTAAAGCTACCTCGGGGAAAGAAACTGAAAGCTTTAGCAAAGTGGGAAATAGAGGTAAAGGAGGGAGAAAGTACCAAAAGAAAATAAATGAGGAAAAGCAGCCAAGTCCAAATAGGTACAAGGTTCTAGAAGAAGAAGAGGAGCACGATAATGCAATTCAGACTCTGGAGGTAAGCCCTGTGGAGAAGGAGAAGGAAGAGAGTATGGAGGACACACATGACAACAATCAACAAAAGGAGGATCTGATGAACACAATGGAGCTTGATAGGGACCAAGAGATGACCCCAAGCAAGGTGGGAACAAAATATCATGAACTGCAGGATATTCTTGATAGGGAGCATCTAGATCTGGAAAAGTTCCTGGAGCAGGGAACCACCAAAGGAATGGATTCGCTACCACAAGAGGAGTTCAACAGAGTCCAACAGTTGTTCCTATGGAGAACTCAGGCAAAAGGTTTGGGAGTCAAAAGAAACCATGATAGTCAGGACAACAAAGGGGTGAAAACAATGAAGGCAGCAACGAGACTAGCTCCTAGGAACCCAGGAAGGAAAAGAGGTAGGAAAAAACAGAACGAGTTGCTGATAGAGTGTGGAAAACTCATGATCGATTCAGGTAAGATGAAAGACCTAACCAGTTACTCATTTACAAATCTTTCTTAATGAAGCTCACAACATGGAATATTAGGGGTCTAGGGAGTAAAAGGAAGCAAAGGAATCTTAGCAATAGAATGAAAGAAGAAAAACCAGATATGATTTTTATCCAGGAAACAAAATGTTCAGTAGAAAAAATAAGAGAAATTCATAGCAAATGGTTGAACAAATATGAATATCTAGAAGTCAAAGTAGATAAAACAGCAGGAGGAATTCTCACACTATGGAACCCTCAGAAAATAGGAATCCTAGATGCTGAAGCATCTAGGAACTACTTATCAGTGGTTATTCAACCTTTGGGGGATAAGGAAGTTTATTTAATCACAAATGTTTATGGTCCACAGAAGCCTGAAGACAAACTAAGACTTCTTACTTCACTGGAGGACTTAAGAGACAGACATTCGGGCATCCCCTGGATTTTGGGTGGGGACTTTAATATGATTAGGTCACTGTCAGAAAAAAAAGGTGGAACCAGATCACTAGGCAGAGACTCCATAACATTTTAGAATTTTATAAACAATATGAGGCTAGTAGACACAGAGACAAGTAATGGCATCTTTACCTGGAATAACAAAAGGGGAGGAGAGTCTCAGGTAGCCTCAAAACTAGACAGATTTATTATCTCGGAGGACCTTATCCTAACAGGCCTTGACCTGTCAGCGTTGATACTCCCTTTTGGTGGCTCAGATCATTGGCCTGTTCAACTTGAAACATCCTTTATAGGAACTCCAAGAAACAGACCTTTCAGGTTTGAAAACATTTGGCTCACCCATCTGGACTTTATCAGCAATATTGAAAAATGGTGGACAGAAGATATGCAAGTTCAAGGTACTAAAATGTTCCTCCTACATAAATATTGAAACATATCAAAAACAGGCTTAAAGATAAGTATGAATTTGGCAACATTTTTGAAGCAAAAAAAGTGGTAGAATGAAAGCTACATGAAATTAACCAGATCCTCATTATAGATGACTTCAACGGGGAAACAAAGTAACAAGCTCACTACCATCAACAGAAATGGGAAGAATTATGCAAGCAAGAGGAGATATTCCAGAAGCAAAAATCAAGGGTACAATGGTTCAAAGAAGGAGAAAGAAACACAAGGTTTTTTCACAAATCTACCATGGATCACGGGTCTCATAACAGGATCTCAAAAATCAAAGACTCTCAAGGGAATCAACTCGATACCCACAAAGAAATAGAAGCTGAGCTGGTTAAACATTTCCAAGGAATAGCAGAGGAACCTCTCTTGGATAGATCACAATTCATCAGGGACTTTACAAGGCACATTCCTAAGCTTGTGACACGAGAAGATAATTATAATTTAAATAGGCTTGTGAATGAAGAGGAGGTCAGTGAAGTCATCAAAGAAATGCAAAATGGGAAGGCACCAGGTCCGGATGGTTTTAATGTTGACTTCTTTAAAGCATGTTGGAAAATTATCAAGCAGGATATCCTCGATGTGGTGGAGGACTCGAGAAAAAATAGAACTGTGTTGAAGGCGCTCAATACCTCTTTCATATCCTTAATTCCAAAACAGGATAATGCTATGACACCAGACAGATTCAGACCAATAGCATTATGCAATGTGGTGTATAAAATAATTTCCAAAATTATTGCCAACAGGCTTAAACCCCTTCTCCCAACCCTCGTATCTGAGGAACAAACTGGGTTTGTGGAAGGCAGACAAATTCTAAACAATATCATTCAAGCACACGAGGTGGTTCACTCACTTATAAGTAATAGGCAGGTGGGGAATGATTATGCAACTTGACCTAGAAAAGGCTTATGATAAGATAAGTTGGGCTTACATAAGGAGAGTTCTTATAGCATATGGATTTGACCATAACTGGGTAAGATGGGTGATGGCCCTAGTAACTACCTCTAGTTTTTCAATACTGGTAAATGGATCACCATCCAAGCCCTTTAATCTGACGAGAGGTCTCAGACAAGGAGATCCTCTCTCACCCTTTCTCTTTATTCTCATGATGGAAGGGCTTGGAAAAGCTATCAAGTCTGCCAAAGCAGAAGGAAAAATCCAGGGTCTCAAACTTACCATGAACGAAGATGCTTTGACCCGTCAACAATTTGTGGATGATACTATGCTACAGGGAACTTCTACGGTCAGGGAAGCTCTAGCCTACAAGCAAATCCTGAAAGACTTTACAATGGCTGTGGGCATAGAGGTAAGCCTTTCCAAAACAAAGATTTTCTTTTTCAACACTAACATTGCTATTCAGAGAAATATATCCAGAATTCTAGGCTTTCAAAGAGATATGCTACCCTCCAAATACCTGGGAGTTCCGCTAATTGAAAAACCTCTGAGAAAAAAGGTTTGGGAGCCTGTGATTAATAAGCTACAAGACAAAATACGGAAATGGACAAGTAGGTCTTTGAACCTAGCAGGATGAGTGGTACTAACAAAAGTTGTCTTACAAACGGTCCCCATCTTTATGTTTTCAGTCCTTCCAGCTCCTAAAGGAGTCATGATACTATGCAGAAATATCCAAAGAGGTTTTCTTTGGGGCAAATGCGAAGAGAAAAAAAAATGGCCCTTGGTAGCCTGGGAAAAGATCTGTAAACCTAAGTCACATGGAGGTTTGGGACTGGATGATCCTGAAGTGCTAAACAAATTTTTGGGGGCAAAACTTTGGTGGAGATGGCTAAAAGATTCAGCTTCCCCTTGGGCCCAAATTTGGAAATAGAAATATGCAAACAATTGGCAAGACAGGGATCACATTAGAATGTCTGGGATCATCAAAGGCTCCCACATTTGGAACAAAGCCTAGGAGAACAGAGACATTGTTCAGAAACATAGTTTCTGGGAAATTAGAGATGGAAATCTTGCATGGTTTTGGGAGGATAAGTGGCAACAGGAACCCAAATTGTTAAGAGAAGAATTTGCAAATCTCAAGAACGATACTGATAACAAAAGGTTACTCAGAGTAAATGAATTCTGGGACCAGGAAAAAAGTGAGGGAAAATGGAGGATATGGAAGAACTTGGAATACAGTGATGACTCCCCTTTGAAGGCATAGGCAAAAGCTCTATCAGCTATCCTGGAACAGAGAAAGATACTGACATCAGTAGATTCAGACCAACTGAGATGGGGCAATAACAATGAAGGCAATTTTAACCTCAAAGAGGCTAAGCGCATAGCAATTGGGCTTGACTTTCCAAACCCTGATGGGGTATGGAAGGACCTATGGCAGAATCAAAGCTGGATGAAGATCAAATTGTTCATGTGGTTAGTACAACATAAAAAAATTCTAACCTGGGAAAACCTGAGGAAAAGAGGGGTAGCTGGTCCATCTAAATGCCAGCTATGTGAAGCTCAAGAAGAAACTATGGACCACCTTCTAAACCTCTGCCCATTCACATCCACATTGTGGAATTGGATTTCCTCAATATTCAGACAAACAGACAGAGACATGGGGAGTATTACTAGCACCTTAAAGAAGTGGAGGAAAAATTTCTCAGATAATGAAATAGTCAACAAAGCTTGGGCTTTAGCTCCAAGCTTTCTAATCTGGGATGTCTGGAAAGAATGCAACAACAGAATATTCAAAAACAGGAAAGGTTCTTCCCAGTGCATCATGGAACAGATTTTAAGACAACTCAATGAGACGGTAGGAACTCTCATAAAAAATCCCCCGAGAACCAACCGAAAGATACTGATGTGTAGATACTAATGTAGTTAGGACTGCAGGGGCTCACCCCAAAGGGTAAAAACAAAAAGGCAAAGCACATAAATGTTGATACGGATTTCTGGCAACCACCCCCTCAAGGTTTTCTAAAATGTAATATTGATGGGGCCTCAAAAAGAAACCTGGGCATGGCTGGTTATGGAGGAGTGATAAGGGATGAAAAGGGTCGTATAAAAATCATCTTTCATAATAATTTGGGGAAAGCCACAAACAATATGGCAGAGCTCATGGCCATGGAGCAATGCTTAGAAATCCTGAGGGACTCAAATCTTCATAACATTATAATTGAAGCAGATTCTGAATTGATTATCAATTCGGTCAAGAGAATTTGTTATGGCTCAGCTCCAAAAAAAGTTTCGAGACATTGGAGGCTTTTGCAAGTCTATCAAAGGATTCAATCCCACTTGCAAAACATGAGAACCTTGAGTTTCACTCATGTGCACTGAACAACCAACAAATTAGTGGACATCTTAGCTAATGAAGGCGTACTCTGTGCTAAAAGCAACAATAAATATAAATGGAGAGAGATCCCCCAGGGTAGATTGAGGGAAGAGTGTCTCAGACAAGCAGACACGAACTGGGAGCTTTATCAGAGCAAGGGATACTAGTAGGATGTAGTCTTTGGGAAACAGTTGAATGTTAGTCCATATGAATCAGTAGTTCAGGGATAGAAACGAAAAGAATGGTCGTTCCTTAGGCCGGAATAGGTGCCCAGAAGCCTACAGTCCCAAAGTTCTCGGGTGGATGTCAATTAACAACTTAAGTATTTACCTGAATTTGAATCATGTTACAGAAAGCCTTTCCAGTGGCTATGCAGGGAGATTAGTTAAAGTACGAGCAGGTAGGAGAAATAGCAGCAATCACAGCAAATCTATGTTGCAAATAGCAAGACGGTTATCAAGGCAAACGGACCCAAAACCAACTTTAACAGTAGCTTTATCGAGTCTGATTCAAGATTTAAAGGGAGTGCTTGTTAACGGCCTGATAGTGTTAATGACCATTAGATCTCGGAGGATTACCTGTTGTAGTCGCGTTGTCATGTTTTTTCGGGCCCTGGGCCCGATGAGTGGGCCTTAGGCTCGGTTTCCTAGGCCATAGGCGGCCCACTTCTCTTCTCTTTTGTACATTATGTAATTTGGTTGTATTTTTAATTTGAATAGAAGGTTTGACTCTTAATTCAGCAAAAAAAACATAGATATTGTAGATGAAGCAATACTTTTATCTACACCAAGTGACAACATTACAAAAGGTAAATATTTCATCCATGTTTTCATAACAAGATCAATTTATATGGTATCAATGGATTTGCAAAAGGAAATATAATTCTATTGTACCTTGGTCCATTTTTATGGAGGAATTTATAGGACAATATGGGGATATTAAGAGCAATACATTGTTTAGTCAATTAGCAAATCTTCAACTAAAAGGTCTAGTTATAGAACACATTAAAAAATTCTAAAAGTTGAGTCTTGAGGTAGAAAAAATAATTTAGAGAATAATTTGTTAAACCTCTTTTTAATAACTTTAGAGGAAAGCATCCAACATGAGGTGCATCTCTTTGAACCTAAATCCCTAGAGCATGCTTTTAGTATAGATAGGAAAATTGAAAGTAAAAATATGGCTACTAGAAAACTAGTCACTTGCAACTATACAAAACATCATGCTACATATCCTAATCCAATATGGTTGACACCTCAACAGATGGATACAAGAAGAGAAAAGGGACTATGTTTCAATTATTACATCAAGTATAGTAAAGAGCATAAATGTGGTGAGAAAAAATTATTTTACATATATTTTGAAAAGGAAGAATATGAAGGATTGGAATTGCCACAAGATCTAGAGCTAGAAGGGACTACTCCAACAATAACTTGTCATGCATTGATTGGAATTAGTACTCCACAAACCCTCAAAGATATAATAATATATCAAAAACAAAAAGGTAATAGTGTTTATTGATTCTCGTGGTACCCATAATTTTATCAATTACAAATTGGAAAAATTTCTCAATTGCTTTGTATATCAAGTAATGGAATTTCAAGTACTGACTGCATATGGAGATACTAGAAATTGTTTAGTGAAATGCCATAATATTAAGCTAAATTTGGAGGAGCATTTATTGGATAGTCCCATGATTAACATCCAAATGGTTTGTGTAAATGTTGTATTAAGGGTCTGATGATTACAATCATTAGGAACAATGGCCTTTAATTTTCAAGATTTTTCATAAGATTTGCCTCAAAAGATAAGGAAATTGAGATTAGATGTATCTAAGGGAAACCCTTTAAAGTGATAATTTCTCAAATTATGAAAAAAGTAATAAAAAAGGCACCATGGTGTAATTTCACAATTGTGATCATTAAATGCTCAAACATCTATATCCTCTGCTCCAGTGGATCTCTAGAAAGTTATTAGTAATCATTCCAAGATATTTGGAGAGATGCCTAAGGGTATTAAACTTGTTCAAGATAATGACCATGCTATTAACTTGCAAACTAAAAGTGTATAGCCTAACATTAGACCTTGTAGATGTCCATATACATAGAAAAGTGAGTTTGAATGTATAATTCAAGAAATGTTAGAGGATGGAATCATTCAACCTAATCAAAGTGCCTTCTCTTCACTATAAGAAACCCTTGAAACAAGGATTAAACAACTAAGAAATAAAGAATTTACGGAGTACCTCTTCAAATGGAAGAACCTACTAATAGAAAAGGTGACTTGTAAATATGAGTCATGTAGAAACATTTGTACTTAGTGAAGTAATGAGGACAACACATGCTTGAAGGGGATGGCATGTTAAACCCTATATAAGCCCCATGTTAACCCTATAACTCCTTATCAAGCCCTAGAGTTTGGGTTGTTACATTTATATTTACATATTGGTATGTAGATCAACACCTCTCTCTCTCTCTCTCTCTCTCTCTCTCTCTCTCTCTCTCTCTCTCTCTCTCTACACACACACACACTCACCAAGGAGACCAAATATTAGGATCATTGTATCTTGTTTTGTATTGTATTCATTGTGAAAGGAAGTTTCACCCTAGAAGTGGATTGTATTCATTGACTTCTTATCATAACAATAAATATGATAATGAGTCAATAAGAGAAAATAATCCCTTGGAGGTGTTAAAGAATATAAACATCAATTGAAAGGGTTGTTACATGCATAAAAGGGAGTGTTACAGGATCATAAATGAATAACACCCAAGAGGTAAGTGGAGTGAAAATTACAATTATTGCTACTTTTCATTGCCAAATATTGAGCTATATGGACAGTCCATTATGGAAGCAAATGGAGTGAAGAAGAAGAAGTTGTAGTAGTTGTTGAAATATGTTGTGATTTGACCAAGCACCTCACCTTGTGGGTCACCCATAATAATTGCATTAAAAAAGGATGGGACTTGGAAAATGTGTTGTAATTAAAGAGCATTGAACAATATTGTGCTCAAGAATTGGTACTCTCTATCTAGGATCAATGAATTTTTAGATCAACTGCAACATGGAAAATACTTCACCAAGCTAGATTTAAAATCAGGATATCATTAGGTTCAGTTCAAAGAATAAGACACTTATAATATCACCTTCAAAACCAAGCAAGGTTTATATGAATGGTTAGTCGTTCCATTCGATCTATGCAATGCACCAAAATGATTATGTGATTAATTAACATTTCACTACGAACATATCTAGATTCAATTGTTATAGTTTATTTAAATGATATATTGAGCCCACAAGGGGAAGCTTAATTAATGTTTTTGTGTTATGAACTATTATGTAAACCATTCAAGGTTCAAATCCCTCATGGATCAAGCCATTGAAAAAAAATGGAGAGGATATATTGGTTTACACTGCTACCTGGGAGGAGCACATAGCACACTTGATGTAAGTGTTAGAGACTTTGAAGAAGCACTAACTATTGGAAAACCTCAAAATTGGTGAGTTTAGTTATCTTTGGTGTATTTTGGGAATGTGATTGGTGGAGGGGAGCTTAAGATAAATATCACGAATATTGAGACCATAACGAAGTGGTTGATTCCTATAAATGTCTCTAAAGTTAAGATATTTGTTAGGGAAACACAATACTTACAGAAGTTCACAACTTCATATTTAGCAATATTTGTATCACTCCACACCATCCATAATAGTGAGTGCAAAAGTTTCCAGTGGGGGGAGAATTAGCATTATTCCTTTGATGTGATGATAAGAAAAATCAATCAAGCACCAGTTCTCGCATTACCAAATTTGCAAAATCCCTTTGAAGTGGAAACAAATGCAAGTGGGTATGCCATGGGAGTGGTCTTAATGCAAGGAGGAAGGCTTGTATGCTAGCATTCTGAAATATTTCATGGGGTAGTTCTCAAATACCATGTGACAAGGAGCTCTATGCCTTGGTAACAAAAAGTGGAAACACTATATAATGGGAAAGGTGACCATCATACAAACAAGTCACCACCCAATATAGTATTTATAGGCCTAGAGTAAGCTACAAGATACTAGACACCACAATTGGATGGGATTTTCACAATAGTTTCATTTAGTCATCAAACACAAGAAGGCTGCATAAACAAGTTGGCGTACATGCTTTCAAGGTCACCCACATCAAAAATTACAACTTTGTGAAATCTAATGCACATGGAGACATTCACCCATGATGCATACAAAGAGGCATAAATAGAATATGAGGACTTCAAGGAGGTGTTTTAGTGGCTATATAGGCATACTCATGTAGAGTACAGTAACAACAAAGCTGACTGTCATCTCCATAATGGCTTATTCTATAGGTTGTATTTCAAGCTCGGTGTTCCAATATGTGAGAAACTACAACTTATTACAAAGTTGTTACAGATCCATTTGGGCACATCAAATCCCAACATTCATATCAGTGTTTTACGACTCATCAAACCCTAAATTTAGTTGTTTCATGCCCTAAACAAGTCACCCCTTTGAATGCCTCCTTCCCAAACAGTTTCATGACTTGAAGACATCCAGAAATTGCATCTAGAGGGACCAGTGCAGGTAAGCCCTTATGAAGGTGCGCTGCAGAGCAGTTAAGTCCACTGCCAGGGTGCTCTACAGAGAACTTAGGCTTCCTTTCACCTACACTGGGCGAGAATGAGCGAAATTCACATAAGGTTTAGGGAATATTCTTATCTTTTGGAATCATCTAGAAGTTTCCCTGTCTTATCAACTCCTATGAGCTATAAAATGGATGATAAATGAGTTAAGGAGCATCCTATCATCTCATCCCTTCCTCCATGGAACTAATTCTAAGTATGGAAGGCCATTCAATGCCACCATTAATGAAAAAACCTCCTTCATCTTCCTGTAAATTGACCACTCATCGAAGTGATCAGGGGCTGGATTATGTTGAATTGTAAGGAGATAATGCTGCTATGAGACTTGACTTTGGAGCAAATGATGTGATTCCACTAGCTTGTCTTGCTTTTGATGTGATGTGGATGGGATCCAAGTTGAAGGAATGACTTTGAATTAGACACTGATGGTTGTAATTCCTTCTTCTATCTAATAAAGTGTTTGAACTTTTTTCCATATGTTGTGTTCTTTCATAATGCTTATATGTATGAATTGCTTCTGATTCCTTTCATTTATATTCAATGGATCGTATGCTTTGATCGGTTTTTGTCTTCTGTTGTGTTTACAGGGTACTTCTCAAGTAGATTAAGTACGGGAAGGAGCGACGGAATCGATACAAGGGAGACGAGAGGAAAGTGGAACTACAGGCAAGCCTTCTATTTTCTCATCTTATTTATTGTTTATAGGAAAAGTCTAAAACACTTTAAACTATTGTTCTAGGCACAGCTACTTGTCTAGTGAATTAGTGTTTATTCGTAGATGCTAAATTCTCCAAAACAAATTAGCGACCATACTGGGGAAACATCACCTTTCCTAGTAGTTTATCTGCCTCCTAGGACATCCTTGTAGACCCTACTTGTATTCATTGATTGTACTTCAGCCCTTTTGCATTGAATTTTGGTCAAAAATTGAGGTTAGATGACTCTCGAGTGGCCTCTCAGAAATCAGCGCAAGCTTGGTCAGGGGACAGTGCTTTGCAAAGCACCTTTGAGTGAGAGACAGTGCTCTGCAGTGCAGTTAGGCCCTCTTTGACATGCGCTGATCAACCTTAGGTCAAATTCCCGCCTTTGGAAAGTGTTTTGGCCAACTTTTCTCTGTTTGTTTGCTTGCTGATTGATCAATGAATGTCATGTCTCATAAAATAAGTTTCTATCTCCTAATCTAGCCCTACTTTGATTTGATTGATTAATGTTTCTTTAATGTTTGCTTTGTCATTATTAGTCTATAGTCAAAGTTAGAATATAGTTGATTAATCTTCATTCGAAAGAAAGTGTCGTAAAGTCTTCTTTTCCTTCAAAACAAAATTGTCGTAAAAGTCTTCGTTCTTATGAAAGACTGATTAATTGTATGTGCATATTTTCTTTGTTCATATTCACATTAAGGAAATTGAAAATAAAAACTCGCATTGTTCATATTGTAGTTTGTGAATGCTTGAAAGGAATAGCTAGGGAAATTGCATTAGTTGTGCTCTTTGCTCTTTGTCAAAGATCTACTTGCTCTATCCCTACTAGCTAAGGATTTTCATTGTTAAATTGAATGGAAAGAATGCTTATCATATTAGTTGCATTTTAGGAATTGCAAACATACATCACGTGGTGAACCTTAAAAGGAAAATTCTAAAGAAGATCAACTCAAAAGTTATATGAATTTACCTAATGGAGCATTGTCACCTAATGAAAAACATTTAGAGGTCTAGGCTAGAGACGCGTTCCGGCGTCGTAAAACAAAGTAGCTGTCGCTAACTTGTCTGCAATACATCCCGAGTATACCTCATTCCACGTACGTGAGTATATCGTAGCTCGTCCACGTACCTTTGGGTATATAGGGCGGTGTTACATTCTGTAAAGTATATGGGAATGCTCTCACTGTGCGGTTTTGCATTAGACAACGCTTATACAGGCTGGGCCTCCACATACCTTTAGGTATATATTGGAGGAAAACTCTAGGTTGCTATCCATCCTTAGGTTACCGAGTCAGCTACCTTGTACATTGTGATACACCAAACACAGCATTCAGGGAAATTGTCTGCCCGTACTTCTTGGTTCGCTAGGAGGTATTCTGCAGTTCACAGTTGCTTGGTAAACCTTTTGCCTATATCATCCCTCTTTTGTTTTGTTATGTTACTTTGATTAAAATAACATTAATTGACCATGGATAACATCCTCCACGCTCACTCCTTAGTTGATCTTAGGTTGAAACATATGGCGAAAAATTTGGAGTCCACCAATCAAGGAATTCCTTTTGATGGGAATCCTAGTCCTTTTCCTCCTTTTGGAAATATTGCTTCTCCTTATATGGCTACATTATCCCTTCCAGGATTTACCATTGGCTTGCCAGTCTGGTTTTTTTCAACCTCCTTGGTTCAAAATGTCGAGATTTCTCTGCAATCGAGTACACCCCAACTGGACAAAATCAACCTCCATTTGATCCTAAGGTTGACCCTTTGCCTTCTTCCTTGGTTGTTTCTTCCTCCCCTTCTTCCTCTTCGCCTGGTGAAAGTATTGGTACTAGTAACCAGGTGGCTAAGAAGAAGAAGAAAGGGAAGAACAAGAAGAAGAAGCAAATTCAACAGAGGGGAAACCAAGCAACCATTGCTTTGAATGCAACATCTGATGTGAAACCATCCGTCAAGCCTCACAAAGTTTGATATCTATGCAAACTTCATGCGAGAGACCATCTTCTTCAAAATTGTCCTAATATTCCTCAGATCTTAAAAGAATGTTCTTCTCGTTCACGTCATCTTGTGTCATCAACTTCTCGAGATCATGTTGGTGACACACCATCAACTAGTGGTAGTAAAGTTCATGGGAAGAAGGGAAAAATTAAGTTTCCATGTAGGTTATGTGAAGGGAATCACCCCATTCACCTTTGTCCCTATCTGGATGAAGCCAAAAATGTGTTGGATAACCCTCCTGCTTCACCGCAGCGACTTCCATCTAGTTACAGGAAACTGTCCCTTAATCCTTCATTAGTTGATGAATTGAATGACCAAAATCAACCGTCGGTCAAACCCACTCTCTTTGAAAGTGAATCCTATGATTCTATACTCGTCCCAAATCAACATATCGAGGTAACAGTTGACTTGATTTCACCTTCAGTAAATCTTACCTTTCCCGAAGAGAGTAAATATGATACCACTTAGGTTCTTTTTGTTTCTTCAGATTCAAATGAGCTTGGGGGAAATCTGCCTGTTCCATCAAGACAGGAGGAAAATCCTCCCGTTCTCGTAACTCAAGGGGTTAATTCTCCCATTTCTACAGGACCCCCTCCAAGTAGTCTAGTCACTTCCTTTGATTGGAATCAACTGGTAGGATTTTGCCTTCCTTCTTATGTGCCTTTCCAGATCATATTATAGGTTTGTAATATGATTGTATCTGGCACTATTATAGATGAAGATGCATCTGTGAGTATCATTTCCTCAACTGCTTGGCAAGCGCTTGGTTCGTTGTCATTTGTGCCTGTTACCCAGAATATGTTGGTTTTTAATAAAGGAACCAGTTAACCATTAGGGGTCCTCCCTCAGTTACCTAATACTTTGGGAGGAAAAATCGTTTATCTGAATGTGATGGTAGTCCTAGGCCCTTTAGATTTCAATTTACTTCTTGGGCACGACTATGTTTATGACATGGGAGCTATTGTTTCAACACTCTTTCGAGTGATTTGTTTCCCTCATGAAGGCAAAATTGTCACCGTTGACCATCTTTCATTTCCTGGTCCAAATATGGTTTCCAGTCAACCATCTTCCTTAAATGATCCTTTTCTACCAATGGTATCATCGTCGCCATGGGTCAATTATGTGGCAACCTGTTCCATACCTACATCAACAGACGATCAATTTAGTGATGTTGTACATCATGTACTGGGGGCATTGGAACCAGATCTCTCCTTCTAGAGAATTGTTCTCCCATTTTATGAGAACCTATTGGAAGTCATGACCTCGTATGGGTCATGAATAAGGAGTATGAGGATAGTTCTTTTACTGCGTCAACCTTGTTAGAAAATGAAACAGACCCATGAGGATAGTTCCTTGTCTTGTGCCAACCTCATTAAAAAATGAAACAAGGAGTATGAGGATAGTTCCTGGTCTTGTGTTAACCTTGTTAAAAAAAGAAACCAAGGAAAATGAAGATAGTTCTTTTACTGTGTCAACCTCATTAAAAAATGAAACAGGTCCATGAGGATAATTCCTGGTCTTGTGTCAACCTCGTTAAAAAATGAAACATGGAATTTGAGCATAGTTCCTTTCTTGTGGTAAGCTCATTACTAAATGAAACAAGGTCCCAAGTTCCAAGTCGAGTCTTTGATTAGATCTCATAAAATCCCAGTCGAGTCTTTCACTTGATCTCGTAAATGAACCTTCATTCCGTCCACCTGATAGCCATGGGTAGTCTACTTAGGTGAATGCAATGAAGCTTGGGGGGCATGCACCTAGTGGTAAAGTTAAGTTTCCCTATAGGTTATGTAAAGGGAATCACCCCATTCACCTTTGTCCCTATCTGGAAGAAGCCAAAAAGGTGTTGGATAACCATCCTGCTTCACCGCAGCAACTTCTATCTAGTTACAGGAGACTCTCCCTTTAATCATGTTGGGGGCATGTAAACCAATTCCAAGCATAGTTTTTCGTTTCGAGCTTGTGTAAAAATGAAACTGAATCTAAGCATAGTTTGTCGTTCCAAGCTTATGTAAACATGAAACTGAATCCAAGCATGGTTCCCTATGGTTCAAGCTTGTGTAAAAATGAATGCATTTCCATTTTTAACCCTCGTGATTGCCATTCTATCAGCCTCTTTTGTCAGATGAGCCTTCGTTGTTTCCATCCCATCGTCACCATCCCTTTGGTCGATCATACACTTTCACTTGGTTGTTTTACCCTTTTCGAGGAATAGTTGCAATGAGTGGCCTTATTAGCCAGCCTCTTCACATAAATCAACATGTTTTGAGAAGTTCCAACATCACTGGAACCATTCTCTATCCTAGACACCACTCGTTCCTCAAATTGGACTCCTCTTTTAAGCTCTTTTCAGACTCTCTAAATATGAAAAGATTGTCGAGCGCTTGTCCTTTCCAACTCATTAACGAATTGGAAATGATATCTCTCTTGTATTATTTTACGCTTTTTCAAGCTTGAGAGATTAATTTACGAAAAAGAACTTGTGGAGTTTTCTTTTTGTACCTTTTCAAACTCTCTAAACATGAAAAGGATCGAGTTATCTTTGTCGTTAAACTCATTAAAAACATCAAATAGCGACAAACTTGTCCATCTAGACAAGACTGAGTTTCACCTTCGCTAGACTCGTTAAAACATCAAATAGCGATGGATTCGCCCGAAGGGTGAAATTATACAACAAGCATATGTTATACTCCTCAATCTTGATAAAAATAAAGTGGTACTGGTCAGCAATGACTAGGGAAAATGGAAAAAGGGGAAAACCACTTTATGGTAGCAGGTCGCTCTTGAACATGACACTTTCACTCCATCACCGTGACTATTTGGGCTGGGTTATTATCTCGATGGTTATCACATCGTTGGTCTATCATACCATCCATCGCTTTGTTTTGGGTCAATGCTACCAATTCACTTTAGTGTCGCTAACATGTTGAAGAGAAGTCATCTAGTCAAAATCCATCTTTTGCAATACCATAGACCTTCATTTTCATGACCGCCATTCCTGAACCTTGTGTCATCAGTCAAATTCCATCTCTAAAATCCCTACACTGGTTTCATGTTGTTGATGTGGGATACATCAAGGCCCTCCTACAACAAGTCACTTCTTGTCGACATCAACTCATTTTCCAAGAAGTTGACATAGAAACACCCATTTAGTACCTTGAGGCTTGCATACATCAATGGCAGGTTTCTCACTTTTGGCGATAGGCATACATCAATGGCCTTCGACCAAAAGACTTTGCATGGTGTTCTACATAAAATCATCCATTCACACCATGCAGAATGTACTACAGTACCTTGGGGATCATTATCATTATCGGTGATTTCTCTCGCATCTGTTAACAGCTTACATCATCGGCTGGTAATCAGATGGTGTCTTCCCATGTTCGACTTCAGATCACATATTCGCATGGTTAGATTCGTACTTGAGCGAATGGTTGAACAAGATTGAAGACCCCGAATCTAGTTTCATCCATCTGGGTTGCGATATCAGGAGTACTAAATCATATGTACAATGGCTTTACATTGATAGTCATTTCAATCATGGGTATACATCTGTAGATGATTGTTTATGTACGTGTAATGAAAGTTTATAAGCTGAGCATTTGTATGCCTTCCCTCATCAATTCATGTAAAATGAAATATCATGATATATGTATTGTAATTGATGCAGGTCACCTTTCCACTTGGATACCTCCTCATCACATCGTAAAGCATTTCATTCGACGTTAGCATTTTTCTAACTTCATGCTTTAGCGGGCATTTGTTATAGATCCATTTGGGCACATCAAATCCCAACATTCAAATCAGTGTTTTACGGCTCATCAAACCCTAAATTTAGTTGTTTCATGCCCTAAACAAGTCACCCCTTTGAATGCCTCCTTCCTAGACAGTTTCATGACTTGAAGACATCCAGAAATTACCTCTAGAGGGACTAGCACAGGTAAGCCCTTATGAAGGTGCGCTACAGAGCAATTAATTCCACTGCCAGGGTGCTCTGTAGAGCACTTAGGCTTCCTTTCACCTGTGCTGGGTGAGAATGAGCAAAATTCACATAGGGTTTAGGGAATATTCTTATCTTTTGGAGTCATCTAGAAGTTTCCCTGTCTTATCAACTCCTATGAGCTCGAAAATGGATGAGGAGTGAGTTAAGGAGCATCCTATCCTCTCATCCCTTCCTCCATGGAACTAATTCTAAGTATGGAATGCCATTCAATGCCACCATTAATGAAAAAACCTCCTTCACCTTCCTATAAATTAACCACTCATCTAAGTGATCAGGGGCTGGATTATGTTGAATTGTAAGGAGATAATGCTGCTATGAGACTTGACTTTGGAGAAAATGATGTGATGCCACAAGCTTGTCTTGCTTTTGATGTGATGTGGATGGGATCCAAGTTGAAGGAATGACTTTGAATCAAATACCGATGGTTGTATTTCCTTCTTCTATCTAATAAAGTGTTTGAACCTTTTTCCATATGTTGTGTTCTTTCATAATGCTTATATGTATGAATTGCTTATAATTCCTTTCATTTATATTCAATGGATCGTATGCTTTGATTGGTTTTTGTCTTCTGTTGTGTTTACAGGGTACTTTTCAAGCGGATTAAGTACGAGAAGGAGCGACGGAATTGATACAAGGGAGACGAAAGGAAAGTGGAACTACAGGTAGGCCTTCTATCTTCTCATCTTATCTATTGTTTATAGGAAAAGTCTAAAACACTTTAAACTGTTGTTCTAGGCACAGCTACTTGTCTAGTGAATTAGTGTTTATCCGTAGATGCTAAATTCTCCAAAACAAAAGTATCTCAGATTTCAAGTTTCTGCGATCTTTATCATTGTGTAAATCAATTTCTGGATTCATATCCCATTTTATTGTTGTTGTAATCAACATTTCGAACTAGCAACAATGGTTCATCATCAAGGATGAGAAAGATATATCTTTATCATCCTGATGATGAACCATCGTTGCTAGTTCAAAACGTCAATTACAACAACAACAAAATGCGATATGAATCTTGAAATTGATTTATTACAAAGTCTCACACAACCAAGGTTGCAAAGCTATTTTGGTGTTTGGAAGACAATTTCCAACTTATAGAAGTATGTGTGCTAGCCTAGAATGTAAGAAGATGTAGCATTGTACATTAGAGAAAGTATACTTTGCTATACCAAAAAGCCCAGTAATAGGAAGTAAGGTTTATACCATCCCTTATATGTACCCACTTGTCCTTGGGAAAGCATTTCCATGAATTTTGTGGTATGTTTACAAACAACTAGGAAGGGACATGATTACATGTTTATGGTAGTTGACAGGTTCAAAGATATGTGTATTCTCATTCCATGTAAAAATACCATCAAAGGGAAAGAAGAAAAAAAACTTTTTCATTGAATAAGTGAGGGTGCACTTTAGGATACCAAGGAGCATCATTTCAGACAGGGACACTAGATTTCACAATGCATTTTAGACTACATTGTGGGAGAAAATGGACATGAAGTTGAAGAGGTCAACAACATTCCATTCGTAGAGAGATGGGAAGATGGAAGTAGTCAACATGAATTTGGTGCAACTTTGAGGGGTTATAATCAAATGCATATAAATACTTAGGATGAGAATCTGATTTATATACACTTAGAATGAAAATTTGATTTATATACAACACTATTATAATAGAGTAATCCACACTTCTATTGATAAGTTTCCTGTTGGGACTTGCTTTGGATATTTTCCACCTTCACCCTTATATGTTGTATATGGGCAATAAGGAGTGAGGGAGGACCTCACATGAGATGCATTAAGAGGAGTTTTTTGTTGTTGGAGAAGATTATGTAGATCCATTTACAAGTACAAGAATGTTGAAGAAGTCACATGGAAAATATGAGGCCAAGCATGATCAATATAAAATAGAGAATTCATGTAGAGTGGGAGACATAGTATGGTTACATTTGAATAAGGAAATATTATAGGGTCCTAGTAAGAATATCAAGGCTCTACAGTATGGTCCTTTTGAGATATTGGAAAAGGTGGGAGATAATACCTATAAACTCTATCTACCCCCATACATGCATATTTACTTAATAATGGATTTGGAGAATTTCAAAGTTTATGAGCCTTCCATGTTGGATTAGGATGATGTGTAAGTCCTACCTTTCGTAAAGATCTTAGCACCAGATGCTAAGGTAGAATTGGCAAAGAACACAATTTTTCAAGAGAGCTCCAAAAATAGAACACAAGGGCATAATGAAATTTCACAAATTGGTTTGAAAGGACAACTTCTAAGTAAATCAAAGTGGAACTCTAGGGAGAAGGTAGAAGAAAATTGTAAACCTCCCTAAATGGGGAGCTATAATATGAATTGGATTATATTATTTTCCATCTATCTTAATGCTTTGAGAGTGTAAAAATTAGGGGAATCAACTAGTAGGGTCATCCTTACTAATCATGGTCCCAATTTGGAGAAATGGAGTATGCAATATTCTAGAGCCATTTTGAGACATTAATTAATGCTCTTTGGGGCCATAGCTTTATTGCTCTAGTGGAAGACCCCAAGGCGCTAATTTACACTCAAATATCTTTTTGAAAATGCAACACTCACATCAATAGGAGCTCATATGCAAAAGTTATGCCTCTCGCAAGTTAACATCTTATGTTGATCACTATGGTATGAATCAATGCTACTTTAAACTAAGCTCACATGCAAAAGTTATGCCTCTTACAAGTTGACCTATTGTGTTGACCACTATGGTATGAGTGAATTCCACATCAATCCCCATTGCTCATTCATATGAGGCTAGCTATGTGTGGACTTTGAATAAGACTCTAGAAGGTTCAAGCCTATAACTTTAGTTGAGGGTTGAGGAAGTCAAACCTTACCTCGAGTTGACTATTGGGCTACTTGGAGGAGTAGGGGTTCCATTCTATGCTATTGTATTTTGTTCCATAGTTAAGGAGGGAAACTGGGAGTGAGAAGTTAGAGAGAAAAATAAAGGGGGTTAAGATTTTGTAGCAACCTGATAGGCCATAGTGTTATGCGGATAAATCGCTCTTGCAGACAATATCAATCTCCCTAGATTCAATGGTTGAATCTAGTAGCAAACAAACAAAATAGTAAATCTGTCCCTGAGTTCATTCCTATTGAATCATAATCAAGAGTACTAGAATATAAAATCCATACCTTTCAAATGAAATTCTTGATGAAGATCCTCGCTATAGTTGACGAAACTCCTCAATGCTCAAAATACATACCTGCAAACATAATAAAAACAAAGGATCAAAGTCATATGATAGATAAATGACTCAATAAAACCCATACTAGTGATCAAGGAAACTAGTACCTAATATCCTTATCAATGGAAAATTGGAAGTAAATACACAATACATCAATTCCATTGAATAATGCATTGGGAAAGAAACACTCTTTTTTATTAATCTTGAATAAGAAGGAGTAATAAAACCTTATCCTTGATGATGCAAAACTCCTCCCAATGGTCTCCAATCCTCCCCTTTGGTGACAATATTTCTAACCCTATTCCAATCGCATAAGTTTACATTTAGAAGTCCTCTCTATTTTGATTCGATGTTTTGAGTGGCCTTCTTGAAGAATTCTTCATCTTTGCAAACTAGGGTTCAGAGTTTGATCTCGTGAATTAATGATTAATCAAAAGAAAGATCAGTCATTGCTGAGATATCTTGAGTCTATCTTTCTTTTGTCAAATGATCACGTTAATTACTTTGTTTTCATGATTGCAAAGCATCATTAGTATTGGTAAAAAGTTAGGGTTTTTCAAGGTAACACTTGTGATTTGGAGTCTGTTGTTTTTGTCGAAGTGAATAGTGGTTATTCATTTCTATAAGACAACACAATATTCTGCTTATAGTGATTTGTTATTCATTACATCAAGTTGAAATTATGGCTTATGTCTGTTGAAAGAGGAATTAATTTGTTTGGTTTTGGGTATACAAGAAGTTGTTGATATTAAAATTTTGCATTTTGTAGCCTAGACTTTAAAAAAATTAAGTTGCATTTTTCAAAAAATTCCCCCTAATGGCGAAGGGGTTGGGGGGGGCAAGAATTGTGAATTATGCATTCTCTTTGACTTGCATTTTGAAAATGATTCATTGATTCTTGCATTATTAAAAAGTGAACGAAACCTCTCTCTTTATCATCGAAGTGAAAAATTACATTATCATGTTCGATTGCATTCAATTTTGAGTCAGGTTATAACACCACCAGTTTCATATCCATCAACCTACTAAGTAAATAATAGCTTAAAAAAACAATGCTAATAAAATAAATTAGAATTTTTATATTTCTAGGGCTCATTACAACTACATTAGATTAGATTGTAGGGCTTTGGAATAGGAAAGTGAGTTAACTTTCCAAAGTTGCATACAAACAATAGAATCTTACGGTAGGGACTAAATCCATTTATTATAGTTTGACTCTGGGAAGCTCCTCTTACAAGGGATTTAAGCACGAGATCATATCGGACCCAGTGAAGTGATCAGCCCCACATGATTGATTATGATAGAGTGATTTGCATGCATTACCAATGGTGCCAAAAGGTGCTTGGGAGTCACTTGAAGGATAAAGCTCAGATTGATTATGTTGAGGAACCTTCAAGGGGATTGATCTTTGTTACTCTGCCCTTGTGTGTATGTCTGATTTTTTATTGTTCCCCTAGGTTAAATTGTTGTATGTGGTAACCTTAGAGACCATTATCTTATGATTTTTACCCAAGGTGGCAGCGAGGTGGAAGTCCCTGTTGTACCTGGAGCAAACATTGACTAGACTCACTTGGACCTTTTTGGAGGGTATTCTTCATTTGAGATGGCATAAGTGAAGTTACTTGTACTAGATTGTTCCCATTAAGCAGGTTGTCAATGTAACTGATTCCACCTACTCTATATCTATCAGCTTTTCACATTGATCTTTGCGACATTGGGTTTCATCACCAACTAGTGATTTCATTGTGAAAAGGTTATTTGCATGGTTTGACTCAGATTTATTAGCGCATGTTATTTGCTTTTTTCAATTTCTACAGACCTTAGGTGTGGATTGTGAATTTGGCTTGTTAATACTGTCTAAATTCTTAATTAAATTTATTAAAGTTGAATCTAATGCCAACAATGTCAGAATTTACCAATCAAGGAATCCATTTTAATGGGAATCTTGGTCCTTTTCCTGGCCTTGGAAATGTTGGTCCTCCTTATATGGCTACATTGTCACTTCCTATATTCACGATAGGTTTAGCGCGTGGTTGTTTTCAACTTCTTTAGGCCAAAATACCGAAATTGTTCCACCTCAACCAAGTTCTCCATCTCAACAACACCAATCGTTTGTTGACCCTTTACTTTCTTCACCCAAAATGTCTTCCTCCCTTTGTTACAAATCCATTCGGGCACATCAACCCTGACTTACAGATCAATACTATTAGGGCCCATCAAACCCTAATTTAGTTGTTACATGCCCTAAAGAAGTCAACCATCATAATTCCTAGCTTCCCAAGAAGTTGCATGACTGAAAAACTGCCTCTAAGAAGATCAATGCAGGCAGGCCTTCGTTAGGGTGCACTGCAGTGCAGTCCAGTATAGTGCTAGGGTGTTATGCAGTGCACTTTAGCCCTCTTTGGCCTACGCTAGGCAAATTTGAGCGAAATTGCATTGAGGATTGAGAATATTCTTATCCATTGGATGCATCTAGAAGTTTCCCAAGTTTATCTACTCCTTTGAGCTAGAATTTGAATGAGGTAGGGAGTTAAGGAACATCAATCCCTTTATCCCTTCCTCCATGGAACGAAATCCTAAGTTTGGGAGGGCATTCATTGTCACCATTTATGGCATAACTTCCTTCATTCAGCTATAAAAAGACCACTCATCTAAGTGATCAGGGGCTGGAAATCATTGAATTATAGGGAGATGTTGTTAGTATGAGACTTGAGTTGATTTCAAGTATTGTAATGATGTCAAAATGTCTTGCTTGTTATGAGGAGAGGATGGGGGCAAAACGGTTACTGTTGAAGTTGATGTAGTTGACGGACCCCTCGATTACAACATTTTACTGGGAAGGCCTTGGGTATATGCTATGGCTATTGTAGTTTCCATGTACTTTCGTACTATTGCATTCCCCTTTAAGGGTGGAATCACAATCATTGATCAACTAGCCTTCTTTGCCAATAGTTCACAGGCTACGGGAAGCATTCCGTTGGTACACGGACCCCCGCTGTCACTTCAAAGTGTTGGAGTAGGTCTCTTTAAAGATCCTTCCCTAATGGGCACTTTTACCCTCCCGTCACCATCTGATTTGGCAGAAGTGGCAAGAGTAGAGACTTGCAACATGATTTCCTCCACCTCATCTGATTTAAGGAGGATTTCCAACCAAGTTGAAGATGATAGTAATATGGAGGTGTTGCCGTTAAGCCCCTTTGAATCATCGTAGCAATCAATATTTCAGGCTTGTGCGGCAAACCCAAATCCGCACTCAACTTTTGTATGGGTAGATAGGTCGTTAGAATATGGTACCTCTTCGGATCCTTTTTCACGTATACATTCTACGGATGAAGGAATCATCCAATCAATGATGATAGGAGAGGAACCGTGGGAAGATTATCATCATCGTTCCCATCTTCCAGATGACATCGAAGATTATTCAAATGAACTAAACCACCCATCAATCGTTGATTTCTTGTCGAATTCTGTTAGAGTAGATACTATAGATTCTGAGCGTAATTTGTCAAACATAGAAGAAACAATTTCTATAAACATTTCGACCAAGCCTAACATTGTAGAAAACATTCATGTCAGCAAATCTTGTTCTCCATTGGAACTTGATAATTACCGTGCTCTTTTTCGTGAATTTAGAGATATTTTTGCATCGTCTTACGAGGAGATGCCAGGAATTGACTCAAGCATTGTTGAACATGAGATTAAAATGTACCCTGATGTCAAACCAGTACGACAGCGGCTTCGACCTGTTCATCCTAAGAAAGTCGTTTCCATTAAAGCAGAGGTTGAAAAACTTTTGCGTGCTGGCTTCATTTTCCCTGTACCTCTTATCGACTGGGTATCTAACATTTTTCCAGTTATGAGAAAACAAGGGACAATTCGAGTGTGCGTCGATTATAGGGATGTAAATCAAGCATGTCCAAAAGACAACTATCCTACACCCTTTATTGACCAGATTATTGATGAATGTGCTGGATGTGAAATCTTCTCATTCATGGATGGATTTTTGGCTACAATCAAATAAATATCCACCCACAGGACCAATCTAAAACATCTTTTATTTGTCCGTGGGGCACATTCGCTAATCCAAATGGATCCTACAACACTTTCTAAGTCTTCAAAATATTCTTAAAATCGTTCAAAAGATCAAAATTATCGCATAAGAAAACCTTCACAAAACAGCGGAAAACTCTATCGGGAGCTAAAAACACAAAGAAAATGTTGAAAAACAAAGTAGTGAAGGCTTGAACAGTGAATGCGCAATAGCCATCAGATCTGGTCGTTCAATGGTCCAAATCTGATCGGAAAATCGCAATCAGCGGTGGCAGACGGAGGATATCAGTGCATGTCATATATGTATTGCGATAGCGATCAGTGGAGTCAATGAGGACCGTCGATCAAGCGCGAGATCGATGGCCCACGTTGCATCACAACATCGCATCAGCAAACAACAATAGAGCGCTCACCAAATGACCTAGGGTTATCGCGATATGCGATTGCGATCAATCATATCGCGATATCGCATCGAGGCAACCCAATGGAGCAGGGCTAATATATATATATATATATTTATATATATTTATATATATATATATATATATATATATATATATATATATATATATATATATATATATATATATATATATATATATATATATATATATATATATATCTATCTATCTATATATATAGATATATATATATATATATATAGATATATATAGATATAGATGCGATGCGATTAACCGGACCCGATGGGAATATAAACGCAATCGCATAAGATTTGAGATCCGTAGGTTGGTATTTTTAATGTAATTCCATGTATTTCGTTTATTAAACAAAATACAAAGAAACAATGCTGATTCGATAAAACCCGGACCCGAAGGGGTTTGGGAATGAAAATGTATATTATTTCAAATCCGATGTAAAGCCTTGTTACAGGATTTTGTGATATTTTAATGTATTTCTAAAAACAAAGGGACAGGCCATTTGCGACATGCGATGGCAACTTACAGGCGGACTCGATAGGAGAATAGATGAATCTGAGGACTTTTGACGTCCGATAAACAATGGTTTTGGTGGAATTTCACTTTTTTGAACGCATTTCTCTGTGTTAACAGAAAGTGGCCATTTCAGGGATTTCAAAGGCCCGATGCACTCACCCATTGCAGATTAGGTGACCACCTCCCCTTAATGTGTTATGCAATGATTGTTTAACACTAGAAGAGGGATTAGAGAGGACAGAGGCCGGGAGATAGAAAGTCGAGAAGCAGAAATGAACAGGCAGAGCAGATTGGCTTTAAAGCCATATACAGAGAGCAGACAGGGGAGAGGCAATACTGAAGGCAGTGCCAAGACAGAGAGCAAAGACAGAGATGGAGAGTGATTGAGAGAGTCTGTGTACTCAGAGAGGCTTGAGAGGTTCAAGCAAACTCTTGTTATTTTATCTGTTGTGTGTTGAGTCTCAAATTGAGCTCATACTGTTGTAAAACCCTGTTTGAAGACATAATAGAGAGGTCACCATTGAAGGTTGGACTAGGAGATGTAGCCCAGGAGTATTGGGTGAACTCGTTATTAAGTTTGATGTGTTTATGTGTGTTGTCTATTAGGCTTCTTTACATCTTCGTTGCCTGTGTATTTCGCAATCTTATCGATCCATTGCATAACATAACATAGGAAAATCCATGCACATGAGTCTGTAATACCTTAATAAATGTCTTAGATCTCATTTTCAGATCATTCGCTTATCGAAAGTTACCTTTTGGTTTGAATAATGCAGGGGCTACATTTCAGAGGGCAATGAATTATGCCTTCCATGACATCAAGCACATTGTTCAACCTTATCTTGATGATTTACCTGCTCATTCACGAAAGTGGACTGATCACCCGCAACATTTGAGAGCAATATTTTTACGGTGCCGACACTACAAGATAAGAATCAATCCACACAAGTGTGTGTTTTGTGTCGGCTCTGGTAAATTGCTTGGATTTGTGGTCTCAAAGGATGGAATTCAACTCAATCCAATTAAGGTTCAGGTAATCCTTGACTCTCCTCCACCTTCAAACTTGTTACAGTTACAGATACTTCAAGGGAAGGCAAACTTTCTGAGGAGGGTCATTCCAAACTATGTTGAGTTGGCTAAAGGTTTTACGCGTCTATTGAAGAAAGGGATACCCTTTTATTGGGATCAAGTTGCTCAAGCTTCCTTTTATGCTCTTAAAGATTCCCTTATTAGAGCATAATTAATGTATGCCCCAAACTATCAAAAAGACTATTACCTGTATCTCGCCGCTGTAGATACAACCATTGGCATGGTTTTAGTCCAAGAAGAAAATGGAATTGAACATCCTATTTATTACTTGAGTCATAATCTCAACGATACAGAAAGTAAGTATTCCTGTGTCGAAAAGTTAGCTTTGGCAGTCGTTCAAGCTGTACAGAGATTTCGTCATTACATCCTCCTCCGTAAAACTACCATTATATCGGATTGAAACCCTATGACATATATTTTGTCATGTCAATTGCTGGGGGACAAATATTCCAAATGGATAGTTATTTTGTAGGAGTTTGATTTGGAGTTCATCAAATCTAAATCAAAGAAATCTCTTGTTTTCACAGAGTTACTTTGCGATCTTCCCTCATCCTCCAATGATTCAACATCAGAAGCATCAATCTTGGATGAGTCTTTGTTTCTTATCTCGTCAAGTGATCCATGGTATGGAGATATACTGGTCTATCTCCATACCCAAGCTTTTCGACCTAATACCTCTCGCTATGAACAACAACATACCCGATACCAAGCCAAAGATTATTTGATCATTGGTGATACGCTTTATCACCATGATGTCGATATGATTTTACGTAGGTGCGTCACTCATGAGGAAGCTGAAAAATCTTTAAATGAATGTCATTCAGTTGCTTCTCGTGGACATTTATCTGGTTACACTACCACGCAGAGAATTCTCAGTGCTAGTTACTTCTGGCCAACCATATTCAAATATTGCATTATTTCTGTTAGAAGTTGCCATGCCTACCAGATATTTGACCAAAAAACCATATTACCACCTGCACCACTGCATCCAGTCGTTGTTGTTGGCCCATTCACCAAATGGGGCATTGACTTTATGACATGTAACCCCACCTCGGCTGGGGGGCATGGGTATATTATAGTCGTCATTGACTATTTTACCAAATGGGCCGAGGCGATGTCAACGTTGAACAACAGTGGCAAAACGGCTGCTTTATTTTTCTTCAACCATGTGGATGCCAGGTTTGGTGTACCACAAGCCATAGTTACAGATCATGGACCGCATTTTCGCAATCACATGATGGTTGAGTTAACCACCAAGTTAGGACTGTCACATGATAGTTCTACTCCATGCTACCTACAAGCTAATGGACAAGTTGACGCTATCAACAAAGTCCTTAAGTGCATGTTGCAAAGAATGATTGGAGTTCATAACAAAAATTGGCATTTAATCCTGTACTCGGCTCTGTGGGCATAGAGAAATGCGACTAGATTCACACCCTTTCAGTTGGTGTATGGTTTGGAAGCAATCTTACCAATTCAATGTGAAATCTCGTCTCTCAAACCCACGATTGACCTGCTACCTGACACTTCTGAAGAAGAAGTGTGTTTCTTGGAGTTAATCCATCTAGATGAAACCCGTCATGATGACGCATTGGCTAACGAAGCGCATAAGAAATGTATTAAGGTGCAATATGATAAAAATGTCAAGCCTCGTGTCTTCTCAGAAGGTGACCTAGTCTTGCTTTACGATCAGGAGTCGGATAAACTTGGAGCGGGAAAATTTGAACCGTTATGGATGGGACCTTATATTGTTAAGCATGTTTTGATGAAAGATGCCTACGAGTTAGTGGACTATGATGGGATTCCATTGTCGCAACCCCGAAATGGGTTGTACCTTAAATGTTACTATGCTTAGTTAAGTGTAGTAAAATTCACTGTATATATATGCTTTGATTGCATGTGTGTGTGTGTGTTTCTTTTAGAGTTCTTATTTGGTTAAGTAATCCACTTCACATTTGTTGTAGATGTCAAAATTTTTGGAACCATTTTTTGGTTACGTCGATGGGGCTAGTCGTAATACGCAGAATCTATCCTCTGCAGCATGGGCCATTTTTGCTCCAAGTGGTGAGTTAGTGAGTTTTAGAGGGATTTGTATTGGTCGATCGACGAACAATATCGCTGGGTATAGCACATTGATTGAACTTCTCTCTGTTGCCCTTTCACTTGGCATATGCCAAATCATCATTAGGCTAGACTCACAAATCATTGTACTACAACTTATTGGCATTTATACCGTCTGAAACCCAACAATTCATTGCATGTTCCTTAGAGTTCGTATTTTGGAAAGGTATTTTGAGTATATTCAATATTAGCATATTTCCAGAAATCTAAACACGTTAACTGATTCTCTAGCGAATTATGTGTTAAATAGACATTTGCGACATATGTAAAGTAAATATTTTCAATTCACATCATCAGTTGAATAGGATTGCATCACATAACCATAATAAAACTCTGAAAGTGAAATAGATAGTTGTTTTAAAAGTGTAAAAATATATTATTTTCCATCTATCTTAATGCTTTGAGAGTGTAAAAATTAGGGGAATCAACTAGTAGGGTCATCCTTACTAATCATGGTCCCAATTTGGAGAAATGGAGTATGCAATATTCTAGAGCCATTTTGAGACATTAATTAATGCTCTTTGGGGCCATAGCTTTATTGCTCTAGTGGAAGACCCCAAGGCGCTAATTTACACTCAAATATCTTTTTGAAAATGCAACACTCACATCAATAGGAGCTCATATGCAAAAGTTATGCCTCTCGCAAGTTAACATATTATGTTGATCACTATGGTATGAATCAATGCTACTTTAAACTAAGCTCACATGCAAAAGTTATGCCTCTTACAAGTTGACCTATTGTGTTGACCACTATGGTATGAGTGAATTCCACATCAATCCCCATTGCTCATTCATATGAGGCTAGCTATGTGTGGACTTTGAATAAGATTCTAGAAGGTTCAAGCCTATAACTTTAGTTGAGGGTTGAGGAAGTCAAACCTTACTTCGAGTTGACTATTGGGCTACTTGGAGGAGTAGGGGTTCCATTCTATGATATTGTATTTTGTTCCATAGTTAAGGAGGGAAACTGGGAGTGAGAAGTTAGAGAGAAAAATAAAGGGGGTTAAGATTTTGTAGCAACCTGATAGGCCATAGTGTTATGCGGATAAATCGCTCTTGCAGACAATGTCAATCTCCCTAGATTCAATGGTTGAATCTAGTAGCAAACAAACAAACTAGTAAATCTGTCCCTGAGTTCATTCCTATTGAATCATAATCAAGAGTACTAGAATATAAAATCCATACCTTTCAAATGAAATTCTTGATGAAGATCCTCGCTATAGTTGACGAAACTCCTCAATGCTCAAAATACATACCTGCAAACATAATAAAAACAAAGGATCAAAGTCATATGATAGATAAATGACTCAATAAAACCCATACTAGTGATCAAGGAAACTAGTACCTAATATCCTTATCAATGGAAAATTGGAAGTAAATACACAATACATCAATTCCATTGAATAATGCATTGGGAAAGAAACACTCTTTTTTATTAATCTTGAATAAGAAGGAGTAATAAAACCTTATCCTTGATGATGCAAAACTCCTCCCAATGGTCTCCAATCCTCCCCTTTGGTGACAATATTTCTAACCCTATTCCAATCGCATAAATTTACATTTAGAAGTCCTCTCTATTTTGATTCGATGTTTTGAGTGGCCTTCTTGAAGAATTCTTCATCTTTGCAAACTAGGGTTCAGAGTTTGATCTCGTGAATTAATGATTAATCAAAAGAAAGATCAGTCATTGCTGAGATATCTTGAGTCTATCTTTCTTTTGTCAAATGATCACGTTAATTACTTTGTTTTCATGATTGCAAAGCATCATTAGTATTGGTAAAAAGTTAGGGTTTTTCAAGGTAACACTTGTGATTTGGAGTCTGTTGTTTTTGTCGAAGTGAATAGTGGTTATTCATTTCTATAAGACAACACAATATTCTGCTTATAGTGATTTGTTATTCATTACATCAAGTTGAAATTATGGCTTATGTCTGTTGAAAGAGGAATTAATTTGTTTGGTTTTGGGTATACAAGAAGTTGTTGATATTAAAATTTTGCATTTTGTAGCCTAGACTTTAAAAAAATTAAGTTGCATTTTTCAAAAAATTCCCCCTAATGGCGAAGGGGTTGGGGGGGGCAAGAATTGTGAATTATGCATTCTCTTTGACTTGCATTTTGAAAATGATTCATTGATTCTTGCATTATTAAAAAGTGAACGAAACCTCTCTCTTTATCATCGAAGTGAAAAATTACATTATCATGTTCGATTGCATTCAATTTTGAGTCAGGTTATAACACCACCAGTTTCATATCCATCAACCTACTAAGTAAATAATAGCTTAAAAAAACAATGCTAATAAAATAAATTAGAATTTTTATATTTCTAGGGCTCATTACAACTACATTAGATTAGATTGTAGGGCTTTGGAATAGGAAAGTGAGTTAACTTTCCAAAGTTGCATACAAACAATAGAATCTTACGGTAGGGACTAAATCCATTTATTATAGTTTGACTCTGGGAAGCTCCTCTTACAAGGGATTTAAGCACGAGATCATATCGGACCCAGTGAAGTGATCAGCCCCACATCATTGATTATGATAGCGTGATTTGCATGCATTACCAATGGTGCCAAAAGGTGCTTGGGAGTCACTTGAAGGATAAAGCTCAGATTGATTATGTTGAGGAACCTTCAAGGGGATTGATCTTTGTTACTCTGCCCTTGTGTGTACGTCTGATTTTTTATTGTTCCCCTAGGTTAAATTGTTGTATGTGGTAACCTTAGAGACCATTATCTTATGATTTTTACCCAAGGTGGCAGCGAGGTGGAAGTCCCTGTTGTACCTGGAGCAAACATTGACTAGACTCACTTGGACCTTTTTGGAGGGTATTCTTCATTTGAGATGGCATAAGTGAAGTTACTTGTACTAGATTGTTCCCATTAAGCAGGTTGTCAATGTAACTGATTCCACCTACTCTATATCTATCAGCTTTTCACATTGATCTTTGCGACATTGGGTTTCATCACCAACTAGTGATTTCATTCTGAAAAGGTTATTTGCATGGTTTGACTCCTTAGATTTATTAGCGCATGTTATTTGCTTTTTTCAATTTCTACAGACCTTAGGTGTGGATTGTGAATTTGGCTTGTTAATACTGTCTAAATTCTTAATTAAATTTATTAAAGTTGAATCTAATGCCAACAATGTCAGAATTTACCAATCAAGGAATCCATTTTAATGGGAACCTTGGTCCTTTTCCTGGCCTTGGAAATGTTGGTCCTCCTTATATGTCTACATTGTCACTTCCTATATTCACGATAGGTTTAGCGCGTGGTTGTTTTCAACTTCTTTAGGCCAAAATACCCAAATTGTTCCACCTCAACCAAGTTCTCCATCTCAACAACACCAATCGTTTGTTGACCCTTTACTTTCTTCACCCAAAATGTCTTCCTCCCTTTGTTACAAATCCATTTGGGCACATCAACCCTGACTTACAGATCAATACTATTAGGGCCCATCAAACCCTAATTTAGTTGTTACATGCCCTAAAGAAGTCAACCATCATAATTCCTAGCTTCCCAAGAAGTTGCATGACTGAAAACTGCCTCTAAGAAGATCAGTGCAGGCAGGCCTTCGTTAGGGTGCACTGCAGTTCAGTCCAGTATAGTGCTAGGGTGTTATGCAGTGCACTTTAGCCCTCTTTGGCCTACGCTAGGCAAATTTGAGCGAAATTGCATTGAGGATTGAGAATATTCTTATCCATTGGATGCATCTAGAAGTTTCCCAAGTTTATCTACTCCTTTGAGCTAGAATTTGAATGAGGTAGGGAGTTAAGGAACATCAATCCCTTTATCCCTTCCTCCATGGAACGAAATCCTAAGTTTGGGAGGGCATTCATTGTCACCATTTATGGCATAACTTCCTTCATTCAGCTATAAAAAGACCACTCATCTAAGTTATCAGGGGCTGGAAATCATTGAATTATAGGGAGATGTTGTTAGTATGAGACTTGAGTTGATTTCAAGTATTGTAATGATGTCAAAATGTCTTGCTTGTTATGAGGAGAGGATGGGGGCAAAACGGTTACTGTTGAAGTTGAGGTAGTTGACAGACCCCTCGATTACAACATTTTACTGGGAAGGCCTTGGGTATATGCTATGGCTATTGTAGTTTCCATGTACTTTCGTACTATTGCATTCCCCTTTAAGGGTGGAATCACAATCATTGATCAACTAGCCTTCTTTGCCAATAGTTCATAGGCTACGCGAAGCATTCTGTTGGTACACGGACCCCCGCTGTCACTTCAAAGTGTTGGAGTAGGACTCTTTAAAGATCCTTCGCTAATGGGCACTTTTACCCTCCCGTCACCATCTGATTTGGCAGAAGTGGCAAGAGTAGAGACTTGTAACATGATTTCCTCCACCTCATCTGATTTAAGGAGGATTTCCAACCAAGTTGAAGATGATAGTAATATGGCGCTGTTGCCGTTAAGCCCCTTTGAATCACCGTAGCAATCAATATTTCAGGCTTGTGCGGCAAACCCAAATCCGCACTCAACTTTTGTATGGGTAGATAGGTCGTTAGAATATGGTACCTCTTCGGATCCTTTTTCACGTATACATTCTACGGATGAAGGAATCATCCAATCAATGATGATAGGAGAGGAACCGTGGGAAGATTATCATCATCGTTCCCATCTTCCAGATGACATCGAAGATTATTCAAATGAACTAAACCACCCATCAATCGTTGATTTCTTGTCGAATTCTGTTAGAGTAGATACTATAGATTCTGAGCGTAATTTGTCAAACATAGAAGAAACAATTTCTATAAACATTTCGACCAAGCCTAACATTGTAGAAAACATTCATGTCAGCAAATCTTGCTCTCCATTGGAACTTGATAATTACCGTGCTCTTTTTCGTGAATTTAGAGATATTTTTGCATGGTCTTACGAGGAGATGCCAGGAATTGACTCAAGCATTGTTGAACATGAGATTAAAATGTACCCTGATGTCAAACCAGTACGACAGCGGCTTCGACCTGTTCATCCTAAGAAAGTCGTTTCCATTAAAGCAGAGGTTGAAAAACTTTTGCGTGCTGGCTTCATTTTCCCTGTACCTCTTATCGACTGGGTATCTAACATTTTTCCAGTTATGAAAAAACAAGGGACAATTCGAGTGTGCGTCGATTATAGGGATGTAAATCAAGCATGTCCAAAAGACAACTATCCTACACCCTTTATTGACCAGATTATTGATGAATGTGCTGGATGTGAAATCTTCTCATTCATGGATGGATTTTTGGCTACAATCAAATAAATATCCACCCACAGGACCAATCTAAAACATCTTTTATTTGTCCGTGGGGCACATTCGCTAATCCAAATGGATCCTACAACACTTTCTAAGTCTTCAAAATATTATTAAAATCGTTCAAAAGATCAAAATTATCGCATAAGCAAACCTTCACAAAACAGCGGAAAACTCTATCGGGAGCTAAAAACACAAAGAAAATGTTGAAAAACAAAGTAGTGAAGGCTTGAACAGTGAATGCGCAATAGCCATCAGATCTGGTCGTTCAATGGTCCAAATCTGATCGGAAAATCGCAATCAGCGGTGGCAGATGGAGGATATCAGCGCATGTCATATATGTATTGCGATAGCGATCAGTGGAGTCAATGAGGACCGTCGATCAAGCGCGAGATCGATGGCCCACGTTGCATCACAACATCACATCAGCAAACAACAATAGAGCGCTCACCAAATGACCTAGGGTTATCGCGATATGCGATTGCGATCAATCATATCGCGATATCGCATCGAGGCAACCCAATGGAGCAGGGCTAATATATATATATATATATATATATATATATATATATATATATATATATATATATATATATGCGATGCGATTAACCGGACCCGATGGGAATATAAACGCAATCGCATAAGATTTGAGATCTGTAGGTTGGTATTTTTAATGTAATTCCATGTATTTCGTTTATTAAACAAAATACAAAGAAACAATGCTGATTCGATAAAACCCGGACCCGAAGGGGTTTGGGAATGAAAATGTATATTATTTCAAATCCGATGTAAAGCCTTGTTACGGGATTTTGTGATATTTTAATGTATTTCTAAAAACAAAGGGAGAGGCCATTTGCGACATGCGATGGCAACTTACAGGCGGACTCGATAGGAGAATAGATGAATCTGAGGACTTTTGAAGTCCGATAAACAATGGTTTTGGTGGAATTTCACATTTTTGAACGCATTTCTCTGTGTTAACAGAAAGTGGCCATTTCAGGGATTTCAAAGGCCCGATGCACTCACCCATTGCAGATTAGGTGACCACCTCCCCTTAATGTGTTATGCAATGATTGTTTAACACTAGAAGAGGGATTAGAGCGGACAGAGGCCGGGAGATAGAAAGTCGAGAAGCAGAAATGAACAGGCAGAGCAGATTGGCTTTAAAGCCATATACATAGAGCAGACAGGGGAGAGGCAATACTGAAGGCAGTGCCAAGACAGAGAGCAAAGACAGAGATGGAGAGTGATTGAGAGAGTCTGTGTACTCAGAGAGGCTTGAGAGGTTCAAGCAAACTCTTGTTATTTTATCTGTTGTGTGTTGAGTCTCAAATTGAGCTCATACTGTTGTAAAACCCTGTTTGAAGACATAATAGAGAGGTCACCATTGAAGGTTGGACTAGGAGATGTAGCCCAGGAGTATTGGGTGAACTCGTTATTAAGTTTGATGTGTTTATGTGTGTTGTCTATTAGGCTTCTTTACATCTTCGTTGCCTGTGTATTTCGCAATCTTATCGATCCATTGCATAACATAACATAGGAAAATCCATGCACATGAGTCTGTAATACCTTAATAAATGTCTTAGATCTCATTTTCAGATCATTCGCTTATCGAAAGTTACCTTTTGGTTTGAAGAATGCAGGGGCTACATTTCAGAGGGCAATGAATTATGCCTTCCATGACATCAAGCACATTGTTCAACCTTATCTTGATGATTTACCTGCTCATTCACGAAAGTGGACTGATCACCCGCAACATTTGAGAGCAATATTTTTACGGTGCCGACACTACAAGATAAGAATCAATCCACACAAGTGTGTGTTTTGTGTCGGCTCTGGTAAATTGCTTGGATTTGTGGTCTCAAAGGATGGAATTCAACTCAATCCAATTAAGGTTCAGGTAATCCTTGACTCGCCTCCACCTTCAAACTTGTTACAGTTACAGATACTTCAAGGGAAGGCAAACTTTCTGAGGAGGGTCATTCCAAACTATGTTGAGTTGGCTAAAGGTTTTACGCGTCTATTGAAGAAAGGGATACCCTTTTATTGGGATCAAGTTGCTCAAGCTTCCTTTTATGCTCTTAAAGATTCCCTTATTAGAGCATAATTAATGTATGCCCCAAACTATCAAAAAGACTATTACCTGTATCTCGCCGCTGTAGATACAACCTTTGGCATGGTTTTAGTCCAAGAAGAAAATGGAATTGAACATCCTATTTATTACTTGAGTCATAATCTCAACGATACAGAAAGTAAGTATTCCTGTGTCGAAAAGTTAGCTTTGGCAGTCGTTCAAGCTGTACAGAGATTTCGTCATTACATCCTCCTCCATAAAACTACCATTATATCGGATTGAAACCCTATGACATATATTTTGTCATGTCAATTGCTGGGGGACAAATATTCCAAATGGATAGTTATTTTGTAGGAGTTTGATTTGGAGTTCATCAAATCTAAATCAAAGAAATCTCTTGTTTTCACAGAGTTACTTTGCGATCTTCCCTCATCCTCCAATGATTCAACATCAGAAGCATCAATCTTGGATGAGTCTTTGTTTCTTATCTCGTCAAGTGATCCATGGTATGGAGATATACTGGTCTATCTCCATACCCAAGCTTTTCGACCTAATACCTCTCGCTATGAACAACAACATACCCGATACCAAGCCAAAGATTATTTGATCATTGGTGATACGCTTTATCACCATGGTGTCGATATGATTTTACGTAGGTGCCTCACTCATGAGGAAGCTGAAAAATCTTTAAATGAATGTCATTCAGTTGCTTCTCGTGGACATTTATCTGGTTACACTACCACGCAGAGAATTCTCAGTGCTAGTTACTTCTGGCCAACCATATTCAAATATTGCATTATTTCTGTTAGAAGTTGCCATGCCTACCAGATATTTGACCAAAAAACCATATTACCACCTGCACCACTGCATCCAGTCGTTGTTGTTGGCCCATTCACCAAATGGGGCATTGACTTTATGACATGTAACCCCACCTCGGCTGGGGGGCATGGGTATATTATAGTCGTCATTGACTATTTTACCAAATGGGCCAAGGCGATGTCAACGTTGAACAACAGTGGAAAAACGGCTGCTTTATTTTTCTTCAACCATGTGGATGCCAGGTTTGGTGTACCACAAGCCATAGTTACAGATCATGGACCGCATTTTCGCAATCACATGATGGTTGAGTTAACCACCAAGTTAGGACTGTCACATGATAGTTCTACTCCATGCTACCTACAAGCTAATGGACAAGTTGAGGCTATCAACAAAGTCCTTAAGTGCATGTTGCAAAGAATGATTGGAGTTCATAACAAAAATTGGCATTTAATCCTGTACTCGGCTCTGTGGGCATAGAGAAATGCGACTAGATTCACACCCTTTCAGTTGGTGTATGGTTTGGAAGCAATCTTACCAATTCAATGTGAAATCTCGTCTCTCAAACCCACGATTGACCTGCTACCTGACACTTCTGAAGAAGAAGTGTGTTTCTTGGAGTTAATCCATCTAGATGAAACCCGTCATGATGACGCATTGGCTAACGAAGCGCATAAGAAATGTATTAAGGTGCAATATGATAAAAATGTCAAGCCTCGTGTCTTCTCAGAAGGTGACCTAGTCTTGCTTTACGATCAGGAGTCGGATAAACTTGGAGCGGGAAAATTTGAACCGTTATGGATGGGACCTTATATTGTTAAGCATGTTTTGATGAAAGATGCCTACGAGTTAGTGGACTATGATGGGATTCCATTGTCGCAACCCCGAAATGGGTTGTACCTTAAATGTTACTATGCTTAGTTAAGTGTAGTAAAATTCACTGTATATATATGCTTTGATTGCATGTGTGTGTGTGTGTTTCTTTTAGAGTTCTTATTTGGTTAAGTAATCCACTTCACATTTGTTGTAGATGTCAAAATTTTTGGAACCATTTTTTGGTTACGTCGATGGGGCTAGTCGTAATACGCAGAATCTATCCTCTGCAGCATGGGCCATTTTTGCTCCAAGTGGTGAGTTAGTGAGTTTTAGAGGGATTTGTATTGGTCGATCGACGAACAATATCGCTGGGTATAGCACATTGATTGAACTTCTCTCTGCTGCCCTTTCACTTGGCATATGCCAAATCATCATTAGGCTAGACTCACAAATCATTGTACTACAACTTATTGGCATTTATACCGTCTGAAACCCAACAATTCATTGCATGTTCCTTAGAGTTCGTATTTTGGAAAGGTATTTTGAGTATATTCAATATTAGCATATTTCCAGAAATCTAAACACGTTAACTGATTCTCTAGCGAATTATGTGTTAAATAGACATTTGCGACATATGTAAAGTAAATATTTTCAATTCACATCATCAGTTGAATAGGATTGCATCACATAACCATAATAAAACTCTGAAAGTGAAATAGATAGTTGTTTTAAAAGTGTAAAAATATATTATTTTCCATCTATCTTAATGCTTTGAGAGTGTAAAAATTAGGGGAATCAACTAGTAGGGTCATCCTTACTAATCATGGTCCCAATTTGGAGAAATGGAGTATGCAATATTCTAGAGCCATTTTGAGACATTAATTAATGCTCTTTGGGGCCATAGCTTTATTGCTCTAGTGGAAGACCCCAAGGCGCTAATTTACACTCAAATATCTTTTTGAAAATGCAACACTCACATCAATAGGAGCTCATATGCAAAAGTTATGCCTCTCGCAAGTTAACATATTATGTTGATCACTATGGTATGAATCAATGCTACTTTAAACTAAGCTCACATGCAAAAGTTATGCCTCTTACAAGTTGACCTATTGTGTTGACCACTATGGTATGAGTGAATTCCACATCAATCCCCATTGCTCATTCATATGAGGCTAGCTATGTGTGGACTTTGAATAAGATTCTAGAAGGTTCAAGCCTATAACTTTAGTTGAGGGTTGAGGAAGTCAAACCTTACCTCGAGTTGACTATTGTGCTACTTGGAGGAGTAGGGGTTCCATTCTATGATATTGTATTTTGTTCCATAGTTAAGGAGGGAAACTGGGAGTGAGAAGTTAGAGATAAAAATAAAGGGGGTTAAGATTTTGTAGCAACCTGATAGGCCATAGTGTTATGCGGATAAATCGCTCTTGCAGACAATGTCAATCTCCCTAGATTCAATGGTTGAATCTAGTAGCAAACAAACAAACTAGTAAATCTGTCCCTGAGTTCATTCCTATTGAATCATAATCAAGAGTACTAGAATATAAAATCCATACCTTTCAAATGAAATTCTTGATGAAGATCCTCGCTATAGTTGATGAAACTCCTCAATGCTCAAAATACATACCTGCAAACATAATAAAAACAAAGGATCAAAGTCATATGATAGATAAATGACTCAATAAAACCCATACTAGTGATCAAGGAAACTAGTACCTAATATCCTTATCAATGGAAAATTGGAAGTAAATACACAATACATCAATTCCATTGAATAATGCATTGGGAAAGAAACACTCTTTTTTATTAATCTTGAATAAGAAGGAGTAATAAAACCTTATCCTTGATGATGCAAAACTCCTCCCAATGGTCTCCAATCCTCCCCTTTGGTGACAATATTTCTAACCCTATTCCAATCGCATAAGTTTACATTTAGAAGTCCTCTCTATTTTGATTCGATGTTTTGAGTGGCCTTCTTGAAGAATTCTTCATCTTTGGAAACTAGGGTTCAGAGTTTGATCTCGTGAATTAATGATTAATCAAAAGAAAGATCAGTCATTGCTGAGATATCTTGAGTCTATCTTTCTTTTGTCAAATGATCGCGTTAATTACTTTGTTTTCATGATTGCAAAGCATCATTAGTATTGGTAAAAAGTTAGGGTTTTTCAAGGTAACACTTGTGATTTGGAGTCTGTTGTTTTTGTCGAAGTGAATAGTGGTTATTCATTTCTATAAGACAACACAATATTCTGCTTATAGTGATTTGTTATTCATTACATCAAGTTGAAATTATGGCTTATGTCTGTTGAAAGAGGAATTAATTTGTTTGGTTTTGGGTATACAAGAAGTTGTTGATATTAAAATTTTGCATTTTGTAGCCTAGACTTTAAAAAAATTAAGTTGCATTTTTCAAAAAATTCCCCCTAATGGCGAAGGGGTTGGGGGGGGCAAGAATTGTGAATTATGCATTCTCTGTGACTTGCATTTTGAAAATGATTCATTGATTCTTGCATTATTAAAAAGTGAACGAAACCTCTCTCTTTATCATCGAAGTGAAAAATTACATTATCATGTTCGATTGCATTCAATTTTGAGTCAGGTTATAACACCACCAGTTTCATATCCATCAACCTACTAAGTAAATAATAGCTTAAAAAAACAATGCTAATAAAATAAATTAGAATTTTTATATTTCTAGGGCTCATTACAACTACATTAGATTAGATTGTAGGGCTTTGGAATAGGAAAGTGAGTTAACTTTCCAAAGTTGCATACAAACAATAGAATCTTACGGTAGGGACTAAATCCATTTATTATAGTTTGACTCTGGGAAGCTCCTCTTACAAGGGATTTAAGCACGAGATCATATCGGACCCAGTGAAGTGATCGACCCCACATCATTGATTATGATAGCGTGATTTGCATGCATTACCAATGGTGCCAAAAGGTGCTTGGGAGTCACTTGAAGGATAAAGCTCAGATTGATTATGTTGAGGAACCTTCAAGGGGATTGATCTTTGTTACTCTGCCCTTGTGTGTACGTCTGATTTTTTATTGTTCCCCTAGGTTAAATTGTTGTATGTGGTAACCTTAGAGACCATTATCTTATGATTTTTACCCAAGGTGGCAGCGAGGTGGAAGTCCCTGTTGTACCTGGAGCAAACATTGACTAGACTCACTTGGACCTTTTTGGAGGGTATTCTTCATTTGAGATGGCATAAGTGAAGTTACTTGTACTAGATTGTTCCCATTAAGCAGGTTGTCAATGTAACTGATTCCACCTACTCTATATCTATCAGCTTTTCACATTGATCTTTGCGACATTGGGTTTCATCACCAACTAGTGATTTCATTGTGAAAAGGTTATTTGCATGGTTTGACTCCTTAGATTTATTAGCGCATGTTATTTGCTTTTTTCAATTTCTACAGACCTTAGGTGTGGATTGTGAATTTGGCTTGTTAATACTGTCTAAATTCTTAATTAAATTTATTAAAGTTGAATCTAATGCCAACAATGTCAGAATTTACCAATCAAGGAATCCATTTTAATGGGAATCTTGGTCCTTTTCCTGGCCTTGGAAATGTTGGTCCTCCTTATATGGCTACATTGTCACTTCCTATATTCACGATAGGTTTAGCGCGTGGTTGTTTTCAACTTCTTTAGGCCAAAATACCCAAATTGTTCCACCTCTACCAAGTTCTCCATCTCAACAACACCAATCGTTTGTTGACCCTTTACTTTCTTCACCCAAAATGTATTCCTCCCTTTGTTACAAATCCATTCGGGCACATCAACCCTGACTTACAGATCAATACTATTAGAGCCCATCAAACCCTAATTTAGTTGTTACATGCCCTAAAGAAGTCAACCATCATAATTCCTAGCTTCCCAAGAAGTTGCATGACTGAAAACTGCCTCTAAGAAGATCAGTGCAGGCAGGCCTTCGTTAGGGTGCACTGCAGTGCAGTCCAGTATAGTGCTAGGGTGTTATGCAGTGCACCTTAGCCCTCTTTGGCCTACGCTAGGCAAATTTGAGCGAAATTGCATTGAGGATTGAGAATATTCTTATCCATTGGATGCATCTAGAAGTTTCCCAAGTTTATCTACTCCTTTGAGCTAGAATTTGAATGAGGTAGGGAGTTAAGGAACATCAATCCCTTTATCCCTTCCTCCATGGAACGAAATCCTAAGTTTGGGAGGGCATTCATTGTCACCATTTATGGCATAACTTCCTTCATTCAGCTATAAAAAGACCACTCATCTAAGTCATCAGGGGCTGGAAATCATTGAATTATAGGGAGATGTTGTTAGTATGAGACTTGAGTTGATTTCAAGTATTGTAATGATGTCAAAATGTCTTGCTTGTTATGAGGAGAGGATGGGGGCAAAACGGTTACTGTTGAAGTTGAGGTAGTTGACGGACCCCTCGATTACAACATTTTACTGGGAAGGCCTTGGGTATATGCTATGGCTATTGTAGTTTCCATGTACTTTCGTACTATTGCATTCCCCTTTAAGGGTGGAATCACAATCATTGATCAACTAGCCTTCTTTGCCAATAGTTCACAGGCTACGCGAAGCATTCCGTTGGTACACAGACCCCCGCTGTCACTTCAAAGTGTTGGAGTAGGACTCTTTAAAGATCCTTCGCTAATGGGCACTTTTACCCTCCCGTCACCATCTGATTTGGCAGAAGTGGCAAGAGTAGAGACTTGCAACATGATTTCCTCCACCTCATCTGATTTAAGGAGGATTTCCAACCAAGTTGAAGATGATAGTAATATGGCGCTATTGCCGTTAAGCCCCTTTGAATCACCGTAGCAATCAATATTTCAGGCTTGTGCGGCAAACCCAAATCCGCACTCAACTTTTGTATGGGTAGATAGTTCGTTAGAATATGGTACCTCTTCGGATCCTTTTTCACGTATACATTCTACGGATGAAGGAATCATCCAATCAATGATGATAGGAGAGGAACCGTGGGAAGATTATCATCATCGTTCCCATCTTCCAGATGACATCGAAGATTATTCAAATGAACTAAACCAACCATCAATCGTTGATTTCTTGTTGAATTCTGTTAGAGTAGATACTATAGATTCTGAGCGTAATTTGTCAAACATAGAAGAAACAATTTCTATAAACATTTCGACCAAGCCTAACATTGTAGAAAACATTCATGTCAGCAAATCTTGTTCTCCATTGGAACTTGATAATTACCGTGCTCTTTTTCGTGAATTTAGAGATATTTTTGCATGGTCTTACGAGGAGATGCCAGGAATTGACTCAAGCATTGTTGAACATGAGATTAAAATGTACCCTGATGTCAAACCAGTACGACAGCGGCTTCGACCTGTTCATCCTAAGAAAGTCGTTTCCATTAAAGTAGAGGTTGAAAAACTTTTGCGTGCTGGCTTCATTTTCCCTGTACCTCTTACCGACTGGGTATCTAACATTGTTCCAGTTATGAGAAAACAAGGGACAATTCGAGTGTGCGTCGATTATAGGGATGTAAATCAAGCATGTCCAAAAGACAATTATCCTACACCCTTTATTGACCAGATTATTGATGAATGTGCTGGATGTGAAATCTTCTCATTCATGGATGGATTTTTGGCTACAATCAAATAAATATCCACCCACAGGACGAATCTAAAACATCTTTTATTTGTCCGTGGGGCACATTCGCTAATCCAAATGGATCCTACAACACTTTCTAAGTCTTCAAAATATTATTAAAATCGTTCAAAAGATCAAAATTATCGCATAAGCAAACCTTCACAAAACAGCGGAAAACTCTATCGGGAGCTAAAAACACAAAGAAAATGTTGAAAAACAAAGTAGTGAAGGCTTGAACAGTGAATGCGCAATAGCCATCAGATCTGGTCGTTCAATGGTCCAAATCTGATCAGAAAATCGCAATCAGCGGTGGCAGACGGAGGATATTAGTGCATGTCATATATGTATTGCGATAGCGATCAGTGGAGTCAATGAGGACCGTCGATCAAGCGCGAGATCGATGGCCCACGTTGCATCACAACATCGCATCAGCAAACAACAATAGAGCGCTCACCAAATGACCTAGGGTTATCGCGATATGCGATTGCGATCAATCATATCGCGATATCGCATCGAGGCAACCCAATGGAGCAGGGCTAATATATATATATATATATATATATATATATATATATATATATATATATATAGATATAGATGCGATGCGATTAACCGGACCCGATGGGAATATAAACGCAATCGCATAAGATTTGAGATCTGTAGGTTGGTATTTTTAATGTAATTCCATGTATTTCGTTTATTAAACAAAATACAAAGAAACAATGCTGATTCGATAAAACCCGGACCCGAAGGGGTTTGGGAATGAAAATGTATATTATTTCAAATCCGATGTAAAGCCTTGTTACGGGATTTTGTGATATTTTAATGTATTTCTAAAAACAAAGGGAGAGGCCATTTGCGACATGCGATGGCAACTTACAGGCGGACTCGATAGGAGAATAGATGAATCTGAGGACTTTTGAAGTCCGATAAACAATGGTTTTGGTGGAATTTCACATTTTTGAACGCATTTCTCTGTGTTAACAGAAAGTGGCCATTTCAGGGATTTCAAAGGCCCGATGCACTCACCCATTGCAGATTAGGTGACCACCTCCCCTTAATGTGTTATGCAATGATTATTTAACACTAGAAGAGGGATTAGAGCGGACAGAGGCCGGGAGATAGAAAGTCGAGAAGCAGAAATGAACAGGCAGAGCAGATTGGCTTTAAAGCCATATACAGAGAGCAGACAGGGGAGAGGCAATACTGAAGGCAGTGCCAAGACAGAGAGCAAAGACAGAGATGGAGAGTGATTGAGAGAGTCTGTGTACTCTGAGAGGCTTGAGAGGTTCAAGCAAACTCTTGTTATTTTATCTGTTGTGTGTTGAGTCTCAAATTGAGCTCATACTGTTGTAAAACCCTGTTTGAAGACATAATAGAGAGGTCACCATTGAAGGTTGGACTAGGAGATGTAGCCCAGGAGTATTGGGTGAACTCGTTATTAAGTTTGATGTGTTTATGTGTGTTGTCTATTAGGCTTCTTTACATCTTCGTTGCCTGTGTATTTCGCAATCTTATTGATCCATTGCATAACATAACATAGGAAAATCCATGCACATGAGTCTGTAATACCTTAATAAATGTCTTAGATCTCATTTTCAGATCATTCGCTTATCGAAAGTTACCTTTTGGTTTGAAGAATGCAGGGGCTACATTTCAGAGGGCAATGAATTATGCCTTCCATGACATCAAGCACATTGTTCAACCTTATCTTGATGATTTACCTGCTCATTCACGAAAGTGGACTGATCACCCGCAACATTTGAGAGCAATATTTTTACGGTGCCGACACTACAAGATAAGAATCAATCCACACAAGTGTGTGTTTTGTGTCGGCTCTGGTAAATTGCTTGGATTTGTGGTCTCAAAGGATGGAATTCAACTCAATCCAATTAAGGTTCAGGTAATCCTTGACTCGCCTCCACCTTCAAACTTGTTACAGTTACAGATACTTCAAGGGAAGGCAAACTTTCTGAGGAGGGTCATTCCAAACTATGTTGAGTTGGCTAAAGGTTTTACGCGTCTATTGAAGAAAGGGATACCCTTTCATTGGGATCAAGTTGCGCAAGCTTCCTTTGATGCTCTTAAAGATTCCCTTATTAGAGCATCATTAATGTATGCCCCAAACTATCAAAAAGACTATTACCTGTATCTCGCCGCTGTAGATACAACCATTGGCATGGTTTTAGTCCAAGAAGAAAATGGAATTGAACATCCTATTTATTACTTGAGTCATAATCTCAACGATACAGAAAGTAAGTATTCCTATGTCGAAAAGTTAGCTTTGGCAGTCGTTCAAGCTGTACAGAGATTTCGTCATTACATCCTCCTCCGTAAAACTACCATTATATCGGATTGCAACCCTATGACATACATTTTGTCATGTCAATTGCTGGGGGACAAATATTCCAAATGGATAGTTATTTTGTAGGAGTTTGATTTGGAGTTCATCAAATCTAAATCAAAGAAATCTCTTGTTTTCACCGAGTTACTTTGCGATCTTCCCTCATCCTCCAATGATTCAACATCAGAAGCATCAATCTTGGATGAGTCTTTGTTTCTTATCTCGTCAAGTGATCCATGGTATGGAGATATACTGGTCTATCTCCATACCCAAGCTTTTCGACCTAATACCTCTCGCTATGAACAACAACATACCCGATACCAAGCCAAAGATTATTTGATCATTGGTGATACGCTTTATCACCTTGGTGTCGATATGATTTTACGTAGGTGCCTCACTCATGAGGAAGCTAAAAAATCTTTAAATGAATGTCATTCAGTTGCTTCTCGTGGACATTTATCTGGTTACACTACCACGCAGAGAATTCTCCGTGCTAGTTACTTCTGGCCAACCATATTCAAATATTGCATTATTTCTGTTAGAAGTTGCCATGCCTACCAGATATTTGACCGAAAAACCATATTACCACCTGCACCACTGCATCCAGTCGTTGTTGTTGGCCCATTCACCAAATGGGGCATTGACTTTATGACATGTAACCCCACCTCGGTTGGGGGGCATGGGTATATTATAGTCGTCATTGACTATTTTACCAAATGGGCCGAGGCGATGTCAACGTTGAACAACAGTGGCAAAACGGCTGCTTTATTTTTCTTCAACCATGTGGATGCCAGGTTTGGTGTACCACAAGCCATAGTTACAGATCATGGACCGCATTTTCGCAATCACATGATGGTTGAGTTAACCACCAAGCTAGGACTGTCACATGATAGTTCTACTCCATGCTACCTACAAGCTAATGGACAAGTTGAGGCTATCAACAAAGTCCTTAAGTGCATGTTGCAAAGAATGATTGGAGTTCATAACAAAAATTGGCATTTAATCCTGTACTCGGCTCTGTGGGCATAGAGAAATGCGACCAGATTCACACCCTTTCAGTTGGTGTATGGTTTGGAAGCAATCTTACCAATTCAATGTGAAATCTCGTCTCTCAAACCCACAATTGACCTGCTACCTGACACTTCTGAAGAAGAAGTGTGTTTCTTGGAGTTAATCCATCTAGATGAAACCCGTCATGATGACGCATTGGCTAACGAAGCGCATAAGAAATGTATTAAGGTGCAATATGATAAAAATGTCAAGCCTCGTGTCTTCTCAGAAGGTGACCTAGTCTTGCTTTACGATCAGGAGTCGGATAAACTTGGAGCGGGAAAATTTGAACTGTTATGGATGGGACCTTATATTGTTAAGCATGTTTTGATGAAAGATGCCTACGAGTTAGTGGACTATGATGGGATTCCATTGTCACAACCCCGAAATGGGTTGTACCTTAAATGTTACTATGCTTAGTTAAGTGTAGTAAAATTCACTGCATATATATGCTTTGATTGCATGTGTGTGTGTGTGTTTCTTTTAGAGTTCTTATTTGGTTAAGTAATCCACTTCGCATTTGTTGTAGATGTCAAAATTTTTGGAACCATTTTTTGGTTACGTCGATGGGGCTAGTCATAATACGCAGAATCTATCCTCTGCAGCATGGGCCATTTTTGCTCCAAGTGGTGAGTTAGTGAGTTTTAGAGGGATTTGTATTGGTCGATCGACGAACAATATCGCTGGGTATAGCACATTGATTGAACTTCTCTCTGCTGCCATTTCACTTGGCATATGCCAAATCATCATTAGGCTAGACTCACAAATCATTGTACTACAACTTATTGGCATTTATACCGTCTAAAACCCAACAATTCATTGCATGTTCCTTAGAGTTCGTATTTTGGAAAGGTATTTTGAGTTTATTCAATATTAGCATATTTCCAGAAATCTAAACACGTTAACTGATTCTCTAGCGAATTATGTGTTAAATAGACATTTGCGACATATGTAAAGTAAATATTTTCAATTCACATCATCAGTTGAATAGGATTGCATCACATAACCATAATAAAACTCTGAAAGTGAAATAGATAGTTGTTTTAAAAGTTTTTAAAAACAATTTGTGTCCAAGACAAAAATTGGTCATTTGGCCCAAAAACTCAAAATGTATGTAGAAAACATCTAAGTAAACTAGTGGTGCTCATGATAACAGGTCACAGCCTGTGTTATCATGCGTAAAAGTGTCATCCAATGACTCGGCACACCAATGGTGTGGCGCTGTAGTCGCATAGGCAACTCCTCGATCTGGACATCCGGAATTCCTAGGGTCAAACCCTCTATGTGATCCTGTAGCTCAGCCAATGTCTTGGCTAAATCTAAGTCTCAGAGAACTGCTCTCCCAACAGGTCTCTGTGCTGGCCCACCTGCCTCTCGTTGGTGTCCCATAGGTCGAACAGGTCCAATGTCTGCATACATAAAAAATGATTTTGTTTAGAATTGGAGTTAATAAAAAAACAAAAAAACTGGAGAAACTTTAAAATCAAAAAACACTTTAGTCAAACAATTTACCTATAGCACCCCACTGTGCTCCAACTGGTAACATCAAGTCTGGATCTCCACGGAAATCCATTCCTGAATATGGATACTCTGCGATGGCCATATCCTATCGATTAAACCACTTTAAGAACACAGGGGTAAATGAGATCAATGGCTGACCAGCATGCCTAGCCATAAGATCTACCCATCTCTGCATCCATGGATCCATAGGTCCAAATACACCCAGTGAAACAAGTTGTGGCTGCATACGTGGAATTCTCTCCAAGGCAAAAGAAATCAGGATCGACCCATAGCCAAATTTCTTTGTCTTTCTGCTTTTCAACTTGATCAGTTGTTCTTTCGCAAATGAAAGTATTGCCTCACACCAATTGAACACTTTTTGCTCTAAACACTCTAAAGCATACATGTATGATCTGTTTGCCAAGTGTAGTGTCGCATTGTGAGCCAATTTGGCAATGGTAAAGAGGATTGTCCTCAATGGTAAATCACTAACATCCCTGATGTTAAACTTTCTGTCTCTGCTAGGCTGTGCACCTTCCCGACAAAACTGTCGTATGTAGTCTCTCACTGATTCACCCCCTTTGGTAAATCCAGAGAGTGAGATGGGGGCACCCCACTCGACAATCCAGTCAGAAAGTAGATGTCATTGATTGTAAATGGGATCACTTTGCCCCTAATGTGAAAGGCCTGATCAGTAGGATCCCATGAACGAACAAGGAACTGTAAAAGCTCAATCTGTTGTTGGATGGTAAATAGTCAAAAATACTTGAGTAACCCACAATTCCTTAGGGTCTCAACTGTATCCTGATTATTTAGGGCAATCATATCTTGTTATTCATGCTCTCATTCTCTCCATATAATCACCATTTTGATATGAGAAATGTCTGCAATACAACCATTAGACAAATTAGGATCCATTTCTTGCAAAAAACAAAGGAAAATTTGGGAGAAAATAGTTGTGTGAATTTGGGTATTGTGCCCAGCGCACCCCTGCCTTAGATACATTGCACTGCAATGCATGCATCCTTCGATGTGTGTGCAATGCAGCGCACCTTTCGATGATGAAAGGGTGCGCTGATCCCAGAGTTCAAAATTGAAACCATAGAGGCCTTAAAAACTCAAATTTTTTTCTTGAAACTGAAAATGAATGGAATGAAATGAAAGAGAACAAAGATAGCTCCTACCTAGTCCGGACAGCATGAGGAATGATCCACTGAATCCTCCACAATCAGCTAGTGAACTTCGAGGTAAAAACTTCTCCAAAGCACCAAAATCAAAGGGTAAATGTGAAATGGTAAAACTTGTTTTTATGTTTATTTATTGCATGTTAATCAAGTAAACACTAGTTTTTATTCATTTTATCCATGAAACAGGTATTTTTAATCTATTTTGATGGGGTTTGAGCAAGTTTAACAACTGAAATGCAAATTTGACGTGCTCAAATGTAAATTGAACATCTTTGACCACAAATAAAACTTTTATCTCTTTTTCGAGATTTGTTAGAAATGAAAAAGGAACCCCCTTGGAGTCCTCTTTAAGCTCTTTTCAGACTCTCTAAACATGAAAAGATTGTCGAGCGCTTGTCCTTTCCAACTTGTTAAAGGATTGGAAATGATATCTCTCTTGTATTATTTTACACCTTTTCAGACTTGAGAGATTATCTACGAAAAAGAACTTTTGGAGTTTCCTTTTTGTCCCTTTTCAAACTCTCTAAACATGAAAAGGACCAAGTTATCTTTGTCGTTAAACTCCTTAAAAACATCAAATAGCGACAAACTTGTCCATCTAGACAAGACCGAGTTTCACCTTCGCTAGACTCGTTAAAGCATAAAATAGCGATGGATTCACCCGAAGGGTGAAATTATACAACAACCATATGTTATCCTCCTTAAGTTTGATTAAAAATAAAGAGGTATTGGTCAGCAATGACTGGGGAAAATTGGAAAAAATGGAAAACACTTTATGGTAAAAGGTCGCTCTTGAACATCACACTTTCACCTCATCACCGTGACTATGTGGGTTGGGTCATTTAGCTTGATGGTTATCACACCGTTGGTCTATCATACCATCCATTACTTTGTTTTGGGTCAATGCTACCAATTCATCTTAGTGTCACTGACATGTTCAAGAGAAGTCATTCAGTTCAAACTTCATCCTTTGCAATACCGTAAACCTTCATTTTCATGACCGCCATTCCTGAACCTTCTGTCGTCAGTCGATTTTTCATCTCCAAAATCATTTACCTCGTTTCGTGTCATTGATGTGGGATACATCAAGGCCCTCCTGTGACAAGTCGCTTCTTGTCGACATCAGCACATTATCCAATAAGTTGACTTAGAAACACCCCTTCAGTACCTTGAAGCTTGCATACATCAATGGCAAGTTTTTCGCTTTTGACGATAGGTTGACATCACTGGCCTTCGACCGAAATGGTGTTCGACATCAAATCATTTATTCACACCATGTGAAATGTACTGTAGTACCTTGAGGGTCATTATCATTATCGGTGATTCCTCTTGCGTCTGTTAATGGCTTACATCATTGGCTGGTAATCAGACAATGTCTTCCCATGTTCGACTTTAGATCATCTATTCACATGGTTAGACTTATACTTGAGCAAAATATTGAATGAGATTGAAGACCCCGGATCTAGTTTCATCCATCCGGGCTGCGATATTTTCAGGAGTACTAAATCAAATGTACAATGGCCTTACATTCATGGTCATCCATTCATGGGTCTATATCTATAGACGACTATATTTTTACATGTAATGAAAGTTTATAAGCTAAGCATGGGTATGCCTTCCCTCAGCAAGTTCATGAGAAAAAATCAAATTATCATGATATATGTATTGTAATTGATGCAGGTCACCTTCTGCTTCGAAACCTCCTCTCCACATGATAAAGCATTTCACTCGACATACATATTTACGACTTCATGCTTTACGAGGGAATTGTTACAGATCCATTTGGGCACATCAACCCCGACTTACAGATCAGTACTATTAGGGCCCATCAAACCCTAATTCAGTTGTTACATGCCCTAAAGAAGTCAACCATCAGAATGCCTAGCTTCCCAAGAAGTTCCATGACTGAAATCATCCAAAAACTGCCTCTAAGAAGATCAGCGCAGGCAGGCCTTCATTAGGGTGCACTGTAGTGCAGTCCAGTACACTACTAGGGTGCTATGCAGTGCACTTGAGCCCTCTTTGGCCTGCGCTGGGTGAATTTGAGCGAAATTGCATTGGGGTTTGGGAATATTCTTATCCATTGGATGCATCTAGAAGTTTCCCAAGTTTATCTACTCCTTTGAGCTCAAATTTGGATGAGGTAGGGAGTTAAGGAACATCAATCCCTTTATCCCTTCCTCCATGGAACTAAATTCTAAGTTTGGGAGGGCATTCATTATCACCATTTATGGCATAACTTCCTTCATTCACCTATAAAAAGACCACTCATCTAAGTGATCAAGGGTTGGAAATCATTGAATTATAGGGAGATGTTGTTAGTATGATACTTGAGTTGATTTCAAGTATTGTAATGATGTCAAAATGTCTTGCTTGTTATGAGGAGAGGATGGGATTGAACTGGAGGAGTGATGCTGAATCAAGCAAACTGGGTTGTAACTCTTCCTTTTACTAATAAAGTGTTCAAAGCTTTTTCCATATGCTTGTATTGTCCATTGATGCTTTCATATGTGTATCATGTACTTGATTCCATGCTATGTTTAATCAATAGATCATTATCATATGCTTTGATCGGTTTTTGTCTTCTATCTGTGTGCAGGTACTCTTCAATCAGATTAAGTACGGAAAGGAGCGATAGAATTGGTCAAGGGAGATAAGGAGTAAGCGAAAGCTACAGGTAGGCTTCTTTACCTCTTATTTAATCTATTGGTCATAGAAAAATTAGAGAATGCTTTACACTATTGTTCTAGACTTAGCTACTAGTCTAGGGGTTTAAGCTTTTATCCGTAGACACTAAAACTTCCCAAAACAAATTGGTGACTCCACTGGGGACAAAACGGTTACTGTTGAAGTTGAGGTAGTTGACAGACCCCTCTAAGAAGATCAGTGCAGGCAGGCCTTCATTAGGGTGCGCTGCAGTGCAGTCCAGTACATTGCTAGGGTGCTATGTAGCACACTTGAGCCCTCTTTGGCCTGCACTAGGCAAATTTGAGAGAAATTGCATTGGGGTTTGGGAATATTCTTATCCATTGGATGCATATAGAAGTTTCCCAAGTGTATCCACTCCTTTGAGCTAGAATTTGGATGAGGTAGAGAGTTAAGGAACATCAATCCCTTTATCCCTTCCTCCATGGAACTAAATTCTAAGTTTGGGAGGGCATTCATTATCACCATTTATGGCATAACTCCCTTCATTCACCTATAAAAATGCCACTCATCTAAGTGATCAAGGGCTGGAAATCATTGAATTATAGGGAGATGTTGTTAGTATGAGACTTGAGTTGATTTCAAGTATTGTAATGATGTCAAAATGTCTTGCTTGTTATGAGGAGAGGATGGGATTGAACTGGAGGAGTGATGCTAAATCAAGCAAATTGGGTTGTAACTCTTCCTTTTACTAATAAAGTGTTCAAATATTTTTCCATATGCTTGTATTTTCCATTGATGCTTTCATATGTGTATCATGTACTTGATTCCATGCTATGTTTAATCAATAGATCATTATCATATGCTTTGATCGGTTTTTATCTTTTGTCTATGTGCAGGTATTCTTCAAGTGGATTAAGTACGAAAAGGAGTGACAGAATTGGTCAAGGGAGATAAGGAGTAAGCGAAAGCTATAGGTAGGCTTCTTTACCTCTTATTTAATCTATTGGTCATAGAAAAATTAGAGAATGCTTTACACTCGTGTTCTAGACTTAGCTACTAGTCTATGGGTTTAAGCGTTTATCCGTAGACACTAAAACTTCCCAAAACACCCTTTCTTCTTCTTCACTTCGTAAAAACCTTGATGTTAATAAGCATGTGGCTGAGAAGAAGAAGAAGAGAAGGCAAGGTAAGAAAGAAGTCAACCAACCAACTATTGCTCTGAGTATGGAATATGTTGAGGAACCGTCCATAATACATCACAAACCCAAATTATCTTGCAAGCTTTGTAAGGGTTCTCACCTTCTTATTGATTGTCCCAGTATTCCAAAGGTGTTATAAGTGTGGTATAAAAATTCTCATCAATTTAATGTTGATCCATCAACCAATGATTGTCAGGTTTCGCAGAAAAAGGGTAAAGTTAGGTTTCCTTGTAGGTTATGCAAAGAGAGTCATCAAACTCACCTTTTCCCTCACATGGATGAAGCCTCAAAATTGTTGGAAATCCTCATTGTTCCACAACAACAACAACAATTGCTTACCGCAAACTTTCTCCCAACCTACCATCAGTTAACGAAGTGATTTATCTAATTCCAAGCACAGTTAATCCCACTCTTCCATTGGAGAGTGAAACACATTTCACTAGGGTTGATGAACCATTAATTGATCGAGTGGTCAAATCAATTCCACATTTAGTTGATCCCATTCTCTTTCTAGAGAGTGATATTAATACCGCTCAAGTTCTTCTTGTTACTTCAGATTCTTCTACACAAGGGGGCATTCTACCTGTTTCTACATAACCCCCTCAAAGTACTGAGTTCATTTCCTTTCATTAGATCAAACTGACAGAGCCTCGTATTCCTTCTTTCACCCCTTTCTAAATCATTATAAAAGCTTATGATAAGAATGTGTGTCACACAAATATAAATGAAGGTTCTTCTATTAGTATTCTATCTTCGACTACTTGGCAAGCTTTGGCTTCCCCTCAGTTTCTATCTATTCCACATAATATTTTGCCTTTTAACAAAACCATCAGTGAACCTTTAGGGATCCTTCCTAAGTTACCCATTACACTGAAAGGAGAAATTGTCTGTATTGATTTTATGGTAGTCCAAGGCCCTTTGGATTTAAATTTTCTCCTTGGGCAAGACTATGTCTATGCCATGAAAGTTATCATGTCCACACTCTTTCGAGTGATGTATTTCCCTCACAATGGAAACATTGTGACTATTGACCAGCTTTCCTTCGTTGGTCTTGATTCGACTACCAGCCATATGACATCCATAAATATTCCTTATATGAAGTAGTATGTACCCTAACATGGGTTAATTATGTGGCAGCCTATCCCATGCATTCAATTACTGATGTAAGTGAGCGTCTCACTGTTTTCTCAACCTCTTTTGACTCAAATCTGGTAATTGGCATGGTGAATCCTATGGGGGAATTTGAACCCGATTTTCTTACCCTTATTGATTCTCTTCACATGTGTTCTTCCCAAAGAGCTATTATTCCTTCTGATAAAGACCTCTTAGAATCCATGATCGAGGTATGTCCCTTGACATGTGTTTCTTCCAGTTGGAAGCCATGATCAAGTTTCTATGAGGATGGTTCTTTTACTATGTCAACCTCATTAAAAAATGAAACAAGTACCTGTGAGGATGGTTCTTTACTATGTCAACCTCATTAAAAAATGAAACAAGGTCTGAGCATAGTTATTTTCGTTTCAAGCTCGTTAAAAAATGAGACAGACCCCCTCTAATTGAGTTGAATCTTTGATTAACTCGCATAAATGTTAAGTCAAATATTTCATCTTATCTCATAAATGAACCTTCATTTCATCCAACTATTAGTAAATAGTAGTCTACTTAGGCAGATAAGATGAAGCTTGGGGGGCATGTGCCTCTGCATGGGTACATTGTAAATTGTTGTATCATATTTTACATGTGTGGCAATTTTACTTCTTTTTGTAAACTCCTTTCTACTTCTCCTTCTTATCTTGTGTTACACTTGATTTGTAGATGTCGACGCTCCCTCAAACCTACATTGGCTACGTTGATTGTGCTAGTTGTAGTACTCGGAATTTGTCTTCCGCAAAGTGGGTTATTTACTCATCCACTGATGAGTTAGTAAGTCTCCATGGAATATGACTTGGGTGAATGACAACAATATTACAAAATATAGTGTGGTTATTGAGCTATTATCTAATGCCATATCATTTGGCATTCGTCGTTTAATCGTTAGAATGGATTCTTAACTCATAGTATTACATTTAAATCATGTTTATTCAGTTAGGAGTTCTACAATGTTAAGGATGTTTTTACGGGTTCGTCTCTTGGAAAGAGAATTCAATTACATTGAATACCAACATATTCCAAGACATTTAAATACATTAACAGATGCATTGGAAAATTATGTATTAAATCAACATTTGCAACATTTGTAAAATGAAAAACAATAGTCATTCACACATTGTACAAAATAAGTTGAGAAAATAGTAGTCTCCATTAATCATAATGTTTGTAAAATGTTTGAGTTTACAAAAATATCATCCAAGACATATGAGGCCTCGTGGCCTTTATTATCTGAACATGTCAATAGATCAAAAAACAAAATCTAGTCCTATGACTAATAGTTAAGCATGATGATCATGATAGCAAACTATATCACGAGCCACTCGTTGTAACAAATGACTAATCACCCCTGGTACTCCCATTGTATGCCTCTGGTAGTGGATAGGTAAATCACCAATCTCGATATTTGGGATATCCAGATTCAACCTTTCTAGGTTGTGCTCAATATTTGTCAAAACCTCTCCTTCCTTAGGGTTTTGTGCTACAGGAGTCACTGGCTGCTCATCACGCCTGTCAAATTGTCGCATAATTGTCTATCTGACTAGGCCAACATATGCATGATTATTTCAGATGATTAGTTTTGGATGATTAAAAATCAAAAACATTTTTTGAAAAAACATAAAACAACCAAAGTGAGAATTTTTACCTATATCACCCCATTGCATTCCTGCAGGGAGTGGGATATCTAGATCACCGGTGTAGTCCATACTCGCATATGGGTAATCCTCAATCATAATAATCTGGTGATCCATCCATTTGAAGAAAGTAAGAGCATATATGACAATCGGGCCATCACCACCTCCATGGTGAGCCATCAATGAAACCCACTATAGCATGCGAGGATCTTGTGGTCCTCCCATCTCCATAGATACCTGTGGACAAAGAAGAGGAATCCTCTCCAGAGAAAATGAAATAACTATAGCACCATATCCAAAATTCTTTAGTTTTCTAGTCTTTGCTCTAGTGAGTTTCCCTTTGATGTTGGCAACAACTCCTTCGCACCAGTTAAAAACAGTAGGTTGTAAACACTCTAGAGAGATCTGCATTTGGGATTTGGTAACCAAGTGGAGTGCAACACTTCCACATAGTTGGGAAATAGTAAATGCAATGGTCCTCAATGGAAGACTCTGGATGGTTTTAATATTGATTCTTCCATTTCTAAGTTTGGACCTCGGAGCACATTGTCAGGCTAGATAAGATTTTATTGGTTCACTACTTAGTTTTCTTCCAAATATGAAATATTGATCCCACGATATGGAAGCTCAGTCAAGAAATAAATATCATTGGCATCTATGGTGAGCCTTTGATCCCCAATCTGAAAACATTGTTCTTGGATATTCCAAGATCTCACCAACCATGTCAATAAATCCACTTGAGCTTTCATTCCTGGAATCATAAAATATTTGAGCAGGCCACAATTTCTCAAAGCCTACAATGTAGCTAGATCATTCAAAGCCTCAACATCTTGAGCTTCATGTTCTCTCTCTCTCCATTCCATTTTTACACTTCAAAAACCTGAAATCAATGATGGAAATAAGTTAGAAAAGAATATTGAAGTTTTTTGCAAAAAAATTGGGTGTTTTTCATTATTTTTAGAAACCCTCGGCGCCTTGCATAGTCACCTTTTAGGTAAAATGTGGATTTGCGTAGTTCCCTTTCAGGTAAATTGCGCAAATCATGATTTTCTAGCAATGAAAAAAATCAGGTTTACACAGTCCCGATGAAGAGGAACTGTACAAGCTCAAGGGTGCATTTAAACTAATAAAAACCCTCAAAAAACATGAAATCAATGGTGAAATGCAAAATAAAAACTATCAAAATGAAGAGAAAGGAATGATCTTCTACCTGGAGAAAATGACTTGTGAAATGGTCCATCGGTCTGATCACAATCTGTTGCTGAAGTTTTGGGTGAAAATGCACTTTCAAAGAGCTCCTAATGGTAAAAACACAAATGGTAAAGAAATTTTTACTTTTTGAATTTTATAAGCAAAATAGGCCTATTAAAATAATATTTTTTTCCTTTAGCTTCTTAAAATTCAATTTTTTTAATGTTTTTACTATTTTCCGAGTAGTTATGATAATTTTTGAGTTTGAATGTGCAATTTACAAGTTTAATTACGAAAATAAATCATTTTGGCGACGAGTAAACTTTTATCACTTTTTCAGAATCTTAAAAATTACGAAAAAGTGAAACATTGTAGTTAGCTTTATACTCTTTTTTGACTCTTGAAATGTGAAAAAATTGTCAATTATGCTTGTTTGTTTCGAACTCGTTAAAGAAAATGAAAAATGTCTACTTGATATAAGTTTACCCCTTTGGTGGATTATGTGGACTATTTATGAAAAAAGTATACTTTGACTAATCATGGTCAAAAGAGTTATCTCCTGCATTATTTTACCCTTTTCTAGGCTTGAGAGACTAAATTTACGAAAAATGACATTTCAGAGTTTACTTATGTTTTTCTCCTGACTCCCTAAAAATTAAAAACACCGAGATCTACTTTCTACACGCTCATTAAAATTTTACATTGAAATAATTGAATTAGTTTTATTTTTCGTCTTTTCAAACTCTTTAAATATGAAAGTGACATCGAGTTGCCCCTTCACTGGACTTGTAAAAAGTAAACAGTGTAGGACTCGTTAATCATGATGAGACCTTACCACTCCTTCCTAGGGTTCATTAAAAATAATCTTAAGGACTCATCCGAAAAATGAGCTTAAAGGACAAGCACATGTTATCCTCCTCAATCTTGCATAAAAATAAAGAGGTACTTGTTAGTAATGGTGGGGGGAAATTGGAAAGAAACATTTGTTTTTGTATTGTAAGAAAGCAATATGTCGCCCTTGAACATGACACTCCATCATCTTTGTGTCTAGTTTGGGAAATCCATTTATCTCTCAATTGATCATACATCATTGAAAGTCTGTGGTCTGGTTTTGGGTCTCATTTTTTAGTCTAATGCTGCCAAGTCAAAATGTCGTGTCGCAAATATGTTCAAGAGAACTCCAACCTCAATTAAAGTTACCTTGCAATTCATAGCCTTAAATCACGTCTGTCATCCCTGAGTCAGTCCTGAATCACTCCAAATTTTTTCCTCAAAACCTGACATGAGTTTTGTGTTGTAGGCCCTCCTCCTATGATGGATCGCTTCCAATCGACTTCAACTCATTATTTAGGATTTGATCTAGAAACATCCTTTAGTACCTTGGAGCTTACATGCCTTAATGGAATGTTTCTCACATTTGATGACATGTTCTCATCATTGACCTTTGATTGAATGATTCTATGAGTGTTCGACATCAAGACATATAATCACACTTCATAGATTGTACTGGAGTAACTTGAGAACCATTGTCATTATTGGTGGTTTCCCTCACACCTATTAACGATTCACATCCTCATAATCATGTGGTTTCTACCATGTATGACTTTGAGACATCCATTCACATGGTTAGATTTGTACTATGGATCGATAGAGATTGTTATGGGTGAAACCACCCTAGGGCTTTGGGTTGAGAACCCCAACAGAGAAGAGGGCAAACCTCAACAAGAAATGCTCAAACAATCATAAAAAATCCTTATTCTACTAAATCGTGTAGGAGTGTCCTTACCCGGATGTCCTTCATTTGGGTAGATCCCGCAGGGTGCAAACCCTCAGTTTCTCCCAATGTTCTTGAAACCTGAAAAATTATTCAAATGGAACATACACGACAGTAGAAACATAAAGGATATACATGATGTTAATCTTTAAATCATATAAATGAATGACTAATTATACATCAATATAAGATTCATAAATGAATTACAACATAACTTTGATGCATAAACACATTTCATATCGAAAACAGAACAACATTCCTTTTTATTGAAGTAAGATATAAATAAGGTGGAGAAATATGACTTGAGTCCTTCTCCGGCTCCAAGCGGAACCATCCTCCGAATTCGTCCTTTCCCGGCCTTTAGCAATCTTCCTCTATCACCAACACAAGGATATCTCAAGCAAGATGGGGGATATCTATAATTAAGGAAGCAAGGGTTTCTTGAAGCTTTGGGGAGTGCAGGAGGCACAGGGATTCTTCAAACTTGATCAGGGATAATCTCACTATAGTATCAATATCTCATCCTTTCTCCCTTAAGGCCTTCCCGCGGAGGTTTATTTATACCTCTCCAAATTAGTTTTTCAGTTGGGAAACAGTTGGGCCACGGGCAATAGGAGGTGAGTAACAAGTAAAACTCATGAACTCCGCCCAAAATTAAGGAAATTTAATTTTTTTAAGTGTTTTAACATATGTACGTGAGTTGGATATATTCTTACCCGTGTGTACACGCTTTTATGTCAGGGAAAAGTAGCATATAGGGAATAAAACACTATTTTTTAGATTTTGGACCAAGTCTGGAAGGAAGGGTTGCCCTAGGCCATAATCAGAGCATTAGATCTACCAAGAGTGGTAAATGGTGCTATAACAGATGCCCCCTAATATATGAGGTAAGAAGGGGTACATGATAGCCGAAATGTATTAAGTGTATGGAAGGAATCATGTTAAGATCGGGGAGGAGTTCACTAGAATTCAACCTACCAAGCCATCGAAAGGGATCAGAAAGAAACTATTGTCTAAGGCATGCATACCCATGCTCAGAAATAGTAAAGCATGTCCACATGTCAAGTACAAAAGCGGATCCAATATGCATACAAGTATAAAGGAACTGGAAATACTTAATGGATCATCTGATCATAATCAAGAAAGTACATGTCTGAATATCACATATAAAGAGTTGATCAGTGATGTTGAAGTATGAAGCTGATTAATGAAGCCAAGAAACTAATCCAAATAATACCAAGTGAACATGATGGAATAAATGGTACTACACCGCAACTTAGGTGCCAGCATATAAGATTTCGATGTAAGGAACTACAACATATAATGTGGATGGTGTCAACTAGCAGAAACAAGAGCAACTAAGAGGTGAACCAGGACATGCTGATGCAAACCAGAGGTCTTCACCGACCGCCGTGGTACATTTCTACACAATGGGAATGAATGATCTGAAGTCGACCATGTGAGAAATCATTTGATTGCCGGCCATTGATGTATACCGTTAACAAATGTGATACTACTCATCGATAATGATGATGAGAGTCAAGGTGCCCAGTACAATCTAACAAGTGCAAATAAATGAGTTGTAGTTGAACACTTGAAAGAATCTATCAATCAGGAGACAATGATGTTTTCCCACTGTTTATAGTGAAGGAATCTACCACTGATGACTGCAAACCCTAAGGTATTGCCAAATGGACTCTAGATCCCTTTCCTAGAGAAATGAGCTGAAGTCGATGGGAAAATATCCGCTAGAAGGATGGAATTAAGGCATCCTTCATCAATCTAGTGCAAGTGTAACTCGTATGCCAATAATGTGGAAGGAATCAGACGAACAAAGATGTAGTAACCCAACCGAAGCACATTTCCAGTGTACACAAGATGTAGCTAGCGCACGATAGAAACCCTTTGAACCAACCAATAATGAAAGCTTACACAGAGGCAAGAAATCCACCAATAGGGTGCATGAATCCCAATGTGTGATAATGAAAGTTGATGTCGAACACAAGGGAAACCACCTAGTCAAAGACCCATGATACTAATCGATGTTGAGCACAAGGTGACCTATCAATAATGAAAATAGGGCCAGGGTGCGGCTCTAGATACCCTCAGAGCAATTTGTCGTAGTCGATAAGGACAAGACCCACCAGCAAGAATTCAATGGATATCTTCTCAAACCGGCATGAGCAAAGGACCAATAAAATTGATGTGATAATGAACATGACGCTGACAACCAAGGATGGACGACTGAAAAATAGGTCAAGAGATACCGCAGAGAGGCCAACTCAGGTTTACTTCCCTTGAACAAAAGCACGACTCAGTTGTGACTACAAGGCAACATATGATAACTTTGTATAAGTTTGTCATACAGGAGGCATAAGCAAACTCTCCATATGATTGGAAGAGGTAACCAATTGGAGGAGGACTGACTTGATAACAAGGTTAAGGCTCTCCTAAGTCAAACTAAATCCCACCCCAATGGAGGAAAGACTTTCTTTTGAGTGCTTTGTTCAAGGGTGACACAACTGACTCTAGTTGCCATCAAAATATGGAAATAATGTCCCATTCCTACTCTTTTTTTGGAATATATAATTTTTTGTCTTTTTCTTTTATATGAAGCTTGAAAAAGAATAAAAGAATGCTATAGTACAGTGGAAAGAACGAGCATCGAAAAAAAGTAGATGCTCTAGTTCCTGGGAGGGGAACATTCCTATGCTTAATGCAAGGTGGCAAAACTGGTCAAGGACACTCAAAGGGATGTTCTTTCCACGGGAAAAAAGGTGTGTCAAGTTGCAGAGGCTAAGTGATTGCAAGGTTGATTTTGCAAAAGACATGGTCGAAAAGTGGCTTAAACATGAGTCCAAGTGAAGCCAGCTCAAGGCCAAAAGGTGCAAGTAGTCAATATGCAATGCAGCAGTACAACTCAACACAAAGGAGCCTCTAGGGTATAAGGCCAGAAAGTGGCGCAGAAGAATGAGAATGAGTCTTCAACGCACAAGTCATGGCAGGACTAAAGAGGACTCCCGAGCCTACTCAATATAGTAGCATGGGCAACCAATGTCAGCGAGGATCTAACTAAGATGCCCATGTAAAGGATGGCTCTACCATCGCATCATGATTTTTAAAGTCGATGAGTGAAAATGGTTTACAAACCAAGATACGATGGGGTCAACCCTATGGCTAATGTATTGCAGTATGGAGGCTAGTATGCAAAATGCAGTGGAAAGTGGTATTCCCTAACCTATATGCCATTAAGAAAACGATACCTGCCATGACGAGTCTGCAGTCATGGGACCAAAATGATGTCTCAAAGAAGTCTCCAAAATTTCTTGTAAAGACAACCGGATCTCGACACTCCAAGCCAAAACGTCAAAAATTCCATAAGACAAAAATCAATTTTTGAAAAAATATTTTGTATTTTCCAACTTATATAAGGACTTTTGGACTCACAGTTTTTTCATTTGTGTTTTGAGCAAGGAGCTGTGGAGACAAACTCAAGCAAGCTTCCTCTGACCAATTGAACTATTCAAATCACTCCAAAACTTCCAGGTAACCCTTATATCCTGCTTTTAATTGTTTGTGATACTTTTTAGATGCTTTTTTTCAAGTTTTGACCATGGGAAAATATGTCAAAAAATTCAACTCTGCGTACACATGGGTTGAATATGGGTAACCCGCGTGTGCACAAGTAAAAGTTTTAAAACATAAAATAACGGTTTGAAACATATTTTTGGATAGGATGACCATCACCTAGAGAGAAAGAGAGCATAGTGCTATAGATAATGAAGTAATGGAGGACCAAAATGCTTTGGATGCTTTAAGAGGTTATGGCTTGCTAAAAAAATTTAAGATGCCAAATATGAAAGCCAACACACGATTGCTTGAACTTTTGATTCATTACTGGAGCACAGAGTATGACGCCTTCATGATCGATCAAATGCCCCTAAGGATCGAGATCGAAGATATATACTTTATTATCGGTCTTTCCTGAAGGGGAGAGGTGGTGCATTCGACCGGAAGGACGAGGGGTAGTCTTTTTGTAGAAGACTACATCCACATATATTGTCCCGGTCATCCCAAAAAGATTGGAAGTCAGATTCCAATCAAACACGTAGAGAGCTTGTCCTTGAAGATTTTACTATTTACCATTGATAGGGTAAATGGCACAACTGCTTTACATCAGGCCTCACGAGTATCTATAGGCTCTCAGTGGAATGTCTGGCCATAGTGTTTGATTGGTGCACGCTTCTACTGACCAATATGAAGAACCAACTGACTTCCATTCAGAAGGATCAGACAAAGGATTTTGGGTATGGCACAATCTTATGCTCATTCTTCTTTGAGAAAGTACCTGGGCTTCGACCCAAGGTATCATCGACTATCAGCAGCCCTAGAGATCCACGAATGGGTAGGTGGGCTGACCTGATGAAATGCCTTGGGGATGGCGATGTGCCCGTGACGACTTTTGACGACGAGTTTTTCACATGGTGGGATCAATGGGTCATCGCAGTCGATGACTACCCCTATGCTGGGATGGATTTCCGAGGAGATCCAAATTTAGTGTTACCACCAAATGGAACATGGAGTGCCATAGGTAACAATTTTTTAATTTTTAAGAAACTTTAAGCTTTCTGTTTTCTTTTTTTTTAATGAACTTTAAAATATTTTTGATGAGACAAGACACTTACAAAATATCTTGATCATGTTTCAGATGTGGGACCAGTGAGACCTAACGGATTTCCCAGACATAGGCGTCACGGGAGAGATGCTGAAGGGGTTGCAGATGAGACAGAGAGAGTTCTTCATGCAGTTCAAAGGAACTTGGTGAGGCTGACTCACCAAGGACCCATGAAAGCCATAGAGGATCTACTCGAGGAGATGTAGCGTCACATGGTAGGAGTACCACGGGACTGGGTGCGGCTATTCCGACTTGTAGCCAATGCTGTTGTTTATTTTTTGGCTACTCATCCTGAGCCAGCTAGATAGATGATTAGATCTTTTTATGATTGGACATGATGATGGGCATAAGCCCAGATTTTGTAGGGAATTTTGTCCTAATTTTGTATATTATTTTTTGGACATAAACACTCTATCTACATACAGGCGATTTTATGATATATACAGATGATACTTTCGATTATTTTTTTTGTTTTTTAATTTGATGAATGATTGATATGCCAATCTAATGCTTGATTAGCAATAGAATCTACTAATGAATTTTTTGATCATAGAATGTGAACATATGTGATATAAACAAATGATCGTTGCAACATTATCACTCTCAAAAATTGGTAATAAAAATAGGGTTCTCATATCTGATAAGTGTTCTTCAGCTGAGATACCACCAGTTGTGAGTCTAGATAAACCACTAACGAATCAATACCAAGAGATATTGCTTCGGATAGAAAATTAATAATGGCAGTATATTCGGAAATATTATTCGAAGCAGGACCGATACATACTCCTCTCGAAACCATCAACTGGCCAAATGGATAATAAATCACCCAAGCTGTGGAAGCAAGGTTTCGGGTATGCCTACTCACACCATCGGCGAATCCTAGATATAATGAATCGTCCATCAATACCTGCCAAAGAAGATCAAAAATATTGACATCACTAAAACCACTAGATAGATATGTACAAACATACAATATATACAAACAAGTAAGCGCTCAGCCGAAGCCTAAGCAAAGTACCTCTTAAGGTAGATCCCATTTCTAGGCTCCTCCAACTTGTTTCCTTCAAAGTCAATTAATTCATAAGCCTCATTTTTCAAAACACGCTTGACTATAAAGGGACCGTACCACATAGATTTGAACTTGCCTGCCCCCAGGGCATCTTTGTCTTGATCATAGACCAGGACAAGGTCGCCTTCAGAAAAATTTCGAGGACGGACAACTTTATCATACTGAGTTTTTATCCTTTTATTATGGGCTTCGTTTATTATGGCAACATCTCGATGCTGCTCATCAAGATGCTCCAAATGAATGAGGTGTTCCTCGAGACTAGAAGTCTCTGGAAGAAGTTCTACAACTAGCTTAAGAGAAGGAATTTCACATTCGATAGGAAAGATAGATTCCAACCCGTAAACTAGTTGAAAAGGAGTAAAACTAGTGGCAGTCTTAACTGACGTTCGGTATGCCCAAAGTGCCGGATACAACATGATGTGCCAATTGGATCAAGCTTTGTCAATCGTCCTTTGCAGGATGATTTTAAGGGACTTGTTCACGGCTTCAACCTACCCATTGGCCTGAGGATAATATGGAGATGAATGCTCCTGCCAGAAACCCAACTTGAGAGCCAATTCGGACATCAGTTGATTTTGAAAATGACTACCATGGTCAGTGACAATCTCTTTAGGGATACCAAATCATGAAATAACTTGATTGAAGAGAAACAAGGTCGTTGTTTCACTGTCGTTTTTGAAAGTAGGCATGGCCTCAACCCACTTTGTAAAGTAGTCAACATCCATAATGATGTACTTTTGATTCCCTGTTGAAGGCGGATTACAAGTAGTAAAATAAATGCCCCACTTCGTGAAAGGACTGATGGTGATAACAGGGAAAACTGGAGCTAGACGTGTGCACATTTTCCGAGTATAGACTTGACAAGGATGGCATCTTTTGACTGCTTCAATACAATCTTTGAAAACCGAAGGCCAAAAGTAGCCTGCTCACTAAAAAATTTGGGTTGTTGCAAGCCTTAATAGATGACTGCCACAAGCTCCACTGTGGCAATCATTAAGAACTGACTCAGCTTCCTCCAAATTTAAACAGCACCTAAGGATTGAATCAATCCCACGACGATATAATGTGTCACCTATAATAACATAATTCTTAGCGAGGTGACGCAACTTTCTACGCTCATCTTTGGAGAAAGCGGGTGGAAACTTCGAAGTCTGGAGATATATAATGATATCTCCATACCAAGGATCTTGTGAAGAAATGAGGAATAAATGTTCATCGGGAAAATTTTCCTCGTAAATAACTGCTTCTTCACAAGGCAGCTCTGATATCAACTCTGCAAATACTAAAGATTTCTTAGATTTAGCCGACATGAATTCTAGATTGAATTCTTGCAAAATAACAATCCATCTATTGTATTTGCCCCCAATCACTCGCCTACTAAGAACAAACTGAAATGGATTGACGGCTGCTAAGACAAACGTTTTTCAAAGAAGAATGTAATGCCGAAGCTGCTGGATAGCATGGACAGCTGCCAAAGCCAATTTCTCAACGAGGGAATAGCATAGTTCAGGACCTACCAAGCCTCGACTTAAGTAGTAGATTACATGCTCACTCTTCCTGAACCATAACCATATCAATAGCTGATTTTGCAGCAATGAGATACAAAAGGAAATCTCTGCTATAATCGGGTGGACTCAATAATGGAGCAGAAGTTAATGCTTTTTTCAAAGCATCAAAATATCGTTGCGCAAAATCATCCCATAAAAATGGGACTCCTTTCTTAAGAAAACGCATAATCTCAATGTAATTTGCTATAAATCTCCTCAAGAAATTTTCATTTCCTTGGAGACTTTGAAGTTGACGAATGGAAGATGGGGGAGGCAACTGAAGTATTGCATCAACCTTGAAGGAGTCAACTCGAATCCCCTCTGTCAATACAATGAATCCTAACAACCAACCGGATGTGACGGCGAAAATGCACTTATTTGGATTCAACCGGATTTTATAAAAACGACACCGTTCAAAGATCAACCGAAGGTGTTTAGGATGATCAATTCTCTTTCGAGAACGAGTAGCTAAATCATCCAAATATGCTTCGATAATGTGTTTGATGTTGTGAAAAGCATAAGACATGGCCTGCTGAAAAGTGGCTCCAACATTTTTAAGGCCAAAAGGCATATTTTTGTATGCAAACGTACCCCAAGGACAAATAAAGGTTGTCTTGTGTTGATCTTCTGGACGGATAGTAATTTGATTGTAACTAGAGAATCCATCCATGAACGAAAAAATTTCATTACCCGCACATTCATCAATAATTTGATCAATAAAGGGCGTGGGGTAATTCCCCTTTGGACAAGCTTTATTAAGGTCCCTACAGTTGATACATACCCGGATTGTTCCTTGCTTTTTATCTATGGGGACTGGATTAGAGACCCACTCAGTCAGAGGAACGGGGTATATAAAGCCCGCCTTAAGCAGCTTTTCAACTTCAACTTTAATAGCTGCTGCTTTTCTAGGATTGACCGGTCGAAGTTTTTGATGAATAGGTTTAGCATTTTCGTATGTCTTGATCTCATGCTGGACTATAGATGGATCTATTCCAGGCATTTCCTCATAAGACCAAGTGAACACATCTCAAAACTCTTTGAAGAGATCAATGTAAATTTGAATTTCTTCAGGGGAATAGTAAACTTCGATGAAGATATTTTTGATTATGTTAGGATTCCTAGAGATGTTCACGGGTACAGTTCGTGAGATAACAGACATGTTACCTTCGGCAGAAAACTGTGCTGGAGCCAAAGGGTTTAAAACTGTATGAACATCACTAGTCGACGGACTGGACAAACTTGACTCAATTTCGCGCAAATGAGGGAGGAAATATGAACGATGATGTAAATCATCCCATGGTCTATCAACACCCATCATTGCCTCCAGAATTGCTTCCTTAGATGGTAAGACTGTATCTAGGCAATCTTGAGCTGAAGTTGAATTAAGGGTCCAGGCCAGAGCCACATCCCCATCTAACTCCTCTGGTGAGAACGGAGTAGGATGCGATTCTGTAGAGTTAACGATATACTAATAAGCGATTTCTACCACAAACATGGGGAATGCCATTCCACCTACATGCCCTCCATCTAATGTGGTAGTAGATGAAGGTAAGGGCCAAGGGTCCGAAAAATAATGAGTTCGAAAGAACTCTCTTCGAGAAGGTCCCGTGGAGGATGAAATAACATTGATTCTAGCTGAAGGAGCAGGGAGATCAAAAATACCCATTAAAGAATAGTACATCCCAACTCCTAAATGTAGAAATTTTGAATAATAAACACATATTCAACAGAGATTATCCTGATCATGCACTATTGCAGAATACATGCACAATACATAACCTCCTCTACGTTGATCATCAATTGAGCAGCATTAAAAACAATGAAACATCAATCGCATGCACACATTAACACAGGATGTAACCCGGGGAAAGTTTATAGCTAAAAACCCCACACTATCTGTATATTAACGATTGAGAACATGTAACAATACATAGTACAATACTCCTCACAAGTATCCAACACTATCTCCACCTGTTACACACAATACAGCTCAGATCTGATCTCCAAATCTCCTCCGCTGCTTGCTTGCCTCCACTGCACAATCCTGCAAGAGAATGAATGAATCCAAACTCGTTCCAAGTTCTATTTACCTTGGAAAATCACTCACACTGGAAATCACGTGAGCACAGGCTATATCACTGGGCATATGCAATTCTCATGGGCATACTCAATCCTTTGATTGTGCAAAATCTCATGCACAACTATAGTCACAACTGATAGCAATCTCAACCTCTAACACCTGTCTCCACTGAACTGTACATGCACTGAGTTAACTGATGTATTCTTCAGTTGCATTATGAGTTAATAATTAGTGAATTAATTAATAACTAATCCACACAACTCATCACTTAATCTATTGGCCATTTAGACTAAATACAGCTAGTTCAACTAAGTCAAACTGAACACAACTCCATTAACTGCTCATCCAACTCCAAAGAACTCAACCACATGAGTTCTAACTGATGTCCTGCATGCAATAGCCCAACTGACCCACAAAGAAAGCGTATTTCCTTCTGACAGCTGCATGTGCCCCATCTGTAGCTCAAACTGAAGTGCTCCAAGAGGATAAGATAAAGTTTATAGTTCAAATACTATTATGAGACAATAATATTTGACTTTTCTATTTTTGACTAGCAGTCTAAAAATAGACTCTGATCACTCCTATTGTGATCCAAAAATAGAAATCCATCTATTTTTCCCAACATGACCAATCATCCATAAACAACAAACTGCAGCTCATAGACCATGATCCATATGTCTAAAAATAGACATAGTCTAAAAATAAACTTTGCGCCAAAACTTGCCTGCGGGACCACTTAGTGAAGGCGACTCCTTTCCACTAAGCTCCATCATCTTGTTGCATTCTCAACAATCATTTCTTGTTGCACACTTTTCAACACTAAATTCTCAATAGATTGCCTGGGATTGTCCATTAATGGAACAGTAGAGTCAGAATATGTGTGAGAGTCACCTGGAGAATAATCCATCTAATCAACTCTTACAATCTTTCCCTCATGAGGAAAATAAAGGATGCAGAATAATGATGAAACTATGGCATCCATCTCGTAAATCCAATTCTTGCCTAAGAGGAGGTTGTAATCCAGGTTCACAGCTAAGATTTCTACCTCAATATTTACCACCTTTACCCCAACACATATGGGAAAGGCTGGAATAATCCTATGCGGCCTATGAAAATTTCCATCAAATGCCATCAATAGAGTCGGTGAAGGAACATATTGAGGCGATCCAATGGCCTTCAAACATGACATGGACATCACGCATGTGGAATCTCCCTCATCTATAACGGTTCGAAAGATGTTGGTCTTTCAGTATGTAGACTTTATCTGGAAAGCCATATGATGGGGAAGATTCTTTTTGACATTTGACATATCAAAAGTGAGCACAAGAGAATTTTTAGGATCTACTGCTCCGATTCCGGGAGCAAAGAACTTCTCTGAGAGGGGCACGACTGGAGTACCTTTAACACTGACATAGCACAAGGACTTTGATCCAGATCTTCTACAATCAAGTAGTTCTTGGCTACCCTAGCATTAGGGTTAATGGTCGAGTGCTTCACGAAGCCTTTCGACATCTGAAGTATAGACTCAATAGAGGGCCTCTCAATATGGAGCGGCTTTGAGGCATCGGAAGCAGACTTAGCCTTAGATGATTTTGTTTCACCGTAATCACGTGATCACGTAGTGACGTCAATATGTGAGCTCATCATATAAACATTTGATGAATTGTCCCCTTCCTGGTTGCCCCCTGCGGGGGTACCAGCATTAGAATTTGCACCAGCAAGTAATTGTTGCCCTTGGGGAAAAGGGTTAGTGAGAACAACCTGGGAGCTAGAAGACCCCTGTTGTGCTAATAAGCGCTGAGTGTCTTGGATCTTAGGGCATAGATGAGTCAAATTATCCCCATTGCATAACTTGCATGGAAATTTTACCTTTTTCTTGGACTCTTTCTTACCCTCTTCGGCATCATTGTTGGGTTTGTTCGCATTGCCCTTCCCATCCTGGTTCTTCTTCCTACCTCGTCCTTTCTTCTTTCCATCAGATTGTTGATTTCCTTTGGGGTTAGAAGTTTGGACGACGTTTATAGATGTAGGTTGAGAAGGTGTAGATGTGGATGGTGATGCCTGCATAGAGGAAGCAGTTTGTAAAGACAACTGCTGCAATTGATTTAGCAGGTTAACCGTGTTTACATCAATTGATCCGACTAGCCCGTCCACATGGGGACCTGGCTTCGGTTTGGCTATATCCACCTTGGATCTAGGAGCGTCAGGTAGAATTTTTTGAAGAACCCTAGACTGAGAATAGATCAGTTCTAACTGTTGGGCCCTGAAAATAGCTTGCTCTTCAGTGAAAACACCGGAGAGGGACACGTCCTTAGAGATCTTAGGTTGTAATGATTTAAGAAACCATTCGAGAAGGAATTCTTGTGGGATATCGGCTTTGATGAGCCTCTTCCTTCTCCTCCATTCTTGAATATGATTGGAAATGTGAGTTGCCTAATCTTGTTGGAAATTAGTCAGAAGCTCAGTTCCAGCATCATATCGAATAGGCAATTGAAACTGGTTCAAAAAGATAGTAGCAAAATCGCCAAAAGAAGTAAAGGTACCCCTGGTAGCTCTATGTACCACTTAGCCGCATTTCCAGTTAGGGTACATTGAAATAATCTCAACCTGATTGAATCGTCTATCAGGGAGTTGGACGAACACCATAAGTGGAAAGTGGTTACATGGTCACCCGGATCTTCACCTGTCTTCCCCTCAAATTTTGGGATATCAGAGGGAAGTTTGGTTGGGACCGGAGGCCAAACCAGGTTATACCTAATCAGATCATTAGTCAATTTAGTGAGATCTGGAAAGTTTAACGTTGCTAGAAAAGGGAGTCGTGGTGGACCCTGAGGATTCCACCTGGTGTGGGCAGAACTCCCAACGTTCTGAAAAGAATGACCTGGATTTGTGAAGGCACCAGGTTGCCCAAAGTAATTCGTAGACCCAACTAAACCATAAGGAGATCCTTGTGATCCAAAAAAATTTGGAGTTTGACCAACTCCTGTCGCAAATCCTCCGTAACTAGTAAAGTTACCCCCTAACGAAGTGTTAAAAGGAGCAGAAAGCCCCTGATAAGGATTCCATGTATTAGCATAGGGAGAAAAGTTTTGAAAAGAATTGACAGAAGAATACGGCATATTCCCCTGTTGACTGAAATAAGATTGATTCCCGGCTCCTAAACCACTAACTGTAGGGTTTGTCCAACTTTGAAATGGATTATTACCTTGACCTGAAAAGGAAAAAGGCATGGATCCCACAGTTGGGTTGGAATGTGGTATATGACCACCCCTAAATGGGAAACCCTGAAAAGAAGTTGATCCACTCACCATGGCTGTGGAGGCAGTTGATGGACTACTCAATGGAATCGAAGGAATCACGCTAGTCAACATTCCAGAAGGGAAAAACCAATGCCAAAGGCAGCAGCTTGAGAACTTCCACTTGATGATGGAATGGAAGTAGAACCAGCTATAACAGTGTTAGGAGTAACAGAAGGTGTAGAAATTGTTCCTCCTCCTTGTATAGATATGGGAGTCTACATGCTCGTAGCACTTGTCATGGATGCCATGCTTCCAGCAGTGGTAATCGAAGGAATAAATTTATGTAAACCTGGGCTTGAAGGCCTGCTGGACGGAGTTCCAATGTACAATACAACGTCTAGATGATCGTGAGGAAGAGGAGAATTAGGAGCCGCAATCGACTCAGGAAGCTCTTCAACCTAAATATTATCTTCTGACTGGAAGAGGACTCGAGAAAGAACTGGAGTGTTCCTCTCTAATTCTCTACTTGTGCCAGGTCTATCTTGTGAACCAATGACTCCAACTGGAGGATCAATATCTGATGCACCTGCTACCACTGGCAGTATTTCTCTTATGCCTTCAAGGAGAAGGCTCAAGACTCGTAGGTGATAGCCCACAAAGTCTCCCATACTGACGAGCTGGTTGATTAGCCACTTTGAATTGTTTTAAGAAATCTACTTAAAGACTCAAAAAAGTTATAAAGCTAGGCCAACTAGGAGAAAAGAGCACTCTCTAAAAGTCACTAAAGATATAAGCAATCAAACAACTCTCAAGTATTTCCACTTCAAGTGATTAGGACCGGACACCAAAATACAAGAAAGCCAAAATCAAGGGCCTTCCGAAAATAGACTGGGGTAATTACGCCCCAGGTCTACTAGCGAAGGTATCAAAAGCAGTTACGCTGACCTCCAGACAATAGCCTTTATCGGTGCAAGCACCCAAGCTTCGCAAGGGTACCCTCCAGAAGTACTGTTGAACGTGATGCAACGTCAGCCTCAGGTGCCACGGGATTCCCCTCTGCAGCCACCTATGCGATTCCTAGGAAAGGCAACTATGGATACCAACTCATATCAAAAGCCGGGCGGAACAGTCGTGAGGTGGGATCCAACAAGTTGGAGAGGGGGTATCTCTCTTCCTTGTCTTCACTCTCCCTCGTGCTTAACTCCCAGTCACGGAGCTTTCCCGGTCTTTCTAACGATATTGGGTTTCGCTCTTTATTCAACTTCTACGTTTTGTAATTTAAGCGGCCTTGGAGAGTTAACTCTCCTCTCACCTAATCCAAGGCCCTAATGAACCTAAAATTGTTGGTGTTTGTTTAATGACAACAATAAAAGTTCTAGTTCATTTTATTAATCGTTTGATTTTATATAGCTATTCTTTAAGTCAGGGGAATTACGAGAGTGAAACTGATGATGTTTTTATGACGCAAAATAAATCAATAGAAAACTAACTATATGAATGCAGTCATTTTCTTTGATGAAGAGTGATCTCTAGTCAGGTTCCATGAAAACTTATATAAAGCACAATATTTTTCTTTTCTTTTCTGAAACAATCTTCACACACCCAAAAACTAAAAAGATGAAGAATGCCTTAAAATGCAAACCAACCTAATGCAAGTTACAATGATGATGCAAGATCCTAAACAACCTTAATAAGAAAATGCAATACTTTGTAGAGACAATGAGCCAACTTAAAACTGAAGAGGACAAAAATTTGAACACAAATCTCTCTTCAAAACAAGTAGAACAAATTGCAAAAGATTGCAATTCACCTTTCAACAATAAAGCAAATGAAACTGTAAACCAAAAACTTGGAAAAAGAAAAACAAAAGCAATGTTTTTTGAGCTTTTTATTTTAAGGAAAGAAAAACAACTTTTTGAAGTCACAAGAGTACTACTAAAACTCAAAAGATCAATAAATAGGTGCAAGGAATCTTTCAATCTTGCAAGTTATAAACTCCAAAATGAACGAAACTTGAACAAGAAAGACTACAACTTGTACAAACTGACCCAACTAGCAGCAAAAGATTTCGACAAACTAAACAAAAGGCCAAGAAAGAAATACTTTCAAACTTGTCAAAAAGACTCTCAAAAAGCAAGAAAGGCAATAAGGCCACCAAAAAAGGGAAAGAAAAGTAAGGGAACTTGAGATCCGGGCTGAAAAGGAAATTGAAAACAATTTCCTATTCTGGAATACCAGAACAACCAAGAACTTCAAAACGAATCCTTGAATACCAAGATACAAACTACAAACTTGCTTAAGAAGCAAACCTAGGCCAAATCTTTTCAATGAGAAGGAGATTTTGAAAAAGAAAGTGTGCAGGAAAAGTATATTCTGCAGACAGCAGATGACCATACAACAACAGAAATCACCAGCCTACAAACCTAACTAGGCAGAAAGATTTGAAAAAATCATCCAAAAAATTGCATACGCAACTATGTAAAAACACATAAGCGTGCACATGCATTTCTAATACAGGAAACTCACGTATACGCAAGTCTGATTTACAGAAACTTGTGTGTATACACTACTGTAAACAAAGTAAACAACGTATACAAAGCTTTATAAGGAAAAACAAAAATCAAGGTCTGATCAAGAAGATCAGACTTGATGCCTGGGACACTAATGGACCAAACAATATTGTAAAAGCAAGCAATCAAGAAAGTGAACCCTGATTGAGAACAAACAACCCAAACCAAGAATAACAAGATTGTTATCCCCAGTGGAGTCGCCAATTCTGTTACGAGTGAAACCACCCTAGGGCTTTGGGTTGAGAACCCCAACAAAGAAGAGGGCAAACCTCAACAAGAAATGCTCAAACAATCATCAAAAATCCTTATTCTACTAAATCGTGTAGGAGTGTCCTTACCCGGATGTCCTTCGTTTGGGTAGATCCCGCAGGGTGCAAACCCTCAGCTTCTCCCAATGTTCTTGAAACCTGAAAATTATTCAAATGGAACATACACGATAGTAGAAACATAAAGGATATACATGATGTTAACTTTAAATCATATAAATGAATGACTAATTATACATCAATATAAGATCCATAAATGAATTACAATATAACTTTGATGCATAAACACATTTCATATCGGAAACAGAACAACATTCCTTTTTATTGAAGTAAGATATAAATAAGGTGGAGAAATATGGCCTAACTCCTTCTCCGGCTCCAAGTGGAACCGTCCTCCGAATCCATCCTTTCCCGGCCTTTAGCAATCTTCCTCCATCACCAACAGAAGGATATCACAAACAAGATGGGGGATATCTATAATTAAGGAAACAAGGGTTTCCTGAAGCTTTAGGGAGTGCATGAGGCACAAGGATTCTTCAAACTTAATCTCGGATAATCTCACTATAGTATCAATATCTCATCCTTTCTCCTTTAAGGCCTTCCCATGGAGGTTTATTTATACCTCTCCATATTAGTTTTTTCAGTTGGAAAACAGTTGGGCCACGAGCAATAGGAGGTGAGTAACAAGTAAAACCCATGAACTCCGCCCGAAATTAAGGAAATTTAATTTTTTTTAAGTGTTTTAACATATGTACGCAGGTTGGATATATGCTTGCCCGCATGTACACGCTTTTCTGACAGGGTAAAGTAGCATATAGGGAATAAAACATTGTTTTTTAGGTTTTGGACCAAGTCTGGAAGGAAGGGTTGCCCTAGGCCATAATCAGAGCATCAGATCTACCAAGAGTGGTAAATGGTGTTAGGATATTCCGACACATAGGAAATAGTTAAGTATAACTTGGTCTAGTATAGAGTTAGGTAAAGTGTGTTTCTTTACTATGTACATTTTGTAACTTACAATCCGACAGTCACGATATGTAGTGATCCAACGGTTCATTCTCTCCTCGGTATTACCGACACTTGATCCGTGGCTTAACACCTGATTGGTCCATGATCTCTATTTAAAGAGCATGGAGGGTCATTTGTAGGTTAACCGTTCATGAGAGAAGCTTATGTAAATTTTCATTCTTTTATTAATAAATTGCCTGAAGTGGCCGCGTTGGCTCAGGCCGTGGACTGTTTCCCTCTTTGAGGGTTTTAACCACGTCAAAAGTACTGGTGTATTGATCTGTGATCTGTTTGTGAGCGGTGTCCGTTGGTGTTCTGTCTGAGGAACTTACCCTGTAAATTCCTACATGGTATCAGAGCGATTTGAGGGCCGCGTCCGTTGGTGATCCAAATCTGAAGCCGGTAGAACTGCATCCGACTACCGTTTCCTAGATCTACTATTTCTGACTGCTTTCGGGCCGAGAGGACTGCTCTGTTGTGTTGGGAGCATTTTTTCCAGTGAGGAACCCCTTTCGTTTCACGCGAAAAGGTTTCCGGTAGCCCTAGCTGCGTCATTTTTAAGATCTGGAGGTATACAGTGTTTATTTGCAGTTTACAATTATTTTCTCTCTGTTTATTTCGGTTTCAGTTTATTTACCTTTTTTATTACCAGATCTATACCTTTCATTTCTACGTATGCTCTTTGCCCCGCGACTCTGTGCGATCTGGGCAAATCAGAAACAGAAAGGAAGGATTTTTCTCATGCGTATGCTCTTTTCCGCTGCGCCTTAGTGTGATCTCGGAAAATCATAAACATTGAGAAAAATATTTAGTTTCCGGGTAAATCTAACTTCAAGCCACAAGGTTCATTTTTTTTTTGTATGTCCGTGTTGGGTTTTTTGTTTTTTGTTTTGTAGGGAAAAAGAGCTTTCTCAAAGCAAGCACGCAACCCAAAACTTCAACCCCCCTCTATCTCTCTCTCTCTCTCTCTCTCTCTCTCTCTCTCTCTCAAACTTTTTGTATAGCTCACTTGGTCCAAAGCTAATTTATGAGAGTAGAGGTCTTGAGTTCAAATCTCCTTTTTGTGGGGACAGATTTTTCATTTCCGCACATTCTCGCACTTCGTCGGCGACTTCATCAAATTTTCTTCAAAAAGCCATAACTTCTTCATCCGGAAGCCGTTTTCAAAACCGTTTTTTTTTAAACAACCTAATTTTTCGAGATATTTCCATTGGAACACTTAGTTTCAACATCTATAGCTTCAGTTTCTGTTAAAATGGAAAGTCCATTCCAAGTTATTCTTGACAGCCCAACTACTTCCAATGGTGGTCCTACATTGTGGATTTACTTAGAAGTAAAGGTCTCTACAGAATAGCCACAGGCCAAGAAACCAAACCAAAAGATGAAGATAAGGCAGCTAAATGGGAAAATACGCAAGATCAAGCACGTGGGTTGATAGGGATGTCTATTTTTCCAGATCTTAGATTCCATATTGCAGAACTTGATACTCCTGATGAAGCATTGAAACAAATTACTAAAGTTTTTGGAATAAAAAATGAACTTAGAGCCCATCAACTTGAAAATGAGTTGCTTACATTGGACCCCAATAATTTTTCTTACATTGAAGATTTTTTGTCCAAGTTCAAGACCCTTAGACTTCTCTTGGAAGTTGTTAAGGTTAAGAAAGAAGATAGTAACCTTATCTATTCCATTCTTACTAAGTTGGGACCAGCCTACTCTGTGTTTGTTTCCACCTTCCATTCTACAAGAGAAGCCTTCATTTCTCAAGGACAAGACTACAAGTCCCCTTCCTTTGATTCTTTTTGTGATTCTTTAATAAGAGAACAAGAAAAACTCTTACACCTTGGTCTTCTTAATCTTGGAAACTCTTCTAAGAAAGCGTTAGCCGCCCAGCAGCAACCAAATCCAAAGAATCCTAAGAAGTTGTATCCTAAAAAGAATGGTCCTAAACCAAACAAGGGTCCTAAGCAATTTCAGCCTCAAAATGAAAAATCATTTCAACAAAATGATAAGACAAATAAAAACAAAGGGAAGAAGACTGATAGACATTGCAAATTTTGCAATCGAGATGGCCACTTAGAATCCAAATGCTTTAAGAAGATGGAAGCCTTGGAAGCAGCAATGAAGAAGCATAACATCCATTTGGCGCACTCTTCAACTTCAACTTCATCTTCAGGAATGTCACTTTCTGCATGTGGTTGTCAAGCATCTCGGTTTGGCTATGCACTAAATGTATCTTCTTCTTCTCATTCTCATGAGTGGCTCATTGATTCTGGAGCTTCTTATCACATGGCCAAAAACAAAGCCATGTTTTCTTCTTTAAATGATTGCAACACCAAAAATATATATGTTGGTGATGATAGATCTCTTAGTGTTGTAGGGACTGGAACTGTTCATATAGACAATGGTCAATTTAATGATGTATTATGTGTTCCAACCTTATCCTGCAACCTTCTATCTGTATATCAGATAACTCATTCAGGTGAAGGTAAAATCGTTGAATTTTCACCTCACGATGTTGTAATTAAGGACCTAAGAGATCCTAGATAGATTTTAACTACTGGCATTGCTGATGATTCTACAAGGTTGTATAAGTTTCAGACCTTTGGGTCATCAAATCTTCCCTCAGTATTTGTTGCTCATAATGATGAAGTGAGCAAACTTTGGCATGAGCGATTTGGTCACTTAAACTATCGCTCTCTTCAGAATCCATGTAAAGAAAATATGGTGACAGGTCTTCCAATGGTATCTTGCAGAGATGGTGTTTGTTCCGGATGTGTACTCGGAAAACATCATCGGGACAGTTTTGAAAAACATGCCTCTTGGCACGCCTCAACCCCTTTACAGCTCGTGCATAGTGATTTATGTGGTCCACTTCCAGTTGTTTCATTCTCTGGCTACAAGTATTTCTTAACTTTCATTGATGATTTCTCCAGACGCACTTGGGTATACTTCTTAAAACTCAAGAGTGAAGTATTTAACATGTTCTTGGCCTTTAAGGCCTTTGTTGAAAAACAATCTGGACATCAAATTCTTAAGCTAAGATCTGATAATGGCAGAGAATATGTTAACAACAAATTCATCAACCTTTGCACTGAGAATGGAATTCAAATGAAACATACTGTTCCATATACTCCAGAACAAAATGGTGTAGCTGAAAGGAAGAATCGCACCTTAAAGGAAATGGCTAATTGTATGCTTCAATCTAAAGGACTTAGTCTTAATTATTGGGCAGAAGCAATTAACTATGAAGCAATTAACTGTGCAAATTACATAATAAATCGCACTCCTACTAAGGTTTTAAAGAATATCACTCCAAAAGAAGCATGGAGCTCAGTCAAACCAGATGTAAGTCACTTTCGTGTTTTTGGAAGTGAAGCATGGGCCCATATTCCAGATGAGAAACATAAAGCTTTAGAACCTAAGAGTGAAAAATGTATTTTTGTTGGATATTCTGAAGATGTCAAAGGATATAGACTTATTCCACTTAAGTCCAAAAATGTTATCATTAGAAGAGATGTAAAGTTTGCTGAAAATATATCGGCCTACGAGCCTAGTTCGGTGGATGTGCCACCTCTCCCTGTCTCTTCTACTTTTGAAAATATTTCTTCTTCAGATGATGAAAGCGAGGATGAAAATCCTCCCCCACCTTCTCAGGATCCTCCTTCAGCTCCTCAGCTTCCAAAATGGGTCCGCGCTACTCGGGATGCAGCAGGTGATCTTGCCAGTGATCCTACAGATCAGCGACGTACACGTTCTCAGTTTGATAGAGCCTCTTCTTTACTGGCTCAAGCTTCAGTGAATTATGATCCTGACACCTTTGCAGAAGCTTCAAGCCATCCAGATTGGGAAGCAGCTATGAATGAAGAATATCATTCATTATTGGCAAATGATACATGGGATCTTGTTCCTCTACCAAAGAGACGAAAACTTGTTAGATGCAAATGGGTTTACAGAACCAAGTATGGACCAGATGGGAAAGTTGATAAACATAAAGCTCGACTTGTTGCTAAGGGTTTTTCACAAGTTGAAGGCATTGACTACACTGAAACCTTCTCCCCTGTTGCCAAAATGAGCTCTATCCGCCTTGTTCTTTCCCTTGCTGCCTCTTTCAAATGGGAAGTCCATCAGATGGATGTTAAATCCGCCTTCTTGCATGGGGACTTGCATGAAGAAATCTATGTGGAACAACCTATTGCTTTTATACAAACAGACTCCAGCCTTGTATGTCGGCTTAAGAAATCCCTTTATGGTCTCAAGCAAGATCCTCGAGCTTGGTATGCCAAAATGGATAACTTTCTTTTAGAAAATGGCTTTTCTAGGTGTCATTCTGACAATATTGTCTACACCAAGAAAGTGGGCAAGTCTCTTATCATTCTTGTTCTTTATGTTGATGATCTTATCCTGACTGGTAGTGATCCCAACCTTATAAACCATGTGAAGAATAGCCTTAAAAGGAAGTTTGAAATGACAGACTTAGGACACTTACATTATTTTCTTGGTCTTCGAGTCGTGCAATCCAAGGAAGGTATTTCCCTTTCCCAGTCCAAGTATGCCTGTGATATTCTACGCCATTTTCACATGGAAGACTGTAAGCCAGCCCCTTCTCCCTTTCAGTCTGGAGTCAAACTTTCAGTCACGTGTACTTCTCCTGAAGTTGATGCTACCTTATACCGTCAACTTGTAGGAAAACTTTTGTATCTAACCCATACTCGTCCTGACCTTTCCTTTGTTGTTGGCCTTGTTGCTCGGTTTATGCAAAACCCACGTGAAAGTCATTGGAAAGCAGCTAAAAGAATACTTCGTTATGTTCGAGGTACAGTTCAGTTTGGGATTCATTACAGTGCCGAAGCATCTCCTCTATTGGTTGGTTTCACTGATTCCGATTGGGCTGGTGACCCTGATGATCGGAAGTCTGCTGCAGGTTATGTGTTCACTCTTGTTTCAGGACCTATTACATGGGCTTGCAAGAAACAACGTGCCATTTCTCTTTCTTCAGTAGAAGCAGAGTATCGTGGTGCCGTAGAAGCTATTAAGGAAGCCTTGTGGCTTCGTCAGATCCTGTCAGAGTTTGGCTTTCAGCAGCAGCATCTGACTACACTTTGGTGTGATAATCAAAGTGCCATTCAACTATGCAAAGATCCAGTCCAACATCAGCGCAGCAAACACATTGAACTACACATGCACTTCATCAAAAAGCTCATCCACGACCATGTTCTTGAAGTACAATATTGTTCAACAGATGATCAAGTTGCAGACATCTTTACAAAGGCTCTCATAGAGGCGAAGTTCACTAAACTTCGATTTATGGTTGGAGTTCAGGAAGTTGTCACTAAGGGGGGATAGGCTCTAGTGCCTCCTTCCTTCTCCTATTGTGTCATATTTGTAAATCCTTCAATCCTATCCCAAGTTGTTCTTAAGGGGGGATGTTAGGATATTTCGACACATAGGAAATAGTTAAGTATAACTTGGTCTAGTATAGAGTTAGGTAAAGTGTGTTTCTTTACTATGTACATTTTGTAACTTACAATCCGACGGTCATGATATGTAGTGATCTGACGGTTCATTCTCTCCTCGGTATTACCGACACTTGATCCGTTGCTTAACACCCGATTGGTCCATGATCTCTATTTAAAGAGCATGGAGGGTCATTTGTAGGTTAACCGTTCATGAGAGAAGCTTATGTAAATTTTCATTCTTTTATTAATAAATTTCCTGAAGTGGCTGTGTTGGCTCAGGCCGTGGACTGTTTCCCTCTTTGAGGGTTTTAACCACGTCAAAAGTACTGGTGTATTGATCTGTGATCTGTTTGTGAGCGGTGTCCTTTGGTGTTCTGTCTGAGGAACTTACCCTGTAAATTCCTACAAATGGTGTTATAACAAAGATGAAGACCAAGACCTTGGATCTAGTTTCATCCATCCAGGTTGTGTGGAGTTTTTAAATATTCATGATTGTAAATATAGATCCATATTTTATGGTTTTGTCCATACTGTGTCTATTGGTGATGTGGACCATTGTACATTTCCAATCTAGATCTCTTGCTATCCGATGAAGTGTTCCAAGCATTCCTCTACAATGTTAGAAGCAAGACAATCCAAAAGACAACAAGAATCCTAGATTACATTGCTCAAAAATCTACTTTTAAGTACTTGCGTTGTTTCCTAGCCAGAATCTGCGCAATCGCAGATTTTACCATTATGGCCTATGTTGTCACTCGGATTGTACAGGTACCGCGACAATGCTCAGGATGGGGGTTGTCATTCTAATCCCCACCCACTCTGTTCTAGTTGTCTCCCAACAACATCATATGGGGGGTAGTCCCTATGAGATGAAGCGAAGGAAGACACGTTGGGAACCAACTTGTTTGGGAGACATAGATGAGTGGCCTCGCCACTTAGTTGAATTTAAGCAATATTATTAGTTAGATTAGATTTTAAAATATGAGACCAGTGCCTTAATGGAGTCACAAATTCTTGCTTATGGTAAACTTGAACCAAATGATCGGATGGACACCCGTTGCTTGGGATGATTAACTGACCTATATGATATGCAAATCCTAAGACCAATGTGAGATGCAATGATCTTGGTTAATTTTAATATATGTTTGGTCTAAGTGTAACCTTCCCTTAACTATTTTGAAGTTGGGCTCCAAGGTAGGTTGTGGGAAGGAGGTCAGGAGGAAGCAGGCTAGGGTCTTGATCTGGATTTAAACAGGAATGCAACAAATTATAGATATAACCATAAATACAAAGATGCAATAGAAATAACACTTCATTTCATTAATATCAAATACTGAAATATGCTTACAAACAGAATGGAAATAAGACTAGCTCGGATGATGGTAGCTTATCTCTGAGAAGAGATGTGGCGGCTAGATGCCTCTAAACTATGTTACAATGAGGCTCGAAGGCCTATTTATTGTTGAGAAACAATGGAAAACCCTAAACATACAAAAACCTAACCCTAGGAGATGAAGCGCCAAACTATGGGCCCAGTTGGGGTAAATTGGTACATCAACTTCTCGGGGTCGTAACTTTGGCATACGATCTCCGTTTGACGCGCACAATACCTTGTTAGAAAGATCTCTCTAAGGACTACAACAATTAAGTGAGCGACATCAATTTATGACTCATGTTGCTCTCAATTTTCCCAAAAAAAAAAATGTCGTTTAGGGCCTCAAAATGGCTCTGGAAGTTCAGGACCAAAAAAATTGCCAAAAATAGTAAATTGGGC